>CAWUFW010000711.1:2400000-3000000 GCA_963921515.1 Calotriton arnoldi | reverse complement strand
ATTATTTAAGGATTAATTTGAGTTATTGACATTAAAATACATTCACAAAGTGGAATATGGTTCCAATCACAGAATGTCCCAAATATGCTTAAAAGTGGAAGCACAAGCCATTTGTCTCCGAGCCATGGAGTTTCTGTCATCAGCACTTCTCCTTTTTTCCTCAAGAGCAGTTCAAACATGAATAGCAAAATATCCTAGTTTGCAAATGTTTTCTATATAATTATGGCTCTGCCATATTTGACACATAACACAACATCTGCTACACAATCTGACAATTTTAACTTATAAATTGTTTGTAGCTCAAATGGATCAAAAGTTACAAAACAATTTGACTTGTGTTGCTGTGAAGTGGACAGCCCTTCTCAAAGGTTGACTGATCACCTTTCTAACTGCTGAATTTGTATGTTACACTGGTACTAATAAGGCAAAATCTTTCCTAAGACTGTCAGAATGTGTAAAATGTAAAAATAATAAAGTATCAGAAAATATAGTGCATTACGCATCAGCCTTTTTTTTTGCTGCATAATTTAGTCAACTCTGCACCACAATTTCGTCCTCCTTTGCTGCATAATTCCAGTGTCCCCAAAGCAGGCAGCACATGTTAAAAGTGCTTGTGCATGAAGCAGAGAGACTGTGAAGTTTGTGAACTTAGTTTGGTGTGCGTTCAAATCCTGCATTGTCGATCCCTGGTGAGTTGCAGTTACTACTGCTGAAACAAGGCCAATGGTGGTACCAAAGGGTGAGGCGGACTGGCCTCAAGGGCAGGGCCGGCTTTAGTGCTGGTGGCGCCCTGTGCAACAATGTTTGTTGGTGTCCCCCAATGACCACCTCCGCCTCGAATTCCCTCACTACCACCCTTTAACAGTGCCCCTCATGGCTCCATAACTACACTCTCTCTCAGATGCATTTAATTTGATGTACAGCACAGCTCATACCAGTGTAGGGTGTCAGAGCACTTTACATCATACACATTACACAGAGACAATCCATTATATGTGTGTAAATCACTATAGGAAATGTTACATAAGACAAAGGACTACAAGGTGTAGGAGTCACATGACAGCCATACTAGTAGACAATATAGTTTAATAGTGATTGGTCTGGAGAAACACAAACTGAGAATTTAAAACGTAATACCATGGTTAGGGGTTCTCTTTAATAATCAGAATTAATGTCCATCTGAATAAACACCTTTTGCAACATTAGGATAATCAAAGACTGGGGATAAAACCATAATGCTCTAATTTATACCTTGCAGTTTGCATGCAGCTCTCAGATTACAGTTAATAGCTCACTGTTCTATGTTAGGATTTGGGCTTATAAACTGCAAGTAACAAAAGAATCTCTCTGACAAAAGCAGTAACCCACTGACCTATTTACATTATGTGCACTTTGTGATCTTCATGGTACATGTTCTTTGCAGCAGGCACATTAACCCTCTGTGCTACCTTTCAATGAGTCAAAACTACCACTAGACAAAACTCTGATCTCTCTCTAGGAAGAACATTAATCACTGAAGTTATCGTGACTTTTTTATTGTTTCCAAAAATTGCTGGAGGCCAGGCAGGAGGCAGCAGGTGCTTTTAAAACCATAATATACTTGCAAACACGACGCCCCCACCCAAAGTCAGCACCCGGTGCGGTCACACCGGTCGTATCGCCCCAGAGCCTGCCCTTCTCAAGGGTCCTGTGACCTCAGTGACAGAGTCACTGTTGCTCTAGGGTGTGCTGCTTCATAAGCTTGTCCGCAAGACTGGAGGTGAACTTCAGTATGGATTGTGGTGGAGAGTCCTTCAAGGTTAATCCACACTTGCCACCGCTATGGTCCACCTGCTGATGCTAAGACACCAGGACTTCTAAGGTCTAGCTTGGGAATGTGCTCCCTCAGGAGAGTGGTCTGGGGGACTGGTCATGAAGGCTGAACCTGGTTCCCCAGTTTCAAATTCGGCAGCTCTGACCATAGTGCCACATCCTCTCCCCCTCTGAACACCATACTGCCCCACTGGGAGAAACTCGCAGTGCTTTCAACTACAACCCAATTGTGCCCCCTATAAACACCTGGATGTGACTCAATTCAAATTAAGTACTAGACAAGAGCAATATGCTGCCTAAAAAAAGTAACAACATCCTGGAAAAAGAAAAAACTCAAAGGGAATGCAAGATTAAGTAAAGCATGTGAAATGTAAGCAGGAACAACATGGTTACCATAACGCTTTTACACTCACTATTGAGAAATCAGTGTATGCTTTTGCATGAAAAGTTAAGGACATGACTACAGGGCCCGGAAGGGACCCATTTCAATGTCCATTGCTTATATCCTTACAAAACGTAAGCAGTATGGTTTACAAAGACCACATCCGTAAACACAGAGCCGCGGTACACATTTTGTTTACCAATCAACCATCAATCAGGCATTGCAGTACCTCTAGGATTGGTGCACTTCCCCACCTGGGGAAAACAATGCAGTTCAAAGAAAGACAAGAAAACAAAAGTAGCGCTTCACTGGCAAACTCTGTAAAGTGACGCTAATATGTTTGGGTGTGATTAAATCAATCTGGCCACTTTGCGACCACTCTGTCTTGCTTTATTTCATTTTTTATTTATTTTTCATATTTTGAACCTTTTATTCCCGAGGCTGCACTGTGGAAAAGAAAAATTTCAGAAAAAGACGACAAAAGAGTTTTTATTTTTTGGATCCATTTCACAGGGGAACAAATAAATGAAAGGAGGAAAGAGAGGTTGAGAACCGTTTCTTGGAGTCACGGTTTTCAGTAAGTGATGAGTAGCTAGTCATAAAGAGAGGAAATAAGAGGAAGAAAGAGAGGGGGGCAGCTGCCAGTGGCAGAGCAGAAGTGGACACTGTCCTTGCCTTCTCTGGGCAAGAAGGAAAAGAGTCCTTTTCCTTCTCTGCCCGCCCCACCCATTCACGAACGCCGAGCCTTCTCTGCAGGCCTTGACTATTTCTGCCGTCCTGGGACGAATGTTAAAAATAAAAAAGTAGGGGAACGGAATATATTGAATAAAAGAAGTAGGGGCACGCCATGCCCTGCCGATCCTGCCCACTTCTACCACTGCTTTAGCAGTGATTGAAATTGTTTTTTTCTGAGAAACTTATTGGTACTCATTTTACGAACCTCGGAAGGATGAAATGTGGAATCAAGCCTGAGCCTGTGCTCTGTTAGATCTATCATACACATCAATAGCTGGCATTATTCCTACCAAACTATCTTAGTTTGAGAATAGACAGCCAAATTCAACAGCGTTTATCATTTCCGTTCTCACTTGGTGTGCTCACAAATCGTTAATCGGGCTATAAAAGACTTATCAATGTATCGTCTTTTGGCATAGGTCTAATATAGGAAACCCGAAGTTCTTCAACAGACACGCGAACAGTCTCTTAATGGGGCATAAAGAGCTGCAGATACATTTGAAGCCTTCTGAAAAATCAAGAAAATGCGTGTGGTATTGCCATAGAGAGATACTACTGGAAGTCAATAAAAATAAAAATAAAGCAAACAATAGAATTGTTTGTGTCTCTACTTTTAGCAATAGGAGTAATGATATAAAGAAAATCATTAACGAAAACTGGTCACTTATAACGGATGAAATAGAGACCACCGATCCACCTCTTTTTGCCTTCAAGAGGGGTAGCAATATCAGGGAGCAGGTGGTCAGTTCATTTTTGAGGGACACACCACCATCTAATTTACGGACACAACTTGGGCTACCACCTTTACAGGGACATTTTAAGTGTGGTCGATGTAAAGCTTTTGATATGACAGTAGAACAAAAGGAATTCACACAGAGAGACAGGCGTTTCCAACTTAGACATCACACCAATTGTAACTCCAAGGATGTAATTTATATCATCAGATGTCCTTGCAATATGGTATACGTAGGCAATATGGTATACGTAGGCCAGACCAGACAGAAAATCAAGGCCCGAATTCTACAACACTGCTCACGCATTCGATGCAAAGTCGAAGGTGCCCCTCTAGTAGAGCATTTTGGGGAAAAGAGTCACCCCTATGACAGTCTGAGATGGTGGGTCTTAGAAAAAATGTTGCCCGACCCAAGAGGAGGTGCCCTAACAGCTACGCTAAATCTTTGAGAATGTAAGTGAATACACCTCTTAGATTCGGTACATGGGGGACTCAACGAACTAGAGGAAATCTCTAGACAAATTTCACTTCTCTACACAGGTTGAATAACAGCATTGTAGAAGGTTGCTGTAGCCCTGGATGACTAAGAACTGTGGGATCATTGTTCTATCTGTGTACAAATGATTTTTCATTTAATTGTAAATGTATTTCAACATCTTGTAAAGATTTTCTGCATCCCAAATGTTGCATTGTATATAGCATCTCAAATGTTGCATTCTATATAGCCTGACCACAGTTGGTGTAGTCCTGGATGAGTATAAACTGTGTGATCATGGTTCATTCTTGTAGACAAAAGTTTTTTTACTCAATTGTAAATGCTTCTTAACATTCCATAAAGATTTACAGCATCCCAAATGTTCGATTGTATAAAGCCTTACCATAGCTATACATTGTACTATCCTCAAACAATTATGTACTATCCTCAAATGATTCCATATAGTGATAAAATGGATTTCAAACCATACGTTCGATAATAAGATTGATTGTAAGATATGTAATAGGTGTTTTCACATTGATGCACCCTAAGTTAATAGTCTATGCATTACATTACTATACATGGGATATCAACACCGCATTATAAACATTGAATAGAATACCAATAATCAGTGTCTAATGCAATCGCAATGGACACCGTATTTACCATGTTGTTATTATTGAATCAAAAACAAAGAGGTAGTATACTCTAGGGAGCGAGAAATGGATTCATCTCAGCACTTATTCAGGCACCCTTTTTTTTCGTGCAAAGATATTAAATCACCGGTAAACATATTTGTTTACACGACGGAGCGTACGTTGGAATGCTGGTGCTTCATTTTATTTAAATGGACGTAAGGTTCCCTTTGCACTCCCTTTATAAATGGAGACTGCACGCCAAACAATTTCGTTCCAGAATGAGGCTCCCTATTCTTTAAGAAGGTGCACAGAAGAATACTGAGGGCACATGCTAGAGACACGTCAATCTAACTAGTGAGCGCGTCCCGCGCCCCGTTTGGTTGCCATGGTGAGGGCTCGTGACGCGCTGCCTCTTGATCGCACACAGGTTGCCATGGTTACACGTAGAAACACATTCCTAGCGTGCTTGACGTGCACTCTGACGCCGGCAGCCCCTTGCCGTTGACTTTACTTTATTTTAGTACGAGCGTTCCTCCACGCCGAGAGGACGTTTCTACATTCTACTCCGCGCGCGAGACGCCGGAGGGAAGGCTCGGTTAGGGTCTGATGTAATATTTGGATTTTGTGCTTCTTTTAAGATCCGACGCACTGACAAATATATTTTTATCGTTGTATCTCTTACAGCAGTCAAGGTAGCAAGTTTGCTCCTGACCTTTTGACAATTGGGGGACACGGAAGCAGTTGCCTCCGTTTAAACTCACTTATATTTTGTCCACAATTCAACCAGAGATTCCTTCTCTTTTATACTCCGAGCATATTCAGCCGGAGGTAAGTGAGGTTACCGTTTGATACATTCTTGTTTTGAATCAATTAACTATTTATTTAAGGGACGCTTTATTAATGATATGCATTCATCCTTGGCCCCCAGTGTGTAGGTATTTGGAGCCTTCATTTCTATGGCAACGGAGGCGACGGGCCCCGTTTTTGATACAAGAGTCCACGTACTTTATTTTCATTGACTCCTCAACGCCTGACGCTGTAGGTGAGTCATTGTACCGCCTTTTGCTCCTAAAAGTATGGCAACTAACATGTACCATACTAATCGCAGGGGTTCTTTCTTGTACAATTTTCAGACCTCCAAGGGAGCACGCAGTGCCCCTCTACTTCAGAATGTTCACAGAGAAGACCAAGATTACCTCTCATTAAAGGCGAGGGCTGCTTAATTTGACCCAATATGGTGAGCAATAAGCTGGGCTGGCTTTCCAGTTTTAGTGTGATTATTTCTACACACATAATTCTCCTACATTCCTTTCTAAAGTAGAATTTATTCTTTTTTTATGCAGGCATCATACAAATTTGTCCTTAGGCCTGATGAAGACCCTGTAGCGATGGTTACGAAATTCACACTGTTTTAAGGGGTCGAAACATCGACGTACATGGAAATCAAACGTTATAGCCCAACTAAACTTTACATCCATCAAACAAGTTTTTATGCCTAAGTTAGGGCTAGTCACGAGAATATAACGTTGTTATAATTGATTGTGTTACATATGTAAAACCCCTTTTTTTGATTTAATTGTATTGTGATTTATGTGTGTAATTGTGTGTATTCACTCACTGTGGTTCCATTATGTTTTCCTTGTGTAATAACCCTGATTAGTCTTTTGTGTGTATATGTCCTGGGTTACTCTATTTAATGTAACCAAATAAGTCGTTATAATATATAAAATTATCCACATCTCATTAATTGGTAGTGGGTTGTTTTACTTTAGTTGTTTGGAGAATTATTCTAGTAACTTTGTGCCATTCATTGGAGATCCCTCATTGGCGGGTACAAAATAAGAAAGGTTCTTGATAAACTGTGTAGCAGAACCACTGTTAGCTTAATGTAACTATCCCCAGGTTCTGTGCATAACCGGGTTACCCCATTGATATTAATGATACATTTGAATCAGCAGCTCCACATCTGGTGTACTGAAAATTGTTTCTGTGAGTTGTATGAGACCTTAATGGCTCATAGGTAGAAGATCGCTACAAATGTTGCAGCCTGACCTGGGAATACATATGGTGGCCTGGAGGGACAGAATTACTGGACCGCCGGCTGGGCCCTCTATTGCAGGAGAGGGAAGCGGCTCCGCGCTGGCAGAGACACGGAAGGGCTGGAAGCTAGCATAACGTGACCAGGTGAGCGCTCTCAAATGGAAAGAGCGCCGACCAGGGACTGACTCACCTTATAGTAGAGGATCTGGCAGTGCCCACTCCCTGACTATTTCCCCTCATGTTCTCCCCCTGCAATGTCTAACCCATTCAGCACAACGCAGCATCCACCAACCCAGCTGGAACGGCTCGGGCAGTGTTTACGTGCTGCAAAGGCACATGTAAACGCCACAACCAATAAGCACTTTGGACTTTTATGCAGTGCACTAGGATTGGCTGAAGTGCTGATAATGCTCCAATCCTTGGTCCCTTGAAACATTACGATCCATCCCATCATGTGACAACACCCAGAATACGTTCAGCCATTTATTTAATTAATTTTATATAACACAAACTTCACCCAAAGGTGTCAGAACTGTTACCAAATTCAGAGGAGGGGCAAGGATGTTTCCGAGGGTCAGAGCTGCCGCGGAGCTCATGCTTGGATGCCCGCAGTTCTGGTGGAGGGTGTTTTCCTGCAGTACACAAGGGCACAGCGACTCCAAACACGAGCGCTAGTGTTCAGTCTAAAACCACAACTCAAAAAAGAGTGCGCCGGGATTATCAAATGGCCTGAAGCAACATGATCCATGTAAGGGGGCCAGTCGCCATGGGTGTGACAAAACACACCCAAAGGAGGGACAAATGGCACCATTCGCCAAACAAAAGAAAAGGATTTGGAAAAGCACAAGGAGGAACCAATTAAAACTGGTGGGTGGGGGCCACACTACTCATACCCAATACTACATGCCTCGCAGAGCAGCGCATGCGCGCTGACTCTAGGCTCGACCTAAAAAGGGGTCTTCTCAAGGTCCACAAAAACCTGCATCTGGGGGGGAGTCCCAAAATTCCAAGAAAGGAAAAAAGAAACCTTGGTGTTATTTATGTAAAGTAAAGACCCATTTAACAAGAGATGCTGATTGTCCACAGGCCAAGGAACCTACTACCACTTCCCCCTAAGGCACCTGTGCCCCCTAGCACCAATACAAGTGATAGTACACCACCCAAGGGATTAGTTGGGTTAACCTTGGGTTCTGAGGTGGGTTCTGGCCTAGTCAGAACTCCAGCTCAGGTTGTTCTAGTCTGTGATGGTGGCATTGATCCTGCCACCTTAGTAATAAGTCCCACTATCTTGGGCAAGTACAGGCAACAACCTTTGATCAATGGAAAGGAAGCAATAGCTTTCAGGGACACAGGGGCAAGTGTCACCATGGTGACAGAGAAACTTGTGTCCCCTGAACAAGTCATACTTGGACAAATGTACCAAGTAACCAACACTAGCAGTGTCAGGACTAATCTTTCCTTGGCAGTTGTGAATCTCAGCTGGGGAGGGGTGACTGGACCTTAGAGAGTTGTGCTGTCTCCAGACCTACCTGTAGATTGTCTGTTGGGAATGATTTGAAACTTCAGCCTGGTCTGAAGTAGAGTTCAGGACTCTTGCAGAATGAAAATTTGCCTAGCTGTAGTACAGGTAAGTTTCAATTCTATTAAGGACACGGAGGCGAGGATTATGCCTTCTTCCTTCACTTTATTTTTACAGCAGCACATTTTTAAAACATAACCAAACTACATTTCCCATGAACAGTAGGGAAATAAAAGTCTCAACAGGAGTCCTTCCACTCTGTCTGCACTCCAGCAACCCAGCTAGTCACTTCACACTGTTTTCTCTTCCTCTTTCTTCGCGTGAACCATTCCCTGTCGGATTTCACGCTTCCTGTTTGGATCCATCATTTCCTGAAAAAACAGGCAGTGTCAGAGAACCGTACCAGAACCAATTAAGTTGCAGAACAACAAAAAAATACCACAATATGATCGAAGTCAATACATAAGTAAGCAACACAATTCCAGAAGACCCATGAAAGGATTACTTACACCAGGACGGGGAGGGCCCACATCTTTAGTGGTCATTGGGCGGGATAATCCTCTGTGTCCTTAATAGAATTGAAACTTACCTGTACTACAGCTAGGCAAATTTTCATTCTATGTCAGGACCGGAGGCTCAGATTATGCCAGTTTAAAGCTTGTCGACCACCAACTGTGCCACTTCTAGCACCGGTTTGAAATAGAACCTCTTGAAGGTAGAGTCTGAGGACCAGTCGGCGGCGCGCATCAGGTCTTCCAAACACGCCCCTAGAGAAAAAGCCTTTGAGGCCATCGCCCCTCTCGCCAAGTGGGCACCAAACTGCTTTGTATCAATCCCCGCCTCCTGCATCACCCAACGCAACCATCTGGCGATGGTCGGGGATGAGACCGCTCTGTATGGTTTTCGTAGCGCAATGAGCAGCTGCTTCTCACCCGGAGGGCGAGTTTCCTCGGTCAATTCTTCATAAGCACGGAGGCACTGAACCACACACAGTTTAGGGGAGACTCGAAATGCTGGGTACGAGATGACCCTGGTATTACACTTGGTCCTTCTACTCACCTTAAATGATACCCCATCCGGGGAAAACACTCTGGCTGAGATGTCCAAGGCCGGCACGTCTGAGACGCGACTGCACGAAACCAAGCATAAAAGCATCGCCAACTTGGCCGTCACTTCCTTACGTGACAGAAACCTGTTCGGTTGCCAGGAAAGAAAAAGATTCAACACTAGGTTCACGTCCCATAGGACCGAATACCGGGGCTCCGGAGGGAGGGAAAGGCGAGTCCACCTGAGGAGCCGGCAAACCAACGGGTGCTCCCCCACCGGGGAACCATGAACAGGAATATGACCCGCTGAGATCGTGGAGCGGAAGGCATTGATCGAACGGTAAGCCAAATCGTCTTCCGCTAAGCCCGCCAGGAAATTAAGGATGTGGACTACATCCGCCACCACGGGATTGACACTCCGTCGCATACACCAACGACACCATCTGTTCCATGCTGATCGGTATCTCTTAGTCGTGCTGTCCGCCCATGCCTTGGCAAGCAAGGTCTCAGCTTGTCCCGAAAGGCCTGGGAACGACCAGCGACGCCGGAGATCTGCCAGGCCATCATCCTCAACGTCCCCTCTACTACCAGCCAATGGGGAACTAGATCAGGATTGAGGAGAATGTGAGGAAAGTGGGGGAGTCGGATTGGAGAATCCCAAGAAAGTTCCAGTAGAACCGGAAACCACACTTGAGACCTCCACAAGGGTGTGATCAGCACAATTTCTGCCTGTTGGCGACGAAGTAGAGCGGACACTCGTGTGATCATAGAAAAAGGAAGAAAGGCATAGCCCTGCTCCTGCTGCCAGTCCTAGAGAAACGCATCCGTCGCCTCTGCTTGAGGATCTGGCCGCCAACTGAAGTACCTCGGTAACTGATGATCCAGACGCGACGCAAATAGGTCGACTGAGAAGGGACCCCATCTCTCCATCAACTGGGAGAACACCTGCGGGTCCAACTTCCACACACTGGCATCCAGGAGGTGGCGAGAGTGCCAGTCCGCCACTTCGTTCTCCCGACCCGGAAGGTATTCCGCCGTGACTGACACCCGGTTCTCCAGGCAGAAGTTCCAAAACTCCTTGGCCAGATTCGCTTGCGTTTTGGACCTGGTGCCACCCAGGTGGTTGATATGCCGGACCGCAGAGATATTGTCCATCTTGAGGAGGACACATGATTGAACCCTGTCCTTTGTCCAACATTGCAAACGACCCCGCCAGAAGCTCCAGGCAGTTGATATGCAATGACTGTTCATGAGAGGACAACCTCCACCTGTGGAGAATTCTCTGCATCTGGCACCCCACCCGGAACGGCTGGCGTCAGACTCGATCACGATATCCGGAGCTGAACCGAATATTGCTCGGCCATTCCATGCCTCCATTTGGGTGAGCCACCAGGCCA
This sequence comes from Calotriton arnoldi, assembly GCA_963921515.1. Classification (NCBI taxonomy): domain Eukaryota; kingdom Metazoa; phylum Chordata; class Amphibia; order Caudata; family Salamandridae; genus Calotriton; species Calotriton arnoldi. The sequence goes on along the minus strand of CAWUFW010000711.1, from coordinate 2,989,223 downwards.
TCTCGTCTCTCACCTCCGCCGTCAGGGGAACAGATTGGGAGTAAGTTAGACCTCTCCTGAGATGGTGCGCTTTGAGGCGCTGCATGGCACGGTAGTGTAAGGGCCTGGGAAAGATGGCCTGGATTGAGGAGGAGAGGAGGCCCACTAGGCGTGCCAGCTGGCGCAAGGAAATCTGCGACTTCGCCAAGGTCTGGCGTATCTCGTGCCTGATCTTCGCCATTTTTCTGACCGACAGACTCAGAGTCGAGGAAACGGAGTCTACTGCGAAACCCAAAAAGGTTGTGCACTGGACGGGGCCAAAAGGGATTTCTTCTCGTTTATGACAAACCCCAGTCCCTGCAGCAGATCGACTGCCATCCGTAAGTGACTGGTCAGCCTTCTGGTGCACTGGTCCAGGAACAGCATGTCGTCCAAGTAGACGATCATCTGACTTTCGTGAAGCACCACAGAGCGGAGGATAGCACGAAAGGGAGAGTGGTGAACTTGAAAACCTGGCCTTCCCATCTGAACTGAAGAAAACGACAATGAGGCGGGAAGATGGGGACCGTCAGGTACGCATCCTTCAGGTCGAGGTTGACCATCCAATCGAGCGGCCTCAGCACATCCCTGAGGAGGTGGATACCCTCCATTTTGAAGTGGCGGTAGACCACCCACTCGTTGAAACTCCACAAGTTGATGACTGGTCTGCGACCCCCGTCGGGTTTGTCGACCAAGAAAATGTTGCTGAGAAAGCCCCCGGGATGTTCCTCTGAGCAACAAATCGCCCTTTTTTGGAGGAGGGCGGAGACCTCTTTGCGTACCAGCTCTGTGTCTCGTTGGGAAAACGAAATGGGACGGGGCCGGTTCAGCTGACGCGGACGGCCTTGGAACTCCAACTGGAAGCCCTTCACCATCTGCAGCACCCAAGCATCGCTCGTAAGTGAGACCCAGGCTGGAAAAAAGAGCGCTAAGCGCCCCCCACACGCAGGCGCGCTGAAGGTAGCACACTCATTTTTTCCAGAGTTGTTTGACTGGCCTCGGGAGCCACCACGGCCGTGGAACTTCTGTCCCCTGGTGGGGTAGAACATGTTGTAACGGGCATTGTCTTGATATTGCCCACGCCCGGAGCCTTGCCCCCTGTCAGGGTTGGAGGAGAACCGGCCGGTCGAGCGGCCCCTGCTACGACTGGCCCCATGGAAAACCTGGGGTGAAAAAACCTTCCGTATTTTGGACTGGGCCTTGTCCAGTGAGGTGAACGTCGCCACAAACTTGCCAAGTTCTTTGACGAGCGGGTCGCCAAATGAACCCCCTTGGGCCACAGCGCCAGCTTCCGAAGAAGCCAGGTCACCCAATTTCGAGTCCACCTTGATAAGGAGAGAACGCCGCCTCTCCATTGAGAGAGCGCAATTAGCGTTTCCCAAAAATACAATAGCGCGCTGCGCCCAACCTGAGAGAACTTCTGCGGAAATTAGGGACACGGAGGCCTTAGCCTCTTCACCCATGTCCAGGATCTTGGTCACAGGACCCACTGCATCCAACAGTTTGTCCTGGCATGAGCGCCAGGACCTATCAATACCCTTCTTAGGGTCCCTCACAAATTTTGCTAGGAACGGTGCCATCTTAGCATCTATCTCGGGTGTAAGGGCAACCTTTCCCTCCAGACTGGGGCGGGGGCACACCGCCCGGAGGCGGTTGCGAGTGTCCTTCTCCATTGGCTTGCGTAGGCGGCTCGCTACATACTGGGCCACCTTGTCCCCCGGGATCCAGTCCGTTGATCTAGGGTGGACAATATCATCTGGGTCAAGCATGTCTGAGACACCCCCCGGGGCAGGGGGAGTGACAGCCGGGAGCCAAGGTCTAGAGGGACCTGCTTCCTCATCTGTGTCGCCAGTGTCCAAAGGGGCAGGGGAGGTGGTAGTGGGGGAGTCGGGGTGCTATCCGCAGGGGCCGTAGGCACTAGCTGTGGGGGCACTTGCACTAGGAAAGCCTTCTTTAAACGGGCGAAGCGTCCACCCCTTGAGAACACTGTTTCTTAGCAGGGGGGGGGGGTCCGTCGACCTGAGGCACCTGTGGAGGCTTAGGGGGAGCTGGCACGGGAGCAGCCCACTTGGTGCACTCCTTCGCGATCTGCGCTGAAAGGCGCTGCTCTAAAGGCTCCAAGGCTTGATAAACAGCCCTGTAGATGGAGTCATCCACCGCCTGATAAAAATCATCGTCCGAAGGGAGATAGGACAAGGGGTCCTCCTCCTGGAACTGATCCTGCTCTGACTGCATGGCAGGTAAGTACCCAGACACAGGCAAAAAAAACACACTGAGGCAAACAGGCAGCACGGTGCTGGGAGCACCACTTTAGGGGCACAGCATGTCACAGAGTAAGAAGCTGGGAGGGAGCCCAGGCGTATTTGGGTGGCCAGAGGCACACAATTGGCGGGACAGAGCCCTGGGACACCACAGCCCTTCAATCACAAGGCAGCCACCCGGAACTGTGTCTCACAAGGCACCACACGGTGCAATTACGACCCTGTAGGGTGTTAGGAATAAAACTACAGACCCTCACAAGGGCGTTCAGCAAAACGGGGAAAATACAGACCCACTTGGGTGTCGAACCGGGTGGCAGGAGGCAAGGCTGAGCTCTCAGAGGGGCAGCGCTCGTCAGTACTCTAATGCCAGTGCCTGACTCGCGCTGCCCATAGAGAGTGCACTATGCCCCCTGGCGGCGGGAGGACCTCACCGCACTTCTGTGGGGAAAACGAGTCGCGTAAGGTACGCCAATGCGTCCCGCGACTGAAGGGGAATCTGTCAAGACAGAAATATAGCCCAAGCGCAATCAAAATACCAACATCAAAACATTTCTTAACCCCCCAAACAGGAGAAAGAATAACATCGACATCTTGCTGCTGAGCAGCGAAGAAAGAGGAAACAGCGTGAAGGGACTAGCTTGGTTGCTGGAGTGCAGGCAGCGTGAAAGGACTCCTGTTGAGACTTTCATTTCCCTACTGTTCATGGGAAATATAGTTTGGTTATTTTTTTAAAATGTGCTGCTGTAAATATAAAGCGAAAGAAGAAGGCATAATCGGAGCCTCCGGTCCTACCATAGAATTGATGGGCATTTCTGCCAGTGTCTTTGCTGTCACCAGGGCTCAGGCCAAACAGCTCAGCAGTGAAGGAGCGCTGGATCCTGACAAAATGGACCAGGTTGCTTCTAAGAGAAGGAGCAGGAAGAGTAAGGAATTATCCTCTTTCCAAACTCGCAGTGAGGATCAGTCTCCTGAGGGGGATGATCTCAGTCCCTGTGAAGGAACTGTCCTAGAGGAACTTGGGCCTGACCAGGCAGAGTTCTTGGCGCAGGGTCCCTTCCAGGGCAGACTTGAGTTTGGACCAGCAGTCCTGCCCCTCGCTTGAACCACTCAGACAGCAAGCTGCTGCTGAGGAAGGAGGAAATGTCAGTGGGTCCCATAGGATCTATTGGGAAGATGGGCTTCTGTATTCTGAAGGTAGAGACCCCAAGCCTGGTGCCACCAGGAGGTTGGTAATACCTCAGAAGTTCAGAGGTTTTCTTCTCTCCCTGGCACATGACATTCCCCTTGCCGGACACCTTGGGCAAAGTAAGACTTGGGACAAGCTTGTCCCTCACTTTCACTGCCCCACATGTCTGAAGACACCAAGGAGTTTTGTCGCTCCTGTGTCACTTGCCAAGCCAGTGGTAAGTCAGGTGGCACTACAAAGGGCCCCTTAATTCCACTTCCAGTGGTTGGGGTTCCCTTTGAGAGGGTAGAGATTGACATTGTTGGTCCCTTGAACCCTCCAACTGCATCTGGACACAGTTACATCCTAGTGGTGGTGGACCTGCCACTAGGTATCCAGAAGCAATTCCCCTTAGAACCACTACAGCTCCTGTAGTGGCCAGGTCCCTCCTAGGAATCTTTTCCAGGGTGGGCTTCCCTAAGGAGGTCTTAACAGACAGAGGTACCAACTTCATGTCTAGTTACATCACTGCAATGTGGAAAGAGTGTGGAGTAAACTATAAGTTTACCACACCTTACCATCCACAATATAATGGGCTTGTTGAAAGGTTCAACAAGACCCTTAAGGGTATGATCATGGGACACCCAGAAAAGCTAAGGCGAAAATGGGATGTCTTACTACCCTGCCTTCTCTTTGCCTACAGAGAGGTTCCTCAGAAGGGGGTTGGCTACAGCCAATTTGAACTTCTGTTTGGACATCCAGTTAGGGGTCCATTGTGTCTAGTTAAGGAGGGCTGGGACAAACCTCCTAAACAGGACATTGTGGACTATGTCCTTTGCCTGCGTTCTGGTATGGCTGAGTACATGAAAAAGGCCAGCAAAAACCTTGAGGCCAGCGAAGAGCTTCAGAAAACCTGGCATGACCAAAAGGCTGTCCTCACTGTTTACCAGCCAGGCCAGAAGGTGTGGGTGTAGGAGCCTGGGGCCCCAGCAGCTCTCCAAGACAAATAGAGTGGCCCCCACACAATCCTTGATCAGAAAGGTGCGGTCACCTACTTGGCGGACCTGGGCACTCCAAGAAGTCCCCACAGGGTACTTCATGTAAACCGCCTGAATTCTTTTGTAGACAGAGCTGACATGAGCTTGCTTATGGCAACTGCTGAGAGACAGGAGGAAGAAAGTGACCCTCTCCCTGATCTTTTCTCTCATAACCCTGTTGATGGGTCAGTGGATGGAGTAGCCTTGGCCGGCAGCCTCACTGACCAGCAGCAAGCTGATTGCAGGAAGGTCCTCAATCAGTATCAGCATATGTTTTCTCTGACACCCAGTCAAACCACCTGGTGTACCCATGAAGTGTTATAATCAACAAAAGAGTGTACTTTCATGAAAAAGGAAGAGCGAATGCACAGAAACCTGCTGGGTTCTTTAGAAAAGCCCTCACTCACCAACCTAGTTGGTGACATGCTTCATCATTGGGCCCCACCGGGAACAGCCGAATGCCATCCCGGTGTGCTGTGGCGCCAGAATTACTGCGGAGCTGGAAAAAAAAAATTGTGATAAGATGGGAACTGTGAAGTGAGTTACAAATGTCTAAATTGTGTCAAAAAAATCTTTATTAAATTGCCAATCAGACATGGTTAAAAATACAATGTGTGGACAAAATACTGAATAAATTGTTCAGTCATGTCCATTAGATTCTGGTCAACATGTTTCTGCCTATGTGTGCGTTATTATCCAGGCATTCGTCAGGACCGAAAGTGTGATGAAGTGAACCCCGGCGGTATGGACTTACTAAAAGCCCACCCTAACCTGAGGGTATGTATGTAAAAAATCGACTGTGATAGTCAGAAGTACCTCGTGTTTGTGAGGAACCGAGTTTATTCTGTGAATAGAACAATTAACAATGACAAACAAACATACACAAAAGACACAAACAAATAGTTATTATTAAATTGGATGATCACAAGTATGTTCGTAAGACAAACCATGCACAAGTGCTCTTCGAAGTGCACTTAGGTTATAACACTTAGTCACGTAGGCTACGGTGCTAAATCATGTGCACATAGCTGTTAACACAGAGTATAGTGCCAACGAGTACACTTGTAGTAATCAAGAAACCCATTTGGACGAAAAAACCCTAGCCGATAGCAAATAGTGACTTCCTAATCTATGAACGATAAAAAGAGAAAGGAAGTGATGCTAATGGGCACAAGGTTAAGTCTTAGCAGAAAAAGAATCAAAAGAGGGGGTAGAAAGTATATCTTACATATGGTGTAACAGCTGCTTACACCCTGGGTCTCGGGAGGGGGGTGGTGGCAAAATGGCACACCCTACAGAGGCACAATAGAAAAATAACAAAAAGGTCAAACAGTGTGACCTACAGAGAGCTTAGCGAGTACTTATCTCAAATGTAGCTTAGACGGAACTCACGCCTTCGTTGCCAGGCACCCGCTTGGAACCTGTGCTGACCCTCGTTATACCGGACCCCGCTGGTGCTACAAGACGTAAGTCAGCTGCTTTTAAATCCGAAGCCGAGCACCTCGAGGTAAAAGTCTTCCGCTTTCGTCATCACGTGCGCGTCATTACAAGCGCGCGCGTGGAACGACGAGGAAAGGCAATGAGCTCTTTCGTATACCAAAATTACCGCGTCCCTGACTGGCCGCTGAATGACACTGTCAGAGGGACCTACAGTGAGTTTGCAAACAAATCTATATTTATACCCTCACAACTGCAAAAGGATATAAATAAAGAGGGAAACTTAGTTAATAGAAACAGCGCTAACAGAGATGAAAGAGAAACAAGCTCTTGGTATCAAAAAGGGGCCAAACAAAGTTGGTATTTGGAGGTTATATCTAAGGATATAGGATATATGATCAATAATAAACCTCTAAATAAATATTCAATTAAAATTGAATTTGAAAGGAGAGAGATGTTACTCATTCGTCAGGAGACATCTCCTTATGAAAAAATGAATAAAAATGAAATAAACAAAGAAATAAAAGGATCTGTAATGTGGTGCTAAAGTTTCATGATCAAAACATTGTATATCGTTCAATTGATGTATGATAATTAAAAAGGGGTTCACATAATCCTTTATGATTCATTCAAGTCTGTCAAAAAGTCTGTCAAAGGGGAGAGAGAGATCCTCAAAAAGGATATGTAAATGATATATATATAGGTCTAACAATCCAAATACAAACACCTCCTTGTGGTTAGCGTCGTAGGATGGTACCCCATGGAATATTATCATTCAGACCCTCTCTGTATGTTCCCAAACGATACACCCACCTCTGCTCTTTCTCATATAGAATTTGTTGTGTATTCTTGTGTGTTTTGACCTGTTCGATAATGGTCCACCTCAAGTCATTGGTGGTATGGTTGGCCTGCAAAAAATGTTCACTTAATTTGGTGGTAATCCGCTTACATCTGATGTTGCTTCTATGTTCACACACACGCAATTTGACCTTACGTGTGGTCATGCCCACGTAGCGCAAACCACATGGGCAGCTTATAAGATACACAACATTAGAAGAGTTACAGTTTGTATGGGCACGTTGGGTCCATACTTTTCCTTGTTCCAGATTAAGTGTTTTGGTGCTTGTCGTGAGATGGCAAATGCTACAGTTGGTACAAGGGAAATGTCCCGTTACCTTCGGAAGGCCCCATGCATCGGTAACAGATGGGGTGTCTTGGATATAACTATCTCTGGGACGGGTGTGGACCAAACTGTCTCTGAGACTGCGTGCTTTCTTAAAAGAAAAAACAGGTTTTGCCCAGTCTCTTTTGTTGCTAGTTAGTATTCTCCAGTGTTTATTGATTACTTTTTTCACCGTGTTGGACGCACTGCTGTAGGTTGTGACACAGGTTAGTGGCATTTCCTCCGTTTCTCTTGGGTTGTCCTCCAATAGAGCCTCTCTCGGTTGGTTTCGTGCTCTTTTGTAACCTTTCTTCAGGACACTGTCGGGGTAGCCACGATGTCTCAATTTAACAGTACCCATGAAGTATACACAGGTGACAGTCTGCCAGTAAAGAACAAAATTTACAGGCAGCCTGACCATGTCAGAGAATGCATCAGGACAGAGGTCCAAAAGATGCTGGAATTGGGGGTCATTTAGCCTTCAGATAGCCCCTGGGCTAGTCCAGAAGTCCTGGTACCAAAACCTCACACCAAGGGTGAAAAAAGAGAGATGAGGTTTTGTGTGGACTACAGAGGCCTCAATGCAGTCACTAGGACTGATGCCAATCCTATTCCAAGGGCAGATGAGCTCATAGATACTTTGGCCTCAGCCACGTTTCTGAGTACATTTGACCTGACTGCTGGCTACTGGCAAATCAGACTAGCTGAGGATACTAAGCCAAAAACAACGTTCTCAACCCCCAGTGGGCATTATCAATTTATTGTGATCCCCTTTGGTCTGAAAAATGCACCTGCCACATTTCAGAGGCTGGTGAACAAAGTCCTAACGGGTCTGGAAGCCTATAGTGCAGCATATCTAGATGATATTGCTGTCTTTAGCTCCACCTGGGAGGATCCCCTGATCCACCTCAGAAATGTTCTGGGGGCCCTGCAAAAGGCAGGCCTCACTATCAAGGCCACCAAGTGCCAGATATTTCAGAGCAAGGTTGTATACTTGGGCCACCTGGTAGGTGGAGGCCAGGTTCAACCATTAGAGAGCAAAATCCAGACCATCATGGACTGGGTTGCTCCCACTACCCAGACTCAGGTCAGAGCTTTTTTGGGCCTACTGGGTACTACAGGAGGTTTGTTAAGGGATATGGGTCCATCGTGACTCCCCTTAATGATCTCACCTCCAAGAGAATGCCAAAGAAAGTTCAGTGGACAGTTAGCTATCAAAAGGCATTTGATGACCTTAACCCCTTCGACGCTGTGCGAATTCTCCCGCTGTGCGGGAGAATTAATGAGTGGGCGTGTTTCGGACGGCCCCCGGCCGTCCTCCGCACACGCCCACCGTGACGTCGGACGGCCGGGGGCCGTCCTGAGCACCGAAGAGGTTAAGCAGGCCATGTGCACTGCTCCCATTCTGCAAAGTCCTGACTATTCCTAAACCTTCATTGTCCAGACAGATGCATCTGAGATAGGGGTAGGAGCTGTCACAATTAAATGCAGTGGACCAGGACCAACCAGTAGCTTTTATAAGCAGAAGGTTGACCCCCAGGGAGAAACATTGGTCAGCTAGAAGTTGAGGTCATACCTGTTTGGTACTCAGTTCATTGTTCAAACAGACCATAAGCCCCTCTTATGGCTTAAACAAATGAAGGGTGAAAATTCCAAACTATTGAGGTGGTCCATTTCCCTATAGGGGATGGACTATTCAGTGGAACATAGGCCTGGGAGTAACCATGCCAACGCAGATGGACTCTTCAGATATTTCCACTTAGACAATAAAGTCTCAACTGGGTAAGGTTAGTCTCATCTCCTTACATTGGGGGGGGGCTTGTGTAAGAAAGTAGGATCTGCTTTCATGGTCACCCCCACTTTTTGCTGGTGTCATTATGTTTTCCTGACTAGTCTGACTGAGATCTCGCTCACCAGGACCCCAGTCTCTGTGCTTCCTCCCTAAATTGGACATGGTGAGTACTTAGATACACTCCAGATTGGATACTGGGTTACCCTTGTAAGTCCTTAGTATATGGTGCTAAGGTACCCAGGGCATAGGTACAGCAGGGGTCCCCAATGGGCTTCAGCATGTATTATGCCACCCATGAGAGACCACTCAAATTGTGACTACAGGCCTTCCATTGCAGCCTGTGTAAGCTGGTGCTAGCACCACTTACAACAGATATAGGTTTCCCTATATCTGAGGTCACTACACTTAAAACCTATAAGTCACCCCTGTGGCAGGCCTTCCAATCCTGAAGTGTGAGGGTGCCCCTGCATAAGCCGGGCACCCCTACAACCTTCCGAGTCCATTCTCCCGGGTTGTAAGGGCAACAGTCATTACGACATATGGAGTGGCCATGCATCATTAAGCGATGACCATCTCCTAACTGGCTGTAACAAACCCTGTCATGTTTGGTATCAAACATGTTGGAATCATACCCCCACACCGTAGACAGCGTGGGGGGTATGATTCCATGCACTGTAAAGCTCCTCCGGGAGGCCCTCAGTGCTCCCGGTACCAGTCTTCCAGAACCGGACAGCAAGCTAGGGCTGCTGCCGGCCAGAGACACGTTTCTGCCCTCCTGCTGCTGATCTAAGTTCGAGCAGGGAAAGGCAGAACAATAGGTATCCTGTCACAGGGAGGTGTGACCACCTCCCAGACAGGATTTAGTGAATTGGGACAGGGTGGGGCGCTTGCCAACGCCACGGAGACTGCTTGAGGGGCACATTTGGTGCCCCCCTTGCATACTCCAGTTCAAACCAGCTCAGGGAGCCATTGGCTCCTGATCTGGCACGAAACTGGACAAAGGACATGGGAGTATCCTCCCCACTGTCCAGCCCCTCCTCTGGGAGGGACCCCTAGATTCGTCGTTGGATTCAATTCTGATTCAACTACGCGTCATCTTCAACCGTCTGGACACTCTGACCGCATCAGACTTTGCTTTGGGAACCGAGACCGCAACTGGGAAGACTCGGACTGCTCCGGGCTTGTGGACATCCAAGACACCCGAAGGAATCTCCCTTGGAGTGAAGGAGTCACTCCCCTGCATCTGCAGGCACCGCAACGTAACTGACCTTTTTACTGATCCTGGGCTCCTACAGACTCCGACAGGCTCAGTAAGGCAGGTGGTGGCTCTACAACTCCCTCGAGGCCTGCACTGTCTTCAGACCAAGTCTGAGGCCAGTATCCTTTGTCGGCAGTGCTGAACCGAGCCCCTGTGCACCACGTTGGCTGGCCATTGCTAAGGCTGGGTGACTCTTGTCTCCAGAGATCTTCAGGTCCTTTCAAGGGACTTCTTTGTTTCCAGTGGGCTCCCCTGCTTGCTCGAGGCCTGCTGTGACTTACGTAGTCGTGGTGAGTCACTTGGACCTTGCTGGTTCTGACACTGATCCTTCTTCGATTTCTATGCCTGTTGCCATTGCCAAGGTGTGTTGGTGCCCCTGCGGGGCACTGACCCCCTGACTCTCGACATCTGACGTGAGAGAGCTCGTGAACGGTTCCTGGTCTTCCAGAGCGTCACCTGGTCTGCACAGCTTCAACTTCAAGTGCATCGTCAGCCATCCTGCATCTGTCGACATCGGTGGGCATTGGTCGTCCGTGCCTCCTGGTGACTCCTGAGTGGCATCAACTCTGTCACCTCTGCTTGCAGGTTCTTCTCATCCTGAATCCACCTTTGGGTTCCACCAGACTCCTTCGTCTTCTTCTCCAGCGGCATCTCTCCTGAAGTCCTCCATTGTGGTCTACGGCGGTTTCCGACGCCACTTGACACCTATGCACCATGCTTCCCTGGTGTAGGTATCCTGGTTCCTGGGGTATCCATAGGTGGGGTGACTCTCCAACCTTCCATCTTCCATGGGATTTCTTCTGGGTCTGCTGGGAAGAGTCCTATTTCTTTAAAATTGCAACCGCAACTTACCCATTGACTTGTGTAGACCACGCGGTCGTGTTTACAGTCTGCACACGGCCTCCGTGGGGTTCCTGGGTACTTACCTTGGGTTCCCAACACTTCTACATCTTCTGGGTTCAGTCTTGACTTGATTCGTGATTTGTATACCAATATTTAAGTATATGTTATGTTATGTTACAAGATTTTATTAAGCGCACATATCACCCAAGGGTCTCAAAGCGCTAGCTAAAACCATGGATGGGAAGTGGAAATGACAGCAGAAGAGGGAAAAGTGATCAAAAGAGCCAGGTTTTTAGCCTTTTTCGAAACAGACGATGGTCGGTGACCATGCGTAACTGCATAACTGCAAGGGGAGTGCGTTCCACAGAGTGTGAGCAAGATGTGAGAACGATCTCCCACCGTTCCTGGTGTTACGTATCCTAAGAGGAGTAAGGAGGTACTTGGTTCCTGATCTAAGGGTATATGGTGTGGTCTCCTCCTGGAGACCACTGTGTATTTGTGTTACTTACGTGCTCTATTTCCTAAGTATTGTGTGTATTGTGGTTCGATCTCCGGGTAGGAGATAGTACAATTGTGAGTGTTTGTAATAAAAACAGAATGCAGAAAGACTGTGGCAATTTTTTGGGGCGGGTGGGGGCATTTGCATGCCCATTTTGGGCAGCCCAAACCCCTATGTATAAAAAAAACCAATCTCTGGTGCCTAGTGTGCTTTCTGCCCCCATTTGCCTCCTGGTGGAGGCAGAAAGACTGTGGAATTTTTTGGGGGGTGGGGCATTGGCATGCCCATTTAGGGCAGCCCCTCCCCTATATACCATACAAAAAGAATTCCTGGTATCTAGTGTGCTTTCTGCTCCCCGGGGGGACAGATTGGGGTCTACTGCCCCCCATCTGCCCTCCAGGGGGGCCGGAATAACTGTTCCCAAATATATTTGGGTGGGGGCATGGTCTTGCCCTTTGTGGGCAGCCCACACCCCACTTTTATAAAAAATCTCTTGTGTCCAGTGGGCTTTCGGCCACCCCGGGGGGCAGAATGGGGATAATACCCCTCGTTTGACCCCTAGGTGGGGCAGAAAGTCTGTGGACTTTGGTTGGGGGGGGTTGAGGGCACTAGCAAGTCCATTTAGGGCAGCCTCCACCCCTAAATAGTATTTTTTTAAAATCCTTGGTAACTAGTGTGCTTTCTACCCCCCCGGGGGGCAGATTTGAGGCTAATGCCCCCTTCTGCCCCCCCAGGGGGGGCAGAAGGACTGTTCCCAAATATATTTGGATGGGGGCATGGTATTGCCCTTTAAGGGCAGGCCCCACCCCTCTTTTGTAAAAAAAACAAAAACCCTGGTGGCTACTGTGCTTTCTGCCCTCCCGGGGGGCTAATTGGAGGCTACTGCCCCCATCTGCCCCCCGGCGGGGCAGAAAGACTGAATTTGTCGAAATTATTTTGGGGGGAGCAAAGGCCCTTGCCCAAGGGGCCGCTACCCCCTCCCTGGTGTCTAGTGGTGGATCCCTGCTTGGAGATCACCCTTCTGAGATTCTCCCCTTTCCAATGATACCTCTCCAGTCTTTCTACGTGCTCGAGGGTCTGTGATAGCCCCACGAACACGTAGTAAGGATAACTGAAATGAGCTGATTGGCTCATTTTAGTTTCGGTTTCACTGAAATGATGTTAGCGCGACGTTGCGCGCTGATTGTCATTTCAGTGAAACAAACTAAACAGCCTCGGGAGCTGGGGAAGCTCTTTTCCAGCTCCCGAGGCTGTTTAGGGGGAAAAGAAATCCCTCTGGTGCCCGCACCAGAGGGATTTCCAGTGCCATGTGCTGGGATGGCCGGGAGCCGTCCAACGCACACAAGCACTGTGGCGTCAGACGGCTCCCTGCCATCCGACGCATGGAAGGGGTTAAAGACAGGGAGGGGAAGCATATGATGTAGCTTTAGAAACTTAAATCCTAGGACGCTCAACTTTCTGAGGAGGATGAGGAAGATTCCTCAAATTCACACAAGAAGCTTTACAAAAGGGAAATACCAGAAGGCCAAATGTCTCATGAACCATCAAAGAGATCTCTATAAAAGACTGATCATGGGTTCGTCCAAAGAGCAGATTCCATTCACTGAATGCTCCCACGAGCATCCAAAAGACGATATCTCCTCAAAAACCCCTTCTCCATAGTGCCAGTATTGCATTTCAAGGAGCACTCCACAGTGCCGTGGACGAAGAAATCCACCTTGACATTGACGCAAAAACCGCCGATGAAAACGTCAACGACGACAACATCGTTGATGGCAAGGATAACAACTTTGTTGGCATCGGCACCTACGACTTCCATGTCTACAGAAACTTCATCGACTAGGAAGCCGTTGATGACTCAGTGGATAACCTTGACAATAACACCGTCGACCACTAAAGCACCGTTCATAAACACGATTACATCATCGCTGCCATCGTCTATGATACTGTGAATGAGGGAAACAATACATTCTCAGTCAGCTTTATTGATACCAGAAAACACCTCTCCAAGCATAGTGTCACCACCTCTGCCAACCTATTTTTCTGGATGAGGAGGATTTGAATGATGAAGGAGCCTTTGGAACAGCCCATAGTCCTTCTGAATTAAAGGTTAAAATTATCAGGAGGAACGTAAGGAGTATTATCCAGTATTGGGGTATCTTTCATAGATTCACCTGCCTGAATCATTCCCTGTCGTCGAGATCGGAGTCCCACGGTAAAATATTCAAGCAGTGCTTCAAAAATGTCATAGGCTTTATTGGCACTAAGCCATGTCAATAGTAGCCTATCTATGTCCTTTTTAAAAAAGGACCTAATGTTGGAACCCAGCCAATCAGCTGCCAGCACCCTCTAGAACACTCTCAGCAGAGGCATATTCTTTCAGTTTTTTCACCGCACGTCGTGTGGAAGGGAGTCTCCCTGAGTGCTACTCAGTTTTTCTACAACTTTAGCAAATCTTGGCATCATGTCTGACAAGAAAGGCATTTTCCGCCCATGTAAGACCTGTGGCAAGAAAAGAGTCCATGTCGATGATCCACATAAGGAGTGTATTTACTGCCTTTACCCAAGGCATGAGGTGAGAGAATACAAAATTTGCCACACTTTTTCGTCTAAAACCCTTAAGGATTTAGAGGGAAGGTTGTTGCTGTGGCTTCAAACCACAAAGCACCAGACGCCTTCTTCGGAGGAGGAGAGTGAGAGATCCTCCATATCTCATAAGAGGGCCTGATCTAAAGATAGTTCCTCAGGTAGGAAACATCATAAACCTTCCCAGGACACCAAGAGCTCAAAAAAAGACAAAGGCGCTAAACACTCCTCAGAACCGGCATTGTCTGTGCCTTCTACGCCGGCTAGAAAGGAATGAGATCGCCCAAGAGCCTCCTCTTTAGATCCTGTGGGGTGAAAATCTCTTAAAAAATCATCAACGACATTCCCTCACTCGTCGATAACAATGAGTGTTACATCGTCGACACCGTCGTCGACGGCTACAGTGACAACGATGGCAAGCCAGGCTCCAGTATCGTCTACGAGAGTCTCCAGAAGCCCATCGTTGGCGAGAACTCCATCGTCGTCGAAGACCGTCGACGCTTCCCCGTCGATTAAGATACCGTCGGCGAAAATTCCGTCGACGACTGACTCATCGACAAGTGTCCCTTTGATGACGACTGCACTTCCGTTGACGACGACATCATTGACGATAGTACCATCGAGGACAACACCATCGACGATAGAATTTTCGTTCCCGATTATATCTGTTTCTCAGGTTACCAGAGTGACCAAGACTTTCCTACGTCCAACCATGTATCAAATATTCCCATACCTCGAAGATTGGTTGATAAAGGCACCTACTGGTCAACAGGCAACCAAAGGTACAAGGGCCTGTCTGGTACTATTCAACAAACCAGGCTTAACCCTCAACCAGCAAAAGTCTCACTTCATCCATCCCAAACTATAACATTTTTGGGAGCCATTTTAGACAAACAGCAAGAACAGAAGATGAGAAACTGACCTGGCGCCAACCCTGCTGTCCTGTCTGCTGTCCTTGACAACTGCGCCAAAGACGACCTGTCCTACAGCTGCTGTGTCTCCAAAAGCCTGGGAGAACTGCCAGGACTTCGCCCAAGGTGGCCTGTTGGTGCTGCCTTGGACCTTGCCCCATAAGTATCTTAAGTCTAGGAGATTGGTCTCGTAAGTCACTGTGAAGTGCCCGAATGCAATACGTTTTCCCCCCATATGATAACATTGGGTACCCGATGCTGAAAGGCACCTCTGCACCAGGCCGCCCCAGTGCTGCCCGAGGCTATGTGTTGGTGCTACCTTGGACCTTGCCCATGCTTACCTTAAGTCCAGGAGATTGGTCCTGTAAGTCGTTGTGAAGTACCTGTATGCATTATATGTATTTCCTCGATAGGATAACATTACCACTTCATAAATTGCACTGCCTTGATTTTTCAAACCTGTAAAAATTCATAACTCATAACGTACTTATAATTTTGATGATCTTGGTGCCAAAAGTTATATGAAGATAAGAGTTATTTTTATACATTGGTGTGGATCTCCTTATTGAGTCGAGTGCATCATTTATTGACTGTGTGTATATTTGCAGATGTATAACACTCCTCTCTGTTAAGCCTAAGGCTCCTCGACCCCACTACCCCCTATAAGAGCACCTTGGGATTGCTAGAGCAAGCCCCTGTCCACTCATAAGGGAATACCTGGACTCTTTGCACAGTATACCTCTTTTTGGTACACTATATAAAGAGCCAGCTTCCTACAGCTATCCCAAAGTGACATAATTGATTTTGGTATCATGGTTCCTGAGATTGTGAAATACAGATACTTAAACCTACCGAAAGATTGCATGGACATATCAATAGAGGCTAAAAACTCTTTACAAGGGCTTCCTGCACCTTTAAATGGAAAAAGTTCTTTCTGTAGTGAGAATGTCATAAAAAAGATCGAGTTTCCTGTCAGGAAGACACGATTATTTTGTATCCTCTACATCTTGTTCAATCAAATCTGCAATGCTCTTCCATCATTGTGCATTTGGCAGCTATTACAGCCTACAGGAAAGGTTCTCTTCCAAGATCTTTCTTTACTACCCCTGTCCTCAAAGACTTTTTTAGACAGGTTAAAGAGAATATACCCTCATAGACAGCTACCTTCTCCTTCATGGGAGTTAAATCTGGTCTTATCTAAATTGATGTGTTCCCCATCCGTGGTATTACATAAGGGTCATTGTTGCATCTTTAATGGAAAACAGATCTTTTTGTAGCTAATTTATCTGCCAATGTAGGAAGGGATCTTCAGGCTTTTTCAGCAGTAGAACTTGATACTTTTTTCCATTCATGACAACTCTTGATGTCATGAAATTCTTGATGTCTTAATTCTCTCTTGATGTAATTAATGCCCTGACATCATTATTTCCTTAACGGGACCCTGGCTTTATAAGGACCATAAAGTGATGAGTGTTCCACTTTGCGGTAAGTAATTTCTTCCTGGTGGTGAATTTACTCCTCAGGAAGTAGGGCACAACGCCTAGGACATTTTATTGCTGTGAAATAATGGCCAGCATCCTGCAAGTCCAAACAGTGCTACAGCAAGAAAGTGCAAAACAAAAATGTGTGGTTGGGCTTCGCAGAACCCTGAAGTGTGTGTTTCCAGATGCCAGCATTTCCAGGTGGCATTGCAGCAGCTCCATGGTGACTTTACACTGTTCTTCTTGTAGAACACCGGCTTCCACAGAACCATCGCTACAGCTACCTGGCAATATGATTTTGTAAGACGATGCACCAGTGATATGGCACCAGTGGCTGATAGTATAGTGTCATGTGAGAATATGTATTGGGGAGATCTCTAGTTTTGAGATGGCTCATAAGGGGTCCTCAAGTAGTCCTCAAGTAGTAGGGTGCACAATGCTATCAAGCTTGAAACTTGTGGCGAGCAATAATAACTTTATTGGTGTGAGCAAGCCAGGCGAAACGCGTTACCAAATCGTATAATGAATAAAAGAGAATCTCTGCTTTTATTAAACTGATGTCCCGTGTTGGTGTCCAGGTGCCGGATGGAAAACGCGTCATGGGCAGCACAAGCTTGAAATAAACACTTACATACTCAGCACCAGCACCAGCATCATCTGAATCCGTTCAATCTGTCTGTGCATCACTTGCACTTGGATTATGTTCGTGATTGATATCTAAAGGAAGGTGGCTTTCTCCGCCCAACGGACCCCTCTCCGGGAAGCAGGCCGGTTTCTCTTTAAGCGCACAGGAAATACGCTTCGGGTAAAAGCTTTTCGTTACCGGCCCCCTGCGTGGTTTGGAAGTTACACATGAGCAGTGCCAACGGTGACCAACGGGAGTCGGAGGACTCGTGGGGATCGCAAGTCTGCACGCAGTAAGTGTATCAACATTAAGCAGGTGGAGAGGTGCTTTATGCTGTTCTTGAGCTGTGATTTTATTAAGACACAGTTTGTAAGTAATAATAAGCAAATATAGTGCGCAATATGTCCGAGAACGTGCTGCAAGAACGAGAGCGAGCTGCTGAAGAATTGTTTCTTAATTTACCAACAATTATTGAAGGGGGCAGCAGAGCCAAAAGAAATTATACTGTTTCCAACAATGACATCAAAAGCCTATTAGGAGCGCTGGAAAAGAATAGTAAGAGTGAACTTACCAAATGGTGGGAAGTAAAGTCATTAGAAAAATACCATGAAGTGGGAAGGATTCCGAGGGGCCTGCGCATTATACTTGCGCCAAGCTTTGAAAACCCGAATCCATTATTACTAAAAGAATGGGCAGAGAGTAACTTAGAAGCGTCGATGCGACTTGTTTGCCTTTTAATAAAATATGCCAAAATTGACCGGAAGAACAATATGGATAAAATAGCAAGAATCAACACTGCATTGAGTAAACCAGAGCATTTGAGTAATAAAGACTTCATTGACAAAAGTATAAAAGAAATGAGGGATCGCTTAAAAAAACCAAGAGGAAACAAAACAAGAAAAGCGTTTAAATTTGCGCGCGATAAGAATGATTACGAACAAGGCCAGATATTCACATACGCGCGCAAATTCGATACTCTGCGTAGACAAAAATGTTCAGAAAAAACAGTTGGTCACAGTAAAGAATCTACTGTAAGAGGGGATGATACAAATGCCTCTACTTCAGATGTGAGTACAGTCCCCAGTGAAACCGAATCTGAAGATGGGGGAACTTCTGAAACTGGCCAATGCGAAGATCTAGGGCATCTGACATTAGCGGAGGAACTGGATTTTTTACGCAGAGAAAGGAAGCAGTCTCTGAGACCAAGAAATCCAAATCAAGCGCAAAACAAAGGAGAAATGCTAGAAGGCGCGAAAGGAGAAAATGCTGCAAACGCAAGAGGAAGCAGAACGTAAGATGGAACAGACGGTAGTTTCCATCGATAAGACAGTCATCAATCTCACTGACATACAATTGAGCCAAGCGGAAAAACAAATCTTGGCCCTTGGATTATCATTTTGTCCAGAGAGTAATTTTAACTATTGCCATACTAGGGTGGATGTTTTCAAATTTATACGGAAACTAAAACTAGCAAAATACTACGCTATCAAACAACCTGCTAACACTACTGACATAGATAGTGAAGTCAATGCACCCAGTAGTTCTAAAGGACTTTTGGCAAGTGATGTTCCACTATTAAAGACGTTAAGTGCGTTGAACAAGAACAGTATTGATGACGATGGAAATACACAGGAATATACACAAGATGGGGGCATGATATTAAATAAACCAGGACAAAGCCCTTTCAAACCTCCTTCCACTTTTATACCAGTCATGCCATGAGATGCAGTTGATATTTTCCATGACTGTATCACAGAAGATCTTAAAACTCTCAATAAGAATGTGACCAAACACAAGTTCAAAGCCAAGCACTCTTCCACTGAATACAATAATCTGATTTCTAAACTGAAGAAAAATTCAGCCATTGTGGTGAATAAATCAGACAAGGGAGGAAATGTTGTGCTGTGGAACTTGAAGGACTATAAAACAGAGGCATATAGACACCTAAATGATGAATCTTCCTATAAAAAGACAAACATGCCCACAGTAAAGAAAATGATGAAAAATTACAAGGATGAGCTCACACACTGGAAATGTGAAGGCCTCATTACCAAGGACGAATTTTCTTTCCTGAACAATGAATTTCCAATTATGCCCACTTTGTATTTTATTCCCAAGGTTCACAAAGAAGAATTACCAGTGCCAGGCAGACCCATAATCTCTGCACAAAGGAGTTTTTTTGAAAACACATCAAAATATGTTGACTATTATCTACAAGAATTTGTGACTAGCCTGCCTACTTATATCCGCGACACTACTGATTTTTTACAGAAACTCATCAATCAGACTTGGGCAGATGACTATTTATTTTTGACTATGGACATAACTGCCCTTTACACCAGTATAGCTCACACCGATGGACTGAAAGCTGTAAAGTATTATCTTGATAAAAAACCCATGGATATGTATGAGCACAATCAGATGATTTTAAAAATGATATACTGGTGTCTACACAACAATGTATTTTTATTTGATAAAACTGTGTTTCAACAACTTAGAGGTATCGCCATGGGGGCATGTTTCTCCCCCAGTTATGCATGTTTGCATGTAGGCTGGTGGGAGGAACATGTCCTCATGGAGACCCACAGAGAATATTGGACTAAACATATTATTAAGTGGTGGAGATACATTGACAACGTGTTTGTCATCTGGAGGGGCAATGTAGCACAGGCTAAACAATTTGTTACTAACATCAACAACAACAATTTAAACCTGAACTTCACAGCCAACATCGATGCTACAGCAACTAATTTTCTTGATGTAACAATATATGCGGAACATGGCAAAGTAGAAACATGTCTTTTTAGGAAATCTCCAGCTGGCAATTCTGTGCTGCATGCTTCTAGTTTTCATCCTCAACATACCATCGCTAGTATCCCATATGGTGAATTTTTACGGATACGCAGAGCATGCAGCACAGAAAAAGATCTAATTGTACATCAAGCTGAAGCTAAACGAAGGTTTATAGAAAGAGGGTATAATATCCAAAAACTCAATATTGCCCTTAAAAAGGCCAATAGTAACGATAGAGCTAATTTGCTCAACCCTACCATAAATAGTGAAAGCACGTCTAAGGTATCTAGGATTTCAACACCATCGCTTGTTAAAAGGAGATGTGTTGAAAAGAGATGTATCAGATTAGTCACTACATATAGTAGACAGGCCAACAAGATAAGGACCATGATAAATCAATATTGGCCCATTATCCTCACCTATGGCACACTTAAACAAGTACTCCCAGCCAAACCTACATTTGCGTTTCGCAAAGCATTTTCTATGCGAAGCGATTTGGTAAGAACCAGTCCTGAAACTGAGAAAACTACCAGTTGGCTTACACCAAAGAAGGTTTTTTTTAAGTGTAATACTTGCAGAGCCTGTAAGTTTGGGGTCAACACTAGATCATACACTACTGCTTTCTCTACAGATAGAATTGATTTGACCAGTCATTACACTTGCAGGACAGACCATGCTCTGTATGTACTGCAGTGTAAATGTGGATTACGCTATGTGGGGAGCACTAAGCTGCAGGTTTATGTCCGTATCCTGCAGCATTTACGTGCAATAGTCAATTCAGACCCCACATATCCGGTAGCAAGACATTTTAAAGTCGTCCACAATAATGACTTGAGCTGTATAGAATATTTTGTCATTGATGCTGTTCCAATACCCTTTAGAGGCGGAAATCGTGAACAATCTCTTAGGCAGTTGGAGTCTAGATACATCATGGTACTCGATACAAAGGCCCCTACAGGTCTCAATACGGGGGAGGATGTATATAATTATTTGTAAATCCATGGTCCATGAGATATTCTTACCTGAGATGTTTTCCTGTGATTTTTACTACAAGTAGAATTTCGGCTCGCTCTAGATGCATCTTTACACCTTTTTTATATATATTTTTTAATTCCACCCTTTGTCACATTATCTTGCACATTTTACTGGTTTTATGGTGTAAATGTGATGCTATTTTAACACATATTTTTAACACATATTTAATTTTTACCATCAGTATACAGAGTATTAACAGTCATCCTGAGTCTAGGTCTCAGTATTAATTATTCGCGTATTTGCACATGAAGATTATCTAAGTACTGTAGTTGAACAATTTACGAAATGTACTGTATTGCACAATTTTGCACAATTGAATGGTAATCTTTTTTACAATGGCTATAATATTCGAAGATTGCATTATTTGCACAATGTATAAAAATGCACTTAGAACTTTATTATGCAGAATAGAAACATTGTATCCCGCGAATTTGCACAAAATATTAGCGTATTTGTACATTGAAAGTATCTAGATATACCATGCATTTCAATATGTTGCAATATGATATCGTGCAATTGTTACATCTATCATAAATCGCAGCAGTAGGCCTTCTATTAGAACATATGGTATATTGTTAGACTTGGACTTCCGTTGATTTGAAGGTTGATTTGACTTTACTTTAATTTTTGCTCATTTGTGTCATTATGCAATTGTTTAGAACAATTCTAATGCAGTTGACCAATTTGAATTATGATGTTTTGTGTTAATAATGACGGGTATGTGTTAAGTAAACACTCCACCATGTATTTACAAACCAGTATGTTTTTTATGTTTAGAATAGTCACGAGGGGCCCGATTCACAGAACTAACTTAAGACAAAATCCTAAACTTGCTACCATTTTGGTATTCACAGAAGGCACTTACTCATTTTGGTATTCACAGAAGGCACTTACTTACTCATTTTGAGTAACTTACTGATTTTGAGTAACTTCCACATTTTGTGTAACTTACTCATTTTGGTATTCACAGAAGGCACTTACTCATTGATGAGTAAGTGCCTTCTGTGAATACCAAAATGAGTAAGTTACACAAAATGAGTAAGTTACTCATTTTGGTATTCACAGATGGTACTTACTCATTTAGGCTGTGATTTTTAGGTGGTAGTGGATTCAAACATGCAAGCCTTACTCTTGGAGGTTTCTGTGTCTTTTTCAGGTTGCACATGTATCGGTCACAATATATAGATTTTCCAAGGAGAATGAAAATCATTATTGTTAAATGTAGCAACATACTCAATGCAGGACATAGAGTAAGCTAATCAAAGTTAAGGATAGGAAACACCCTCACCAATACAAATAGGAGCTAAAGTGCAAACATAACAGCTATTAATTTGCATAATCTTTACATATTCATTTATCATTTTAGTATATATGTTATCATGGAAAACATTATGATAACTTTCTCTATGCTCTAAAATATCCTGATTTCGTTAATTTCTAACAGTAGTTAATTCAACTTTATTAGGCATGTATCCCACCCGAAATAATAAGCACACAGTCAAACTAAAACAAATAAAATTGTTAATATTATTATTATCCCTACAATTTTACAGCATTTGCTGTTTTCCATCCTCTAATTTGAGGCAGAAAAATCTAATGTGGAACTCAAAAATCAAAAGGTAACAAAAATGTTCTTTAACAAAAAAATACATTTCTTATTTTCTTAGTATTTGATTAAAACAATAATCAAAACAAAATTAAAAAATTAGTAAGATTTATCTTATGATTTACATTGGTTAATTTCAGTCATTAAATCGCTTAGAATTACTTGTCTAACTCAGTGATTGTCTTTCGTTTCAACTTTGCTTAACAGTCTCTTTAATCTCTCAAAGTTGTTTCTCCGTTTCTCTTCCAGGGGATCCTCATCAAAGTCATAAGCACTGAATAGTCCCATCCACTTGTGGGGACCCTGGAGCACTTCTTAACCCCTTCTATGCTCATGACGGAATGGTTCCGTCATGAGCATAAGTGCCAGTGTGCTCATGATGGAACCATTCCGTCATGAGCACACTTTAAAAAAATCCCTCTGCTGTAAACAGTAGAGGGATTTCCCATTTTTTTTGCTTTGGGAGGTGGGTAAGAGCTTACCCAACCTCCCAAAGCATGGTTTGTGTTTTCATTGTAATGACGATTGCGCGCATGGCGCGCTGTCTTCATTACAATGGAAACGAAACTGAAACGTAGTTTCAGTTTCACAGTTTTGGTGCTTGTGGGGCTATCTCAGCCCCCCGAGCACCGAAAAACATGGGAGAGGTACCGCTGGAAAGGGAAGAATCTCCCCTTTCTAATGGTACCCTTCCCTAGTGGATACCTGCTTGGGCCAGGGGTGGGGGCTGCCCAGAATGGGCATCCCAATGCCCCCACCCTACCCCCGCAAAGAAGGCAAAAGACTTTCTGCCCCCCCCGGAGGCAGATGGGGCAATAGCCCCTGATCTTCCCCCCGGGGGAGGGGGACAGAAAGCCCACTAGGCACCAGGGATTTTTTGTTTATTTTATACGTAGGGGTGGGGGCTGCCCAGAATGGGCATGCCAATGCCCCCACCCCAAAAAAAAAATGGTACAGTCTTTCTGCCCCCCCCGGCAGGCAGATGGGGCAAAAGCCCCTTATCTGCCCCCCGGGGGGGGGGGCAGAAAGCCCACTAGGCACCAGGGAGTTTTCTTTTTCCAAAGTTCGGGGTGGGGGCTGCCCAGAATGGGCATGCCAATGCCCCCACCCCCCCCCCCCAAAAAAATGCCACTGACTTTCTGCCTCCCCATGAAGCAGATGGGGGAAGTAACCCCTGATCTGCCCATCCGGGGGGGGCAGAAAGCCCACAAGGCACCAGGGATTTTTTCTATACGTAGGGGTGAGGGCTGCCCAGAAGCTAGGCACTTAGCAAAAAAAGGGTTAGTTTTCATTGTAAATATGTGGTGTGTCCACGTTGCGTTTTGGGCCGTTTCCTGCTGCGGGCACTAGTCCTACCCACACAAGTGAGGTACCATTATTCTCGGAAGACTTTGGGGGATGCGGGGTGGGTGGAATTTTGTGGATCCACGCAGATTCCAGAACTTTCCACCACAGAAATGTGAGGAAAATGTGTTTTTTTGACAAAGTTTGAGGTTTGCAAAGGATTCTGGGTAACAGAACCTGGTGAGAGCCAGACAAGTCACTGCATCCTGGATTCCCCTGGGTGTCTAGTTTTCAAAAATGTATAGGTTTGCTAGGTTTCCCTAGGTGCCGGCAGAGCTAGGGTTCAAAATCTACAGCTAGGCACTTTGCAAAAAAAGGGTCAGTTCTCACTGTGAAAATGTGGTGCGTCCACGTTGCGTTTTGGGGCGCTTCCTGTCGTGGGCACTAGGCCTACCGACACAAGTGAGGTACCATTTTTCTCGGAAGACATTGAGGAATGCGGGGTGGGTGGAATTTTGTGGATCCACGCAAATTCCAGAACTTTTCTCCACAGAAATGTAAGGAAAATGTGTTTTTTTTTTACAAAGTTTGAGGTTTGCAAGGGATTCTGGGTAACAGAACCTGGTGAGAGCCAGACAAGTCACCCCATCCTGGAGTCCCCTGGGTGTCTAGTTTTCAAAAATGTATAGGTTTGCTAGGTTTCCCTAGGTGCCGGCAGAGCTAGGGTTCAAAATTTACAGCTAGGCACTTTGCAAAAAAAGGGTCAGTTTTCACTGTAAAAATGTGGTGTCCACGTTGCATTTTGGGCCGTTTCCTGTTGCGGGCACTAGGCCTACACACACAAGTGAGGTACCATTTTTATCGGAAGACTTTGGGAAATGCGGGGTGGGTGGAATTTTGTGGATCCACGCAGATTCCATATTTTGTTCCAATTTCAGGAATACATAGGTGTCTTTCATCCTGATTTTTCACTATATATATATTTTCCCCAATTAATTGCTATATACCTGGTACATAATAAAAAACCATTGCAAGACACTGCTCAGTTATCGACTCTGGGTTCATCTGGTTCTTGGTGAACCTACAAGTCTTATATATCCCCACAACCAGAAAGGTCCAGCGGATGTAATGGTATATTGCTTTCAAACATCTGTCATAATTAGAAGAAGTTACAGGTGAAAACGTTGGCACAAATGGCTGTTTTTTTAAACTCATTTTCAGTTTTTCCTATTTTCAACTGTTAGTTTCTATAAAGAAACCTTGATGGATCTACACAAATGACCCCTTGCTGAATGCAGAATTTTGTCTAGTTTTCTAAAATGTATAGCTTTCCAGGATCCATTATTGATTTCATATCCATTTCTACCATTAACTGGAAGAAGGTTGAAAGCACAAAAAATAGCAAAAATAGGCTATGTCCCAGTAAAATGCCAAAACTGTGTAAAAAATGTTGGTTTTCTGTCAAAATTCTGTCAGTTCCTAGTTCCTGAAAGCTGATGAAATTGTGATTTCAGTCCCACAAACCCTTTGTTAATACCATTTGCAAAACAAAATGTAGCTGTATTTTGGCTAATTTCTGGGTCCCCTCCAGGGGAATTCACAAACCCTGGGTACCTTTAGAATCCCCATGATATTGGAAGAAAAGGACGCAAATTTGGCGTGGATACCTTATGTGGTCAAAAAGTTACAGGGGCCTAAGCGCGAACTACCCCAAATAGCCAAAAAAAGGCTTAGCACAAGGGGGGGGAAAAGGCCTAGCAGCGAAGGGGTTAAAATATTGTCTGTGTGTGTGTGTATATATATATATATATACACATATATAAATAATAATTATGTACACAGTACTACATACACACACGCACATACACATATATCTGCAGTCTATAGAAAAGCTACATATGGTCAAATTGTATTGAGTTTTCATTTTGAACAACTACCTAATCACAGGACATCATGTCCCTTATAAAAAATGGCTATATAACAAGTTTCACAAACCTTTATTTAAAAGGAAAGAGACGATGATACATTATTAGCCAATAGGCTGCCATTCAAAGAAAAACAGCTAAAACTGGCAGCGTGCCTTTAAGAACTCCACAGTACTCCCTATATCCCATTATGCCTCACAGGTGCCAGTTAGGTCAGTTAGTTTTTCCGGCTCCCAATGTTAGGATCATGGAGCACTGAGCTCTGCCTTTTTTGACAATTTGTCAAGAAAATCCTTTTCAAACTTTGTAAAAGTAACATGATTTAATTCTTCTCAGTACCTATAATACAGAGAACCTGTTTTCTGACAGAAAAATATCTTTTTTTCTGTCAAGAATGCCTTCATTCTTTGTGAAGTGCCCTTCCTGTGGGAAGAAGAAAGCACAGACTGATCCTCACTTAGTCTGTATTGTTTGCCTGCCAAAGTCCCATCATTCTGAGTCCTGTCCTTACTTCCAAAAGTTATCCAGACATACTTTGAAGGACACAGAGAAGATGAGGCTTCATGGACTCCAATAGAGAGAAACAGCTGGATCATCAAGAGGCCTTGGAGAACATCAGTCTACCTCCAAAGACCCTCCTCTCGTCCAAAAGACCCCCACAGTGGAAGAAATTGTGTGAGACACCAGAAAGGACGATCCCAATCGACGTCAAGAGGTAGGGTGTCGAGTACAGAAAAAATATTGGTATGTTCGCCGTCGAACACCCCGTCCAAGGTGGGGTCTTCTCACTGTTCAACGTCAGAGCACACACAACGTCGAGACTTGCATCGCCGGTACAACCACCGTTGACGGCCAGAAAACACCATTCATTGATGTCGAGAATTTCATCGCTGTCACACTGACCGTCGACGGGCAGAAAGCACCATTCGTCAACGTCAAGACATGCATCGCAGTCTCTTTTGCCGTTGACAGCCAGACACCATTCGCCAAAGGCCAGACATGCAGTGCCATCTCTGTCACCGTCGATGGGCAGGAGATATTCTTCGATGTCGAAGTTGATGCCGACGCTGAGGCTGTGAGAAAAAGCAGCATCAAAGAAACAGTCAACTTTGCGTATCCCATTGAAAGACAAGAATACATCATCTCATGCTGTAGAAAGAGCAAGGTCACCGCCGATGGATGTTCAGATTTTGTCAATGGATTCGGATGAATCAAGGCATTGTTCACCAAGACCCACTGCACAGTCACTGTTGAACATCTCACCACTTTGGTTGGGGAGTTTACAGAGAAGAGCTATACCTCATGCTTCTGACTCTGATTATTCAAGAACAAACTCCCCTTCTAAAGTCACGCCACATACACCATTGCCTAAATGGACACCTTCCCCTAGGCTCTCACCAGGCACAACATCAGTACCTCCTATAATTCCTTCATAGTCTTTAAGGAGCCCGCATTTGACGCATAGTTCTCCTCACAGAACAAGAAGTCCACTGCACCATCACTCTAGATCCAAGGCGACATCTAGAACCAGATCCACTTAAAGATCCAGTAGATCTCATGGTTCTATGTCCAGACATAGTAGAAGAAGATCACCTTCCTGGTCCGCCACTTCTCGCTTCTCAGTGCGGGACTACTCCTCTACCTTAACAGACACACCTCCTACCAGAGTGTCCCCAGTGGATGATCTCTTGACTATTAATTATGTCCTTATCAGGGGTGGAAGCAAACTGAACATTGACATTCCAAGTACTACTGCTATTTCATCTGTCATGTATGGGACCCTGGATCATAGAGCAGTAGCAAGGCCACTCCTTCTACTGGTTCCAGGTCTCTTGGAGGCTGTGATGGAATTATTTTTAACTCCAGCATCATTGAAGTCCGCTCCATCTTGGCTCCTTAAAAAATAAAAAGCTTCTGAACATGACCTTTTGTTTCTAAGGGCTGATCCCCCCTCCGGACTCAGGATAGTGGCTGTCGCACGTAAATCTCACACATTGGGTTATTCATCTTCGGTTCCACCAGACAAGAAAAGTAAGCAGATAGACTACATTAGCAAAAGGATGTGCGGAACATCTGCATCTTATATGAAGGTGGCGAGTGCTTCTGCCTTACTAGGGAGCTATGACAGATTTCTGTGGGACTCACTCATCAGGTTTACGGATAAACTGCCTAAAGAGGACAGACAGGATTTCCAGGAAATCCCGATTGAAGGTGGCCTGGTATCCAACCAGATCATAAGTGCAGCAACTGATGCATCAGACCTAGCTGTGCATGGTTACTCACATGACATCTGTATAAAGAGGGCTTCCTGGCTACAACTGACTGGCTTAAAACCAGAGGAACATCATAGAATTATAAATTTACCATTCCTGGGTAACACCCTGTTTGTTACCCACATGGATGAAGAGATGTCCAGAATGAAGACCGAAATGTACATGCTCAAAGCTGTTGGTCTGGAAAAGAAAAAATAATTCTGCAAGAGATAGAGACCGTATGAAAGGCGATTTTTTTCGCAGAGGGTTCAAACCCTCACTGAACTCAACAGCAGGGAAGATCAAATTACCATCCTTGCAAGCCATCTAGGGGAAGAGAATTTCAACAAAAACCTGCATCCACAGGAAAGCGTCCTGCTAAACAATGAGTCATCACTTCCCCAGTCTCTGTTATCTGCTCCGGAGGGGAGAAGTATCAGCAACCACCTGAAAGAGTGACGTTCAATAACAAAAGACAAATGGGTCTTGAATATTGTTCAGAATGGATATTCTCTTTGATTCACTTACCCTCCTCCTTTTATTCTGCTGACAAAAGCATCACAATATCAACAAGACCTGTTACAGAAAGAAGTCAATATTCTGCTACAAAAACAATCTGTAGAGGAGGTTCCATGGCACCAAAAGGGACTGGGGATTTATTCCTGTTACTTCATGTAAGAAAGAAAGGACCAAAACAGGAGTTGAAACCCATTTTAGATCTACCAGTTTTGAACAAATGCATACGAAAAGAAAAGTTCAGAATGCTGTCTATTCATCAGATCTATCCACCACTGCATCAAGGAGACTGGATGTGTTTGATAGATCTTCAAGTTCTTACCCCCACATCCCAATTTCCACAAAATATCAGAAATATTTCCATTTCAGAGTAGGATCTCCATACTATCAGTACAAAGTCCTACCCATCGGCCTAAAATCCGCTCCACAAACATTCTCCAAAAGTATGGCTGTGGTCGCAGCGTACTTAAGGAAACAGAAGTTATCCAGTATTGGGATATCTTTCATAGATACACATGCCTGAATCATTCCCCGTCGTCGAGATGGGAGTCCCACGGTAACATAATCAAGCAGTATTTAAATAATGCCATAGGCTATAATTGCCCTGAGCCATGTTTTAAATAGCCTATCTATGTCCTTTTTAAAAAGGACCAAATGTAGAATGCAGCCAATCAGCTGCTAACACCCTCTAGAACTCTCCTAGCAGAGACAGTTTCCCTCAGATTTTCACCGTACGTCGTGTTTGAAGGGAGTCTCCCTGAGTTTTACTCAGTTCTTTCTTCAGTATGTCTCCCAGCTTTTTTTCTCCACAGGTCGAATCTCAATTGGCCTGCACCGCAGCAGGTGCAGTAGAACTGTTTATAATTGGATGCCTTCACTGCACTACCCTGGGTTCCAATCAGTTGTATAGTAGGTATGAAACCTGGTCCTGATGAAATGCCATTGACCCTCCAGGCATTGAGTCAAGAAACATGTTTACCTTAATTCACCCTTGATGGAGCTATCTTGCTACATCTGATAGAGACATCTGGCCATAGATTTGTTACCTTTGAATTCTCCCTAGGGCATCAGATTGGATCCAGAAATCTTTTCCAGCATCAGTAGAGAGCATCGTGTGACTCCGTAGTGATGTTGACCAGCAGATGTGACGTCTATGGAGTCCATATATGCCCCTTCCCGACGCGCTGATGTCAGTTTCTTCTTTTCCTTGCTTTCTTCTCGGATCCGGTAAGCAGTTCCTGAGGCTGTGTTTCGGCCTACTTCGACGTTTTTGTTGACTGAAACAGTGTGCTTTTAAACTCTCATGTCCTCTGGGTTCATGCCTTGTGGGGCCTGTGGTTGGCAAATGTCTACCACAGACCCTCACTCTATTTGTATGTGGTGCCTGGGGTTAGCACCATGACTGCGAGGAGTGCGACTCCTGTCTTGAACTTCTCCTGAAGGCGCTGAGGGAACATTGAATGAATCTTATAGTGGCGTGATGTTGCAGTCTTCCAAGACCTACCATCGACCTCGGTCCCCATCACACTTCTTGGACCGCCCGCAGGCCCGCTCCAGAAGCCGTTCCCGTGGACGTGACTCTCCATCGACGTCCTGAAATAAGTAACAACTCAGGTAGTCGAAGTCGCAACACCCCCGACTTTGCCACATAAAGCCTGCTCCCAACCTTCAGTTGCAGAGTTGGTGCACGAGTCTACCCTGTGCCTCCCTACCTTCCCTGGAGCCGGAGTGACTCTGACCAAGATGTCAGAATATTACAGTTCTCTTCATACTATCTTTGGGTCTTTATCTTCCCCTGGAGCGGCCTTGGGCCCCAAAGAGGTATGAGCAACCGTGACTTTGTCCATTACTGTGGGTTGGCCCTTGGCCTCAGTTTGGCCTTCGGATTTCAAATCCCTTTCGACGCCGGTGCACAGCCCTTTGTGGTTACCATATTTGGTGCCTGGGTTCGATCAACCGTCTCGGATGACGGCGCCACTCGATGCAATGCCACTTCCCCTTCCCAACACCGAGATGTTGCCACTTCAGTGCCTGGCGGCATTGGATTCATCTCTCTGTGGAGCCCCCCTCCAATTTTTCCTTCTGAGAAACACGATTTTGGAGGTCAGGGTGAGGTTCTGGGGTTTCTCCCCCCCATCTCTGACACTACCCATCCTCCTATGGAGGACAGCTGGCTCACTGAGTTGGGTGAAGCTAGTGGCTTGGAGTCTTTCCCAGCCTCGGGCCTTCTTTACCCTCCTGGCCTCGCTACAGAGGCGAGTTCCTCTCTAGCTGACATGCTCAGTTGAGTTTTTGTGGTTTTGGATTTGCCACTTCCTTCGAAATGACAACTGATCGCTTACTTGGCTTCCTCCATCAGGGCCAAACAGGTGTAGAGCCGGCGCTTCCTTAGAGTGAAGCTCTAGTTGAGATTTTCTTGGGGGCTTGGGCTAAACCCAATACAGGGTCCCCTGTGGATTGCTCTATTTCTCACATGCATTGTCTGGCCCCCGGTGATCTGACCTGTCTTCTCCGGCATCCTACTATTCACAGTTTTGTGGTACAGTCCACATCGGCCCCCCCAAAATCTCAACTCTCTTCTTCTTCTTCACCCAGACAGAGAGACCAGAAGACAGAAACTTGTGGCAGGCATTTTTTCTCCTCCACCAGTTCTGCTCTGCGATCCCTCAATACTTCTTGTGTTCTCGGATGCTTCTCCCATACATAGTGGGATTCATTGGCACGTCTGCTCCCCTCCCTTGTGGATGAGACCCGGAACGATCTTGCCCCGCTAATACGGGATGGGCAAAAAGCAGCTAAATTAATCATTCAATGTGGTATGGATACCACTGACTCCGTAGGTCGAGCTATGGTCTCTTCTGTAGCACTACGTCGGCGTGCCTGGTTGCGCACCTCTTGGTTTTCGGAGGCTGTTAAAGCCACCTTGATTGACACACCCTTTGATGGCGCCTGTCTACTCAGGGCCTATGCGGACTCTGCATTACAGTGGTTTCGGGACAGTCGGGCAGTGCAGCCTCTTAATTTTGTTTACACTATACGTCCGCTTTCCCAGCAGACTTTTTCTTAGCTTCCAATGGACTTAGTTAGTCGGGGGATATTCTTCTTTACATTGAGCCATTGACGGGCTTCTGGTTTCCCTTTCATTTTAACCATTTCACTTTCAGGTGGCACCCAGTGAGGTGTTCCTGCCTTTGGCAGGTGTTAGTTTTTCCTCCAACTCGTCAAGACGGATGTAGTCGATTTTTTGTTTTGTGGCCCTAAGTGCGTTTCAATCTCTAATGGTATAAAGGTTTTTTTTTCTTTCCAGACTTCATGCTGTTAATCAATATTATGGAATTTTGCTCTCTTTGTGCAGATGCACTATTGCCTTTTTCTCTGTTTCTCATGGGACATCTGTATGCCTCATTGGTGTTCCTGCGTGTTCTTATGGCATTTTAGTACCCTTATAGGGGATTTTCTATTATAGTAGGGGAAGATTGTACATGCATCTTTCAGCCTTGTACTTATGCCCTGTTAGGATGTATCTCTTGTCCAGCTCCCTTCGTTGCATGGAGTTTCCTTCCGCTTTCTTATGGCGTTAATCAGTGTTCCTGACCCGCTTTTCGTTTCCTAACAGAGTTTTGGGACGTCTGGTATAGTGCTTCACTGCGGTATTTAGTACAGCTATCAATGTGTCTTGCACTGCTTTAACGGGCTGCTATTGATATTTTGATTGGGATGGCCTTGCCTCTCCTTTCTTGGGCATCTGTGGTACTTATTTGTTTGTTCTAAAAAAAAAAAAACAGAACTCTTATACACATCAAATGTAATACAACACTATATATATATATATGTCTATATATATATATATATATATATATATATATATATATATAGACATATATATATATAAAAATGTATATATTCAGTTATATATGTCACTTCATACGTGAACGGGGACAATGTTTTCTTCCTCCTTTTTTCTGCTGGTTTGTTTTAAGGTTGTGGCAGTTGTTCTGACTCCTCCAGCAAGTCCAGCATTTCAAGGGCCTGCTCTCTTATACCGATGTCCCTGGTCTCTTTTGGCTGCTCCATCCTTGCGGACCGATGTCTGTCTTTTTGCTTGGGGACCTACCTTGTCCCTTCTTATTACCACACACCGCTCTTCGAAGGTCAGCTATTGCCATGGCCTCTATCTGCATTTCTCTTTATTTTTCATCCCTCACCTTATACTCCTTGTTCTGTTTGGTGGCTGTTGTTTACTCTTTTAGTCATGGTCTTTGACCCTTGGTTCCCTTTTCTCCTAGAGTTGTTCATCGGGAACTTGGTTCCTCGTTCAGATCACTCTTTTCTTCGAAGGTTTCTCTTTTTACACAGAACGTTCTTTTCCATCTAGCCCATTCAGGGTTAGTTGTACCAGTTCTTCCTTGATTTTGTGATCTCTCTCTTCTTTTTTTTTTTTTTTTTTTTTATATAACTTTTTATTAAACATACATCGGACACATGGACAACATAGAGAGGAAGCATCAAGGTATACATCATATAAATCTTAGGGGTAGTACTAATCATTTTACACAGAAGGAATGTTACGGAGGGAGGGGAATGTCACGGTCAGCAGTACAGGGAGGGGCACAGATTTCTCCGCGATAAGCATTCCAGGGGCCCCATATTCGTGCCCATTTCCCAGGGCAACCCCTTGCCAAATATACAGTTTTTTCTCTAAACATACACCAGTCTAAATCCTTTCCCCAGTCATCCAGAGCGGGTGTGTTCGCCGCTCCCCATAGCTGTGCAATGTTCCTCTTGGCGAGCATGAGCCCAAGTGTAACCCATTGTATATGGTGGGTGTTTAGGTCAGTAGGCTCCCAGATATTCAAGAGGCATCGTCGTGCCTCTGGGAGGAGACGAACTGACAGAACCGAATTGATCACGTCGTGGATTTTTGCCAGTAGAGACCCACCTGTGTACACTCCCAGATAATGTGCATGAATGTCCCTATATGTCCACACCGTCGCCTACATTCCCCACTGTCCGCAAGTCCCATGCGGATCAGGCGAGGTCCTGTGACATAGGCTCTATGTAGGATTTTAAGTTGGACAAGCCTGAATCGTGCTGAGATGGCTACCACCCGGGGGGAGGAGACCGCGTCCTGCCAGTCCTCGTCATCTATTTCCAACCCGTCTGTTACCCATTTACTCCGCAGGGCCTGGAGAGGATCTTCGGTGTTATTGACTAATTTTTGGTAGATCAGTGAAATAGTTTTATCAGGTAGGTGGCCATCGAGTATCCTGTCTTCTAGTGGGGAGGCATCAGGAGGGAGCTTGCTCTCGGGGAGTGCCCGTAGGAGCGAATGGGATATCTGCGCATATCGGAAGTACTCAGTGTTTGCAAGTGCATATTCCGCTTGGAGCTCAGTGAATGTCTTGATCCCTCCCGGGCCCCAGATGTCTTTAACTTGAGACATGCCAATACGATCCCACCTGTCAAATCCTTTTGTTTTCCATAGGCTACCTAATATCTCTGAGTCCCATAGCGGGGTAGACATCGTTAATTGTCGGCCCCACCCGAGTGAGGTGGACGCCTCGTGCCAGACGCGGACCGTATGCTTAGTAGGCCCCGTCAAGACATATTTCCGGGGTCTTGCAGATAATGCCCTATTATAATTACCCCCAGGTAGTATCCATCGCATAGCCAGGATCATCAACTCTTCCATAGGTACCGTGGTTAACTGCTGCCAATTGCGCAGCCCAATAATATTTTTTAATATCCGGGAGGCTGATGCCTCCGTCATACCAGTTTAGCGTCAGTTTGGTTAGGGCGATTCGAGGTCGCCCCTCCCAAAGCAGCTGCCTCTGTAGTCCTTCAATTTCCTTAAAATATTGCGGGGGAATGGGATCCAGAGTATTATGTAATATGTACAGGAATCGCGGCAGGGACATCATTTTGAACAGAGTAGCTCTACCCAAGAGGGAGATGGGAAGTGATTTCCACCTGGCTACATCTGCTTTAAGTCTGCTCAGAGGGGGAAGGAGGTTATGGTCATAGCGGGATTGGGGATCTAGGGAGATAAAAATACCCAAATACTTAAAGCCCACTGTGGTAATTTGTATTGGACAATCTCGGGGGAGCAGGGGTCGATCCCCACTCAAGACGAATAGGGAGGACTTATTCCAGTTGACCGTGAAGCCAGAGAGTCTACCAAAGACTTTAAGGATATCTAGCACTACTATCAAAGATCTTCTGGGGGACGCAAGGTAGAGCAATATGTCATCTGCGTATAATGAGATGCGGTCCTCACATTCCGAAGACCACTTCAATCCTCTCACTCTAGGGTCACGTCGTATCCATGCTGCCAAAGGTTCAAGGGCCAATGCGAATAGGAGGGGGAGAGCGGGCAGCCCTGACGGGTTCCCCGGCTGAGCTGGAATGTGGTGGAAATCTTATTGTTAACAACTACCTGGGCCAAGGGTTCATTATACAAGAGTCGCACCCACTGAATAAATTTCGGGCCAAATCCCAGTTTTGACAGCACCGCCCAGAGATATGGCCACTCGAGTGTGTCGAATGCCATTGTCGCGTCTAAAGAAGCTATTATCGCAGGTTCCTGAATGGTATGCGCTCTCCCTATCACTCCATGCACTCTTCGGAGATTCAATGCCGTGTTTCTGCTGGGTATAAATCCGGACTGGTCCGGGTGGACCAGTTCACCAATTACTTTGATAAGGCGATTGGCCAAGAGTTTGGCGAGAATTTTAGGCTCCGCATTCAGGAGGGAAATTGGCCTATATGAGGCACATTCTGTCCTGGGTTTACCCTCTTTATGAATAGCCACTATGGTGGCTACCCTCTGATCTCTAGGCAACATGCCCAATTCCCTAGACTCCTCAAACATAGATTTTAAATATGGCGCTAGTTTATCAGGTTGTAGCTTATAAAGCTCAATGGGGAGCCCATTGGGGCCAAGGGCTTTGCCTGAGTTCAGGGAACGGATTGCTTGCGCAATTTCGTCCGCTGTTAACTCACCATCCATAAGGTCGCGATCACTTAGTGACAGACAGGGGAGTGCGATGTCTCGTATCATTTCTTGTGAGTCTTCCTCAGAACCCCCGGCCAATGTGGTGTATACTGTCTGGAAGTGGTCAGCAAAGCCATTAACAATTTCTTGGGGGTCCGTGATGATAGTGTCAGTGTCGCTTCTGAGTTCGGGGACCAATCTACTCGCCAGTTCCTTTTTATCGAGCCATGCTATCAATTTCCCTGCTTTGTCTCCTAAGTCATATAGTCTACCTTGTCGTTCTCTACCAAGGATCTTTGCTTTCTCAGTGACCATTGCCCTGTACTCATGTTGTTTAAGACTCAGCAGATGAAGCCTCTCTGGGGTGACTCCCGCATCCAGATCACTTTCTATCCTGTTAATCTCGGCCTCCATATCTGAGGCCTCCTTCTGGTTCTCTTTTTTGGTTCCCGCAATCAGTGAGACTGCCTGGCCACGGATCACCGTTTTAAATGCCTCCCATAGAGACTGAGAGGAGAGCACCGTACCTTCATTTTCGGTAAAGTAGTCACTCATAGTTTTGATAAGGTGCGTGCGGATTTTGGGATTGCGGAGATGCCAAGGATTAATGGGCGCTATTTTACCCACTGTATTATGGCTAAGGGCAATGTGGATCCACAATGGTGAGTGATCCGATATCCCCCTGGCCATGTGCCGGATCTCATGTATATATTTGATCTGCTCTGCCGGCACCAGACAGTAGTCTAACCGAGAGAGACTAT
The DNA here is from genome assembly GCA_963921515.1 of Calotriton arnoldi. Taxonomy (NCBI): domain Eukaryota; kingdom Metazoa; phylum Chordata; class Amphibia; order Caudata; family Salamandridae; genus Calotriton; species Calotriton arnoldi. The sequence continues at coordinate 2,952,982 of CAWUFW010000711.1, read as the reverse complement.
GGTGTGCGCCAGAGTGGAAAGTGTATTGGGCCTGGTCTGGATGATAGGACCTCCACCCGTCCACCAACCCCATAGCATCAAGAAATTCGGGCAACCACCGGGAAGAGGGCCCTATATCCCGCGGAGGGAATCTGTCAAGTGTACCTGAGACTACGGCGTTAAAGTCGCCCCCCAGAAGAAGAAGACCCTCCGGGATAGAGAGTAATACCGAGCCCAGGTCAGTAAAGGTAGAGCACTGCAGTCCAGGGGGGACATATATTGACATGAGTGTGATGGGCCGGCCCTCCCACATCCCCGAGATTCCAACGTATCTGCCCCTGTCATCCACCCAAGTCGATGTGATTGCGAGGGGAAGGGAGGTCTTAATCATGATACCCACTCCTCGGGGCCCCGTCGTGAATCCCGCATGTGCAGCCATTTTATAGCCCCCTCTTTGCATAACCTTACATACGTTTCCCATTAAATGTGTTTCCTGCAACAGGACTACGTCTGGAGCCCGTTGTTTGCAGTATTGAAGTACCACACTGCGCTTTATCTTGTCCCCCAACCCGTTGACATTCCAGCTCAACACTTTAAGATGTTTGTCCCCCATGTTGCATGCTGTACATAACCTTGGATTGCAGTTTCCTCGCCAGCTATTTCGGAGTCGGACGCCGATGCAATAACAATAACATAAAACCAATATAACACTCCCACCCAACTACCCCCCACCCTGCTACCCTGCCCTCTGGACTTTAAACTGCCCATAGAAAACTTGCAGAGTGCCTGTCGCCCTATTGTGATCTAATAGTAGAACTTGTGCGGACGTGGCTTCTCGTCCCTCTGCTTCCTCCTCTGAGGATGAGCTCCCTTACTGCCCCTCTGGTGCATAAGTCCGCGCCGTTGATAATACCCTTTAATGAAGGAGAGTAACCCCTCTGGGACTGGCCGCCACCCCCCTTAACCTATCTCAGACCCCAGCAGGGAGTATTATACATTACATTCGGAGCCATAGTTAGTCTGTGTAGATCGGTTAGATAGGAGTCCGGGAACCTGCTTCTCCTCCCGCGTCGCCACTTCGCTCTGTCCGCCCCATGTGGTGTTCAAACCAGTCATCTGCCTCCTCCGGCCGTTCAAAAAACAAAGCCCTCCCCTCCGCTTCTACACGGAGACGTGCAGGAAACAGCATTGAGTATTTCAGGCCCGCATCTCGAAGCCTACGCTTTATCATCATGAAAGATAGTCTCTGTTTCTGCACCCGCTGCGTAAAGTCCGGGAAAAAGGAAATGGCCGCGTTTTCGAAGCGGAGGGGGGTCCGGTTCCGGGCATGCTGGAGCACGGCATCCCTGTAGCGAAAATTGAGGACTCTTGCCAACATCGGTCGAGGAGGGGCCCCCGGCCTAGGTGGACCACCAGGAACCCTGTGTGCCCGCTCCACAACAAAGAACTTACTGAGTCCCTTGGGCTGAAGCTGCTGTAATATGAGGTCTTCGACGAATAGGTCCGGTGCCTGTCCTTCCGCTTTCTCCGGCACCCCCAAAATGCGTAGGTTGTTGCGCCGGAGGCACCCCTCATAGTCGTCCAGCTTAAGTTCAGTGGCTTTGCGGAACGTCTGCAGGTCCCGGAGCTCTCCCTGCACTTGGTTCACATCTTCGACCAAACTAGCAGTAGTCAGTTCTACTTGCGCCACTTTTTCATGGGCCTTTGAAAGGTCTGCCCGGATTAGGCTGACATCAATCGCCATTGTATCTATTTTATGTTCCAAAGTGGTCTGGACCGTTGCGATAGCCTTCATTACATCTTTTAGGGATAACTCCGGTTCCTCTGCACTCTGTTCGGCTGCTGCCCCTCCCAAGGATTGCCGACCATGCAGTGCTTCCTTGGGCAAAGCATATCGGTCCAATTTATTAGTTTGTATTGTTTTGGACCCCCTAGTGCCTGTCCCTTTCCCTTTCTCCATGGTAGTCATAAGTTGTAGCCACCACGCTGAAGGTGCGCACCACCGCAGCCCCTCTTCGATTAAGGACAGAGAAGTTATGTGGTCGACAGTCACGGCAGCGCCAGTGGTCGCGAGGGTCCCCGCTGGACTAGGCGCAGCTTCTCTTCGCCACTGGCCACCGTAGCGCGCCGGAGCAGGGCGTCGTCTCACAGGCAGTGTAGACACCAGCGCACCCCACGCACCAGTCCGTCAAGGCGCACCGCAGCCAACACCCAGCTGTATCCACAAATTCAGTCCGCCAGGAATCCTGCCCACCGAGCCTTCACCTCACCAGTCGCTCATGGGCTCTCATGGACCCCTGCGAGGCACGTCCTCCACCCGGCGTTGACCAGGGGCAAGGGTCACCCAGACACTCACTGCAGTATAGAGTCCAGCAGCACCCCCAAACAGCCGCTGTATCTTTACCTCCGGCAGAGACCGTCACCAATTCTATACCCCCTCACACCACCCTGGATGGCAATTACGTGCCTGTTCCCAAGGTCGTGAGGGGCTCCGGTAATGTAGTCCTGGGGGGCTGTAGGTGGAGGCGCCCCAGCAGCGATCCACCGGCCTCCTCCCCTGTCTCCTCCTGCAGGCAGGTCGCAGGCCGCGCCCCGCAGGCCCCGCAGCTACAGTCTTGAGCTCCCAGTCCCGGGCCCTCAGCACGCCGACGTCGGTCGGCTTTCCTCCGTCCGGCCGACGGTCTTCAGTTAACAGCTGTGGCAGCCAGACAGACACAGCCCCGCTCGGCCCTCCCGGGTCTCGCTACCGTGGCGATCCTCCCGTCGTCCACGCGCGACTCGTCCACAACGGCCACTCCTCTTCACGGACCCAGTCCAGCCGCAAAATCGAGCCCCCGGCTTCACCTCGTCAGATAGGCCCGAAACCACCGGGGCCCGTATCTACGCTCCCCGCTGTCGTAGCTCCGCGGGGGTGGGGTGACGGCGCACCGCTAGTATTCCGGCGCAGGACACCCGCTTCGGGCAGGAAGGATATGTGGTCAGGATAGACGGAGGAGGAAGGAGGATCACGGAGCTAGTGGCTTAAGCGGCCATTTTGCTCCGACACTTGGCCACGCCTCGATCTCTCTCTTCTTGAGAGTTCCTTCCTCTTGTTGTTTCTTCACTCCCATTTAGAAGCTGTGGAGTAGTTTTTTCTTCATATGTGGTATTCTGCAGGATTATTTTATTCTAATAGATTCATACTTCCTGCACTTTTTCTGTTCCTGGTCTCCTGTGGAGACACTCCTTCCTGAAATCCATACTTGTATTCTTGTCTGTTCTGCCACCCATCTTGGGTTCAGCTTTTCATGCTTAGTATTTATTTGGACATACGCTTCTTAGATACTTTGGCCCTGTTCGATGTATCTTGTCCAATGCCCCAGCCTGGTCCTCCTCTGTCTGACACATTTACTATCAGATGTTCCAGAGGCATCCCTATTCTAGCCTTCTGGGTATTAGCAGTGTTCTTTCACGATAAAACCTTATGGGTCTGTTGCAGCTGCATAAGACAATTGGCCTTGTTTTCTTGTGTCAGCGGACGTTCTTTCCTCCTGTGTGTGATGTTTCCCACACACTCCATTTCTTTTCCAGTTGTGGGGCTCACTTTGGCTTATTACTCTAGTTGTCTCTGACATCATTGTGTGATATTTGTGTCTTTGCTCAAATGTATACATATTCTGTATCATATATATGTCTGTATATATGTATGTGCTATATATATATCTATCTATATATATATATTTATGTAGATATCAAGCGTTCCTAAACCTCCAGGATGGCGAGAAGGAACAGGCGAACTCCTCTTGTGGTGGCAATGAAGGTATTATTTTATTTCTCACTGCTGCCTGCCATGACGCGTTTCGGCCAGTACAATGGCCTTGTTCACATATGGCTAGCTTTGCAAAAACACAATTTTTTTATACAATGCTGAACCCGTGTCACATGGTCATATAGGCATAGAAAACAGACTACTAGGCAATGTATAGATGGTAACAATATAGTACATAACATACTGTGCATATTGAATCCTGTAGATATTAAGGCTAGGCGAAATGTATCTCTATAAAGTGCTAGAAGTAATGTGCAAATATACATTTCAGAAATAAATATGTCAATAAATATATATATAGATATGTAAATAAATATATAGCTGTATAAATACTGATTTTACTAAAAAATAAGATATATCATTAAAATTATATCATATTCAAAGAAGCCACTTATTTACCGCATAAATGCGTGAATAAATATATAAATAAATACAGTATATATGACATATCCTAAAATTAGCCAACAGAGAATAAATATAGCACAAATATGGTACTAAGAGAACAAACCATTCTAGCTAATCCTTATGAGTCTGTAAAATCAGAAGTAAGACCACGTTAAAAACATTTCAAAATCGGACACCTCTAAGTGTTGACCCAAGATAATTGCATGAATGCAAAATACCATGTATGTGCAACTAAATACTAAGTGCTAACTATGTGCAAATATAAAACAGTACAACATCATATTATCCCAGTTGCTAATGAAATCATATTGAGAGCTGGGAAGAAGTTATGAGGTGTGTTACATAAAGAATAGAAGGTTTAAAATTGCAAAAATTCTTAATGTTTCAGAGAGCGCCAGGAAAATCTAATAGAGTAACGCCAATGTAAAAGTGCAAAATGATCAAGATTAAATCCAGGATGAAATAAGGTACTGCAAAAAGTGCGGGGAATAGGACCATCATAGATATTACAGATATTAATTATAAATAAGTGTACATGTCTTCAGTGGTGTTGAGACCAAATGGGGCCTTACTGTCTAGTTCTAATATGAATCTGGTCTCTACTTGTCTTAACATTCTTTCTCTGTTGCCACCTCGTCGTAATTTAGGGATGGCGTCAATGACGTAATATGAGAGGCACTGCAAGTCATTGTTGTGAACTTCCTTAAAATGACGAGCCACCGGATAGGAGGTGTCATTGTTGACAATGGCTCTCAAATGCTGAAGAATGCGGGCATGTACTTTAAGTTTTGTGCTGCCCACATAATTGAGGCCACAAGTACAAGTAAGAACATAGACAGCATACTCTGTCCGACATGTATAATGTCCTTTGATCTTAATCTCTTTAGGACTGAATGGTATAGTGTAGGAAGTGCGGTTAACCCCAAATTTACAGGCCCTGCAGGAGGTGCATTTAAAGAAACCCTTTTTAAGTTGTAACCATGTAGTACTCTCAACTCTTTCTGGGCTACTCTTGACCAGGTGATTTCTCATGGACACAGCGCGTCTATATGTGATGGTAGGTTTGTCAGGTATGCAAGGTGCCAAAACTGCATCTGTTTTAAGTATGGGCCAATTGTGATTAATAATGGCTCTTAACTGTCTATGTTGTCTATTATATGTAGTAATCAGGCAGGGAGCATTATCCTCATCTCCCTTCTGACTTGTCTTTACTGGTTTATTGGATGAATTAAGCAGTGATCCTCTCATTTTCTGTGAAGTTTTTTCTATTGCTTCCTTAAGTACTGATTCACTGTATCCTCTAGCTTGGAATCTAACTAGTGCTTCCTGTGAGCATCTTGAAAATTCGGCCTCTGTGCTGCAAATACGCTTCAACCTTAGAAGCTCTCCATAGGGGATACTTTTGATTAGATGACCCGGGTGGGAGCTAGATGCATGTAAGGTGGCATTACCTGCGGTCGGTTTCCTAAACAGAGTGGACTCTAGTTTGTTACCCGACACATAAATAGTTGTGTCTAGGAATGCCACCTCTGTCTGACTGATGTGTGAGGTGAATTTGAGGTTAATGTTGTTTCTATTGAGCTCATCAATAAAATATTTAGCACCTTCAAAACCCCTTTCCAAATTAAAAACACATCGTCAATATATCTCAACCAGTATAGTACATTGTCATCATATATCCTGGCCAGGGTGCCCCTGAGAACCTGCTCCTCCCACCAGCCCACGTGTAAACACGCGTAGCTGGGAGAGAAGCAGGCCCCCATGGCAACCCCACGTACTTGACGATACAGTTCATTGTCAAACATGAAGAAATTATTAAAAAGGCACCACTTAATCATTTCAAGGAGCATTATGTTGTGATTATGCATGTTCAGAGATCTTTTATCCAAATAATGCTTTACTGCAGTGAGTCCTATCCCATGGTCGATGCTCGTGTAGAGTGATTCGATGTCCATAGTGATGAGCAAAAGTTCTCCTCCCATGTGATATGTTGGATTTTCTCCAAAAAGTCTCCAGTATTCCTAACATAAGAAGGGAGAGTCTGCACATAGGTTTGTAGGAAATAATCCACATATTGTGTAATATGTTCACTGATGCCCCCAATAGCAGAAATGATGGGTCTACCTGGAGTAGGATTAGTCTGTTTGTGGATTTTAGGGATAAGGTAAAGCGTGGGGATGACAGGAAAATCATTAATCATAAACTTGTACTCCTGATTAGAAATCAGCCCCTGTCTTTTCCAGCCCATTAAATTCTTTTTCAGACTCTCCTTTGCCTTATTGTATTCTGCTATAGTAGTGATAGTGTAACAAGCGGGGTCTGATAATTGTTTATGCGCTTCTTCAGTGTATTGAGACCGGGGCCATATCACAATGTTGCCCCCTTATCTGATTTATTGATGACAATGTCCTTATTGTTACGCAATTTGTGGATAAGTCCTTCATATTGCATATCACGAAATTTCAATCTTTTTGCACTATGGTTGACTTTGGAATACAATATTTTCGTTTCTTCAATCACTCTTTCGTGAAATATATCTATGGCATCTTTTGGCATGATAGGAAAAAAGTAGATTTGGCCTTAAAAGGACTGATGCCTGCACTAGGTTGTATAAGGTTGAGGGCTGTTAGCCTTTCCTGAGTTGATATCTGACTGGAATTGCACGCATGTTCTTGTTGATTTTCGTCATCCAATTCATGTAAAGCCAGTAAAGTTGCAGCATCTGATGCCAGTAATGTGGTTGTTTTGGTAGGTATTTGACTGACTTGTTCCTTGTTAAGTTGGTTACCATTTTTAATTTTGAAGAACTTTTTTAATTTAAGTTTCCTGATATATTTATAAATATCAACACGAGTTTTACCGTAATTAAAATTGCTTTCAGGGCAATATGATAGCCCTAATGACAAGAGCTGGGTTTCTGCTTTAGTGAGAACAACAGATGACAGATTTATAACTGTTTTAGAATTATCAGTTACTGTTTGCGCCAGTGTTGCTTTCTTGCTGGCTTCCCTCTTCCGGTGCCTGCGCCTTTCTCTGCGCCGCTGGTTTCGTCTTTGCCTGATGTTTTTATTGTGTTTCGAGTCCGTGGGCGCAGGGTCTTTAGACGGTCTGTTTACTAAAAAGTTAATTCTTCTGATGGGCTGAGTATGTTTGCCTCATCGGGGATATTACATGCTCTTAGCACTCCATCATCCGACTCATTATCACTTGTGAGAGAGCCTGTCTCAGAACCAGACACTTCTACAGTAACTCCACTTGCCACAGTTTCCTTTTGCTGACCTGTTGCATTACGGGAGATATTGCCCAATCTGATTTTTTTGGCATCATCATATTTTCGAGAAAATGTAAAGACTTGACCCAGCTCATAGTCTGCTTTATCTCTAGCATATTTAGATGCCTTTCTTATTTTAATTCTGTCCTCGTGTTTTTTCATTCTCTCATCAATTTCTTTTTTGTTTTGTCAATATAATCCGATTGTTCCAACTTACTAAGTTGCTCATTTATGTTTTGTATTTCTTTGAGTAATTCCTCTCGATCAGTTTGGGCATATTTTATCAAAATTCTTACAAGATTCATGGATGCTGCTAGATTATTGCTGGCCCATTCCTTTAACATCTCCGGTTTCGGATTTTCAAATGAAGGTGCAAGTAAAATACGCAGTCCTCGTGGCACCCTTCCCACTTCCTCATACTTTTGAAGTGATTTATGTTCCCACCATTTCGTTATTTCATTTTTAGTGCACTTTTCCAGTTGTTTTAAAAGAGATCTCATATCTGATTGATTTTCATTTCCATGCGGAACTGAACTCCGCGGCGTAAAGCTTGTTACATTATTAAACATTTCATCTGCTGCTGCCTCGCGCTCCCGCAAAGCGTCTTGTGACATTGCAGAGGTTATGAGAGATTTCCACGTATATTTTCCTAACGTTGGAAAGAATGATTTTGCCACACACCTCCTCACCTGTGACACTTGCCGCAGTAAGCTTCACCGCTGACACGAAAAAACCAAAAACGCGTCCTCCGACTCGTTTGTTCTTCCCCAGCTGATGAAATATATATATTTATATAGATATAGATATATATATATATATATAGATATATACATACTTCGGTAACGCCTTATCTAGTAAAGACTGGATCTAGCCGCAGATTCGTTACTGACCCTCCCATCCTCCTCATTCTAAGAACTGATTTATTCCTACTTTCAATATCCTGCTTGATATTGGGATATTCCTCTTGGTTGATTTTGGGATGCTCCTCCTTGCAGATACATCTGTATTGACAAAGAGAGAGAGAGAGAGAGAGATATCTCTTTACTTGCAAACTGTTTCCATGGCCAGTTTCTGTAAGTGGCTTCGTGTTTTGTTTCTGAATGTAGTCACCGAAGAAAATGACGTCAGCGCGCCGGGAAGGGGCATATATGGACTCTGTCAACGTCACATCTGCTAGTCGATGTCACTGCGGAGTTGCATGACTCCCTCTACCGACACACAGAGATACTGCTGAAATGTTTTTCCGGATACAGTCTGGCGCCTGGCGAGAATTCAAAGTTAAGGAATCTGCGGCTAGATCAAGTCTCTACTAGATAAGGTGTTACTGAAGGATTCGTAACTTGTTCATTATTGCCAAAGATAGCTCCCTTGTTTTGACCTTGTCAAGGGGACCACTTTATTATTAAAAGTGTCCCCGGTACACTGTTGGCTATTTTTTATCACCTATGCACCACCCTACACATTTACACCCCCTCATCCATGTTCATCAAACTGCTAAGATCAAAAAGTCTCAGCTAAAAAGCCCCAATCGAGGGGCCCGTTGGGCATTGCAGCACCGTCCTAATGAGGAGCAGCCCAATGATGAAGCATGACACCCTTCTGGGTGTGTGAGGGCGTCAGATCTGATCACTTGGATCCCTCTGGTCTACTTGCCAGGTCCTCCTGACACACTTTCCCCCTCCTCTTGACCCATCTTTGTGCTACATTCCTTATCTTCTTCATATAGCTAAGTCTGGCCTGCAGCTTTCTTCCATTAAGGTGCATCTTGCAGCCATAACAGCGCATTAAAAATCTCTTTCACACACATCTTTCTTTAAGATTCCAGTGTTCAAAGACTTTTTAGGAGGACTTAAAAGGGTGTTTCCTCCAATTAGGTCACCCTCTCCTCCATGGGAGCTTGATGTTGTCCTTTCCAAACTGATGGTTCCTCTATTTGAACCAATGTATAAAGCCATTTTCAGCATCTTGCACGTAAAGCAGATTTTGTTGTAACCATCACGTCAGCACGCTGGGTTAGTGAAATTCAGGCGTCATGCTCTGAAGAGCCGTACACAGATTTTCATTCAAACAGAGTGGTGATGAAAACTCATTACAGTTCTCTGACAAAGGTAGTTTTAGACTTCCACATTAAACAGAATATCTCACTATCTACTTTTCTCCCTAATCCTTCTACTCCAGCTAAAAGGTTTTTACTCTCTCTGATATTAAAAGGGTACTGAAGTTCTACTTGGATAAAAACCAAAGTTATAAGGAAATCAGATCACCTCTTTGTTAACTATGGACTGGCGCAAACAGGTTTTGCATCCTCCAAACAAACTATTTCTAAGTGTATAGTTTCCTGTATACTTCTTTCCAACAAGTTAGCTAACAAATCCTTGCTGGCTAGACCAAAGGCACACTCTGCAAGGGGAAAGGCTGTGACTGCAGCTCTTCTAAGGAATGCTTCTGAGTCTGAAATATGCAAAGCCGCTTCATGAAGATCTGCACATACCTTTACCAGGCATTATTGTCTGGATTCAAATGCTATAGCTGATACTCAAGTAGGATAGGCTTCTTTGAGGAATCTTTTTGGGTAATTATTGGAGCTGCTCTTATTTCAAGTCTGTGTTTTGTGGGATGGGCTTGCTATTCTATTCAGTACTTATGACTATGAATGAGGATTCCCTGGAATAGAAGGAAAATTTGCTTACCTGCAATCCTAGTTCTCTTCCATGTGAATCCTCATCAATGTCATAAGCAACCCTCCCACCTCCCCAGACGGAAATCGTTACAGCTCTCAACAAATACTTGACCCAGGATTCATAATCTCTGTAAAAATGACCTTACCTAACTGTCACCTGTGAAGCATGATGGGATATAGAGGGTACTGTGGAGTACTTAAGGCACAGTGCCAGCTTTATCTCTTTCTCTTTGAATGGCAGCATATGTGTGTGTTTGTGTGTGTGTGTGAGAAGTACTATGTACATGGGTATTACACACGCACTCAATAAAAATTGTTTTTAAAAAGAACAGCATGAGAGAAGCCCCAATATTGGATGGAACGGGTTGGCCGGATGCTCTCCACCCAGCTGTCTAAGACAGCTAGGGATGGAGAGCTTCATTCGCACATGTCAAGCTGGCCGTCGCAAGACAGCCGGCCAAACTGACATGCGTAAACCTCTACATCACTAGGGAGCTGGAGTATTATAGCTAGTACAAAAACAGTGGTCTCTAATATACAGATAAAGAACAATTGATAACACATCCAAATGAAATTTAATCATAAATACAAAGCAGAGAATGCATTACAACAACGCAGTGGTTACCAGTGAATAAAACGTGATTTTACTTTCCCCAGGTTGCAGGAGATCAGGAACTAGTCAGACAACCACTCTCAGCTGTGCCCACATAAGGCCACATACAGGAAGCTATTCTAGCTAGGCGCTGGTACACACATATCAAAAAAAATATCCACCTCAAAAGGGCTGAAACAAGGGTGCGTCCTAGCCCCATTGCTTTTCATCCTTTTTTTAGCGGATCTCCCGGGGGAACTGGATAGATGTTCAGCCCATGCACCAAAACTAGGAAATATGACATTGTCAAACTTGTTTTACGCCGACGATTTAGTTTTGATAAGTCGGACCCCTATCGGACTCCAGCATCTCCTGAATGTGACTCACAGTTTTTCACAACGGAATGCATTAAAAATAAGCTTAAAAAAAACAAAAATTATGGCAGTAAACTACCATAAGAAGAAACACCCTAATTGGTTCCTGGATGGTCATCGTTTAGACCAAGCAGCAAGCTATAAATACCTGGGGTTAATACTAGACCAAAACAACTCGTTTAAACCGCAGATGGAATCTCTGCGGAGAAAGGGGGTAATGACTTACTTAGCCATAAAACACTTGAAGAAGTTGCTGCCGGACCTGACGCTTGACCCTCTGCTAAGGGTCCTGCGAGCTAAACTACAGCCCACAATAACATATGGGAGCGAATCGATGAAAGGAAAAGATGCAACAGTCCTTGACAACATAATAACTAATGCATATCGAGCGATCTTCCAACTCCCCAGATATGCTTCCCCAGCCCAAATACGGTTGGAGTTTGGGCTCCATAACCAGACAATGGAAAGAAGGGGAGCTTACGTGAAATGCTGGCATAAAATTAAAGGAGATGAGGAAGGATCCCTGAATAACCACCTCTGGACGGAGCTGTCTCGCCCTGAAAAATCACCAGTCAGAGAGTATCTGCAGGAATCCATCAAACTTTTAGGTCTGACAGACCTTTGGAACATTTCAGTGAATCATTCCGCTTTTAAACAAGCTGTAACAAAGGTAACTCGTCTAATATCTGCCTTAGAGGATAAAAAAGCATTAGCCAAACGAGTTCACGGCTGGGTTGTACTGAACTCGTACGACACACTTAAACCCCCAACCTTACTTGAAAACGGGAATAAAAATCACCACCAAGGAAAAATTCCTAAAACTCTGCATGGGGGTCGGGCCTTTTAATCAGTTCCTTCCTCCTTGGGAGAGAAGAGGTGGCGACCAGCTCTGCCGTTTGTGTGGCCGTGGTGTCGAGGACCTCATTCACGTTATATGCATCTGCAACAACCTAAGAGATATAAGGATAACCTTGTTAAAACCAATGTTCAGACAGCATGGAGTTAGGACCTGCAGACAGGCGGTAATGCTGTGCTTCAATCCAGAAATAGTACAGCTAAACTGCCGTCTTACAAATAGTTTTTATATAACTGCAAAAAGATTGAAAAATACGCCCATACTGGCTAAGAATACATTTTTATCAGAATAGACACTGTCTGGAACAACCTTTACAGATGTATAAGAGCATGGAGCAGAAGGTTTTAACAACTTGAGCCCACCCATTAATGACTTTTTTTCTATGTATTTATTGTTGGATAAAATGTGGGTCTTTTAATAGTGCCTTTTTATTGTATAAGAGCTAGATATTTTATTTAAATGAATTAATGTATGCAATGGTTTTAATTAATCAAGCATAATAAAATTTACTTACTTACTATTCTAGTAATTGTGCTCAACTTACGTAGCATGTGCTCCTCAAATGGTGCACATGGTAACTTTAGTGGCACCGCCATGGAGCACACCCATCCCGGATGCATTCTGCACATGGTGGCATTTTCACAGGACTTTTTATCTGGCTTCCTACTAAGGGCTGGACAACTGACACCCTAACATCTACTCTACCCCCGGGCTCCACTATTCATAGTCCTGGGGATAATCCCATATCTCTCCAGGAATTGAAATGTTGTCAACTGTGGCGCAGACTCCTAAAAATGTTTTGTATGATATACTAATGGCTGTGCTGTTCTAGCATATTTTATACACACTATGATCACTTTTATCACACATGTGTATCACATTTAAGAGAGCACTGACCATGTTTTATTCTCTGGCACCCACTGCCTTGTTGTAATACTTTATCCGTTTCTAATTTTATGATTAAATTCAATTTGGATATATTATCAAGTGTTCTTTTCTGGTGTACTGCTGTTTTTGTACTTGTCTGCGTAGTAATAGCAAGTGAAGTCAAAAACATGAATCAGTTTTGGTAATGATTTCATGTAAATGTTGAAGGGAGAGATTATAGAGCCTTGATGCACCCCTGTTTTTATGCTATAGGGTTTGGATGAGAAAGGAGGCACATGGATCACATTTTTCTGTTGTATAGATAAGATGAGATCCAAGCGAAAGAGGTACCCTCTATGCTGGCTTCTTTGGATTAGTGTGCCATTACTGTGTTGAAGGCAGCTGAAAGGACCAAGATAAGTAGCAGAGCAACCTCATTCTGTTCTTCTATGTTTTATTCAGTTCATCCCAGATTGAGATTAAGGCTGATTCAGTACCTCTTCCTGGACAAATTCCTGTTTGGAATTCAGAAAGTAGGGTGTGATCTTCGATGAATTGTGACATCTGAGTGAAGGATGCTTTTTCTATAATTTTGCATTGGAACGGTCCATTTGCTATAGGTCTGTAATTGTCAGGGTCTTAAGGGTCCAGGTTTGTTTCCTTTAATAATGAGCATATGTATAACTTTATCTGATAGAGACTTCTAGCCGCAGTTTCCTTATCTTAGAATTATCCCCAGCCGTCAGACTGTATCTGGAAGTTTTTCGTGAGCGGTACCCCTACGCACCGGTAGGTGGCATTGTTCAGCTCTGCATGGCGTCACGCGCGCCGGAAGTCATGTGTGCAGTGCTTATATAGGCGCCACCCCAGTGCGCTGACGTCAGTTCTTTTCTTTCCATGCCACTCAGCGCAGATCCAGAGAGAACTTCCTCAGTTATTTTTACTCTCTTTTTTACTTTTTCTCCAAGCTTTTTTGAGAGTTGTCTTCTGGTGTGGCAGGGATGTTCACGAGGAAGGCTGGACTCAAGCCCGCGGTGCCTGTCAACAACAAATGTCAGTGACAGACCCTCACCTCATCTGTCTTTAGTGTCTTGAGCGCGACCAGTGTCAGTTGTCGCGCCATGCACCCCAAGGCCTTGAGGGAGTGATCTCTCAAGCTCCTTGCCGCTCGACTTGCGACGGTTTCGTTTGAGAGGTAGGTCTCGGGATCCGTTGTGGAGATATCGATCGTCGTTCCTGTCGAAGTCATCCTATTCGGGTAAGTCCCACAAGAAAAGAAGAGCAAGAAGTCAAAGCGGTCTTTGACTTCGCCCCATTTGTCAAAGTCATCCGACGAGACAAGGGAGCGCTGACACTTGAGGCCTGGCTCCACAGTTGAGCCGGAGCCATCTCAGCGCCTCCTGATTTTTCAGGAAACAGTGCAAATCCTGTCAAAATTTGTAAATTTTATGAGGCCATGCACCTCATATTTGGGCGGCCCTTCCCCGCCGGAGTGCCTTCGGGCCCCCGGGTTTGGGAAAGGCCCCTACTGGTCTTCCGCCAGCAGGGTCGCCCTTGGCACCAGTCAGGCCCCTTGGATCCACAAATGGAACTGGACTTGCGCCAGTCAAGCCATCTCTACCTTCCCCGACTCCGGTCCTGCTACAGACGATCCAGGCGGAGCCATCATCATTCTTATCCATGACTCCAACATGGAGCCGGATGGGCATCATTGGACGCCGACTCTGACACCGACTGGAGCGTGCCATCCAAGTCAGAGCCTGATCCCTATTCCTCTGTGCTACGATGCGGGGAAGATTGGAAGGGGCCCACTGGACCCTTATGAATACCAGTAGACCCCAATGAGGACACCTGGTTTGAGGATTTGGCAGAGGACAGTAGACTGGACTCCTCCTCAGATACTGGCTTCGTCTCTCCTTCTACCGTAAATACAGAGGAGGTAGCTTCATTTCCTATGGTGGTGATGAGGGCAGCTGAGTTCCTGGACCTTCAGCTACCCTCTGCGGCTGTCAAGACAAATGTATTGAAGGAGGTGCTACAGTCGAGAGTCACCCCATCCAAACCGCTTCTCCTGTTTAACAAAGCCCTCATGGGCGCCCTACTTGGGGCCTGGTCCAAGCCCTGCTCAGGGGCTCCTGTGAATAGGACAATTGCCTGCATCATTCGACCTGCCCCAGTGGATACTAATTTCCTCACACAGCACCCCACCCCAGAGAGCTTGGTGGTCCAAGCCTCCACTTTCTGAGTAAATTCTTGCACATTCCCTACCACCCCACTGGATAGGAATCCAAAAGCTGGACACTTTAGGCAAAAAAATGTTTTCTTCCATGTTCCTGGCACTGCGGTCAGTGGACACTGCGTGACGTTTGGGCAGTTACGCCCATTAAATCTGGGATTTGGTTGTGCAGATGCTGCCTTTGGTCTTGAAGGTGGCCTAGGCTATACTCTCCCAAGCTATTGCTGACAGGAGAGACGCAGCTAAGTTCACAATCCGATGTGGGCTGGACACAACCTACTCACTAGGCAGGGCTGTTTCTTCATCAGTAACCTAGCGGCATCACGCCTGGCTGAGGACAACTGGCTTTTCAGGGGATGCCCAAACATCTCTTAAAGACATGCCCTTTGCTGCCTCCCATCTCTTTTCAGACAAGGCGGACGCACTGCTAGAGCGCTTCAAAGATAGCAGGGCTACCTTTGGCCTTGGGCTCCTTGGGCCTTTCCATGGCCACTCGCCAACCATGTCTGCCTTTTGCTCCTTTTGTGGCCATGAAATGGGCTTCCAGCTGCATCCCTACCCACCCAGCTACCACGGCACACAAGCTTCCCAACCCCTGTGTGGTCAAGGACATGGTACCCACATACCCCTTGGATCAGACAGCCGGCCAGTCCACCACTTCCCGGCAGCTACAGGCTCCAAACCTCTTTAGTTTGCCCTCTGACCATCATCGGCACCCAGTGGGAGGCATGATACGCCATCATCTGCAACACTGGAGGTCAATAACATCCTACCGCTGGGTTCTCCAGATTGTCCGTAGAGGCTACACCAATCCCTTTGTGACCACCGATGCCACCCAGTTGTGTAGGCTGACGGAGGACCATCTTTCCCTACTCCACCAGGAAGTGGTGTCTCTCTTGGCCAAGGGAGCCATAGAGAGGGTGCCGGCAGCAGAAGTATGTTGTGGTTGCTATTCCTGCTACTTTCTGGTGCCCAAGAAGGACGGAGGCCTTTGTCCTATTTGGAGGAATTCAAACGCACTTGCTTGCTCAAGTACTGTCTGCCCTGGACCCGGGAGACTGGATGGTAGCATTGGACTTGCAGGATGCATACTTCCACATCCCTGTCCTACCTGCCCACAGACGTTACCTGTGGTAGGTCATGAGCACTTTTAGTTAGCAGTGCTCCCCTACGGCCTTACCAGCACCGCGTGGGTGTTCACCAAGGTGATGGTGGTGATTGCAGCTCATCTGAGGAGATTAGGGCTGCCAGTTTTTCCCTATCTCGACAACTGGCTGTTAAAGGCGAGATCGTCCCAGGCAGTTGTCTCCCACCTCCAGACCACGACCGAGCTCCTGCATCCTTTGGGATTCACTATAAACGTGTTGAAGTCACACCTTACCCCTTCTCAGACCCTCCCTTGCATCGGAGCTGTTCTGGACACAGTGCAATGTTGGGTTTTTCCTCTCTAATAGTGAGTTCAGGATAATCAGGCTATGATACCGATGTTTCAGCCTCCATCCTGATCTTTGGTGAAACTAACTCTGAGGCTGCTGGCCCTCTTGGCCTCCTGCTGCTCGCTGGCATATATGGACCCTGCAGAGTGACCTGACGTTCCAGTGGGTGCAGCATCAGGGGAATCTCTCTGACATAGTCCAGATCTCGTAGGCACTGCAAGAGATCTGTAGAGGTGGTTGACGAACTTCGATTGAGTCAGCGACAGACCCACTCTCCCTTCCCCAACCAGATCTGACACTGGGGACAGATGCATCACTCCTGAGCTGTGTCGGGCATCTGGGAGTGGTGGAGATCAGAGGAATTTGGTCTCCGGCGGAATTCAAACTCCACATCAACCTGCTCCGAGCGATCCGGCTGGCATTGAAAGCCTTTCTACGCTCCATCACAGGAAGGCTAGTGCAGGTGTTCATGGACAACACCACCGTCATGTGGTACTGCATCAAACAGGGCATGCTGGGGTTGTGAACCCTTTGTTAAGAGGCCCTGCACCTCTGGTCATGGCTAGAACGTTAGGGCATATCCCTGCTGGTTCAACAGCTGGTGGGCTCTCTGAATGCCAGGGAGGAGGAACTCAGCCGAAGATGCCTAGCGAATCATCAGTGGCGTCTTCATCCGGAGGTGGTGCAAGGTATTTTTCAGCAGTAGGGATAGGTAGGATTCTGCCATTTTATTTAGTGTACCAATGTAGGGGCACACCATGCAAAAAGTCCAGGCCGCCCTTATTGGTTTACAGAGCTTACTTTAATAATCCGAAGTGCTTTATTTGTGGTAGTGTGGTCGAGCAGTTTAGGCTTATCGGACCGGAGTGTTAAGCATTTGTTGCACACACAGAGGGCTTGATTCACAGAACTAACTTACGTCAAAAACATAAATGTAAACGTAAAGTTAGTACTTTTTAGGTATTCACAGAATACACTTACTCATTTTGTATTCACAGAATGAACTTACTCATTTCGGTATTCACAGAAGTTAGTAGTCCTAACTTTAGGACTCCTAAATGCCTTCTGTGAATACCGAAAGTCTTAATGTTAGGATTTTACTTAACTTTACTACTCCTAAACTGAGAAAAATCCTAACTTTCAGACTTTCGGTATTCACAGAAGGCATTTAGGAGTCCTAAAGTTAGGACTACTAACTTCTGTGAATACCGAAATGAGTAAATTCATTCTGTGAATACCAAAATGAGTAAGTGTATTCTGTGAATACCTAAAAAGTACTAACTTTACGTTTACGTTTACGTTTTTGACGTAAGTTAGTTCTGTGAATCAGGCCCAGAGTCAATAAATGGTCCACACACTCAAGAAGCCATCCGAAAACAGTTTATAAAAATAATACAGATATTTATATAATTTCAGACCCCAAGATGCTCGGAATCAGGTAAGTACTTTCGGATTTATGATTTTTACATAGAAACAGTAAAATGCTCAAATAAGGTTTTGGAGGTATGAGTCTTGAGCATGGTAATGTTATCCTATGGGAGGAAAGACATATACTGCATACATAAACTTGCACGCGTTTGTAGAGGGTGCCCTTTAGGACTTATGGTGCTTGGGGCCCAAGGTCTAAAGAACCACCAGCAGTTCGGGTTTACCTGCCCTAGCTTGCCCGGGTACAGAGGTGCTAGTCACGTTGCTAGCCTTGAGCACTACATAGTTTAGTCCAAAGTACCTGTAACAAAAAGGCTGCAAGTGGGGAAAAGTCTGGCAGAACCCAAAAGGGGCTTAAATCGGGAGTGTCTCTGGGGCAAGGAGACACAGTCGGTTCCGTGAACCTGGGCTGTGGGGCTCGGGTGCATAGATGTTTGGCTGGCTGGCCGGCCATTTGAGTTATAGGCTCTCATGGTTCTCAGTCTTGACCTGCACAGGGGAAGAAAACAGACAGCAGGGCCACTCTCGGTGTGAGCCTTGTCATCTGAAGTCCCTCTGTGTGCAGGTCAGTTTTGCCGGCGGTGTTGTCTGGACTGGACACTCAACAAACCTTGGTTGCTGCAAATGCTCCACTACCCAGGGAATTGGTGCAGAGGGGTTCCAGAAGGGTCTAGCATCTCAAAGTTTTCTGGAGAGATGTACAGGACAAGTGTGGTTGGTACCTGCAGATGCAGGGGATGGCTCCTTCACCTCACGGGAAATGCTAAGTGGTTGTTGAAGCACTGAACAGACCTCCAAGGGTTTGGGGGACGAGTTGGTCTTGCAATTGTCAAGGTTCCCAGCAGCCAGGCATGATTTGGCACCAGTTTTGGAGCAGGTCCTCTGTTCTTGTGGTGTCAGCTCTTCTTTGTCCTTCTTCGGTTCCCAGGTAGACGAATCTGAAACTCTTGTGTCGTGGGGGCCTTAAATATTGAATTTAAGGGCATTGAGGGGAGTGTAGGGCAGTAGCCCATGGGCTACCTACCCAAGGGATCTCTACACCCCGATATGACCACTTTATGCGAGGATTGGGCATAATCTTGATCCCAAGTTCCTAGTTTCACCTAAACCAAGTTGGTGAAAAACTTACACCAGTATTGGAGCTTTCATAGATTCACATGCTTGAATCATTCCCCGTCGTCATGATGGGAGTCCCCGGTACTTTAAATAGTAATAGTAGACTGATAGGTATAGACTAGAAAAGGCCTAGGCCTCAGTTTATTAGCCTATCATAGTCATTATTAAAAAAGAGACCAAAGTTTTGCCTTAGCCAATCAGCTTCGACCACCCTCTTGAACACCCCTGAGAGAAGCCCAGAACCTCAGATTTTCTACTGCACGTTGTGCTAGGGAGTCTCCTCTGAGCTCTCCTCACTTTTTCTCATCTTCAGGAAGATGTTCTGGACTTCAACTTTCAGGGAAGTGACTTTATTTGATATATTGTCTCACTCAGATATATATTCGCTCTTTATATCTGTTGTTTGCCACAAATCTGACTGAATTATGTCAGAAAAGTAAAAAAGGCTCTCTTTAGAGAGTGTGCCACTTGTCTGAAGAAAAGACTAGATGTGGAAGACCCTCACAAGGAGTGCATTTATTGTATATATCCATCTTATAATGCGTCTGACTGCAAGATATGTTGCACCTTCTCGAATAAGACTCTCAGAGACCGTGAGGGAAGGCTTCTTACTTGGCCCAAAAATGAAGACCAGGTCTGTTCCTGTGTCAGACTCAGAGAGTGAGCAGTCTACCTCATCAAAGATTTAAGAGAGAGGGATTCATCGCACTCTGTCAAGGAACCCCATTCAACATGTGCCAAAAAGTCCTCTCAGGATGTCTCCTCAGGGCACAGCAATGGGTCTCACAAGAAAGAACAGCCTTATAAGTCTGTATCTGAGCCTAAAACTCCACCTCCAGGCCTAAAACTGACTTTCAAAAATCCTTCTTCAGAACCATCTATAAGTTCTCTGCCACTCAAGAGGGATTTGCCGCCGACAACAAGGGGATGCACTTCAGGGATGTCAACGCTGACATTGTTCTCCACAGCCCTGTCAGCATCGACGACATCTCTGTCGTCTTCTATTCAGGCCCCAATTTTGTCAACCATCCCTCTGGCATCGTCAACGAAGATTTCCTCACTGTCACTGAAATTAAAGCCGCCGACGGACAAGTTGCCGTTGACAAGATCGTCGTCGAAGACAGCACCATCAACGCAGACACCGCCGTCGACAAAGGCACCACCGTCGACGAAGGCGCCGCCGTTGACATCACTCTTGGGAATGATGTCGTCATGCATACCTCTAATCCCATTTTGTCGCCTCAAAATGCGACCTATCCAAGAGGAGCTGGACAAGCAGTGGACACAATCCAAAGGCTCGTTCGACGACATTGTCAAGGTAACCCTACAAATGCTAAAGGCCTTGGAGTGGTGGGTAGGCAAGAACCATCTGTCAGTTGGGCTTTCTCTCAAGCACACGCTGGTACCCTTTGTAATCACCACGGATACGTCCCTGGAGGACTGGGGAGCTTACCTCCAAGAGCTACAAGTAAGCGGCAATTGGCATCGGACTCAAAGTCAATCCCATATAAATATGCTGGAATTAAAAGCAGTCCATCTAGCCCTTCAAGCCTTTCTTCCCAGAATACAAGGTTCGTCAGTACTTGTCCGAACAGATAATACCACATCGATGCATTATATAAACAAGCAGGGCGGCACACAATCTCTCCAGCTTTCCAGGACGGCACAGAGGTTATGGGAATGGGCTATAATTGACAAAATCTGCCTCCGAGCAGAACATGTTCCGGGAACAAAAAACACAATTGCGGACACACTCAGCAGGCTCACTACATTGTGCCGAAAGTGGGAACTACACCAACAGACCCTGCATGACATTTTCAGCCACTGGGGTACCCCAAAGTTAGATCTATTCCAAACTCCCCAGAACCGCAAATGCCGGTACTATGCAAGCTGGCATCCCCAACGGGGGTCATGGGGGAATGCCTTTTCAATTAGGCCTTTTCAATGAGGACTTCCCTTAATTCCTCCAAAGAACTCTGTTCGACAGTTCAGAAGCTGAGTCAACTCCCTGTACAAACAAACACAGTGTAGATCAAGAATTCTGCAATCTATTAGCAGTCTCCTTTCAGGCAAAAGTGAAAGCAGTCGCGGATTCCTTTTCTTGCACCCATCGGATGACGGATGTGTACACAATGGGACCCCCTCCACTACCTCGGAGGGAATAAGGGGCTCAGGTTTTCCAGCAGTTGCCAACCCTAGTTTCAATACCTTTAATTTCATCTCGGATCTACAGGTCATGACCATTCTTAATCAGACCAGAGCTGGATCCCCATGGGATCCGTGCCCCCTAAAGTCCTCCACTCGGTCTCTGAGGTCACAGCTAACTACCTCAAAGATATCTTCAACTGTATGTTCTCCGAGGGATATTTTCCTGTACAATGGAAGAGGGCATCCATTCTCCTGTTGCTGAAAAAAGCAAATTTGGACTATAAAAACCCGAACAGCTATAGGCCAATATCCCGATTGCCTCTGCCGGCTAGGATCGTGGAAAAGGCCATGAATATAGAGCTTACCTAGTTTATTAATGAGAATAAACTTCTGGATAGCTCTGAATATAGCTCTAGGAGTCTACATAGCACGGAGCTGGCCCTGATCAATGTGTCGGAAGAAATAAGAGAGGTCGTGGATAAAGGCGGGAAGTTGGCCTTGATCCTGCTGGACCTCGCGTCGGCCTTCGACACGGTCAATCACGATCTTCTTATTAGCCGCATCTTCTCCCTTGCATTAGGGGTAGGGCGCTGGATCTACTGAAGTCATTTCTCAGTGACAGAGAGCATCTGGTAGAGCTTGGGGGATACAAGTCCCCGTTGTTCTCTTTTCCTTGCGGGATGCCGCAGGGTTCCTCGTTGAGTCCGACCCTGTTCAACCTCTATGTCACGCCACTTTGCTCACATATAAAGTCCTTCAGCTTTAAGACAGTATCATATGCCGACGACACGCAAATTGTGGCATCCTTTGCAGGGGATCCAACGAACACCGCATCAAGATTCCACGATTGTATGCATGAAATAGGTAACTGGATGTCCCGAAACTGCCTGAAGCTACAGTCAGGTAAAACTGAGGTGCTTCTCTTTGGACGAGATAACTCCTTCTGGACACCAAGTTGGTGGCCACAGGAATTGGGAGAAATCCCCGAGCCAGTTACAAAGGTGAAAAACGTAGGAGTTTACTTTGACACCAACCTGTCCTTCGGAGGACAAATCAATGCGAACACCTCTTCCTGCTTCTTTATGATTAAAACCCTCAGGAAAATATTACCTTTCATTCCATTAGAACTCCAGAAAGCTGTGGTCGCTGCACTCATCCTGTCTAAAATAGATTACTGCAATGGTCTTTTTCTCAATATACAATCACGATATCTTAATAAATTGCGGGTCCTCCAAAATGCAGCAGCTCGTCTGCTGCTTGCTATCCTGAAACATCAGTCAGTGACCCATGCTCTTCCATCTCTGCACTGGCTTCCAGTTAAAAGACGTATCGAATTCAAGTCCCTCTGTATTGCCTTTAAAGCGTTACATGGGCTTGGCCCCGATTACTTTACACAGAGTTTCAGGTGGTACATCCCAAAGAGGCAGCTTCGATCAAGGCCGCCTCCAATTTGATAAACCCAAGGACTATAAAACTGCCTCATGGGGAGGGAGAAGTTTTGTGGCAGGCACTGCTAGCTTGTGGAACTCTCTGCCTCTGACATTGAAGAAGGAAAGCAATCTTCTGGCATTCCGCAAACTTTTAAAAACTTGGCTGTTCAACAACTAGCCCGAACGCACTTATCAAACATCACTTTCTGGTTAGTCAATTCAGTAGTAACGCAGCGCCTAGACACCCTCGGGTATTAGTGTGCGTTATACATCTCAATTTCATTTCATTTCAATTGCATGGTCCGGCATCTTTGCCTATGCTTTTCCTCCC
The DNA here is from genome assembly GCA_963921515.1 of Calotriton arnoldi. NCBI lineage: Eukaryota > Metazoa > Chordata > Amphibia > Caudata > Salamandridae > Calotriton > Calotriton arnoldi. The sequence goes on along the minus strand of CAWUFW010000711.1, from coordinate 2,930,025 downwards.
AGTCCTCTTCTCCCAAGAGTCATCAGGAAGATGAAGAACGAACCCTGCAGGCTGATTCTCATTGCTCCAGCATGGCCACGTCAACACTGGTACACAGAACTTCTTTTCCCTCAGGTTCCGCACATCCAAATACCAGTATTCTCCATCCACCTCACGATGAACCAGGGAGAGATCCTACATCCGGATCCCAGACACCTCCACTTATCGGCATGGCTCCTGAGTTCAAAGAGTTCCAGCATTTGAACATTCCCGACGACTAGAGCTATCATAGCCAGAGCGGATAGTACCAACAAAACTTATTGCTTCAAGTGGAAGCGTTTCTTTATCTGGTGCCGCCAATCAGGAATATATCCGTTTTCCTCCTCTCCAGGACAACTCTTGCCATACTTCCTACAATTGGCACAATCAGGCTTGGCACATAGTTCTATAAAGGTCCATCTAGCAGCCATTTCCCGCTACAGAAGGACACCTTCCTCGCCACCATTGTGGTCTTCCAGGATAATCAAGGAATTCCTCAAAGGTATGTTTTGTGCCTATCCTCCTGCAAGGCCTCCACCTCCAGCATGGCAGTTAAATACGGTTCTTTCGCAATTGATGAAGCTGATTCACAGGGCAGAGATCAAGTTCCTGTCGTGGAAGTTAGCTATACTTCTTGCCCTGACGTCTGTCAGATGAGTCAGTGAAATGCAGGCATTTGTTATAGAAGAACCATTTTTACAATTCAATTCTGACGGTCTTCTCCTCTGCACAAATCCAAAATTCCTACCAAAGGTTCCATCTGATTTCCATTTGAATGAGCTTGTGGTACTAAAGACTTTCTTCCCTAATCCATCGACTATTGTGGAGAGGGCCCTTCATTCGCTAGACGTCAGGCGTTGCCTTAAGTTCTATTTGCAAAAAACAAAACCTTTTCGCAAGACTTCTCAATTATTTGTCGCATACAATGCTCCAAGTAAAGGTTTCCCGCTCTCTAAGCAGAGTATTTCTAGATGGATATCCAGTGCCGCACTATTTTGCCACACTATTTTGCCATCGCAAAGCTGGCAGACCACTGTCCTCAAGAGTTCGAGCTCACTCAACAAGGACTGTGTCTACAGCATTATTTGCAGGAGTGTCACTTCCTGAAATTTGCCGTGCAGCAACGTGGAAGAATAAACACATATTTACTAGGCACTACTGCTTGGATTCAACAGTCCTAAATGACACAGCGTGGGACAAGCAGTACTTCGCAATCTATTTAGTTAAGGTGAGCCATCCCTGTCTACCCTCCTGCCTTTTATTGCTGTATCCCATTTCTGTATCGTAGATTATTTGCATTGTTCAATGGTTAAAGGAATTTATTTCTAAATTGTTGTTTCTATAATTATGATTAACATGCTGCTTGGTGTTTACTTAAAGGTCTGTTGTCGCATCGTCCTGTTGAGTTGTTCGAGGCCATTATAAATATGCTACCAAACTGCTAGCTACTCTGATTCAAGCAAGTGAATCTATGAAAGCTCCAATACTGGAGTAAGAAATAAGTTATTTACCTGTAACTGTAGTTCTCCAGTATTGGAAGCTTTCATAGATTCACATGCGACCCACCCTCCTCCCCGCGGGGAAAGCTCAACATCCTCTATTCCTCCATATGAACGTTAGCACTAGTGCTCGAAAATCTGAGGTTCTGAGCTTCTCTCAGGGGTGTTCTAAACTTTGGTCTCTTTTTTAATAAATATGATAGGTTAATAAACTGTGAGACCTAGGCCTTTTCTAGTCTATACCTATCAGTCTACTATTACTACTATTACTATTTAAAGTACTGGGACTCCCATCATGATGACGGGGAATGATTCAAGCATGTGAATCTATGAAAGCTTCCAATACTGGAGAACTACAGTAACAGGTAAGTAACTTATTTCTTCTTCGACTGTCCACTTTAGGTGACCCACCTCAGAGGTGTGCCTAGCCTGCAAGTGTGACACGCCTTCTGACTATCTAATTTCCCGCCTGCTTTGGTGCCAAATGGGCTACAGGGCATGGGGTGGCATTCCCCAGGTCTGAGAGGCAGTCATGGTCGCATTTCAAAGGCGGTAGAGGCTTTGAAGCCTCTGACCTTGAGATACTAATCTGCTGGCCATCCTGCAGGAGGAGTTGAGATCATCTTCTGCTGGACAGGCATTGTTCCTGGCCTTAGAGAGCGTGGGCTCTCACCTTCAGGGGGTCAGAAAGTAGTCTTTGGTGGCAGGCTGGATGATACCAGTCAGCTTGCACACTATTTGACTAGTAAGGTTCAGGGGCACCTCTAATGTGCCCTCTGGGTGCATTTCATAATAAGTCTGGTACTGGTATCAATACGGATTTATTAAGGCAAGATGTTTGATACCAAACATCAATATTTTCAGTGAAGCCATTATGTAGCTGGGTAACTTGTAATGACCAGTGCCCAGTACACACTTTAGGATAGCTTCCTGATTCACTTGCAATGCTTAGCAATGAAACTAGACATTGCAGGGACACATCCGCTCATGCAGATGTGCCCTCACTTGTAATATAATGCACCGTGCCTTAGGGCTCTAAGTTCTGCTGTAAGGGTGACTTGCATATAGTACATGCAGTGTACAGTAGCATGGCACACAGTGAGTGTACCATGTCATGTTTTCAGAACGGGTACACTGTTTTACACATCCTGCAATGGCAGTCTGCATTCTGTTCGTGTGTGGGTTCCTTATGGTGGCATAATACATGCTGGAGCCCTTAGGGACCCTCTTTAGTACCCATGCCCTGGGTACCATGTGTACCATTTAGTAGAGACTTACAGGTGTGCTAAAGTCCATGCCAATTGGGTTACAATTGAACATTTGTCTTGTTTTTAGGGAAAGAGCACTGGCACCGGGGCCTGGTTTGCAGGGACCCAGTGCACTACCAATCAACAACATCAGTACCAGTGAGCAAAAAGTGAGGGTGACCATGTCAAAAAGTGGCACTTTCCTACAGGAGAGCCTTGGTTAAATCTGTTCACCACTGCAGAGAATCTGCAGTGTCAGCAGTCTTGCGCATTGGAGTTTCCGAGGTGTCTCTTGCTCAGAGAGGCTTTTCGTCTCAACTGGAGCTCAGGCCTCCTGTACGCTTTTCTGCAAATACCACTCTGCCCAGAGTTCTAAAGAAGATCAGGAACGACCTGGCCAAAGCCATTCTTGTGGCTCTGGACTGGGCTTGGAGAGTTTGGTATCCAGAGCTGTTGAGCAAGGCTGTCTCTCCTCAGATCAGGCTGCCCCTTCAGGAGGATCTTCTGTCGCAGCAACAGGGGAGGGTTCGCCACCCGAACATGTCAACCCTTCGCCTTCATGCGTAGAGATTGAGCGGCAACAGTTCTTATGTTTATCTTTACCCTGGCCAAGCACAGCTCTGCATTGGACACTTTGAAAGGTAATTTATCTGTCATCTCTGCTTTTCCTGCGGCTGCCAGATTAGCCATCTTTCCAAGTTCCCTATTGAAAATAGGTTCCTTAAAGGTCTGCAGCACGTTTCCCCCAGCTCCCTTTCTTATGCCATAATTAGACCTTAACTTAGTTCTTACCTTCTTAATGTGCACTCCTTTGAGCCGCTTCATTCTTGTCCTCTTAGGCTCCTCACCATCAAGACGGCCTTTCCGGTGGCAATTACATCTGCCCGGAGGGTCAGTGCACTATAGGCACTATCTTCGCATCCTCCTTACATCCCATTTTTTCCTAACAAACTAGGACTTCAGAGTCGAACAGCCTTCGAAGCTAGTCATCCCATTCCACCTAGGCCAGTCCATCATCACTTTGACTACCTTTTACTTTCCGTCTCATCCCTCTAAGGAAGAGGAGAGACTACGCCGGCTGCACCCAAAAAGAGCGTTGTTGTTCTACCTTTACTGCACAAAACCGTTCTCGGTGGACGATCAACTCTTCGTGAGGTATTTCTGGAAAGACAGGCTATGCCTAAAAGTAATAACTTATACTCGCAGCGGGACATTCACCGGGAATTTACGGCTTACTACATCACGCTATACAAATCTTCAGTCTCAGTTACAACTGACGGCATTCGCAGGTACCTGGCAGACATTACCCCACCACAGATCACACCCAAACAGAGGCTTGAACTGGATGACCCCGTACTCCTAGACGAAATCAGGTCAGGCATACGCGCCCTAGCAACCGGCAAAACCCCTGGCTCTGATGGCCTGCCGGCGGAATTTTACAAGGTTTATGTAGAATCACTGGCACCACAACTCAAAAGGGTATATGACGCCTCATTGGAGGATTCCCTGCTCTCGGCCACGCAGAACGAGGCACTGTTGATCTCTCTCCCCAAGTCTGGCAGGGATCCGGAATTGCTGGGGTCGTATAGACCACTGGCGCTACTCAACACGGACTACAAGGTCCTAGCGTCAATAATCGCTGTGATACTGGCCCCATTGGTACGGACCCCTTTACACACAGACCAAAACGGGTTTGTCCCCACCCGGGGCACAGCGCTGAACATCCCCAGACTTTTCAGGGTGCAACGCTAAGCCACAGACGCCTGGCCCCACTCAGGTTGCCTGGTCTTAGACCTGGAGAAGACCTTTGACTCACTGGAACGGCCCTACCTCTTTGAGGTGTTGCGTGGGTACGGGTTGGAAAAACACATTTCTCCACATGATTGGATTACTTTACATGCAACCCTCGGTCCGGGTGCGAACGGGTCGTCTGATATCAGAGAACATAAAGGTCAACAGAGGTACTAGGCAAGGCTGCCCCTTGTCCCCGCTCCTTTTTTGCTTGCCATGGAGCCGCTGGTGGCGCAGCTTCGTAACGGAGGTGCAGACTGGGGTATCTGACTGTACGCTGTCTCTCTCTATGCAGATGATTTACTGCTATACCTTAGGGATCTACATAATATAGCTGCCACCATAGCGGAAACACTTCAGAAATTCGAGATGATATCGGGCCTTAGGGTAAACTGGGCAAAGTCGTGCCTGTACCCCTTCAGGGGAGAGACTACCAATCAGAACTTGAACATAAACAACTTCCCCTCCTTTGGCAACCATCCACATTTAGATACCTGGGCATCTTTGTATATCGGGACCCTGTTGATATCCTGGAAGGCAACCTGACCAGGGCCATATCTGCCATCAGGTCACAGATTAAGTTCTGGAAGGCACTCCCACGTAATGTTATGGGCAGAATTGCCCTGACCAAGATGGTAGTATTACCAAAGCTACTGTATTACTTCTCTAACCTCCCTGTTTATGTTCCTGCTAAAATCTTTCAGGAACTTGAACAATTGATCCGAGGCCTCATCTGGAACTCGGGCCGCCCCAGGATAACATTATGGAAACTACACGCACCCACCTGCAGGGGGGACTAGCAGTACCTAACATGGAACTGTACTACCTAGCAGCACAACTGCAGTGGGTGACGAAATGGCTCGCTGGATTGAGCCTAAACGACACAGCCACCTCGCAACCGCTGTGGTCCCAATCTCAGATACACCACCTGTTTCATCCTGCTGCCCGCCCCCCAGACCGCCACAAGCCTGCCTTGCTCTTGCCCACCGATGTTATAAGAGAAGTCTATACCTTACCAGAAATACCATCCCTTATGCACCGCAGCTGCAGCTTCTGGGAACACCTTGAAGCAGGACGGGCACCTCCAATAGGGAGCTCACACGCTGCCGAGTTGCATACACTAGGTGACCTATATGCCGAAGGCACCCTGATACCCTTTGATAGACTGTCGGAGGAATACGATCTACCAGCAGGCCAATTCCTGCTGTATAACTCCATCACAAGATCACTTTCATCGGCTTGGGGAGACATAACCACCGAACCGGAGATGCATCTCCTGATACAATACTTGCATGTAATGGGCAACGGAACACACATAGTGCACTGGCTGGCGGAGGCGCTATTAACCCACACGACACAACCTATGACGGCCCTGCGGACAAAGTAGGAGGCGGGCAGGGGAAGTCCATCGACAGATCGCAAATGGGACACGATTTTGGCAAACCCCACGCAAATACCGAGAAATTCCAAATTCAGGCTCGTACAAACATACATCACACACAGGGCGTATTTATCCCCAGATAAACTGAACAAATATTTCCACATGACCACCTCAGCATGCCCTCGCTGCCTACAGACAAATGCAGATCTCCTCCATATGTTGTCGTCGTGTGCCTCCCTGCAAACATACTGGCAGGCAATAATAGCGACACTTGCGACATGCACTGGAAGGCCCCCACTACAAACATGGGAAGCATGCATATTAGGCTTCTACCCCAGATCAAAGAAGCATAAAGTTACCTCTAGGTTCACTGACCTAGGTCTCATAGTTGCCAATAGACTAATCACCAAGAGATGGAAGAATAGCAAGCCCCCATCCTTAACAGCTGGAAAAATTCACTGGTGATATGGGCGCAGGCAGAAAGTACATCCTTGCACAGAGAGGAAATAGCCAGATTACGTAAATATCCCATTGCGCAATACTGGGATGTATTTTTTTTTATTTGCAAAGTTTTATATAGCGCTGGCTAGACCCGGAGGTATCAGAGCGCTTTACATGAGGATCAGTGAGTTACAGGTTCCATAATTACATAGACAAGTATAAACATAGGAGAAAAGAAGAAACATGAGATTACACAATAATGTGAGATTATTAGTGCGTACATACGTCTTATGGGGAGTGAAGAGGTAGAGGGGAAATGGTAAACGGGGTAGGGAATGCAGGTAGGAAAACACAACGGGGAGGCAAGGAAAACGATGTCCGATGTCCGGCTGGGTAGGTGCCGGCCGAGGGGTGAACCAGAGCCAAACTCCTCTATAGCTGCATATGACAGCTTCACCGGGCATCAGCCAAAGTTGCTCGGGCACCGCGGCTTTACATGAGGATCAGCAAGTTACAGGTTACAAAATTACATCAGTTACAGGAGCCAAGAACAAACGCAAGGAGAAAAACAGTGATTACACAGTAACAAGAGATATTAACATATCAGCTGGAAAGGGAGGTAGCCACAGGATCACGGAGGGAGGAGGTGGTGGAGGGAAGGAAACACAACAGGGAGACGAAGAAAAACTATGTCCAATGTCCGGCTGGGTAGGTGACGGCCGAGGGGTGAACCAGAGCCAAACTCCTCTATAGCTGCCTAAACAGCTCCACCGGGCATCGGCCATGTTGCTCAGTCTCCACGGTAACTACAATATTCATGGTTTCCGCCCGGGGGCCTCGTCATAGCTCCATCTGCCGCACCAGTAATGCTTGTGGAGCTGAGACATACAGATAGAGAGACCGAGAGCAGTTCCTCACAGACTGCAGTAAGGCCGGACTCAAACACAGACACCCAGACGCACCACAACTCAAGTTCAGGATAAGCCAAACAAAGGTGTGGACGAGGTTGGCATTGATAGGGGTAGTGTGCAAGAAGAAGGGAGGGATCCAACTGCTCATCATCCCAGATATTGTGTGGAGGGGACGGCAGACAAGTTCATAGTCAACAGTGATTTGGTAGCTTCCATTACTTGCATAAAATGACCCGGACGAATGATGATGGTTCTCTTTTGATTGTTTGGTTAATTATTGTGTTATATTTGCACCAAGCTGTATCCACAAAATAGGCAATGAGGTACGAAGGAACAAGGGAATGCCAGATGGGCAAAAGGACATATGACAACATTAGGGTAAAGAAAGGCGAATATGCTGACACTCTAATGAACCTAAAGCTGTGACACATATAGGGTATAAGGAAGCTCCTGTGTATTAATATTGTAACACAGTGTTCACTTGACCGGTACACAGAGCCTTTATTGGTTAAATCCTATTATGTATGAACATGCACATGGCAACGTCTGTAGCACCTGATGAAGCTCGCAGAACCCTACCTCATATATGTACACTGTTATGTATATTGAAAATGCAAATAAAGATATAAAAAAAAAAAAAGCAGCTACACATAGGTCAAGAAGCAACCCCCAGAACGTTTGCATGCTCATTTCATCAGAGCAAAGGCTGAGACCACTGCATTAGCACTCAGAGTCCCGGACCTGGATGTCTGCCAGGCAGCAACGTAGGCCTCTCTGCACACGTTCATTAAGCGTTCATTAAGCACTACTACCTGGACAGTCAGGTCAGTCTGGACTGGCACTTTGCCCGTTTGGTCCTGCAGGACTTTAAGGTGTAAAATCGTTTCATAAACCCACCTCCCAAAAGGTATTGCTTGGGTATCTATTCAATGGTAAGAATTCTGCAGCTAGAAGTCTTTATCAGATGAACAAGTTATGTACCTTCGGTAATGCCTTATCTTGTAGAGACTCTATCTATCTGCAGATGTCTTACCGACCCACCCGTCCTCCCCGCTGTGCGAACAGATTTCTAGGGATATGGCTGCTCCCTTTTTAGGGCCCTAATTTTACACATCAGTGGTTGGTGTCGTTTTTGGTTCCGCTTTCCTGGCGTGGGAAGTCGCAAAAAGAAACTGACATCGGTGGACTGGGGTTGTGCCTATATAAGCACCGCCCATGTCACTTCTGGCGTGGACGACGCCGACGACTCCACGCAGAGCCAAACAATGCCACCTACCTGCACGCAGGGATACTCCTCACAAAAAAATTCTGGATCCAGTCTGATGCCTGCGAATAATTCTAAGGTAAGCAATCTGCAGCTAGATAGATTTTCTACCAGATAAGGCGTTACCGGAGGTAAGTAACTTTTTCTTTAACTTGTCAGGAAAAAATCCTGTTGTTGATCATTGTTCTGACTGGAATGGCTGCTGAAGTTGTTAGAACAATGTTTTTGAACTTTGGTTCGGGGCAGGGATCAGAGGGGCAGCCGGCCTTCCTGCTCACTTTGACAAGATCCGGTTAATCAGTTGGTGAAAGCTCTTTGAAGGGGTGCAGAGGCTGTGTTAACCTTCCCTGGAGGGGTTTGTTGGAAAAGTGTTAGTGCTATTGGGGTTTTTTGTGCATCAAGTATGAATCCAACATGTCTTCTTTTATTGTGTAATAAGTTGCCAGTTTGTGACAAAATTCCTGTTAAATGGGATGGGTTTATTCAGTGCATTTGAAACTGCGAAATTCTGTGAGTATTTTAAAAAATATCTTCATTTGGGCATCTAGCATTCTGAATTCTGCTTGAGAAGTATTTTTTTTTGCTTTTTTAATTGTTGTCTTTTATAGCCTGTGTAGGTGTATTTTGTCTTGAGGGTTAAAAGTTTTGAGCCAGTTGCATTGAAGCTTAGCTGTGTTGTTTTATCTTTTTTTAATCTGCATTTATTCAAGGGATTTTTTCTTTTGATATGTTGTGATGTTTTATTGTGGAATTAAAATATCAGAAGCTTTATGGAACCATCCATAGATTTTTTTTAACTGTGTTTCTTGAGTCCATATCTGTGCTGGAATTCTAGGTCAACCAAATTTAGCTTGTTCCAAGGCCGTTTTGTTTTTTTGTGTAAACTGAGGTTAGCTGGAGTGAGTTATGATGTCTTGGTAGGGAAAGCAAACTATGTGATTGGAGTAAATCTTTGGAGCATCACTAGTTTTGGCTTGCCAAAATAACATCTATGGTGTGTCCTGCAATGTGTGTGGGTTTCAGAATAAGTGGTTGTAGGATCGTTCTGGATAGGGCATATTAGGTTTGTTAAACCATATGTTCAGGTCACTAGGGATGCATAGGTTTGAGTATTTTGTGAATAGGTTTGCAGCTGTGTCCACAAATGTGTCTGGTAATGTTCCCTAGCTAGGTGGTGGTCTGTAAAGAAGGAGAAAGTTGGAGGGTCAGGTTTGTGTAGGTTTCTATCTGACCTGGAGGGCCTCTTAACCTTGTAAGGAGACTGGCTGAAATTGTGGGGATTGGCTGTGTAGTTGTCGTAGAACAGTATTATTGTGTGATATACAAGAGAAAGCAAAGTTATGATGAGTGGGGTGTTGTGACTTTTTTTGCGTATGCTGAAGGTAGAAGGTGTATGGGCGAAAGGTGACAGTGTCTGGTTTTATGGCTGAATTGTGCGATGGATGATAGATGAGTGAATGAACCATATTTTGTATTGTTGGATTATTTAGTTGGTGTCTGTTGCATGGAAAATGGGTGAGAATGTATGTTATTAGTGTTGGCATTAGGTGCATAGTGGATGTGGGTTGGTATTTTGGGATGGATGGGAGTTTTTGAATGTCTGAGTTGTTTTGCAGAGAAAGGTTGTGCAGGTGTTTGGTTTGTTTTGGTTGGTTAATATTGTGTGATATTGGTGTAGTGACATGATGTGTATAGTTTGAATTTGAAGGATTGTGGTGTTGTGGGGGTTGAAGGAGAGGAGAGTAGGGTTGGGTCTTAAGAGAGTCTGTGGGGTGTGGGAAAGTGGATAAACAGGGGTTAGGAGGTTTAGTTGTTGGGTGAATGGGGAAAAGAGGTAGCTTTATTGGTGGAGATAAATTGTCCTGGGCATTGGGTGGCAAGAAGAGAAAGGAGCAGAGGGGAACGGTATAAAAGAGGGTTGAGAGGGCTGGCTTGGGCAATATTTTGATTTGGCAGAGGGTAGTTCAAGGATTTACTGAGAGAAAGAAGAGAGTGTGTGAGATTGGGGGAGTATGGATATGTACTGTGTGGGGTAGTGGCAAAATGGGTATTGTTGTTTTAGACTAGGGATTAGCCCCTAAGTTGTGGTTTATTTGTGTGACTGGAGGGGTACATGGGTAGGTAAGAGTTTTTTGTAGAGCTGAATATTGTTTGGTGGGGGAAGGTTGGTTGGAGAGATCTTGTTTGGTGCAAGTGATAGGTGTGTTTGTTGAGAGATTTTGTTCTTGCTAGTTGTGGATGTCTTCTGGGTAATGTGTATTGGTTGGAAAATAGGCAGCATCTCTGGCGCTAGGCCTTACAGGCCTGAACATGTTCAAACAGGCAGATCTCCTGTCCTCTCTGCCCTTGTCATCTTTGTCCTTGTCCTATCCGCGTTGGCTGAGATGCCCTGGAGGAAGGGCTGGTATAGGCTGGTTGTGAGGTCATGTGACCTTCTCTCAGCCACTTAGACTCACATGCAGGCCGAGCCGAGTGGTTGCACAGCAACCACCAGCAGAGTGCACCTGGAGGAGGGGTGTGTTCAGCTTTCTAATCCACAACCTGTGCTGGGAGAGCAGGTAGGGAGAGGAGAATGGAGGAAGAGAGCAGGAGGTAGGCAGGAAAACTGGGTCTTGCAGCAGTAAAGCTTTGTTAAGAGTGACCATAATTGTACAAAATTCTCAAACTTTTGTAGTTAACAGAAACATATAAAAACAGATCTGTAGGTCTAAAGGCCCTTTGAGTGCAGTCAAAGGAGTACACAGCTATCTGATAGAGACATCTAGCCACAGATTCCTTACCTTTGAACTCCCAGGCATCAGGCTGGGTCCGGAAGATTTTTCTCAGCAGTACCCCTGTGGGCCGGTACGTGGAGTCGGCGTCGTGTTCATCGTCGTTGTGACGTCCGCTTCGTCATTATAACCATCACTCCGGCGCGCTGACGTCAGTTCTTTTCTTTCCGTGCCATCAGTGCCGATCCGTTGAAGAGAGCTACCCCATGTCATTTTTTGACAGACTTTTTCCAACTTTTTGTCGACTTCATTGGTGTGTAGGTGTGTCATGTCGAGTAAGAAGACTTCGGGATTCAAACCGTACAGCGCCTGCCACCACGCCATGTTGGTCACGGACCCCCATCTGGTCTGTCTTTGGTGCCTGGAGCAGGACCACGACTCCAAGTCATGCTCCGACTGCCAGGCGATGGCGCTGAAGGCTTTGAGGGAGCGGTCCCTAAAGCTTCCCGCGGCCCGATGTCCTGCACCGCGGAGGTCGCCTCGTCGGTCTCGCTCCCGGTCCAGGTCTTGGTCGAGAGGAAGGTCCGAGCACCGCTCCGGTGAATCGAAATCCTCTTCGTCGAAGTTGGAGAAGTCAGGTAAGAGGCATCACAAGAAGCCTAGGAAGTCGAAGTGTGCTTCGACTTTGCCCCGCCCGTCACACGACGCGGCGGAGGAACCTCGGCGTTCGAGGCCCCGCTCCGTGGAGCAGGTGCCTGGGTGGGTTCTGCGTTTCCCTCCCTTTCCGGGGAGCGACCCCCATCCAACTAAAAGAATTTTATGATGCCATGTGCGGCATATTTGGGCGGCCTGACCCTGCCGGTGCGCCTTCGGGCCCTGCAGGCTCAGAAGACAGAGGGGCCCCCATGGGTTCCATGCCGGCGGCTCCGGCCACGGCCTCCGAGTGGACCCGTTTCCGGGTCCAGACCGACGCCGGTCGCACCTCCACAACGACCTTCCCTGGCGTTGCGCTGGCGCCCACCAGCGGTGCCTCCCCTTTCCTCATTCCTGACAACACGGAGCCGGTTGGGCGTGTTCCGGCACTGATGGAGCCATACGGCTTCATGCTGTTTTTTCTGCCCTATTCGGAAGGGTTAGGAATGGAGGAAGAGGATTGGGAGGGGGAGCAGGATCCCTTAGAAATCCTGCAACAGCAACAAGATCTGGACTGGTATGAGGAGTTGGGCGAAGCCAGTGGTCGGGACACCTCCCCAGACACTGGCTTGCTTTCCCCTCCTTCTCTGGCTACAGAGGAGGGAGCATCATTTGCCATGGTGGTGCGTAGGGCTGCGGAGTCCTTGACCTGCAGCTACCTACAGTGGCAGTCAAGACAAATGTCTTGACAGAGGTCCTGCAGCCTGGGGTCTTGAGCTCGGAACCCCTACTGCCTTTCAATGATGCCTTGACAGACGTCTTTCTGGGGACATGGTCCAAACCCAGCACAGGGGCTCCTGTGAATAGGACGATCGCCCACCATCATCGCCTCACACCGGGCGACCCAACTTTCCTCACCACCCATCCCACCCCTCTAAGTTTGGTGATCCAGGCTTCCCCTGTTCGTGGCGCATTCCCTTCCGCAAACCCCAATAGGGAATCCAAGAGGCTGGAAAACTTCGGAAAGAAAACTTTTTCTTCCGCCAACCTCGCATTGTGGTCAGTGAACACTGCATGACTCTTGGTCCGTTACTCCCATTCCTTATGGGATACAGTAGCGCAGGTGCTGCCCTGAGTCTCAGAGGATGACCGGGCTCTTCTCTCCCAAGCTTTATCAGACGGGAGGGAAGCAGCTAAGTTCACAATCAGATGTGGCTTGGACACGACGGACTCGCTAGGCAGAGTGATTTCCACGACGTGGCGGTGCGTCGCCATGCGTGCCTGAGAACATTTGGTTTTTCGGTGAATGTCCAGGCCAACCTTATGGACATGCCCTTCGATGTCTCCCGTCTCTTCGGAGACAAGACAGATGCTGCCCTTGAGCGCTTTAAAGACTCGCGGGCCACGGCCATGTCTTTGGGCCTCACTACCGCCTCCAGGGCTCCATCCAATTTTCGCTCCTTTCGTGGCTACGGAAGAGCATATCAGCCTCACCAACCCTACCCTGGCCAGAGGGCCCCCCAAGTTCAGGAACCTCTGCGGGCCATAGACGCGGTTCACCCCGGCATCGTGGGTTGAGAAACCAGAAGTCGAGCCAAGCCACCATCCCCTCCTCTGCCGCAAAACCTTCCTAGTCCGGTCGCCCAGGATCATTCTCGATCAGTCTGTGGCAGAATACGCTATCATCTCCACCACTGGCAAATCATTACATTGGACAGGCAGGTGTTGAAAATAGTCCGGATGGGCTACTCCCTCCCCTTTGAGACAACCTCTCCATCCATGACTCCAGTGTGCGATCGGCTGACGGAGAATCGCCTTGCCTTGCTCCCCGAGGAAGTCTCAACTCTCTTGGCCAAGGGAGCTATAGAGAGGGTTGCTATTCTTGCTACTTTCTAGTCCCGAAGGATGGAGGCCTTATCCTATCCTTGACCTCAGAGACCTTAGTTACTTCCTCAAAAAGGAGAAATTCAAGATGCTCACTCTTGCTCAGGTCTTGTCTGCCTTGGACCCAGGAGACTGGATGGTACCGCTGGACTTGCAGTATGCCTACTTTCATATCCCCATCCTGCCTGCCCATCATCGCTACCTGCGGTTCACGTTGGGTCACGAGTACTTTCAATTTGCGGTGCTCCCCTTTGGTCTCACCAGCGACCCTCGGGTGTTCACAAAGGTGATGGCGGTGGTCGCAGCCCATTTGCGGAGATCAGAGGTTCCAGTCTTCCCCTATCTCGACGACTGGTTGTTGAAGGCAGGCTCGCCCCAAGCAGTTGTCTCCCACCTCCAGGCTACAGTGAACCTCCTGCATACGCTAGGGTTCACTATCAACGTGCCGAAGTCACACCTGACTCCCTCTCAGAAGCTCCTTTTCATTGGGGCGGTTCTGGATATGGTGCAGTTTCGGGCCTATCCTCCCGAACGGCGAGTCCAAGATATTCAGGCTATGATACCGATGTTTCAGCCTCTATCTTGGATTTCGGTGAGAATTACTCTGAGGCTGTTGGGCCTCATGGCCTCCTGAATCCTGCTAGTGACCCATGCACGGTGGCACATGTGGGCTCTGCAGTGGGACCTAAAGTTCTAATGGGCACAGCATCGAGGAAATCTTACCGACCTGGTTCAGATTTCAGAGGGCACTGCGAAAGAACTGCAGTGGTGGCTAACGGACTGTGATTGGTTCATGGGTAGACCCCTCTCCCTTCCCAACCCAGATCTCACAGTAGTGACGGATGCATCCCTTTTGGGATGGGGTGGCCATCTGGTGGAGGTGGAGATCAGAGGACTCTGGTCTCCGGCAGAAGCCCAGCTCCATATCAATCTCCTGGAGCTTCGGGTAATCCGGCTGGCACTGGAAGCCTTTTTGCCATCAATAAAAGGAAGGCTCATGCAAGTGTTCACAGACAACACTACCGCCATGTGGAACTGCAACATACAGGGTGGAGTGGGGTCGTGTATTCTTTATCAAGATGCCCTACGTCTCTGGACTTGGCTGGAACGTCAGGGCATTTCCCTGGTGGTTCAACACCTGGCCGGTTCTCTGAACGCCAGGGCGGACGAGCTCAGCCGAAGGTGCCTTGCGGATCACGAATGGCGAATCCATTCAGAGAAGGCACAAGGTCTCTTTCAGAGGTGGGGAGAGCCTTGGTTAGATCTCCGAAGAGAACGCGCAATGTCAGCTGTTTTGCGCATTGGAGTTTCCATGGCTGCTCTCACTCGGCAACACTTTTAGCCACGAGTGGAGCTCAGGTGTCCTATACGCCTTTCCGCCCATACCACTCCTGCCCAGAGTACTCAAGAAGATCAGGAGCGACCGGGCACAAGTTATTCTTGTGGCTCCAGACCGGGCACGGAGAGTTTGGTATCCCGAGCTTCTGAACATGAGCATCGATCCTCCGGTCAGTCTGCCTCTTCGGGAGGATCTTCTCTCGCAGCAGCAGTGGAGGGTTCTCCACCCGAACCTGTCCACTCTCCGCCTCCTTGCGTGGAGATTGAGAACAGACAGTTGACAGCTTTTGACCTCCCTCCCGAAGTCTGTGAGGTTATTTTGGCAGCCAGGCGTCCCTCCACAAAATCTATATACGCCTGCTGATGGAACAAATTTTGTAAATATTGTACAGACAGGTCTATTGACACTTTATCTGCTCCCTTATCTTAAGTCCTCCTGTTTATTCTCTCCTTGGCCCAGCAGGGCTCTGCTCTGGGCACTTTGAAGGGCTACCTTTCGGCCCTTTCTTCTTTTCTTTGGCTGCCTGATCAGCCCTCTCTATTCAAATCTCCTCTAGTGCAGAGGTTTTTGAAGGGTTAACTCATTTGTACCCCTTCACCTTTCATCAGGCCACAGTGGGACCTTAATTTGGTGCTTACTTTCCTGATGTGTGCGCCATTTGAGCTGCTGCATAACTGCCCTCTGCGGTTGTTCACCATCAAGAAAACCTTTTTGGTGGCAATAACCTCTGCCAGGAGAGTGAGTGAACTGCAGGAACTGTCCTCCCAGCCCCTTACGTGACGATCTTTCCAGACAAGGTAGTACTCCGGGCTAGGGCATCCTTTCTGCCTAAGGTGGTCAAACCCTTCCACCTGGGACAGTCGGTCACCCTTCCCACCTTCTATGCACCCCTGCAACCTTCCAAGGAAGAGGAACGTCTCAATCATCTGGACCCAAAAAGAGCGTTATCGTTCTACCTTGATCGAACCAAAGACTTCTGGGTGGACGACCAACTCTTTATTGGATACGTGGGCGCAAAGAAAGGCTGTGCTGTCCAGAAGAGGACTATATCTTGTTGGGTAATTGTGAGAAGCTGGCTTGGTATATGGTGTACACTTATGTAAGTGGGCACCCTGCACCAATCCAGACAACCCTAATAGTGATTTTAGTGGTCTTAGACAACCTTAGAAAGCTCTCTAAGTGGTAGCTGTGGAGAGCAAAACACACAAGATGATGGACGGAATGCTGCACATTGGCAAACATTCACCCCCAGTCACAGATCTGGGTTTAATCCATCGTTATTTTGCTTCACCACGCCACCCCAGTTCAGACATAGCCATATGCAAATCAGTCTTGACCCTGTGCCTCATGGGAACAGTCCAGACCGAACTGCCAAGCCATGTCTTCCCTGGACCGGAATCAAGCATCCTAGGACCGGTTTCGGGCTTTCAGCCCTCATCAGCCAGGATAGCTTGACTCCAGTGGCATAGTGAGCTGTGGAGAGCAGCCTTCAGGCTTAGTCCAGAAGGAGTGTAAAGCAGCTTGTTTTACCAGAACGTAATCGTATAGGTGTAGATTAAGTGAAAAAGAACCACACAGTGTAGTTATAAAAATATGTATTTATTATAGAACACTCACTAACACATACAGATATCTCCTAACCGGAGATATACACAATGCACACAATACTTTTCAATAGAAACAGGTAAGTAGCATGAGATACACAGTGGTCGCCAGGGGAGACCAAACCATATACTAAAATAGTGGTATGCGAACCATGACTCTAGTCAAGACTATACCCAGAAGACGTAGGAGTGCCGGGGATCCTAGCAACTACCTGAGGTAAGTAACCAGGAACCCCACTGAGGCCGTGTGCAGAGTGGGAACACGACCGCAGGCTCAATACAAGTCAATGGGTAAGTCGCAGTTGCAATTTTAAAGAAGGACCCTTTCCAGTGGACCCTGAAGAAACATCCGTGGAAGACAGAAGGTTGGAGAGCCACCCCACCTGTGGATACCCTAGGAACCAGGATACCTACACCAGGGAAGCCGTGTGCATTGGTGTGAAGTGGCATCGGAAACCGCTGTCAAACTCAGTGTAGGACATGAGGAAGATGCCACTGCTGGAGAAGGTGTAAGTGTCCGGTGGAACCTAAAGGTGGATTCAAGATGAGAAGTATCTGAAAGCAGATGGGACAGAGTCTATGTCACTCAGGAGTGACCAGGAGGCACGGAAGACGAATGCCCTCCGATGTCGGGTGTTGCAAGAGAGCTGACGGTGACCTTGGAGCTGCAGCTGTGTGGACCAGGCGACGCTGTGGAAGACCAGGAGCCGTTCACGAGCTCTTCCACGTCAGATGTCGAGAGTTGAGGGGTCGGTGTCTGTCGGGAGCACCAACAACGCTTGGCAACAGCAACCAATGTGGAAAGTGTAGAAAGTGCAGAGTCAGGACCAGCAATGTCCAGGTGACTCACCACAAACAGGGAGTCAGAGCAGGCCCCGAGCAATCAGGGGAGCCCGCTGAAATTAAGGAAGACCCTCAAGAGGACCCACAGGCCGGAGGCACTGGAGTCACAAGAAGACCTTGAGCAGCTCACCAAAGATGCAAGCCCACGAAGCAAGTGATGCGGTGAGGACAAAGATCTTGGTCACAGGAAATGCTTGAGATTGGGGCTACTTGGAGCCCGAAGATCTTGGTGGAAGGAAGCCAACAAGCCTTTGCAACAGCAAGTCGACGCAGATGCAGGGAAGTGACTCCTTCACTTAAAGGGAGATTCCTTCAGGTGTCTTGGATGTTCACAGGCCTTGGAAGGTTCCTCTATGGAGCACAGGCACAGACGTTGCAGCAGACCAGCAGGGTGACGAGACCAGGAGCAACAGGAGTTTTCAGAATTGCAGACTTGATGCCCAGAGTGAAGTCCAGCGAAGTCTAGA
This sequence comes from Calotriton arnoldi, assembly GCA_963921515.1. NCBI lineage: Eukaryota > Metazoa > Chordata > Amphibia > Caudata > Salamandridae > Calotriton > Calotriton arnoldi. The sequence goes on along the minus strand of CAWUFW010000711.1, from coordinate 2,911,992 downwards.
ATGCCCAGACGGTCGAAGATGAAGTGGTGTCTTGAAATGAATCTTGTCCCACGACGAATCTAGGGACCCACCCACAGGTAAGCCCTTAAGTACCCTAAGGAAAGGGTTGGGAAGATTCATAGTTCCCTACCAGGGGAGGGGTCGTACAGTGGGGAGGATACTTCCATGCCCTTTGTCCAGTTTCGCACCAGAGCAGGACGGCTCCCTGAGCTGGTTTGAACTGGACTATGCAAGGAGAGCACCAAATATGCCCTTTTAAGCAGACTAAGTGGCGCTGGCCAGCGCCCCAACCCTGTCCCAATACACTAAATCCTGTTTGGAAGGTGGTCACACCTCCCTGTGACAGGATACCTCTTGTTCTGCCTTCTCCTGCTTGAGCCTGGCTCAGCAGGAGGAGGGCAGAATCGTGTCTCTGGCCGTCAGCATTCATGTTGTGCTGTCCGGGTCTAGAAGACTGGTACCGGGAGTACTGAGGGCCTCCTGGAGCAGCTTTACAGTGCACGGAATCATACCTCCCACACCGTTTATGGTGTGGGGGTATGATTCCAACATGTTTGATAGCAAACATGATAGGGTTTGTTACAGCCAGTTTAGAAATGGTCATCGCGTAATGACGCATGGCCACTCTATGTATCGTAATAACTGATGCACTTATAGCCTGGGAGAATGGACTCTGAAGGCTGTAGGGGTGTCCTTCTCATGCCGGGGCACCCTCACACTTAGAACCGAGCACCCTGCCTTCAGGATTGAAAAGGCCTGCTTGAGGGGTGACTTATAGGTTTTTAATGGCGTGACCTTAGATATAGGGAAACGTATATCTTTCGTAAGTGGTGTTAGCACCAGCTTACACAGGCTGCAATGGCAGGCCTGTAGTTACAGTTTCAGTGGTCCCTCATAGGTTGCAAAATACATGCTTCAGCCCATGGGGGACCCCTGGTGTACTTATGCCCTGGGTACCTCAGTTCTATATACTAGGGACTGATAAGGGTACACCAGTGTCCAATACCAATTTAGGGGAGAAAGCACAGAGACTGGGGTCCTGAATATCAGGATCCCTAGTCAGATTAGTCAGAAACAGCATAGCACCAGGCAAAAACTGGGGGTAACCATAAAAGCAGATCCTACTTTCCTACACAGCGCCCCCAAACGTAAGGAGATGAGACTAACCTTGCCCAGCTGAGTCTTAATTTTCTAAGTGGAAATATCTGGAGAGTCCATCTGCATTGGCATGGTTACTCCCAGGTCTATGTTCCACTGTAGAGTCCATCCCCTGTAGGGAAATGGACCACCTCAAAAGTTTGTGGTTTTCACCCTTCATCTGTTTTAGCCATAAGAGGGGCTTGTGGTCTGTCTGAACAATGAAGTGAGTGCCAAACAGGTATGGCCTTAGATTCTTCAAGGCCCAAACCACATCACAGGCCTCCCTCTCAATGGCTGACCAACGTTTCTCCCTGGGGGTCAACCTTCAGCTGATAAAAGCTACTGTCTGATCCTGGCCCTCTGCATTAAGTTGTGACAACACAGCCCCTACCCCTATCTCAGATGCATCTGTCTGGACAATGAAAGTTTTGGAGTAGTCAGTGCTTTGCAGGATGGGAGCAGTGCACATGGCCTGCTTCAGGTCATAAAGTTCCTTTTGACAGCTTACTGTCCACTGAACTTTCTTGGTCACTTTCTTAGAGGTAAGATCATTCAGGGGAGTCACTATGGACCCACATCCCTTGACAAATCTTCTGTAGTACCCAGTCAGGCCCAAGAAAGCTCTGACCTGAGTCTGGGTAGTGGGAGCAATCCAGTCCACAATGGTCTTGATTTGGCTCTCCAATGGTTGAACCTGACCTCCACCTACCAGGTGGTCGAAGTATACAACCTTGTTCTGCCCTATCTGGCACTTGGTGGCCTTGATAGTGAGGCCTGCCTTTTGTAGGGCCTCCAGAACATTTCTGAGGTGGACCAGGTGATCCTCCCAGATGGAGCTAAAGATAGTTATATCGTCTAGATTTGCTGCACTATAGCTTTCCAGGCCTGTGAGTACTTTGTTGAAGAACCTCTGAAATGTGGCAGGTGCATTCTTCAAACCAAAGGGCATCACAATAAATTGATAATGCCGACTAGGGGTTGAAAATGCTGTTTTTGGCTTGGCATCCTCAGCTTGTCTGATTTGCCAGTAGCCAGCAGTCAGGTCAAATGTACTCAGAAACTTGGCTGAGACCAAAGTATCTATAAGTTCATCTGCCCTTGGAATAGGATGGGCATCAGTCCTAGTGACTGCATTGAGGCCTCTGTAGTCCACACAAAACCTCATCTCTCTTTTTCTTTTTGGCACAAGGACTACTGGGATAGCCCAGGGGCTATCTGAAGGCTCAATGACCCCCAATTCCAGCATCTTTTGGACCTCTGTCCTGATGCAATCCCTGATATGATCAGGCTGTCTGTAGATTTTACTCTTCACAGGCAGGCTGTCACCTGTGTCCACTTCATGGGTACACCAGGTGGTCTGACTGGGTATCAGAGAGAACATGTTTCTGTTCTGAATGAGGACTTGCCTGCAATCAGCTTGCTGCTAGTCAGTGAGGCTGCCTGCCAAGGCTACTCCATCTACTGACCCATCATCAGGGTTCTGAGAGAGGAGATCAGGGAGAGGGTCACTCTCCTCCTCCTGTCCCTCATCATTTGCCATGAGCAAGCCCATCTCAGCCCTGTCCACAAAAGGTTTCAGGTGGTTCACATGAAGTACCCTATGGGGAATTCTTGTAGTACCTAGGTCCACCAAGTAGATGACCTCACCTTTTTGGTCAAGGATAGTGTGGGGGCACTCCACTTGTCTTGGAGAGCTGCTGGGGCCACAGGCTCCAACACCCACACTTTCTGGCCTGGCTGGTAAACAGTCAAGACAGCCTTTTGGTCATTCCAAGGTTTTTGAAGTTCTTGGCTGGCCTCCAGGTTTTTGCCGGCCTTCTTCATGTACTCAGCCTTGCGTGAACGCAGGCCAAGGGCATAGTCCACAATGACCTGTTTAGGAGGTTTGAGAGGTTGCTCCCAACCTTCCTCCACTAGACACAATGGACCCCTAACTGGATGTGCAAACAGAAGCTCAAATGGGCTGTCGCCACCCCCTTCTGAGGAACCTCTCTGTAGGCAAAGAGAATGCAGGGTAGTAAGACATCCCATTTTCGCCTAAGTTTTTCTGGACATCCCATGATCATACCCTTGAGGGTCTTGTTTAAACTTTCAACAAGCCCATTGCACTGTGGATGGTAGGGTGTGGTAAACTTATAGTTTACTCCAAACTCTTTCCACTAGGCAGTGATATAACTAGACATGAGATTGGTACCTTTGTCTGTTAAGATCTCCTTAGGGAAGCCCATTCTGGAAATGATTCCCAGGAGGGCCCTGGCCACTACAGGAGCTGTAGTGATTCTAAGGGGAACAGCTTCTGGATACCTAGTGGCATGGTCCACCACCACTAATATATAACTGTGCCCAGATGCAGTTGGACGGTTCTAGGGTCCAATAATGTCAATCCCTACCCTCTCAATGGGGACCCCAACCACTGGAAGTGGAATTAAGGGGGCCTTTGTTGTGCCACCTGACTTACCACTGACTTGGCAAGTGGCACAGGAGCGACAAAACTCCTTTGTGTCCTCAGACATATGGGGCCAGTGAAAGTGAGGGACAAGCCTTTACCAAGTCTTGCTTTGCCCTAAGTGTCCTGCTAGAGGAATATCATGTGCCAGGGAGAGGAGAAAACCTCTGAACCTCTGGGGTATTACCAACCTCCTGGTGGCACCAGGCTTGGGGTCTCTACCTTCAGAGTACAGAAGCATATCTTCCCAATAGATCCTATGGGACTCACTGATATTCCCTGCTTCCTCAGCAGCAGCTTGCTGCCTGAGGGGTTCGAGAGAGGGGCAGGTCTGCTGCTCCAAATCAGTCTGCCCAGGAAGGGCCCCCTGCCCCCAAGAACTCTGTCTGGTCAGGCCCAAGTTCCTCTGGGACAGTACCTTCACAGGGACTGAGATCATCTCCCTCAGGAGCCTGATCTTCACTGGGGAGTTTGTGAGGAGGATAAAGCCTTACCCTTCCTGCTCCTTCTCTTGGGAAGCACCTGGTCCATTTTTACATGATCCAGTGCTTTGTCAGTGCTGAGCTGTTTGGCCTGAGCCCTGGTGACAGTAAATACACTGGCAGAGATGCCCATCATCTCGGCATGAGTCCTGAACTCCACTTCAGCCCAAGCTGAAGTTTCTAGATCATTGCCCAATGGTTGTATGACGTTACAACGCATGCCAATACAACGCATACCTTTACACCGACTTGCTGTCGGGGTGCGCTGGAAGTTGGAATAGTATAATTTACTATTCCAACTCCAGTGTGTGCAACAGTAGGGAAGGTGTTGGAGTTAACTCCAACACCTTCTACCCCTGCAACAAGCCTTTCGCGTTGTAACGACATGCGTTGTAATGGCATGCGTTGTAACGCTTTTGTTGTAAAGGCTGTTTCCCTTGCCCAACAATCAATCTACAGGTAGGCCTGGAGATACCACAACCCTCTTAGGTCCAGTTACCCCTCCCCAGCTGAGGTTCACAACTGCCAAAGAATGGTCAGTCCTGACATTGCTAGCGTTGCTGACTTGGTACAGTTGTCCAAGTATGATCTGATCATGGGACATAAGTTTATCTGTCACCATAGTGACACTAGCCCCTGTGTCCCTGTAAGCCATTGCTTCTTTTCCATTTATCAAAGGCTGTTGTCTGTACTTGCCCAAGTTAGTGGGACTTACCAGTAAGGTGGCAAGGTCTATGCCACCATCACAGACCAGAACAGCTTCAGCTGGAGTTCTGACTAAGTCAGAACCCAAGGTTAACCCCACTAATCCCTTGGTTGCTGTACTACCACTTGTACTTGTGCTAGGGTAAGCAGGTGCCTTAGGGGCAGTGGTAGCAGGAGTTTCCTTGGCCTTTGTACAATCAGCATCCCTTGTCCAATGGGTCTTTACTTTACATAAATAACACCAAGGTTTCTTTTTGCCTTACTTGGAATTTTGGGCCTCCCCCGAAGCAGTTTTTTGGGGGCCTTGTGAAGACTTTCTTATCTTTATTTTTGTCCCCACCCTTATCCTGGGATTTAGAAGAATCTGACTTCTTCTGGTCACCTCCATTGCCATGGTTTTTCTGCTTAACCCTGGTGCGAACCCATTTGTCTGCCTTCTTTCCAGATTCTTGGGGAGAGGTCAGATCATAGTCCATCAGGTACTGATGCAAAAGTTGATTCTGACAGTTATTAAGGATGTGCTCCCTCATAATCAAATTGTACAATCCTTTATAGTCCTGTACCTTGCTTCCATGAAGCCAACCTTCCAGAGCCTTAATAGCATTCTGTGGTGATGTGATGCTGGCAGAGCTCCATGAGTATTCCATGATGTCATCTAGAGTGTTGGTAAGCTTACTGCTCTGAGTGTTCCCTCAGTGGCAGTTGCTGCTTGTGCCTTGGCTGTGCCAGCTGGGACGGCTCTCTGTACCCCTGCAATAAATACTTCTTCCAGGAAATATCTACAGCGTCCATCATACTTCTTATCAGTGGCGACAGAAGATGGGATGTCACTCTGCTTAACCTACGTCCGCCTTTGTTCCCTTCTGGGCGTGCATACTGACTTGGTTTATCTTGGCACCTGCCTAACTATGAGTATTTTTTTCTTATTCACCTTCACCCTTGATCAAGGCACATTCGCAAGTGAACAGGTACAGAGAGCCGCATCCCTATTTTTATTTTTTCTACTCCCTTAAGTGCTTGTGCTGTGCCTAGTTTCCTGCCGCCCGTTCGCTACCTGCTTTCTCTCTCGTTCTCTTTAGCGGGGAGTTTATTGTTGTTTACGCGCTGTTTCAACTTTTTCATGCGCTTTGGAGGGAAAGTTTTAATCAAGACTTTCATTGTACCGGCATTTGGTCTTCAACACGCACTGCCTCGAGCTGCCAGCGCGCTCCAGTCTTCTCGCGCAACTCTCGAGCTGTCTGCGCGTCACGGCACGACTCGCGTTCCTGCCACAGCATTTATTGTCAGTTTCGCTCTGCGAGCGTTCGCGCCCTACTGTTGCTGTCTTCAAGCCTTGCTCACACCAGATCTGTCTTCAAGCCTTGCTCACACCAGATCTGTCTTCAAGCCTTGCTCACACCAGATCTCTTTCGCCACGGACCCCAGGTTGCTGAAGAACACGGACTCCCTTCCTTTCACGTCATTTGGACGGATGTTCTTCTTTCCACTTGCTGGTTGATTGACGTTGACTGGGCGAAGTGCTGCAGGCTCACTAAAGACTTGTATGCTCTTGTTCTATACAAGCCTGCCATCTAGTGGAATTTTGGAATATTTCATCACCTTTACTTCTGTGATATGCACACAATTCTGTACCGATTTGATTGACAATTATTGAACTACTATTTTTTTTGTTAACCCTGTGTGTCACGTCTGTGATACACACACATATATATATCACATATACTACTAGTTTTTTTTTGTGTGTGGTTTTTATTGCCACAACTAAAAGCACGTATTTAAAGGCATCATTCAGTGTCTTCACACTTAGAGCAATTTTTGTTTTCCTCTATATTTTTTTTTCTTTCTCTTCTCTCTTTCTCTTTCTTTTATCTTCTTCTTCATTTTTTTGTTACTTTTCTGGTTTTACTTCACAGGTGTGCATTATGCAGAGTGTTACAGCTCCAGCTCCATTTCTGCAAGATCCGGGAGAACCACCTCTAGAATGGAAGTTGTGGTTCAGATCGTTTAAAGCTTATTTGGGTGCTATTGATGGACAAAGGTACAGACCCGAGAGGAAAAAAAATCTCATGTATTATCATCTAGGAGTTGAAGTTCAAAACGTATTTGATCATTTACCTCCATATGACCCACCTGAAGGTGAAGATCCTGATGAATTTGACACCGCTGTAGCTCAACTGGATAAATATTTTACAAAAACTAAAAACATTGTTGTTCACAGGTACAAATTTTTTACCAGAATGCAGAAACCATCTGAGAACATTGACACCTTCATCACAGCACTAAAAGTTATTGCTTCTAAATGTGAATTTGAGAATTTTACTTCGCAACTCATAAGAGATCAACTGGTAGCTAGGTGTCACTGTAAAAAATTCTAGAAAGATTACTTACATGCAAGGATCCTTCTCTGGACAAAGCAGTAGACATTGCCAAAAGTATCGAGAGTTCTATGGAAGATGCCAAACAATGAGACTGCTTTGTCTAATGCGACCATTTCAGGTGCTGTATGCAGCAAACCTCCTATTATCAAATGTGATAACACTGCAAAATGTCCTGCTTTTACACAACACTATACAAGAAAACCTACTATACCTAGGGGTGGTAGAAGTTTCATGCAAAGTAGACAGCCCAATTCTAGAATCAGTTGTTATAGATGTGGTTCTTCTCTGCATGTCTCATCTTTTAAAAATTGTCCGGAAACTAACCAGCAGTGTGGTCAATGTGGCAAAATGGGCCAGAGTTTGCATGAGTGGCAGGAGAAATAACGTACGGTGTGTCCTCAATGAGACGGACAATCTCGATAATGATGAGGTCACATGTCAAGAATATGTTGTAGTCGTCAAGGACTGCAATCAGAAGCTTGACACACCACATATTCCTGATCCTGAAGTTGATGTTATCATTGAAACCAATCACATTCAACTTCTTGTTGATACGGGAGCACGTATTACCATCGTATCTCAAGACAAATATCTCAAGTTTTGGGCTGAGAAGAGCTTGTTACCACCTGATGTACTCACTGTGGCCTTCGAAGGCAGTAGAATTGAATTGTTGGGTTATTTCTGGGCTAGCATCAGTGTTTTAGGGGAGACTATCAAAGGAAAAGTGTATGTTGCAAAGAGGGGGATCAATGTTCTCTATCTTCTTCATCAGGCCGAGTTTGGGCTTACTATTAAACCTGGTCTAGTTAACCCCGTTTTCATTGACAAGCAGCCTGGACAAAGTCAAATCACCTCCACTAAAGACATCAACTCTCTGTCTAGTACTCAAATGGCTGGTGGTTGGGAACACAAGTTCAGCAAAATATTTGAAGACCGTCTGGGCAAAATCACTAATTTTCAACATTTCATTAGAGTTAAAGAAAATGTCACTCCTGTAAAACACAGGTTACGTAATGTTCCCCTAAGCATCAGAGGTGATCTCTCTAAACATTTACAAATATTGTGTGACCAAGGTATAATTGAAAAAGTTGAGTCCACCCTCTGGCTTTCACCCATTGTTTTGGCCAAGAAAAGGTCTGGGTACTTGAGGATGTGTGTCGACTTGAGAAGCCTCAATGAAGCCATCTGGGATGATGGTTTTCCCTTCCACGCATTGAAGATCTTATTGCAAAAGTAAGGTCTTCTTCATGGTATACCAAACTCGATCTCAAGGCTGCTTATCACCAAGTCGAACTACATCCTCAGTCCCGACATCTCACAGCCTTTGTTACTCCTGATGGTGTTTTCCAATTCTGCCGTCTACCTTTTGGTTTGGCCTCCGCGGCCGCAGTCTTTCAAAGACTCATGATTGAAATGTTTCATCATAATCCCCATGTTGTAGTCTTTCAAGATGACATCCTCATCTTCACCAAAACTGAGGTTGAACATGATTCTGTTATTAATCAAGTTTTCAGTGTTCGAGAAAGCAGAGGGGTTACTTTGCGGAAAAACAAGTGCACTTTCAAAGTACAAGAAATTGAATATTTGGGTCACATCATCTCTGAACATGGTATAAAACCAAGACCAGGCTTTAATCAAGAGTATCATTGAGGCTCCTGTTCCTCAAAATAAGGAACAACTCATGTCCTTTCTTGGTCTCTGTGAGTTTTATGCGAAATTCATGAAGGACTTCGCTAAAACCAAAGAGTATTTCAGAGCCCTACTAAAGAAAGGAGCAACTTTCTCTTGGTCTGAGGAGTGTGAGAAAGGTTTCCAGTCCATCAAGGTCCACATTGTCAAGGCTCCTGCTCTGCAAGCTTTCGTAGAGGGAAGGCAAACTGTTGTCACAGTTGATGCCTGTGAGTACGGCCTAGGAGCTGTTTTATCGCAATATGATGAAGGTAGAGAACACACAGTAGGTTTCGCCTCCAGGACGCTTCATCCTGTTGAAAGAAAATATTCTGTTATTGAAAAAGAGCTCTTAGCCTGCGTCTGGAGTATCGAGAAGTTCAAGTCATACTTGTGGGGCAGATCTTTTATCCTCAAGACCGACCATCGTCCTTTGGTTGACATTTTGTCTGGAAAAAATGCCAAACGTACTCACTGCTGGTTTAGCCAGGTTAGCCACGAAACGTCTTGAATACACTTTCTGTGTAGAGTATATTCCAGGTGGAAAGAACAGCAGAGTGGACTGTTTATCTAGACTCCCCATTTCTGACTCCGAAGAGCAAGAATGGGAGACTGAAGTAGAGGAATGTTTCGTAGCATGTATTAGTCAAGGCAATTTATCATTCGCAGAAGATTGGAAGGTAGAGGTTGATAAAGATACTGTGCTCAAAGAAGTTGCTTCTTTAATCAAGCGAGGCTGGCCCAAACAGAAATGTCTTTCCCTGAACTACAGATCTTCTGGAAGGTCTCTGATGAGCTTTCAGTGGAGGGCGGAAAAGTGGTCAGAGGCAACAAACTTGTACCTCCTGTTTGTTATCGGGAAAAAATATTTTAGCTGCACACTCTGGTCACCTTGGTGCCACCATTACCAAGAGAAAAGTTAAAACCGATTTCTGGTGGCCCAGAATGGATACTCAAATTGATGATTTAGTAAAGCAATGTTCACGTTGCAATGCCAGTGACAAAGTTCTTGTACTTGAGGGTGTTACTGAATCTCCTGTGACCCCCTGGTAGAGCCTGGCAAAGATTGGGGATGGATTTTCTTGGACCTTTCCATGTTCTTCCCACCAACTCAAAATACTTTTTAGTTCTCATCGACCATCTATCTAGGTGAGTTGAGGTTGAGCCCATTGGTACACCTAATTCTAAGAGTGTCATTAACTGTTTGATTACAATTTTTCTCAGGGAAGGTTATCCAGAGGAAATTCTTACCGACAACGGTGTGCAATTTGTTTCCGAGGAGATGAACTCTTTTCTACGCTCCTGTGGTATCAAGCACACTAGAACTCCGCTTTACCACCCACAAAGTAATGGCAAAGCGGAGAGATTCAATAGAGTTGTGGTGGAGTGTGTGCAAGCAGCTTTTAGATCCAGATCTTGTGTTTTTCAAGCTGTGAAAGATTTAGTTTGGTCATACCGCACTTCACCTCATGTTGCTACTAATTTCAGTCCCTTTGAACTTATGAGGGGAGAAAAGCTTCTTCACAAGTTTACCCTTTCTGGATGGTGAAATCATTCCATCAAAGTTGTGACATGAAGTGTATGTGGGAGTCTGCCTACAAAAAATCTACTGAGGTATGTTCTAAAGCTCATGGTATTCCCACCAAGAAAGAAACCCACAGACTCCGTGTTGGAGATTGGGTTAGAGTTAAGAATCCTGTCTCAGTAAGAAAAGGTTTCTCTAAGTTTTTAGATTCACAGCAAATTGTAGAAACTCGTAAAAATGCTGTCAAGTTGTCTAATGGAAACTGGTGGAGCACTTCTCGTGTTGCCAGAGACCCATGTACTATCTCTGAAACTGTTGAGGTTAACAACAAGGTTTTAGGGGGAGATGGCGTTAGGAAGAGCATCAGAGTCCATACCAGACCACGAAGTTTACGAGTCTATGTTTAGTCCATGCCAAATTACAAAGTTTATGAAACTATGTACAGTTCATGCCAAATTACAATGTTTGTGAAACTATGTTCTATTCCCTCCTTTGGTTTTCCTGCACCCCTTTCCTTTATGTACCCTCTCCCTTCCTTTTCTGTCTTTTTTGTGTTGTCCTGTTAAAAGGGGGGAGGTGTGGTGATGTGATGCTGGCAGAGCTCCATGAGTATTCCATGATGTCATCTAGAGTGTTGGTAAGCTTACTGCTCTGAGTGTTCCCTCAGTGGCAGTTGCTGCTTGTTCCTTGGCTGTGCCAGCTGGGACGGCTCTCTGTACCCCTCCAATTAATACTTCTTCCAGGAAATCTCTACAGCGTCCATCATACTTCTTATCACATTCTCTACATAATCTACAGAGTCCTGGGTGTGTGCCTTCTGGGTGTCTCTGAACTTAATCCTATACTGTTCAGTGGTTAAGCCAAACCCATCTTTGAGATCACTCTTTAGTACTGAGTAATTGTCAGCATTCTCTTCTCTAACAGCGAGGAGCTTATCTCTACCTTTGTTAGCAAAGAAGAGCCACAGGATAGCTGCCCACTGCTCTTGAGGGACCCTCTGAACTTTGCAGGCCCTCTCCAAAGCAGTGATCCATTTATGGATATCATCCCCCTCCTGGTAAGGAGGGACTATCCTGCTCAGGTTCCTTTTGTCAAAAGACATTTTTCTGATTATAGGGACACTGTTCTGCCACCATGGGACTCTAGTTCCAATTTCTTCCTAGCCTTTTGCACTTCCAGGGACTCTTTGTCAAGGGCCAGCTGATCTCTCCTGAGCCTAGGCCTTGCTTTCGCAAGTTCGAGTATTTGGTACTCCATGTCCAAAGAGCTGTCCATCTTACTAGGGATGGAGGTCCCTATTGAATGTCCTGAAGCATTGGAATCTCTAGAGGAGGATCTAGACCTCCTTGGTCTACTCTGGACCCTCCCAGGAGGAACAAAGGGTATGTTCTCTGTGCCATCTGCACTATGCCCTGAGGGATCAGAGTTTGGCAGGTTGGAATCATTTGATTCTTCCTGCCCATACTCAGAATTGAGATCATCAGGAAGAGCTCCTGATGCTCCCTCTTCAGGAGTATCCCCACCCACATTTTCCTGTTCTTCTGGCCTCACAGAACAGATATCATCCTGATGCAGCAGCTCTTAGAACAGCTTAATGGTGGGGTTGCTACCTGTCTTTATTTTTCTAAGGCTACACAGGGTCCTTAGTTCCTGGATCTTTAGACCACTGTACTTAGCAGACTGGGGTACACTGGTATCCCCAACTAAAGATATGGTTCTAGATGCAGTGAGGTGTTGCACCTACCCACCCTAGTGTAAACTAAACTCTCTTGAGGTTGGAGAATGGGTTGTGCTAGACCCTTAACTACATAACCTTAAATCTGATAGAGACATCCAGCCGCAGATTCCTTAACTTAGAATATCCCCAGGCGTCAGACTGGATCCGGAAAATTTTGCGCAGCAGTACCTCTGTGCGCCGGGGGGGCGGCGCCGCCTGGCTCCGCCCTGACGTTGTCCCCGGACATGATGTCAGTGGAGCCATATAGGACCCTCCCGGCGCGCTGACGTCAGTTTCCTTCTTTTCCGCGTTCCAAATCGGATCAGGGATTCAGCTGTTCCTCTGGCCTGTTTTTCTTCAGGCCTTTTTCGACGTCATTTGGCGTCGGGGGACAGTGTTCGATGCCTTCGGGCTTTAAAGTGTGCGAGACTTGTTCGCGGCAGATGTCGGCGTCGGACCCGCACACCATTTGCATGTGGTTTCTTGGGTCGCATCACGACTCCGTGGAGTGTGCCGCCTGCCAGCAGATGCGTCCGAAGTCCCTACGGGAGCACCGGATGAAGCTCCTGGCCGTCCGGATATCCCGCACAGCGTCTCCCTGCCGCTCTCCGGTTGGTTCTTCAGTCCGCGTCCGCTCCCGGAGTCCTTCCCGCGACCGTCGCTCACCTAAAGGTAAGTCCAAGCACAAGTCACGGAGGTCGAAGACCTCGCTTCCACGTGACGATGGGGGTCATGGTTCCCTTTCCCTCACGGAGCCGTGCCCCCCAGAGTCGGGCTCCATTTACCCACCCTTTCCGGGTAATGGTGCGACTCGACCCCAGATGGAAGCCTACTACAAGGCTCTGCACTCCATCTTCGGGTCACCTCCTCTCCCTGGCGCGCCTTCGGATCCCACAGAGGAGGTAGGCATTCAGGTCGGATCTTCGCCGGCGGGTTCGCCCTCGGCGCCGGCCGAGTGCCTCGACTCCGGCTCCGGAGTCGTGCCGGCATCGGGTCACAACCCCGATGGGTGTTCCAGCCCCACGTCGTGCCATTCTGCCTTGTCTCCGCATAGCCCCTGGCGGCTCCCTGCGTCGACATCAGCGGCGCCGGCGGCACCATGCCTGTCGCCTCCTGGTCGTCAGGCTCCTTCTCCGCATCTGTCGGTGGTGGGGACGTCGACGCCAGCTCGTCCGGCTGGGTCGCCCCTCGGGGAGGTCGACGTCGATTCGACGCCATCTCGGCGTCGTTCCACGCCGGAGCGGCCGCGGGTACCTGTTGGTTCTCCACTTCCGGAGGACACAGATCCGGTATGCCCGGACTTGTCTCCACGCCAGTTGGCTCTGATGCCATGGTGTCAGTGGCCCCTTGTTCCTCCTGCTGCGGGACGTGTCAGCTTGCAGCCGTCCCCTACAGATGGTCTATTGTCGCCCCCCAGGACGCCCACTGAAGCTGGTGCTTTGTTTTTAAGGGGTATTCGCAGGGCTGCAGCTGTTTTACACTTGCACCCTCCTTCTGTCTCCTTGTCCTCCGATCCATTATTGAATCTCCTCCACCAGGGTGAGGTGGATATTGAGCCCTTGCTGCCTTTTAGCGGCTTGTTGTTCGACGCACTTCTCGGGACGTGGGCACGGCCCTCTTCAGGAGATGCTGTCGACCGGGCCGTTGCGCATAGGCATCGTCCGGCCCCTGGGGGCCCAGCCTGTTTGTCCCTTCAGCCTGGGGCTCACGGCCTTGTAGTCCAGGTGGCTTTTGCCACGCAGCCATCCTCTCCACCTCTATTGCTGCCTCCTACTAGGGAGTCTCGTTGGTTGGAGACATGTGGACGTGGAATTTTTGCGTCCGCTAGTTCAGGCTTACGTGCTCTGAACACGGCTTGCGTCTTTACCCGGGCTTCTTGTGCCCTTTGGGACTCTGTGGAGTGTCTTTTGCCGACCCTCCCTGAGAGTACTCGTGCTGACATGGCTCGTCTCCTTCACGAAGGCCGAGAGATGGCGCGCTGTACCATTCGGTCCGCCGTTGACTCTACCGATTCGGTGGGTCGGGCAATGGCGAGGTCCGTTGCTCTGCGCCGCCATGCTTGGCTGCGCGACGGGGGTTTTCCCGAGAATGTCCGTGACAGTCTCCGGGATTTGCCATTTGATGGTGTGTCCCTGTTTAACGAACATGCGGACTCTGCGGTTCACCGCCTTCTGTCTACCCTTTCATATTTTTTGTTCTGTTCTGGTCCGGTTGCGGACCTTGTCCTCACCCTCTGCTCTGTTGTCTTTGCTCATGTCGGCCCTGGGTTCATGCTGTAATACCTGAACGGCCTGGGCGGCTTCTCGCCGTCTTTCTTTTCTTTCATGCAGCAGGTCAGCTGTTTATCTTTCTGTTACATCCTCTGTCTATGAGCTCACGCTCAAGAGGTGCCCGTTGTTGGAGTTGATACTTACCCTATGTGGGGTATTCGTTAGCTATTGTATAGCTGCCTTCTTCCCACAGCAGTCTTTGTACGCTTCTATGGGGTACTTTTCACTAAGTTGTCCTGCGGCTGTGCCTGTACACTTTCACTGCTGCTGCGGGCCCTCCCGGGACCTTCTTGCGGTCCATTTGTTGGGCTCTCTCATGGTGTCTGCTGCTGGTCTGTGGCACTCCCCTGCATCTCACTGATCCATTTCTTGAGGCCGGGAGGGCTTTCAGGGCCTTACCGTCTCGTCGTGGTTCTTTCGCTGCGGCCGTTCCATCTGTGGACTGCCTACCAGAGGGCCCTGTTGCTGTGTTCTATAAGCGTACGATGACTGCTCCCTAGTATGCTCGCTGTCACAGGCTGGTGCGTTTTCCGGCAACTTTCCGTTGCCTAGTTCTACTCTCCTATATCCATGCAGCGTAGTCCTTTCATGGTTGGACTTCGCTCTCCATGGTGTCGTTCTGGCCCCAGACATTGATGCTGTTCATTGTCTTGTGCCTTGCTTTTTTGGCCGCTTCCCCTGCCAGAGCTTCCCATTTCCCTGCTGCATTCCGCGCAGGTTTTGTCATGCTTTCCTTCGGGCTGCGGTTGCTGCTCTCAGCGGGAGTGTTCTCCTCAGAACATTATTTGTCTGGTGGGCTATTGTGTGTATATCCACTCTTGTTCCTCCGGTACGTTTCCTACTGTCTCCTTCCAGTACTGCTCGGCCTCCCTGTCTGTCTCACGGTAGACAGTGGATCTTCCCTACCGCCTGTGGCTGTTGCGTCTGGCTCTGGGCATTGCTCTGTCCGGTTCCGCTGCTACATAGCTGTTGGTGCTATGGTGTTTTTTCTTTCTCAACTCATCCACCGGGCTGAGCCCTGTCTTCTTTTCTCCTGTCCGACGTACTACACACACCTAGACCTCCCGCAGGCATAGTCCTCCTTGCAGTGGCCGTGGTCTTGTTCCTCACTTTCCGTGAGCGCAAGTCTTCTATGTGTGTTAGTTTTGCCAGCTCTCTTTCACGCGATACACCCTGGTGGTGCGTCTCTCGTGTCTCAGCTTTTGCTCGTGGCGCTTCATGGGGCCTTCTCCTTTCCATGGTGTGGTTCTGGCGGTACATACGGTTTCTCTTGTGTACTTCTGTTCCCCACGTGCGTGGCACTGGTTGTTGCCATTATTCTCTGCCGTTCTGCCTTTTGATGCCCGCCCTTTCACATGTCCGGTGCATGGGCGATGGTGCATTAGCAGGTCTTGTGTTTCCTGTAACACTGACTCATCCTGGGCGTCGTTAGCATCCTTCCGCTGCTGTTCGCACTTCCACAGTGCTTCTTTCCCTGTCATGCATGTCCGTCCTGCCTGCTTGGACTCGGTCCGTTCTTGTACCCTAGCTAGACCTTTCTCTTTTGAAGGTCCATCGGATCCTGTGGATCCCTCACATCATACATTTGGTTCCTCTCCTTTTACGAAAGGTATCCACTTTCATTCCTCACTGCCCTTCTGGTTCTGTGCTCACTTTCTCCACTGTTTAACCAACAGGGATTTCCTGCCGCCCTCGGCAGCTTTTGATGCCTTTGCCTCTCACTGTTGGCCACTCCCTACGGAGTATCCTGGTCCGGTGTTGGCCACTCTGGCAGTGCTGCCCCCACTGTGTTTAGTCAGCTGGTTGACACTTCTGTTCCCTTGGGAACTTAGTGGGGTTCTGTCGCAGACCCGCCTCCTATGGGGTATGGCTTTGGTATCTATTCTAAGTTAAGGAATCTGCGGCTAGATGTCTATCAGATGTACGAGTTACTTACCTTCGGTAATGATGTATCTGGTAGAGACGTTGTCTAGCCGCAGATTCCTTAATGCCCACCCATCCTCCCCGATCTGCGAGGACCTTTTCAGGTGGGGTTTTCTGCATTCGCCTCCCTTGGAGTGGCTTGTCCTTCTACGGGGCGGTATCTTTCACCTCCCTCCCCGTCAGGCTTATTCCTTGGATTTACTTGTTCTGCTCCCCCCAATCTCATGCTTGGGCGATGAGTTCAGGTGTCCTTCTGCGTTTTTCCACATCGATTTCCTCCAGTATGGGGCCTACTGGTGTTCTCTACGCTCCCACCCACCTTCTCCGTTGACACTCCTACAGTCAATTAGTTTTGAGGTCTTTCTGGCCTGTTCCTCAGTCCAATAGTTCGATCATAGGGGACAGAGTCTCCCTATTTCTTTCTTTCTCTTCTTTAATCCTGTGGTTTGGAGCTTCTTGCCTGTCGCTGTCGGCTCTTTTCATTGCCGTTTTGCCTCAGGAGAGGGCATTCTCTCGCTTTTGCGGGGTTGCTTCTCAGTATACTGTTCTGCTCTTTTCATTCACTTCATCTGGTGCAGATTTTCTGTCGTCTGCCTCGGTCTTCTTTTTATAGATTGATTTCCCTCAGGGGTGACATTCACTTCGCTGTTGCGAAATAGCTTCTCAGAGCATTGCTCTGCTCTTTCCTTTTCAACACCTTTCAGTCGACAGTGCTTCTCACTGTCGTTCATGGTGCTTTCTCACCCTTTGGTTCTTTCTCTCTCACCAATTTTCTTTTTTATTCGCACACTGTTCCCATACTCTCACAGTTTTGCTCGGGGCTCCGCGTTGTGGCACGGAAAAGTTCCTCCGAAGAAAACTGATGTCAGCGTGCCCGGAGGGTCCTATATGGCTCCACTGATGTCATGTCCGGGGACAACGTCAGGGCGGAGCCAGGCGGCGCCGCCCCCGGCGCGCAGAGGTACTACTGCGCAAAATTTTCCGGATCCAGTCTGACGCCTGGGGATATTCTAAGTTAAGGAATCTGCGGCTAGACAAGTTTCTACCAGATACATTGTTACCGAAGGTAAGTAACTCGTACGTTCAGTAGAACTTACTTATTTTAAGCTATATTATATGTGCCTAGTATTTGTGCTGGTTTTTCAATTAATCCACACCAGGATTATCTGGTAAAACAATGCAGGCTTGGACCCCAACCACTGCACACCAATGTGAGAAGCTGGCTTGGTATATGGTGTACACTTATGTAAGTGGGCACCCTGCACCAATCCAGACAACCCTTATGGTGATTTTAGTGGTCATAGACAACCTTAGAAAGCTCTCTAAGTGGTAGCTGTGGAGAGCAGCCTTTAGGCTTAGTCCAGAAGGAGAGTAAAGCAGCTTGTTTTATCAGAACGTAATCTTATAGGTATAGATTAAGTGAAAAAGAACCACACAGTGTAGTTATTAAAATATGTATTTATTATAGAACACTCACTAACACATACAGATATCTCCTAACCGGAGATATACACAATGCACACAATACTTTTCAATAGAAACAGGTAAGTAGCATGAAATACACAGTGGTCGCCAAGGGGAGACCAAACCATATACTAAAATACTGGTATGCGAACCACGTTTCGAGTCAAGACTATACCCAGAAGATGTAGGAGTGCCAGGGACCCAATGAACCACCCGAGGTAAGTAACCAGGAACCCCACGAAGGCCGTGTGCAGAGTGGGAACACGACTGTAGGCCTAATACAAGTCAATGGGTAAGTCGCAGGTGCAATTTTAAAGAAGAAGGACCCTTCCCAGTGGACCCTGAAGAAACCCATTGGAAGACAGAAGGTTGGAGAGCTACCCCTCCCATAGATACCCTAGGAACCAGGATACCTACAGCAGGGAAGCCAGGTGCATAGGTGTGAAGTGGCGTCAGAAACTGCAGTCGAACCCAGTGGAGAACTTCAGGAAGATGCTGCTGCTGGAAAAGGTGGAAGTGTCCGGTGGAACCCAAAAGTGGATTCAAGATGAGAAGTACTGCAAGCAGAGGGGACAGAGTCTATGCCACTCAGGAGTGACCATGAGGCACGGAAGCCAAATGCCCTCCGATGTCGGGTGTTGCAGGAGAGCTGATGGTGACCTTGGAGCTGCAGCTGTGCAGACCAGGCGACGCTGTGGAAGACCAGGAGCCATTCACGAGCTTTTCCACGTCAGATGTTTAGAACTGAGGGGTCGGTGTCCGTTGGGAGCACCAATAAGCCTTGGCAACTGCAACCAATGTGGAAAGCGAAGAAGGTGCAGGGTCGGGACCAGCAAGGTCCAGGTGAGTCACCACAAGCAGGGAGTCAGAGCAGGCCCCGAGCAATCAGGGGAACCCGCTGAAATCAAAGAAGACCCTCAAGAGGACCCACAGGCCGGAGGCACTGGAGTCGCAAGAGGACCTCGAGCACCTCACCAAAGATGCAGTCCCACGATGCAAGTGATGCGGTGAGGACAAATGTCTTGGTCACAGGAGATGCTTGAGGGTGGGGCAACTTAGAACCTGAAGATCTTGGTGGAAGGAAGCCAACAAGCCTTTGCAACTGCAAGTCGACGCCTTGCACAGGGGTTCGGTTTCTGTGGCTCCGATGAGGGATACTGTCCTCAAACTTGGTGAGAGGACAGGGCAGGCCTTGAGGGATGTGAAGAACCACCAACTGTGGTGCTAAGCCTTTCAGGGTCCGTGGGAGCCCAGGATCTGAGACTGGTCAGCTTCGTTGCTGTGCCTGCAGATGCAGTGAACTGACTCCTTCACTTTAAGGGAGATTCCTTCAGGTGTCTTGGATGTCCGCAGGCCTTGGAAGGATCCTGTATGGAGCACAGGCACAGATGTTGGAGCAGACGAGCAGGGCGATGAGACCAGGAGCAGCAGGAGTCTTCCCAGTTGCAGTCTCGATACTCATAGCCAAGTCCAGCCAAGTCCAGAGGGCCCAGACGTTCGAAGAAGAAGTGGTGTCTTGATATGAATCTTGTCCCACAACGAATCTAGGGACCCACCTACAGGTAAGCCCTTAAATACCCTAAGGAGAGGGTTGGGACGATTCAGGGTTCCCTCCCAGGGGAGGGGTCGAACAGTGGGGAGGATACTCCCATGTCCTTTGTCCAGTTTCGCTCCAGAGCGTGAGCCAACGGCTCCCTGAGCTGGTTTGAACTTGATTATGCAAGGAGGGCACAAAATTTGCCCCTCAAGCAGACCCAGTGGTGCTGGCAAGGGCTCCGACCCAACCCCAATACACTAAACCCTGTCTGGGAGGTGGTCACACCTCCCTGTGACAGGATACCTATTGTTCTGCCTTCCCCTGCTCGGGCTTGGCTCAGCAGCAGGAGGGCAGAATCGTGTCTCTGGTCAGCAGCAGCCATGTTGTGCTGGACAGGTCTAGAAGACTGGTACCGGGAGCACTGATGGCCTCCCGGAGGAGCTTTACAGTGCATGGAATCATATCTACCACACCATTTCCAGTGTGGGAGTATGATTCTAACATGTTTGATACCAAACATGACAGGGTGCGTTACAGCCAGTTTAGAGATGGTAATCGCGTAATGACGCATGGCCACTCTATGTATCTTAATGGCTGATGCACTTACAACCTGGGAGAATGGACTTTGAAGGTTGTAGTTGTATCCTGCTCATGCAGGGGCACCCTCACACTAAGAACCGAGCACCCTGCCTTCAGGATTGAAAGGCCTGCTTTAGGGGTGACTTATAGGTTTTAAGTGCAGTGACCTTAGATATGGGGAAACCTATATCTGCCGTAAGTGTTGCTAACATCAGCTTACACAGGCTGCAATGGCAGGCCTCTAGTTACAGTTGGAATGGTCCCCCATGGATGACATAATACATGCTTCAGCCTATGGGGAAACCCCTGGTGTACCTATGCCCTGGGTACCTCAGCACCATATACTAGGGACTTATAAGGGAACACCAGTATCCAATCTTGGACCTACCTAAGTACTTACCATGACTAATTTAGGGGAGAAAGCACAGAGACTGGGGTGCTGATTAGCAGGATCCCAGTCAGAAACAGCATAGCACCAGGCAAAAAGTGGGGGTATGTACAAAATGGTATATAGAGAAAGGAATCTTCCTCTATACCGTAAGGGCCGAGAGGAACTCTCAAGAGGGAGTACGCCCTCCCGGGTATTGACACTAAACCACAAGTACTCCTCTGGTACGTAAATCGTATCCACGATTTACTTCAGGTAGACCCTGATACATCAATTATGGGAAGTCCCTATGTGAAGCTACAGGTGGTAACCCACTAGGAAGTAGGGAAGGAGATCAATCCTTTTGTTTTATTTACCCTCACACACCCTAGTGGTGTCATGCTTCATCATCGGGTCACCCTGACGCCTAAAAGTCAGGGTGGGCTCGACCATATTCCAGGGAGCTCTTAGTGAAAAGATTGGCCAGGGGGAGTTAAAGATTAAGAATCCACGGGCAGATCCCAGTTTCCCTTTATTCTTGGATCTGTCAGGGATATTAAAAATGGAAATGATAGGGTCAATCAGGGTATTATGATCCTAAGACCCTAGTGCCAACATGTTTCAGTCTGCTTATGCCCCAGGAGGGTGCTGGACTTTCTTCAGGGCAATGGTAAGTCCTCCCTGGAACAAAAAACAATACTGGGGATTTCCCTATACTGTTATTCTAAAAAGGGCAGGTAGCTGCTCCTTTTCTGGACGCGAATATTTTAGCATGTCTGTTACTCCATCTGTAAGAAAAAAATGAAACCAAACATAGTGTATCATTGATGACAAAAATTATTTTTACTTCCCATGTGAGATGTGCTTGTAGATATACCTGTGAAATTCTGACAGGCAGGTCAAGGCAACACATCATCCAACATACCAATTTGGTGTGTGTAGGATATTATTGTTTTAGTTTTACCACACTCAGCTAGGTGGCTACAACTAGTGAAGTGGCGACATCCGTCGCAAACTGTCCATATCCACCTTATTGTGAACGTAAAATCATTGTGAAACACACCGTGTCTCTCACTCCAAACAGCAAAACGCCGCTATCACTCGCTGTGTTTTTGCATACATTCAATCCATTCACCTGCAGTCCTTACCCCAGTATGAGAGGAGAAGTGTCTCTCGAGAGACCTCATGTAAAACGGGGTAGCCCTGTAGTCACACACTGTTGCATGGTAATTACACATAGCCCAACGAGTTGAGGAAACATATGTAAAGGAAACAAAAACGAACCACCAGCCAGATTACTGTCACTGAATATTTAAAAAGTGGGGGTAACCATAAAAGCAGATCCTACTTTCCTACAGGGAGCTAGGTGCGATTATAGAGGTACTGTTGCCGGCTGACCCTGGATATACCTTCCTGGGAACCCCTAATGATGTTGACGTCAACAGGGCTCAACTGCTCTTTGGCTCATTAGGCCTGGCGGTGGCCAAGAGAGACGTAGCTATATGGTGGGGCGTAGAAGAGGTCCCCATGGTGAAGGAGGGGGATGGACCCTATATGGCCCCTGAACATACTACATAAAATAGCAGGGGTTGCCCCCGAACGTTTAGTAAAAATATGGGGTGCCTGGAGGTGTTACTATGGGCTAGACGATACACACAAACCCATGTCATCAACAACTGTATATGCTGATAGCACCACACACTGAAGTCATCACTAGATTAGAATCCATTATGTTGTCACTGCTTTTAAGCCAGGATATGGAACTGGGATTCACCAAATTTCTACGATATGTACTATCTCTAAATGGGTACATCTGTGTTGATGATACTCTCTCCTTGATGAATGTACTTTACGCTGCAGAAGTTAATGTTTTGAAGACTGGGGGGCCGATTACGATGGCGGTCCGACTGCAACCGGCGGCTCGTCGGTTGTGGTCCGACCGCCATCTGCTGCTGCAGTCCAACCGACACATTACAATGCCCATCGGTGCATCAGAAGCACTTCCTTAATGACGGCGGCTCCGCCGTCGGGATTATGATGTTGGTTTCCAACAGCCATTCCATGTCTGCCTTTCCAACATGAAAAGGCTGTCGGAAAACGACATTGGGGGCTAGCCCTAGCAGGGCCCCCTTCACTCCTGGCCCTCTTCTCTGGGGCTCATCTATGGTTCCCCCTAAACATCCCTGCACCGTGTGGCAGGCACCGTGAGGTGCCTGCCACTCGGCGCAGGGATGTTTTAAAACATCCATTTTTCAATGGAAGCTTGTGCTGCAGGCCTTTTCCGCCCGCCGCTCAAGCTTCCATTGAAAAATGGATGTTTCCGACCGTCCTATGGGCGATTGCATCTAAATACTGCGGTCGGAACGCCTACCGAATGTCGGGCAGTTCACAATCCGCAACAACATCGTAATAAACCCATGTATGTTTATGTTATCTAAAACATCAAAAATAAAATAAAAAATAAAAAAGTTTGCATGCCTTAGAGACATTTCCA
Source organism: Calotriton arnoldi (assembly GCA_963921515.1). Classification (NCBI taxonomy): domain Eukaryota; kingdom Metazoa; phylum Chordata; class Amphibia; order Caudata; family Salamandridae; genus Calotriton; species Calotriton arnoldi. The sequence goes on along the minus strand of CAWUFW010000711.1, from coordinate 2,889,297 downwards.
TTTAAATTTTTTTTTTATAACAAATAATCCTGTAAAGGTTTTCAGATTAGTAAAGATGTTTTCTGATTTTACTCCCTTCCTGTCTCTGTAATGTGTTTTCCCTAAATATTTTTAAGCTATGCACTATTTTAAAAAGGATATCAAACCTAAAGTAAATGGTGCCTTTCATAGGCATTGATGTGTTTTTTTAAACTTTTTTTGGAGGAAAGTGTTGTTCTCTCAATTTCAAAGATGTTCCAGGGATCCTGTGGATAGGCAGGTCTATTCATTGTTTATGAATTTAATACCCATACCCTTGATAAAGAACATTTAAATGTTGGCGGTTAGCCTATTCCATCGCAACACCAACATTATGGTCCACCCGCTGAATTTAAAAGCGGAAGGACCATAGTTTGACCACGGTGGAGGCTACTCCTTCTTGGCTATATGTCCACCCACCCAATTAGGATGGACGGACATAGAGCCATATTTTAACTGTCCGTCACTGCCCGGCAAACCATAGCTGGAAGGGGCAGTATAAACAAAGAATGCCCCTCTCGCCATGGCAGAAGACTCCCATGGCGAGGGTTTAAAAAAAAATATATATTTTCAAAATCAAAAGTGCCACTTTGGGACTTTCTTTTTGAGAATAAAAAAGAAAACAGTTTGGTGCACTAAACTGTGAAAAGCATTGACAGGAACCACTGTGATGGCGATTCCTGCCAATGCTTTAGAAATTACCACCAGCTTGTCGGTCATTTCATGATTTGGTGGGCGGTTATGCAGTAAAGGTGACGGAGTAAATTACTCTGTTGCCCGAAATGCAATACCTCCATCAACCAAAATATAATTCAGCCCCGTTTTATCTTCTGCATTATACAGATCTTCATTGATGTCATAAATGACACACTCGCTTCCCAACTTCCTTCTGCTTAGGTGGGTATAGGTTTTAGAGGATGTGGATGCTAGAGACTCTTCTAAAAAACAGTTTCTTTGTTAACTGCCAGTTGACTGCATAGTTTTAGTTTGGCACTGCTTACTACCTAGCAGGATCTTTGTTGTACATTAATTATCCCCTGGTTTTACATAGTTTATTCTTTTTGCAGGTGCTTTAGGGTCCTGTGCTACAAAGTTGTTTTATGTATGGTGTTATTTCAGTAGGCAAAGCAGAGGCTATCTGCGTTACAAATGGCAAATTTCACCCCAGCATACTTCTATTTAAAATCAACGTGTAAATTAAAAGTGTTCCAGATCTGCATACGCAAGTAGGTATTATTTAGTGCTTATGATGTCAGTTAAAATACCTATGACGCAGAACTAGGATTACAAGGAAGTTTAATTTCCTAACTTACTACAATAATCAGCTACCACGAACTGTTAACCGAGTTATAGCCTGGGCATGTGGGCTGTAGCCACCCATGTTGAAAGGAGTACCACTTTGGGTGTACTACTATTGAGGAACAGACACTAGCTATCTGTTGTTGCGCAACAGACAAAAGCATGTAAAGCATTTGCCAGGAGACTTGTGAAATGGATCTGGTGCACAAGAAAACACACCGGGTCAGCCAAAATCAAAAAATTAGAAGCCGGTTGTTACTTGGAGAATACACCAAGAAGTGCCTATCCTATGCTAGAAGGAACAGAAAGAATAAGGCATACAAAGCGTTCCCTTGTTATCCAGTATGCACATGCACTGCGAAGCACAAGAAAAAGAATTGCTTTTCTTTATATGCTTAGTAACCCTGGGTAGAGTACTCGGAGTGGCACGCCGCGGAGTTCCACGGAGTTAAAAAAAAACTCTGTGGAACTCCGCTCTTCTCCGCCCCAGTCCCACCCAAATTTTGTAAAAAAGGGTCAAAAACCCACTTACCTTCTCTCTGGCGTCTGCGGGCCGCCCTCCTCCTGGCCGTGGTGTCTCCTCCTTGCCGCCGTCCTCCTCATCGTGTTGCCAGTCGCAACCCCCTACGTTTTACTTCTTGCATGGACTGCGGGGCGTACTCTGCTCAGCCACGGAATCGGAGTTTTGCCTCAACTTCGCGTTCCCAGCGGAAAGCAGAGTTGGTAAGACTCTGCAAACTCCGCTGGCGGAGTTGAGTATTCTGCCCGGGCTTAATGCTTAGGCCAATTTTACTGTATCACATCACTGACACTAGATTTTTTGGTCAGTTTTTTTCTACACATTGCAAGTGTGTAACTGTTCCTTGCTTACAGGTATATGGATCTCTGAGCCTTACGTTACTTCTTCCTTTAACAGCGTAGCTTACTTGTCTCATGATTGTTGTTGTGGTTTAGAACTGAGGGAGGAGGTAAGTGGACAGTTTAAAAGTTCCACAGTTGCCCTGAAAAGGGAAAATATCCTGATGAATATTATATTGATGAATATTATATGGTAAGCTGCTTTGTTTTGAAATATTTGCAATTGTCGGACACAGAATATTGTTTACTGGGGCATTCTCTTCCACCGTCAGGTTGGAAGTTCAAACAGTGCTTAGACCATTAGTTTCAGAAGAAGGTAACTTGCTCCTTAGCTTAAAAATTCATTTGACCCCATTTTTTAAGTAATTCTTCTGGTATGGAGCACTGATGTATCGTCATGTATAACGTTATCTCTTAAAAAGCCACATACATTCTTTTGTAATCCTAAACAATCTTACTGTTTAGAGATTGATTGAGGAGCAAGTTGCAAAGCTTGAAGGAAGAAATCTAGTACCACAAGACCCCATCATGGAGTTGAAGGAAGACCTCCTAGAAGAAGGGAAAATCAATTTTCAAAAGAAAGTGACGAGAGGAAAGAACAGGTATGAAATATATATTAGGACTGACTACAATTCTGCACTGTTGAACTAATTGCTAGTAGATTATCAAGTAATCCTTAATGCAAATTTAAGTTATAAAAATGCTAACTCTTAATTTATCTTTAAAGATATCTGGATATGCTAAACAGAGAATTGGAAAAACTGGAATTCATAGCAGAGGAACAACGCAACTTGCGTCTTACAAAAGAAGAAAAAAGAGAACACGACCAGTACAAGAAAAAAAAATTTCTTCGGAAAAAGTTGGAAGAGGTCAGAAACAATCAGAATTGTGTTAATAATCAATAAAAAAATAATTATTTGGTGATAATGAACTTGCAAAATATCCAGAAAGACTTCTGCAGCAAGCAATCTTGTATGGATTCTCTATCTTGTAATACACTCTTCCCAAAGGGTTGCAACTGGTACATTTTGTATGTACATCCTTAAGGATATTCATTGCTTTTAGGTCTGCCCAAAATTTTAATTATGGCAGCAAAGTTTTTGGAACTCCTGAATATCGCTTCACACGACATATGCAAAATTTTATATGACAGAATTTTGGTTAATTGTTATTAAGAACACGTGCACCTCGTGCATAAAAGCCTTTCAAGATACCAAGTGGAGATTGGTTTGCACAGAAAATGTCTTGCTGAGAGACCTTTTCTGGTTGAACCTTTTTGTTGCTGGTATCTTAAGACTTTTTTACTCAACATACTGCATGCTCAAAAAAATTAAGATAAATATTGATCAACCACATTTTTGCTCTGAAAGTGTGACATTGTGAAATTTCCTGGAGTTTCACAATTTCCATTTTTTTTTTTTTAAATATGCAGTTTCGCACACCTTCCAGCATTGGCTCTTTTATAGATTAATATGCATTGTTCACTGTCTTAATGGTGTAAAGTTTCACAAGCGGCATTAAAGACACATTTATTTCAGTGATCTGTGCAGCCTATCCACCTTTTTTGTTTGATCTGCTATGTAATCAGTGAGGTGGAGAGACTTGTACTTCACCCAATGAAGGTCATTGTCACATTGTCCTCTGCCCATCACGGGAAACAAATTCTCAGACCAAACTGTGCACTTTTCACAATTTATTGCATCTGCTATCATATCTTCACAGCGATCCTGATATAGCTTTCTGCTTAGGATCCAAGTAAACGCCCCCCTGTGCTCCTTCTAGAATGCTTGACATCGAGATGCATTTCCCATTGATGCACTCACTACACTTCAATCTTGTCAACATGGCTTTAAATACTGCTGAAACAAAACAAATTGTTTCAACCCTTGAAATAGGTGTAACCTAATGAAAGTATATTTCTGATGATTATCATGAGGAATATAATCCTGGCTCCCCAAGTATATTCTTGTGACAATTTACAGTCTTTTACCAATAAAACATTATGCCCCAGTTACGACTTGCAAGTATTGGGGCGGATTTTCAGCAGAGTAAATGTGCATGCAAATTTACTGTTACCATGAGGTAAACCCTCCTAGAACATACCAATTACAAGTTAATCCTCTTGGAATGTGCATTTACTTTGTGGGACCAGTTTTACCTACAGTACAACCAAATAGAGTTCCCAAACCAGTGAGGTTTAACACATACATTTACCACTGGCTCGGAGCAGGTGATAAATGTATGCTGAGGGCTGTGTGCATGGTAGGGGATGAAGGATGGAGGTTGGGGGAGGCTGAGGGAGTAGAGGAGGGAAAAGGAAACATTTTTATAGCAGGGGAAGCAATAGCTGCTTCAGGCTGTTAGAAAAAAACACACAGAAATGAGACTTGGCTGCTCCTGCAACCAAGATCTTGTGGGATTTGTCTGACCAGTTTTAATCTAGTCTGGTTCTTAAAACCTGGAAGACACGGTTGTGGAAAACGTCATAATAATCAGGCCGAACAAAATGAACGCATGAAAAGATGTGTTAATGTCGTTCCGCCTGACTCATAATCGGGCCCTAAGACCCAGAGACAAAGAGTGTTCCTTTTCTTTTTACAGTGCCCCTCAGCTTCTCTGGCTAGAAAGAGTTTTAAGAGAAAATGTGCCAATCCCTTCAGGTGGGAATAGAATGGTGGAAGTCTCCGACTTGACCGAACCTCATATTTTGAATTTTTGCCTTTCCCGAAATGTATTCCACCTCTTCGATGAGTCAAATGTTGACTAAAATGGTACAAAACCTCCTTTCGTTCTGAAAAAGCCAGTTAGCCACTCCCGGATCTTTCAAATATTCACATGCTTCAATCATCCCCTTCGTTGAGCTGGGAGTCCCACAGTAGACAAAGAAAGTAGTACAGAGTTAAACATATAGAGAGTAACTTTAATATGGCCACAACAGTAGCCTATTCATATCATTATAAAAGATCTGATACTCAGCCTTTCATCAATCGCGCCACGATAATTCAGATTTCTACCTCACGTTATGTGAGATGGGACTCGCTTTTGAGCTCTGCTCTTTCAGTGAGGTAAGTGACTATTTCTTTGTTTTTTGCTTCAAAATTTAGGGTGAATTTAACTATTTATTAAGCTATAGATAAATCAGACCATATATTTTGCTTGAAATAAATACTTTTTTAGGCCATATGGAACTTGTAGGAAAAATACTTCACTCTGAAGATCAACAAAAGAAATGCATTTATTGCCTCCACCCACCACACAGGGCAAAATACTGTAAAATGTGTAAAACATTCTCTACAAAAACTCTGAAGGACAGAGCCAGACTGTTGTTATGGCTCCAGAGGTCAAAGGCTGAAGATGTCCAGTCCTTGGTAGAAGAAGGAGAAAGCTCTATAAGAAACAAAGGAAAATCTTACAAAAGAGGGCATCTGAACTCTGAGCATACTTCAATGACAAGATCTGAAGGAGAGCAACCTAAAAAAGCCTTAAAAAATCCATGTGAGATGAGAGCCCTTCCTGAGACTTAAGGACTCTGACTGAGAAAGAACCTGGCTCCGGGAATATCAAAGCACTCTTCATCTTTTCTCGCGACAAAAATGGAAATGTGTAGCACCGTCAACAGAGACATGACAACCCCTGCACTAACATTTACCACATGGTTGACAACGACAACTCAGTCGGCGAGAATGGACATAACCTCAACACCCATGAACATGAAAATAACTGATTTCTGACGTGGACATTCTCATTAATCTAATACCAGAACAAACTTCCCCAAGTAAGGTTTCATCCTATCCGCTAAAACACCTCTTTGACACAGAAAACTCAGATGAGGAATGACACTTTGAACCAGCATACAGTTCTACTCAATTAAAGGTGAATTAACGGGATCCAGAAGAAGAGGATGATGACTATGTAGAGACTGAATTCCCATCAGATCAAAGACAAACTTATCAGTCTTGTCTGAAACATCAAGATGAATACGATGGTGAATAGCAATATAGTTTGGGCACTTCTGAACACACAGTGCAAATGGCTGTAGCCTTGGTCATAGTCTTGCATCTCATTCTGTCATACTACTATAGGCGTTTTCCTCAAAGACAGCTTTCAAAACCTACGACACAGACAGGTTCCAGACCACAAACAAGACCAATCACACCACCCACACCCCAGTACATTTTCCGCCTCCATGTAATCCAGCGACTCCATCAGAGCACCATTCACCCCTTTGCGGACGCTGCAGGTAAGAGCGGTGGGGCAGGGTGGGGGGAGTAGTCGACAGATGACGAGGGAAAAAATAAAAAAAAATGAAAACCACTTACCTTGCACTTGCCGCATTGCCGCCTTGGCGCTACAGTAAGCGCAAGGTAAGTGGTTTTCTTTCTTTTTTCCTCGTCATCATCTGTGGACTCCCCGCCGCTCTTACCTGCACCGGCCACAACTGCATTCACCCCTTGCTCCACAGTCCATTACTGCAATGGCACCAGATACAGACCAGGTAGGTGGACAGTTTGCAAATACCAATAATCAATCACATTTGAGCATATTGTCTAATAATGAGGACAACACCAGCCACAGTTGCAGCAGTGATTCTACACCTGGACAAAAAATACAAAGCACCAGGAAACACTCCTGTATGTCTAATTGACCTTTCCTGAGCAGATTTCGTTGTCATGCAAGGTGCTCAAAAGTGATCTAGAAACCTGATATCACCATCTGTAGTACCACCAGACAGAGAGGGCAGGAGACTTGGTGACATTGGCAAACATATCTGATAGTGACATCTAGCTGCAGATTCCTTACCTTTGAACTTCCCAGGCGTCAGACTGGATCTGGAAGATTTTTCTTGAGCAGTACCCCTGTGTGCCGGAAGGTGGCATTGGTCGAGTCTGCATGAAGTCGTCGGCTTCGTCATCATGACATCGACACTGTCTATAGGTGCCACCTCGGCGCGCTGACGTCAATTCATTTCTTTCGGCGCCAGCTAGTGCAGATCTGTTGAACAGAGCTATATCCTGTCATTTTTTGACACACTTTTTTCGACTTTTGTCGACAATTTTTCGGTGTGTAAGATTCCATCATGTCTAAGAAACCTTCGGGATTCAAACCGTGTGGCGCCTGTCACTGCCCCATGTCGGTCAAGGGATCCCCACCTCGTGTGTCTTTGGTGGCTGGAGCGTAACCACGACCCAAAGTCGTGCTCCGACTGCCGGATCATAGCTCCTAAAGCTTTGAGGGAGCATTCCCTAAAGCTGCCTGCGTACCAGCCTCAGGCGCCTTGGAGATATCCTCGGAGGTCTCGTTCCTGCTCCCAGTCTCGGTTGAGAGGAAGATCCGAGCACTGCTCCGGGGGCTCCAAGTCTTCATTCGCCCATTTGAAGTCCTTGAAGGGGTCAGGTAAGAAGCACCACAAGAAGTCGAAGAGTGCTTCGACTTCACCCTGTCGGTCACGCGATGCAACGGAGGAGTCTCAAGGTTCAAGACCTTGTTCTATGGAGAGTTTGCCTGGGTCGACTCTGAGTTTCACTCCCTTTCCGAGACCAGGAACGACCCCCGCCCAGTTAAAGGAGTTTTATGAGGCCATGTGTGCCATATTTGGGTGGCCTGGCCCCGCCAGCGTGTCTTCTGGCTTTGCGGGCTCAGCTCAAGGAGTCCCATTGGGTTCCGCGCTGTTGGCTCTGTCCTTGACTCCCAGGGCTCCTCCTCAAGCATCCTTTCCCGAATCCGGACCGGCGCCAGTCGTACCCACTCGACCTTCCCCCAGTGCTGCACCCGACGCCAACCCATTCTCATCCTTGATGACACGGAGCCGGCCGGGTATCCACCGATGCCGAGACCGGCACAGACAGAGCCTTTGGGCTCTAAGTCGTATCCTCAGCCTTATTAGGAGGGGCAAGAATTGGAGGAAGATTGGAAAGGGACGCAGGATCTCTTAGAAGTCCCGCCTTATATGGAAAAAATGGACTGGTATGAGGAACTGGGTGATGCCAGTGACTTGGATCCCTCTCCAGAGCCTTGCATGGTTCCCCTCCTAATCGGGTTACGGAGGAGGAAGCTTCCTTTGCCATGGTGGTGTGTAGGGCTGTGGAGGTCATGGACCTGCAGCTTCCAACTGTGGGGGTCAAAACCAATGTCTTGGCAGAGGTCCTGCAGCCTGGTGTCTCCATTTTGGAACCCTTGCCGCCATTTAATGAGGCGTTAACTGATATTCTTCTGGGGACTTGGTCCAAACCCAGCACAGGGGCTCCTGTGAATAGAACAATGGCCCGCCGCCACCGCCCTGCACACTGCGACCCAGCCTTCCTCACCTCTCACCCAACCCCGAGAGCTTGGTGGTCCAAGCATCTACTTTTTTTTTTTTTACAGAGTTTTATATAGCGCGAACTTGACCCGAATCGGGTATCAGAGCGCTTTACATAGCACCAGTTGCATTACATGAGAACACATTCATTTTTTCGTTAGGCACGGGGAGATTAAGTGATTTGCCCAGAATCACAGGATGTTCAGCGTCATTGCCGAGACTCGAACCCAGTTCCCCAGATTCGAGGTCGACCGCCCTAGCTGTTAGGCCAACTCCTCTCCCCTCCTCTCCTCTCCTCTACTTCCCATGGCGCGTTCCCTTCCCCACCCCGATAGGGAATCTAAAACTCTGGATTGCTTCAGAAAGAAAATATTTTCTTCCACCAGCCTCTCATTGCGGTCAGTAAACACTGCTTGCCTCTTGGGTCTTACTCCCATTCTTTATGGGAGTCGGTTGAGCACGTGCTGCCACAAGTCCCAGAGGAGGCCCGGGCTATCCTTTCCCAAGCTGTTGCAGACGGGAGGGATGCATCACAGTTTACTGTACGCTGTGGCCTTGACACAACAGATATGCTGGGCTGGGGATTTCGTTGAGGCTGACTCTGAGACTGCTGAGCTTATGGCCTCCTGCATCCTGCTATGGAATCATGCCAGATGGCACATGTCGGCTCTGCAGTGGGACCTGAAGTTCCAATGGGCGCAGCATCGAGGAAATTTGACTGACCTGGTCCAAATCTGAGAGGGAACTGCACAAGATTTGCTGTGGTGGCTGACAAACTGCGAATGGGTTACAGGCAGACCCCTCTCCCTTTCCCACCCACATCTCATAGTGGTGACAGATGCATCACTCCTGGGATAGGGCGGCCATTTGGGGAGAGGTGGAGATCAGGGGACTCTGGTCACCGGTGGAAGCCGGGCTCCACATCAACCTGTTGGAGCATCGTGCGATCTGATTGATACTAAAAGCCTTCTTACCATCTCTCAAGGGAAGGCTGGTTCAGGTGTTCACGGACAACACCACCACCGCCATGTGGTACGGCAGCAAACAAGGCGAGGAGGGGTCGTGGAACCTCTATCAAGAGGCCCAGCATATCTGGACTTGGCTGGAACAACAGGGCATATCTCTGGTGGTTCAACACATGGCCAGTTCCCTGAACGCCAGGGCGTACAAACTCAGCCGTCTGTGCCTAGCGGATCACGAGTGGCGTCTCCATCCAGAGATGGAATTTTTTTTTTAAATTTTTTTTTTTATTTATTGCACAGTTACTTAAAACCATTTGCAATGTACCAACATGTTTTAAAAAGTGGAAAATAGATAAAAGATCATCAAGATTTTAAAAGAAATTTCATATACAGTTATAACCAATCTCAGTGCTTAAAAGATGCCATAAGGAAATTGTAAAAGCTGAGTAGTAAAAGCTGAATAGTAAATACTATAAAATACATTGGACTGCCCTCATTGAGTCTGTTTTCTTAGATTGCGAGGGATTTATTCTTTTGCCAGTCTGAGTCGAGCTTCCTCCATATATCTTCCAAATCGGGCCAGTTCAGTTGGTAGGGTGCATGCGAACAGCGCCGCAACACCTTCTGTTGCTGTCCGCGCTCCTTTGCTTAACCATATTGGCTTTAGTAATTTCCGGCGGAGTTGTATCAGGCCTGGACAGCAACAGATCAAGTGGGTTAATGATTCCGATTTATAATCACAGATTCTGCAGCGGACTTTCTGGTCGAGAGCTTTCCACCCCGGATTCAGTTCTTTTATTGGAAGAGGGACTAGTCTGGCCCACTGGATGTTTTTTAGGGCCTTTCTTCCCAGTGCTTGATATAAGTAGGGCTGGGCTTTGTGCTCCGTGTATGTGACAGCCATCCCAGGAGGGCCTCTACCACTCTCAAAGTAAGCCCGGTCTGTCTCTCTTGTTAATAGGTAGCATTGTTTGTTAATTGCCTTTCTGATGGCTGGGTAGGAAACGACATTTGGACCCAGTTCTGTGTTGCCAGGCCTAGGGTTTCTACCGCCTCATGCATGTATGCCTGCCATGGGTTTGCTGCTCCACCATAGATGGATTTTAGCATGCTTTTCAGGCTCCCTTCTGGGGCTTTGAGTACTTGGTAGTAGTATTTAGCGTGCGCTCCTAGGCATTCTTTGCTCTGCTGCACCAGGCCAAACTCCAGACGAATCCAGCTGTTGCGGGTATAATTTGGTAATTTAAATATACGTTTGTACGCCCGACATTGCGCTTTTTCCATCATTGTGTGCATTTTACCCGGGAAGGCCTGCTGAGCGTAGCCCACCATCGCCCTTATTTTGGCCTGTAACACCTTTCTGATTGGGATGATCGTTGGGCTTTGCATCTTCTCATGCAGTTTGCATAATGCGAAGATTGTGGACTCTACTTTTGATTTCATTTTGCTCACGTGCAAGCGCGCTTTGCCCGAGTCACATAACCAGCATCCAAGGTAGTTGTATGTTTTTTATACAGTGATTGGCACTTCACCTACATACCATTTGAGGAGTGTTTTTTTTGGATAACTCCCGAAAATCAGAACTTTGGTCTTTTCTGAGTTTAATACCAACTCGTTGGTCCGGTTGTAGGCATTTAAGGCGTCTAGACCCCTTTGTAATCCGATTTTTGTATGGTCCATCACCACTAGGTCATCCGCATATTGTAAGATTTGGAGTCTGCTACTTCCAATTTTTGGGACTGCGAGGTTGGCATTTTGCAGCTTCTTGCCCAAGTCTGCTGTGTATAAGTTGAAGAGGGTTGGGGCTAAAACGCAACCCTGTTTTAAGCCCCGGTTTGTAAAGCACTTTCTTGTGACGGTTTTGTTTGTTAATTTAACTTTAATCCAGGTATTGCTGTATAGGGAAATGATAGCATTGAGGAGGTCAGATGGAATTTGCCAATCGCACAATTTAGACCAGAGCTTGCCACGTGGGACACCATCAAAAGCTGCAGAGTAGTCAATGAAGCAGGCAAAGAGGGGTTTTTTATTTATTACAATTGCTTGCTGGCTTAAGTATGATATGGCCGTTATGTTGTCACTTGTCGAACATCCTTTGCGGAACCCCGTTTGATACGGAGGGAGGATTTCGTGTTTGTCGACCCATCTGTTTAGCTCAATCAGCAGAGTATTAGCATAAGCTTTTCCTTCAATGTCCAGTAAGGCAATTAATCTATAATTTTTTGGATCTGTGTTGTCACCCTTTTTGTAGATGGGTTGCAGGATCGACCCACGCCACGAATCTGGCACCTTAGACTGTAATCGGCATTCGGTGAATAAGTTGGATAATATTCTCCCCCAATAGGTTGGGTCTTCCCTGAACATAGCCCCCGGTAGGCCATTTGGTCCGGGTGCCCCGTCTTTCCTAATCTTTTTGATAATTTTTTCGATCGCTGCCACTCCTTTATCGTTGCTCACAACCCCCGAAGTGTATACCGCTCCTTTGTTTATGCTCTCTTCGTGGGCATTAGTTGTCCAGTCTGTGACTGTGGCAATTTCCTTTTCTACATAGATTACTGAAACGTGTCTCAACCATGCCTCGGCATCAACAGAGTTGCGCCGATCTATTTTGTCATTATGCAGCTTAGCTATGTATTGCCAGAGTTGTCGGTGTTTGTGCGGTTTTGTTAGCTCATGAATCTTGATCCATTCCTCATCCTGCTTGGTTTGCTTGAGCGTCCATAGCAGTTGTTTCCGCTCTTTATGCAATTTATTACGCTTATCCAGCGTTTTTTTCGATGCTTCGATCTTGTGTGCTTTTTTTGCCTTACTAAGGCTGCGAGTGATCTCTCTGAGTTTTGGATTGTTAAGCGTTGTGTGTGTGTTGGCTTTCTCTTTTATTTTAGGCTCTATTTCCGTGTTTTTGGACAAGGCTGTTTTCAAGTCTGTGATCCATTCTGACCAATTTTCCAATTTTGGCTCGATGCCGACAATAGGGCCTGTGGCTTCTTGATGTTCTTTCCAGGCCTTGAATACCGTGGTGTTATGCTTGTTCCATTTTATTCTTCTCAGCAGGGCATGTTCCTCGGTTCCTGTTGAATGGGATATCGTTGTAATACATCCCCTTTGCGTGATTTCGATATTCAGTTCAATCTGCAGGATTGCGTGATCGCTCATCTCATTTGATTTAATTTCAAAGTTTGCAAATTTGCGAGCTAAGCGGTCGCACAAGAAAATATAATCAATTGTGGTGCATCCAGAGATGGTGCCTGGAATCTGTCAGCGGTCGGGAGAGCATTGGTTAGATCTGTCCGCCTCCGCCAAGAACGCGCAATGTCAACAGGTTAGTGTGTTGGAGTTTCGAAAGCTTCTTTCGCTCGGCGATGCTTTTCGTCTCGAGTGGAGCTCAGGCCTCCATTATGCCTTTCCACCCATACCACTCCTGTCCAGAGTACTCGAGAAGATCAGGAGTGACCGGGCACAAGCCATTCTTGTGGCTCTTGACTTGGCATGGAGAGTATGGTACCCCGAGCTTCTGCAAATGAGCATCGATCCTCCGATCAGGCTGCCCCTTCAGGAGGATCTTCTATCGCAGCAGCAGGTTAGTGTCCTCCACCCGAACCTGTCAACCCTCCACCTCCTTGCGTGGAGATTAAGCGGCGACAGTTGACAGCATTCAACCTTCCTCCCGAAGTATGCAATGTTATTCTGGCAGACAGGCGTCCCTCCACTAAGTCGATATATGCCTGCTGATGGCAAAAATGTTGTTTAAATATTGTACATAAAGGTCTAGTGACGCTTTATCTGCTTCCCTATCTGTCATTCTCCTTTTCATCCTGTCTCTTGCCCAGCAGGGCTCTGCTCTGGGCACTCTGAAGGGTTACCTTTTGGCCCTTTCTGCTTTTCTACAGTTGCCAGACCAACCGTCACTATTCGAGTCCCCTATTGTACATAGATTTCTGAAGGGGCTTACACAATTGTTTCCCTCTTCACCTTTCATCATGCCTGTAGGAGGCTGGCTTAGTATATGGGGCACACTGTATGGTGCACACTTATTTAAGTGAAGAACCTTGCACTAATCCAGATAACCCTTATGGTGATTTTAGTGGTCTTAGACAACCATAGAAAGCTCTTTAAGTGCTAGCTGCGGAGAGCAGCCTTCAGGCTTAGTCCAGAAGGAGCATTAAGCAGCTTGTTTCACCAGAACTAATCATATAGTGGAGGTTAAACGAAAAAGAACCACACAGTTTAGTTATAAAAATAGTTATATTTATTATACACACTCACTAACACATTGGTATATCTCCTACCCAGAGATATCTACACAAGACACACAATATTTCAAAGCTAGACAGGTAAGTAAGCATTAATACACAGTGGTCTCCAGGGGGAGACCAAACCATTTACTAAAGAAGTGGAATGCAAACTGCGACTGCAGTCGGAACTTGGACCATAAGACTCAGAAGAGCTGGGGACATACGGACCCACCCAAGGTATGTACCCAGGAACCCCACAGAGGTTGCATGCAGAGTAGAAACACAGCCGCATACTCAATGCAAGTCAATGGGAAAGTCGTGGTTGCAGTTTTCAAGAAGAAGGACCCTTCCCAGTGGACCTTGAAGAAACACCGTGGAAGGCAGAAGGTTGGAGAGGCACCCCACCCGTGGATAATCCCAGGAACTAGGATACCTACACCAGGGAAGCCGGGTGTATAGGTGGGAAAGTGATGTCAGAAACCCCCATAGACCACAATGGAGAACGTCAGAAAAGATGCAGCTGGCGAAGAAGGTGAAAGAGTCCGGAGGAATCCCAGGATGGATTCTTGAAGAGAAGTACCTGCAAACAGGGGGGACAGAGTCTATGCCACTCGGGAGTGACCAGGAGGCACGGAAGACCAATGACCACCGATGATGGAAGATGCAGGAGAGTTGACAGTGACCTTGTCGCTGCAGCTGTGAGGACCAGGTGACGCTATGGAAGACCAGGAGCCATTCATGAGCTGTCCCATGTCAGACTTGGAGAACCAGGGGGTCGGTGTCTGGCGGAAGCACCAACAAGCCTTGGCAGCAGCAACATACTAGTAGACGAAAAAGGCGTAACGTTGGGACCAGCAAGGTCCAACGGACTCACCAAGTGCAGGAGAGTCAGAGCAGGCCCCGAGCATGCAAAGGAGCTCAACGAAGCCAAAGAAGACCCTCAAGAGGACCCACAGGCCGGAGGCACAGAAGTCGCAAGAGGACCTCGAGCAGCTCACCAAAGATGCAGGCTTACTGTGCAGAGGATGCGGTGAGGATGAAGACCTTGGTAGGAAGAGATGCTGGAGGCTTCTTGTAGCCTGAAGATGTCTGGAGGACAGAGTCAACAAGCCTTGGCAACGGCAAGTCGGCGCAGTGCACAGAAGTTCTGTTTCAGCGGTTCCGACGAGGTATACTAGCCTCAAACTTGCTGAGAAGACAGTGCAGGCCTCAAGTGAGTTGCAAAACTACCACCTGTGTTGCTGAGCCTTCCGAAGTCCATAGAATGTCAGGAGCAGCAGACCGGTCAGCTTAGTTGTGGTGCCTGCAGATGTAGGGGAGTGACTCCTTCACTCCAAGGGAGAATCCTTTGGGTGTCTTTGATGCCCACCGGCCTGGAGAAGAACTTGGATGAAGCACAGGCAAAGGCGATGCAGAAGACTGGCAGGACAACGAGACCAGGAGCAGCAGGAGTCTTCCTTGGTGCAGTCTCGGTTCCTAGGTGAAGTCCAACGAAGTCCAAAGTGCCCAGATGGTAGAAGTTGAAGTGGTTATCGGATCTGAATCTTGTTCCATGACGAATCTGAAGAGCCACCCACAGGTAAGCCCTTAAGTACGCTAGGGAAAGGGTTGGGACGATTCAGGGATCCCTCCCAGAGGAGGGGCTGGACAGAGGAGAGGATACTCCCCGTCCTTTGTCCAGTTTTGCGTCAGAGCAGGAGCCAACGGCTCCCTGAACTGGTTTCAAGTGGAGTATGCAAGGAGGGCACCAAATGTGCTTTTCAAAGCAGTCTGGTGGCACTGGCAAGCACCCCCACCCCAGCCCAATACATTAAGTCCTGTCTGTGACAGGAAACCTATTGTTCCACCTTTCCCTCTCAAGCTCAGCTCAGCAGCAGGAGGGCAGAATCGTGTCTGTGGTTGGCAGCAGCACTAGCTTGCTGATAGACCCTGAAAGGCTGTTACTGGGAATACAGGGGGGCTCCCTAGGGGAGCCCCCCTATACATGGGCTCCTGCAGCCAACACTGAAATCGGTGTTGGGTTAGGATTCCAGCATGTTTGATACCAAATATGACCGGTTTCGGTGCAGCCAATATATAGTTAGACATCTCGTAATTTACTTGATGTCCACTATATGTATTAAATGGCTGACCACACTTACAAAGCCTGGAGAATCGACTCCGGTGTTTGTAGGGGGTGTCCTGCTCATGCAGGGCACCCTCACACTTATAACCTAGCACCTTGCCTTCAGTATTGAAAGGCGTGCCTTGGGGGTGACGTATAGTTTTTAAGTGCAGTGACCTCAGATATAAGAAAACTTATATCTGTTGTAAGTGGTGCTAGCATCAACTCACACAGGCTGCCATGGCAGGCTTGTAGTCACAGTTTGAGTGGTCCCTCATGGGTATCATATTGCATGCTGCAGCCCAAGGGAGAGCCCTGGTGTACCTAGGCCCTTGGTACCTTAGGGGCATATTATCAACGGCCAGCGATAATTATCGCTGGCCGTGCTTAGCGATAGATTTCTTATCGCTGGCTATCTCCGGAAATTATCGCCCTGGTAGCGCGTTATTAACAACACGCTTCTCCAGGGCGATAATAATTCCAGAGATAGCGAGGTTATCGCCGTTTTGCAGGGAACATCGCTGGTTTTCCAGCGATGTTCCCTGCAAAACGGCGATAACCTTGCTGATACGACCCTGTGATCGTATCAGCACAATCCACCCCCTATGTTAGGGATGGCTAAGTCGGGATAATAGCAGACGTTAGATTTTGGCGAAAACGGCCGTTTTCGCCAAAATCTAACGTCTGCTATCATCCTGTGGGCTGCCTTGTAAATATCGCGATGTGCACATCGGCGATATTTACAACGTAGCCCATCTGGGGTACGCCCAGTAACGCCCACCTTGCATCTCATTAGAGATGCAGGATGGGCGTTGGGGGAAAGGGCGATAGTGCAGGGATTCACGCGACCTTGCTGATTAGGCGATAGAATTATCGCCGCTTTCCGTCCGAAAACGGACGCTAAAGCGGCGATAATTGACTATCGCCTGGTTGTTAATATGCCCCTTAGTACCTTATACTAGTGACTTAGAAGGGTACACCAGTAGCCAATTGGAAAGGTACCAAAGTACTTACCATAGTCAGATTTAGGAAGACAGCACAGTGACTGGGGTCCTGATTAGCAGGATCCCGGTCAGACCAGTCAGAAAACAGCATAACACCAGCAAAAAGTGGGGGTAACCACGAAAGCAGATCCAACTTTCCTACAATGCCCCAGTGGGACCTTAACTTGGTCCTCACTTATCTAATGTGTGCACCATTCAAGCCTCTGCACAATTGCTCGCTTTGGCTGCTCACCATCAAGACAGCCTTTTTAGTGGCAGTAACTTCTGCCAGGAGGGTTAGCAAGCTGCAGGCGCTCTCTTATTAGCCTCGTTACCTGACCATCTTCCTAGACAAGGTAGTGCTCCGCACTAGGGCTTCTTTTTGGCTAATGTTGTGACACCTTTCCACTTAGGGCAATCTATCACCTTCCCCACCTTCTATGCTCCTCCGCATCCTTGTAAGGAAGAAAAGCATCTCCACTGCCTGAACTCAAAAAGAGCATTATCGTCTATCTTGACCGCACTAAAGAGTTCTGGATGGACGATCAATTCTTTGTGGGGTGCGTTGGAGCAAAGAAGGGACGTGCTGTGCAGAAGAGGACCATCTCCCGATGGGTTATCCTCTGCATTAAGATTTGTTAAGCTCTGACAAAGAAACAGCCTCCTGAAGGCCTCAGAGCTCATTCCACCAGAGCTAAGGCAGCCACCACAGCTCTCCAACGTGGTGTTCCGGTCCCTGACATCTGCCAGGCTGCTACGTGGGCATCCCTGCACACGTTTGCCAAGCATTAGTGGCTGGACAATCTGGTGCGTAGGGAGGGCCTCATAGTCCATTCGGTCCTACAGGACTTTCGGTTTAAACCTTTCCACATTCCCTCCATCGGGATGGTATTGCTTAGGTATCTGGCTTGGGTATCTGTTCAAAGGTAAGGAATCTGTGGCTAGATGTCTCTATCAGATGAACAAGTTACTTACTTTTGGTAACGCCTTATCTGGTAGAGACATGATCTAGCTGCAGAGTCCTTACCGACCCACCCATCCTCCCCGCACTGCGGATCAGTTCTTAATGTCAGGACTGTCCCCCTTCAGGGTCCTAGTTGTCTAAACACACCACTGTCAGTTGCCTTCATGGCTCCGTGCTTCTGCCGTGGAAAGTCGTGAAAAGTACTGACAGCGCGCCGAGGTGGCGCCTATATTGACGACGTGGACGTCACAATGACAGAGACGACAATGTCACAAAGAGTTGACTAACGCCACCTATCGGCGGGCAGGGTACTGCAGAAGACTAAACTTCCAGATCCAGTCTGATGCCTGGGAAGTTCAAAGGTAAGCAATCTGCGGCTAGATTATATCCCTACCAGATAAGGCATTACTGAAGGTACGTAATTGTCCGTTTCCTCCACAACAACCTCCTCCATCAGGGCCTTAAAAACAATACTTGCTAGATGTGACCTTCAGAGGTGGTTGGATATAGGGCAATATCTAGAGCATTTGTTAGATGATAAAAAAGCAGAGGCAAAAATTATTCTTCAGAAAGGGAAAGAATGTCTTTGGCTATTATTGATAGGGCTACGGATATGACATCAACCAGTTTTTGACAACCAGCTGTAACAGCTGTATTGCATTTACAAGGTTGGCTATGAGCCTCTTTTTTAAACCTCAGTTGCAAAGCAGAATATTTTATATATGCCATTCGAAGACGAGACTTTGTTTGGCCATCATATCGATGATACAGTCTATTAGATCAGATACAGAAACGATCAAGTCCTATTTTGTGATTCAACAAATATCCACACACTCCTTTCAAGGGGTACGAGGAAGGAATATATATTCATACAGAAGGGGCTCTCAGCCCTACAGATGCCAACAGTATACTACCCCTCAATATCAGTATTGCCGCCCCAGCAACAGACATTTAGGGCTCCTCCGTCTATCTCCTATCATGCACAAGTCCTCTCACAAGAGAACAAGAAATATATCCAGGAGCAATAAAGGTTCAAGGAGGCAGTGACAACTCGGTGACGGCCACAGTACTTTACAGTATGTCTGCAGTTGGTAAGATCTCCTGTCATTACAACAACTGGATCAACATTACATCAGACTGCTGGGTGTTAGCTCTTATAAAATATGGTTGCACATTACAATTTGTAGAAAAACCTCCAATAACACCACCAATCCATCGTCATCTATAACTGTAGTAGAAGGAACTCACCATCATGTTGGAAAAGGGAGCAATAGAATTGGTTACAAAGACACAAAGGAACTTGGGCTTTTGTTCTTCGCAAGGAAAACATCTGAAGAGTAGAAACCAATTTTACGGCCTCATTACGATGGTGGTGGGACCGCCACCGTCAGTGGCTCATTGGATCCAACCGCCGCATTAGGATGCAGGCGGTCGGATCTCGACTGGCGGGGAAAAGACCGCCGCGTCCGAAAGGATCAAGGATCCCATCAGTGCGGCGGTTGGACTCCTATTCTCTGCAATGGGGCGGAGCCTGCTGAGGCTCTGCCGTAGGGATTAGGATTCCCTTTCCGCCGGCCATTTCATGGCGGTTAACCCGCCATGAAAAGGCCGCAGAAAGTGTGACCTTGGGAGCCCCTAGCAGGTCCCCCTTGCCCCCAGGCCCTCCGCTATGGGCCCTGGGGGGCACCTATGGTGGCCCCCCTACACATCCCTGCACCATAGTGCAGGGATGTTTTAAATGTGTTTTTTTTGTATTGCAGCATGTGCTGCAGCCCGCAGCACACGCCGCAATTAAAAATATACACATTGCGACTGCCGTAAAGGCGGTCGCATCGTAATGCAGCCAGCGGGACCTCCGACACCTAGTCGGGTGGTCCTGCTTCCACGTCGGTGTTGGAGGGATGTAAGCCCGCCCAACATCGTAAACAGGCCCTTTGTTCTTAAAAATCTTAACAAAAATCAAAAAAAGAAAACGTTCCACATGTTAACATTGCAGGAGGGTCTACAATTCCTACAAAACAAAGACTATATGACACATTTGGGCCTACAGGATGCATACTGTCAAATTCCCATTCACCCCATTCAGCGAGGATTTCTGAGATTCCAGGTGTCCAATCACTATTATCAATTCAACATCCTCCATTTCAGTCTCAAATATGCCCCACAAATGTTTACAAAGTGCATGGCACTAATAGCTTTTTTCCTCAGGAGAAAAGTTTACAAATATTGCCCTATTTTGAATATTGGCTAATCAAAGAAAAACATTAAGAGTGGGGACATATTCTACAACAAACTGCCAGCAAGGTTCTGGGGCTAAGATTAAACAAAGAAAAAAATCATCTCTACACCTTCGAAAGAGCATTCAATTTCTCTGGCTGTTTTAGACACAAGGATGAACAAAGCCTTCCCAACAGAAGAGAGAGTATCACACCTGGCAGATCTAGGAATTCACCTGCAAAAAGAAAAAAACAACTCTGAAAACCCTTATTAGGGATGATGTTGCAGGGCAGCATAGCAAAGTAACTTGCTGCGCTGCCCTGCTCCACAATTCTGGAAAATATGCCCCTATGCCACCTCAGTTTGGACCCAGCCATAAACAAATCAGTCTTGACCCTGCTCCAGTGGGAACAGTCCAGCCCGAACTGCCAGGTTAGGGACCTGCCTAAACCTGAACACAAGTACCACAGGACCTGTTTTGCCCTTATTAGGGCTCATCAGTCATGTTTAGCTTGGGTTCAGTGGGCAAAATGTGCACAATTCCAACATGTGAATCCATGAAAGATCTAATACTGGGTAAGAAAAAAGTTACTTATATGTAACTGAAGTTTTTAGTATCTTTAAAGATTCACATGCGAATCACACCCCACCTCCCCTACTCAGGTATACATAATTTTCTCTATTCTAGTCCTTTGAAATCTGAACTATAATGGCCTGAGTAAGGAGAGATGAATGCTGTTTTTTGCTCTGATTGGCTGAGTTTCGGATCTTTTATAATGAGGTGAATAGGCTACTGTTGTGGCCATGTTAAAGCAATTTTTATATGTTTAACATTGTACTGCTCACTATGTCTACCATGGCACTCTAAGCTCGATGACAAGAATACTTCAAGCATGTGAATCTATGAAATATACCAATACTGTAAAACTTCAGTTACAAGTAAGTAGCTTTTTCATTGTGGGATCTTCTCTGAGTCTCACAAACTCTAAAATAGTACTTCTCTTCTCCAAGATCATGGACTACTTTCATAAACAAAATGTCTTATGAAGGATAGCCGCACCCACTGTTATATGGGGTTATGTAGCCCTTAGATATATTGTCGACATTGCTAAGTTAGCACGAGTTTTGCTTGCCCTATGCTGCTGCTTTTGCGCACGCCTCTGCTAAGAGTTTGTTTTCGCGACACTTTGCCTCTGCCCTGTACATGATAACAGATTGTTTTTCACATTCCATGCTTTCCCTTCAATTCTGTCTGAACATAATGTGCAAGGTCGGTCAACAATGTCTCTTGTTATTCTGTTCTGGTCAGTCCCTATTACCTAGACAAAACATGTTACCAACAGCTGCAATGTGGAAGAATCAAGCTTTGATATAACGTTGTTGCATGTTTTTGAAACACACTCGAAGAAAGCCATTCCATGGAGCTGAGCTCTACTGTTCCTATTATGTAAACCTTTGCATTTAGGCTTTCAGGTAAGGGTCTGCTAATAATGCCTAGAGATCTTCTGTTATATAAAATAACTTCTTACTACCAAGGGAGGGTGATTAGGCCTAGTTATTTTGCCTTTTTCACAGTCTTTATAAAATGACGACTCCTTTTATATTCTATGGTATTGTAACAATGCTAATGATTCTTGCCTTATGCATTTTGCTGCTAGTTGTGGTTCGCATACTGTTTTATGAATCACTATAGTCAAAATAAACATTTTGAACTTATTTAGTGACTCTGATTATTTTTATTGTGGACAAGTACGTGAGAGCGAAAGAGTGTCTTGTTCCCGCGACTCTGAGGTGAGTCGGGAGTGCTCGTGTTCTGGGTTGTCTAAACATTTGTAGCTTCTTGATATTTGTAGGAGACCGAATGAGACACTATTGCTAGTCGGTTGGGATTTTGGGTACTAAGGTGATAGGAGGTACACCCCTATTTACTGAGGTCCTGTTTTCTTGTGCATAGTTCTGTGTATGAGCAGAATCCCCGCAACATGGCGCCGCCAACGTTTGGTCTGGTTCTTATCTGCGAGACGCTTGAGTAGTGGTCGTGCTGGTCCTCAATACCCTCACTTCTGTTTCCGGAGACAGCTGTGACGGAGTAACCTCCTATATTGACATTTTTATAGGTTTATTCAAGCTTGAAGTTTTCAAAAGGTATTTCTTTTCTTATAACCCGAGTTTGCGTTGCCACTCTTTAAGTTGTTCTACTGTCTTCTCTGTAATGGCTGTTGATATTCCGGCTCATAGCAGAGCCGCGCTGAGGGCGCACTTGACTCATTATGCAGTCCCTGATGCTGGGGCCGCGCTTATTTTTGTGGTGGAAGCCGATCCGGCTCACCAGTTTGAAGTTTTTTACTCTGGGTCACCTTTCCGGCGGTGGATGGCACTGATGATTTTTTTACACATATGCTGCCACTGCCGTTCCTCAGCAGTATCAGCCTTATAGAGCTCTTGAAATTCCGCTTACAGTTTGGCAACACCGTATTTGGTTTAATGGCACCCTTCCTCATCCATTAACGGCAGTCCGTTTAGGCCCTTTATCTATAGATAGGGCCACATGGCCCGTTTTGGCTGGGTTTACCCCACTCCCACGTGCTTTTACAACTGCAACTTTGGCAGAGCTCCGCGTCTTACATACATCGTTAGTGCGCGTACATAGGGCTGTAATACAGTACGTAACACGCACCGTCCAGGTGGGACCACCTGGCGCTGCAGTACAACCTGCGGGTCCTGGTGGCGTGACCATCAGTCCCCTTATGGTTAATGCTGTCATGGGCTAGCGCCCACAGAATAAGGATGAATTTCCTTATTGGCTTGCTGAAAAATTTGGACAGGTAGAAGCTGTCTTTCCTAATACCACTCCTGTGGAGAAACACAGGATCTTAACTATTAGTTTACCCAAAGACTTAATTCCCGAATTGGCTGATTGTAACACCTGGGGCATGGTGTTTGCAGCGGTATATTCTATGTGTTTCGGCACCCCCTCCATGACCGTACTCCCCTCTGTGATTAAACGCGTGCATGATGAACACGGAGCAGAAGCGGCTGTTGAGCTGGGGATGAGACTGGTGGGAGTGTTTGACGTGGTTGCTGATATGATCCTTGCGAATGTCAAGGGCGATGCCGTTAGCTTTCAAGTAGCAAACCGCTTAGAAGCGGTCGCGGAGGCTGACAGACCACGAGAATTACCAAAGATTATTGCGAAGGCTTGTAAAACCATAGGTCGCAATAGTCTGGGAAATAAGCCTACAACTCAAACACAAACGCAGTCTCAAAATCAACAGAAAGCCCAGCCTGATCAGGATGGGCGCCCTTTCTTTCCTAAAAAGAATTGGCAAAGAAATAAGAAACAGGGTTCCCAACAACAGAAGCAGGGTTCGCGTGCCAGTTCACCGACCCCTGATGCTTCTGAACGTACTTATGACTTGCGCGATCGCCATAAAATTAAGTCTCCTGATAGATTTCAGGTTCCTGACCAGCGTTCTCCTCGTTCTTTACAGGAAACATCAGGCTCACAAGCCGGTGGAGGGGATCGCCAGGATCGGGGTAGAAGTCAACCTGCGTCACAACTTCGTGAACAGCCTCTACAGTTTGAAGTCAAGGACAAGCAGGGTGATTTCGCACGAACCCGACCTCCTTTTCAAAAGAAAAAGGTTGCCGCATTAACAGCAAGATATGTCACTGACGGTGAGGACGCGACTCCTGGATGGGACTTGGGCAGTGACTCTGCTCAACAGCGTGGCGGAAGTTACCATAGTCAGGGAGGCTCTGCGTCCCCGTCTGGATGTGACAGCAACTGACACATTTGTTACTATTGAGACTGCAGATACCCGGGTTGCCCCCCCGGATAGACTATACGAAGTCCTTTTCCAAACTGAAGGCAATATACTGCGTCCCATTAAGGTTGTTTTCTGGGAGAATCTAACTGCTACATATGACATTTTATTGGCGGAGAAGGAATGGCCTCCACCCTTTGTGTTAGCCTCTTCTAGAGGGGAAGATGTGATACTTCCGAGTTTTTCACGTTGTGTCCCTGATGAACAAGCGCAGGCTTTCGTGGAGGAATGGGCTTTGGCCTTAGCCCCAGCGCTGTATCGCAATCAGGTGGGTTGGGATGTTGATTCGCCAGCTCATGAAATACCATTGCGCTCTGTGCCACAACCTCAACCTCAATATCCCATCAAACGTGAAGCGAAGGCTTCGGTTTGTGACATTCTAAGACAATTGGAGTATCAGGGGGTCATTGAATCATGTGTATCACCTAAGAATAATCCTCTCTTTACTGTCCCTAAACCTGATGGTTCTTTTCGGATTGTATTGGATTATAGAAATTTGAACAGCCATTGCGGTACAAAACACACACAGTTCAGCGCTGGTGAATAATATTGTTCGTAAAAAATACAAAACGACACTTGACATTTCGGATGGTTTCTACAGTCACAATCTCGACCATGCGAGTGGTGACCTGACAGCATTCAGTGCCGTTGGATATCAGAAAAAATGTACACGATTGCCTATGGGGTATAAGAACAGCCCCGGGGCATTTGCGGCGCGCATTGTGTCTTTGTTGCATGACATTGACCCTGAGGCCTTGTCGTACGTTGATGACTGACGACGACCTCGCCCCGCATCTTGACCGAGTCGACCACATAATATTGTCTTTTGCCGACTACAGTTATAAATTTAATTTTGAAAAGTCACACATTGCCCATCTGGCAGTGCTCTTTTTGGGCTACGAGCTCAATAATGAGGGAAAGGGTCTAGCACCTCACTTCCTAGAGAAATGTGCACATTTGCAACCACCTTCTTCTTTGAAAAAGTTACAATCCTTGCTGGGTTTTTTAAACTTCGGGAGGACTTACGTTCCCGATTATGCCCAGCGTATCAAACCGCTTTATGCGTTGATACAACCTAAGTTTTCATCTGCCAGCTGGCTTCCGGAACATACTTCCGTTCTGCAGTCTTTGCAGGCGGGTTTGCTTGCGACTAACTTCTTAATGTCTCATGATAACACCACCAACCTGGTAATACGTATCGTTTCAGGGGCAGTGGGTTTCACGTACTTAACGTTCAATGAGGGAGACACAATACCTATTGCATACAAATCACACTTGTACGCGGCTGAAATGCGTTTTTCCTCTGTTGAGAAAATCTTGACAGCAGTGCAGATGGCGATTCTAAAGGAACGCTCACTGGTGCAGGGCAAACGCATTCTTATAGTCACCCCCTTACCTGCTTTGGAAGGGGTGACTAAAGCTAGTGTGCCTAACTCGAAGGCATTGCACCCACGTTGGATTCAGTGGGCTACTTCTTTGACGTCTTCGGATGTTACATTTGTCTTTGATCCATCTCTTCAGACTCAGGAGTTTTTGCAGTATGAATTTGTTCATCCTCCTCCTTTGTCGCTTCTTCCTCTGAGTGAATACAAATGCATCATTTATACCGATGGCTCGGCACAACCGGCCACAGGTTCCGTTCCAACCATGCTTATTCAGCGGCTTGCGCTATTGTGGCTGGCTCCATTGAAGATGGAGAGTTTAAGTCATCCATTGTGCACACACAGGCCCTAGGAGACTGCACGGCGCAATTGGCCGAGCTGCGTGCTCTTGTTCTAGCTCTAGAGTTTGGTGATCCTCTTGTGAATACTCTTATTGTGTGCGATTCTTACTATTGTGTCCAGTCGTTCAATGACAACCTATTCTTTTGGTCTCAAAATGATTACCGCGATTCTAAAGGCAGTGCAATTAAGCATAAAACGCTTTGGGTTCGAGTGACAGATCTTAAACAACGTCTGCTTCTCACACGTTATTCACACTCTTGGCCACCAACGTGTCGGAACGCACGCAGTTGGTAATTCTCTTGCTGATGAAGCAGCCAAGTCTGCAGTGGCCACGTGTTCCGTAGCAGCAGTTACAAGATCTATGACTAAGGTTGATGAGATCTATGACTAAGGTTGATGATGAGATTCTTGCAGCGTTTGCTGCAACTAGGGAGGGAGGTAATTATCCTGCGGGTTTCCCTTCTAAATACTCTTATCATGTAACTCCCGAACAGGTTCCTTATGCTACCATTCCTTCAGTTGGGGATCAGCTGATTCCCAACTCTGGCTGCAGACAAGCTTTGATCAAGGCCGCACACGAAGGCATTGCTTCGGCACATGCTGGTGTGTCGGCAACAGTCTCTATTCTTCAGCAACGTTTCTGGTGGCGTGGTTTATATAAACAGACTCGTAACTATGTTCTTTGCTGTGATGTTTGTCAACAAATCAAGACTTCTACAGTCCCACGTCCGCCACAAACACAGCTATGTATTTCTAATAGACCTTTTGGCTGTGTCTATCTTGATCACTGCGGTCCTCTTTCTTCTGATACTGCATACAAGTATATCTTGGTTGCGGTTGATTCCTGTGGGTATGGCCACAACGTAGTGCTGACGCTCGAAATGTCATCAGGGATTTGAGTCTCTTTATCGGGATGTTTGCCTGTGGTACCTTCCATTCTGACCAAGGTCCAGCGTTTGCCTCTAAGGCTTACAAGGATGCGATGAAGTCGTTGGGGGTACAGGTGCAGTTTTCGTCTCCATACAGTCCTGAGGGCAATTCAGTTGTGGAGCGAATGAACCGTGACTTAAAGCAATCCTTGACAGCTAGAGTCTTAGGTACTGGCAGGGACTGGCTGTCCCACTTGTATGGGGTCCAACGTGCACTAGATAATCTCCCTAGAAGATCTCTGGGTGGGCGGACCCCTTACGAAATGCTCTTTGGCTTTCACATGTTTGTTCCTGACCTTGATGGTCTGGACATTGTGGCGGCTGCCTCTCAGTTTGACGTAGATAATCATTCTGCTATGTTACACGATCTACAAAAGACACGTGATACTCTGGCATCTGAGCATTTACCATCTTCGCCTGCTGATGCACAACTGATTCCTGTTACCGGTTGGCTTCCTAAAGTTGGAAATCTGGTGCGGGAGAAGATTGAAAATAAAAAGGAATTTGGTCCCTCATACCGTGCTCCGGTTTCAGTGCTTGGACTGAAGGGTACTCGTACTGTCATTCTACCACCATTGCCAGGTCACAAAGACAACAGGTACATCTCAGTGGACCATGTCAAGTTACACCGTGTGGTCGATTCTGAATAGTGTGACACCTGCAGTTTCGTGCAATGCAATATCCTTAGCACCGTTAACTTTGTCGTCACCTGCTGCCGCAAGAATGTCTGCTCATATGATGGACACTGTAATTGATCTTCAGCCTTTGCGACAATCCTCTTCTGCAATGGATATGGTATGCCCTTTTCCGGCTATTGATTCCGTGAGTGAGATGCCATCTAGCCCACGAGTACGAATGGACGATTCGACGCTTTCACCTTTGCTTGCAAGTCCAGTGAGTGCCTGTGATGGAGAACCGGCACACCTTTCTTCTGCCTCATCCTCCTCATCATCCAGTTTGTCTGATGCGCCTAAGTCTGAGTTGCGTATTTTTTACTCCTGGTTCAAAAAGACATACTTTGTTCCCCCATGGACCTACATTTGGTTGGTGCTTATCCTGATATTCCTCTTCATGTCAATTGGTTTTGTGACAGTATTCTTTTTACTTATAAATGGCCATTATCTCCCTGAACGCTCTGCAGTAAAAATGGTCGATGGAACTTTGGCACCTCACACGTCGTCCCATATCATGAAACGTGATAAGTCTTTTGTGAATATTTCAGCTTTCCCAGTTCCCGATGGCATCGTTTGGGACAAAGTAGCTTACGAAATTCATGGCCCGACTGAGGTCCTTAGAGTTCCGTACGTATTTTGCGTCTCATTAGGAGATGTGGTGACACGGGACATACATTCAGATGATTGGGATGTGCAGGCAGTTGATGCATTGTTTTCTGATTTAAAATATTATGCTGCCTTTGATGCTGAAGATTTGTATTTAAATTCTTCCAATTATGGTGATCTCTTTGCTATCAACATTATGGGCATCATTTTTTACACAAATCAAACACCATGAGACCTGTTTTTAATTTTACCCAGTGGGAACATTGTCCAACACCGATACAGGGGAGTTCTAAAACGCTTAGGGATAAGTTCACCTATTTTTCTAACTATGATTTGACTAATCCTGCATCCTATTATTTTAGGCTTCAAAAATCCCCTGCATCTAAGTACCTGTTATCCCACACTAAACTACTTTACGCCAACTCGTTTAGAACACAGTTGGCCATACACGGTTATGACCATTGGAAACAGACTATCGATTTAAAATCAATCTGGGGCACAAAGCCATGGCAGGTTCAGGGCACTGAAGCATTACACTGTGCCTGCCTGATCCCGACTCAATTGCTGTTTTTAAATGGAACCATTTACCAAACATCCTGTTATGGCCTTGCAACTGTCAAAAACCTAAATACCCCCTCCATTCCTTCATTAGCTGAAAATGATAATTGGCAATTACTTAATAACTACACCATTGAGGCTTTGCAGGCTCTCCTTCAAAATGCCTCTTTTAATGTTTCTGAGGTTGATTCCTTGGGATGGTTGTTGTGGCAAACTAATACAAATGCATGCCAGTTGCGTTTCTATAATGTTACACCTGGTTTCATTCAGACTAAGCCTGACCCTCGTTATGCACGTCATCATTCTGTGACTACATACTCGGTAGGTAAATTGTGCCAGCAGTGGTTGGAACACTCTACCCTGGCATCTGTCAAACAGCACCTTTCCATCCTATCGAATGATATAGATTTGGCTGATTTTCTCCTAGGCCCACGTAATCCAAGGGCCAAGAGATTTCTTTATGCCTCTTATAATGAAATTTGGAAGCTGTCACAGATGGAAGCCACCTTCCGTCTGCGTCAAATTGACCAGGCAAACTTGGAAAAAGTCCTTGCTGTAGTGGCCAAAGGCATTAACACGCTTTCTTCACGCATCTACACCTTAGACAATATTGTTTCTTCTGTAATAGATATTGTGCAAAGTGATGTTTCTGTGTTATATCATGGTCAGAATCAGTTACGGTCGGTTATGCAATTTGCTTGGACGTTGCAGACACTGAAAATGGGTAAAGTGCCTTGGGATTATTTGAATGCCAGTGCTTTATTTTTGCCTTTTAACCTGACTGATAAACAGAAGTTTATGTCCATGAAAGATGCTGTATATACGCTGTTACATATTGAACAATTGGAGCCTTTGCCGTAATCCGTAGTGGAAACGGAATCTGCTGTTTGGTTAATTCATGGCGTTATCACTTTGCCCTTTTCGCTTTTTCAATTTAAATCATGTATGCAACACTTTCCAGTTGGCCGCTTTGAACCGCTTGGTAGTGCTTTTCTGAATGCATTATGGGTCCTGCCCTTTGCTTATCGGTGTTTGAGGGAGAATAAAGAAGTTTTCCTCACTGGGGAGGAGTGTGATTCGGTAGTGGGTCACTCTCTAGTGTGCAAACACGTTAAATTACACGGCGAGTGTAACGTGTCCGCGCCCAATCTAGCTTGCTTTTTAAAAGGAACCCCAGTACCATCCGTCACGCCTGTCTTTACATTGCTTACTAACGGCAGCTATCTCATTTTAAACAATCAAGACTGCTGTGATTTGCAGGCGGGTGTCCCATACTTTGTAACTGTTTCCCAGCGCGTAACTTGCTGTAGCAATGTCCTTTTCCCGCCCCCGTACAAGAGTTTAGATTCTTCACTTTGGCCTTCCATTCCGACTTTGAAAACAGAGTTCAACAAGTTGAGCAGGCTCAAAGCCCTTTTATTCCAACAGGAGGTGGCCCTCACTTCCGCCCGTGAGACATTCAGGTTGCAGGTGGCTCGGACCTCGAGTGAGATACAGTCGCTTCTTAACTCTAACCTCCCACTTCAGTTTGGGGAACTAATTCACCAAATATTTAATGCATCTGATACGACAGGCCTTGCCCATTTTTTTAAATGTGTGGGATCTGGCCTGGTCTCTTCCTTTCAAACTATATTCGGGGTAATACCGGCTTTTATTCATTCTATATTTTCCAGCATTTTCGGAGGGTTTCCCTTAATATTGGCGCTGGCAGCTGGTGTCCTGCTTCTCCTCCTTGTGTTTCGTAATGGCTGCTCACTTTGTGGCTCTGCACAGACCGGCCCAGCTACAACTGTGCCGTGATCGCCTGTATGAGGCTTTTGGATGCTTGCCTTTAGCAACGCTTGGCGTGAGTTATGACTTGACATTCCTCTTTGCCTACTTTACTTGCGTGCAGCTAGTGCTTCATTGCAAAAGATGCCGTTTCTCCTGGGCGATGGAACTTTGCTTATCGAACATGTGGTGTCCAATCCCTGTTTTCAGCCGGTTGATGGGTCCCTTAGAGATGCATGATGAGGCTTGTTCTGTGGATGGTCGAATGAGGCGTGCAGCTTTACTTGGAATCTTGGATCAATGGGATATCTGTGCGGCTGCGCAGACTTTCCTACAACGAAGTTTCATTGAATATCACGCAAGTTTGCCTTTTCTACTTTTGGATGCTCCTGCTTCTGAGGAACATGATTGTTCCTTCGACTTACTAAATTGGATGTCATTGCTTTTTTCCACCAATGACAATGATGAACTATTGGAAGGAATTGCATTCCTTTGTACCCATACCTTCATTGATTGACTACTTGGGTCGTCCCTACTCCACTGTCTGAAATACAGACTCTTTTTTCAAGCTCAAAATGCCTTTAGCTTTTTCTTCGAACTTTCCCCTTTTAGCTCTGATTCTTTTTTTTTTACGAAAGTCCTTCACCAATATTTTAAACAATGCCTGACTTTTGAACTCTGTTTTTGTTCTTCTGTCTATGTCCTACTGACTTACCAGGGGGAGGGTGTTACATGGGGTTATGTAGTCCTTAGATACATTGTCGACATTGCTAAGTTAGCATGAGTTTTTCTTGCCCTATGCTGCTGCTTTTGCGCACGCCTCTGCTAAGAGTTTGTTTTCGCGACACTTTGCCTCTGCCCTGTACATGATAACAGATTGTTTTTCACGTTCTCAGCTTTCCCTTCAATTCTGTCTGAATATAATGTGCAAGGTCGGTCAACAATGTCTCTTGTTATTCTGTTCTGGTCAGTCCCTATTACTTGGACAAAACATGTTACCAACAGCTGCAATGTGGAAGAATCGAGCTTTGATATAACGTTGTTGCATGTCTTTGAAACACACTCGAAGAAAGCCGTTCCATGGAGCTGAGCTCTACTGTTCCTATGATGTAAACCTTTGCGTTTAGGCTTTCAGGTAGGGGTCTGCTAATAATCCCTAGAGATCTTCTGTTATATAAAATAACTTCTTACTACCAAGGGGAGGGTGATTAGGCCTAGTTATTTTGCCTTTTTCACAGTCTTTATAAAATGACGACTCCTTTTATATTCTATGGTATTGTAACAATGCTAATGATTCTTGCCTTATGCATTTTGCTGCTAGTTGTGGTTCGCATACTGTTTTATGAATCACTATAGTCAAAATAAACATTTTGAACTTATTTAGTGACTGATTATTTTTATTGTGGACAAGTACGTGAGAGCGAAAGAGTGTCTTGTT
Source organism: Calotriton arnoldi (assembly GCA_963921515.1). Classification (NCBI taxonomy): domain Eukaryota; kingdom Metazoa; phylum Chordata; class Amphibia; order Caudata; family Salamandridae; genus Calotriton; species Calotriton arnoldi. The sequence goes on along the minus strand of CAWUFW010000711.1, from coordinate 2,857,833 downwards.
CCCACGACTCTGAGGTGAATCGGGAGTGCTCGTGTTCTGGGTTGTCTAAACATTCGTAGCTTCTTGATATTTGTAGGAGACCGAATGAGACACTATTGCTAGTCGGTTGGCATTTTGGGTACTAAGGTATTAGGAGGTACACCCCCTATTTACTGAGGTCCTGTTTTCTTGTGCATAGTTCTGTGTATGACCAGAATCCCCGCAACACCACAGATTCCTTTTATGGTGTTCTTCCTAGGTGCAGACTGGCAGTGCATTTTTCCTTCGAGCAATGTGGAATCACCCACGCCAGTTGCCACTGTCTGGTATCAGGGCCGGTGTTGCTCGGCATCATTAAAATGGTAATATAGCTAAGTGTAAGGCACCACGCACGAGGCACAAATGCCACATCTGGAGTCTCTGAGATTTTCTATTGTACATTCAATGTTTTTGTGTTTTTATTATTTTTGTTGTTGTTTTGATTTTCCCTTCCCAAGCCGTGTATCCTTTCACAGTTATAAGTCTGTGACGGATCCACATTTAACTGCATTTAGAGTCTGGAGAAGTCTCACGACACTGTCTCATACTGTATATGCTAACAGACACACCCATAAGCTATCCAATAATCCAGTAGAATGAGTCAAAACTCTTTATGGCCTCCTTAAAGGTAAAATTGTGTTCTCCAGTATTGGGGTATCTTTCATAGATACACATGCTTGAATCATTCCCCGTTGTCAAAGTGGGAGTCCCACGGTACATAAAAAGCAGTAAGTAATTACTCTAACATTAAAGTTAATAGAGAAAAACCATTCACTTTAATATCTCGTCCTAGTCATTAGATATGGTCAAAACTCCAGCCAATCAGGCGACAGCACCCTCTAGAACCCTCTCCACAGAGGCTCCAGGCTCTCAGATTTTCTACTGCACGTCGTGTGAGGGGAGTCTCCCTGAGCTCTGCTCAGTACTTCTACTTTGCCTTCTGATTTCTTCAGATATTGCTTCTAAACATGTCTTCTTCAAAAAAGATCTCTCTTCTGGCATTGTGAGTCTTGTGGGAAATTAAGACTTCACTCAAATGATCCCCACAAAAAATGTATCTACTGCCTTCACCCTGACCATCAGGTGAGAGACTGCAAAATGTGTAGAACATTTTCTCAAAAAACCTTGAGAGATACAGAAGGACGACTTCTTCTGTTGCTACAGAAGCTCAAAACAAAGGACAATCCTTTATCTGATGAGGAGAGTGATTCATCTTTAAAGACTACAGCGTCTAAAAAGAGAGCTAGTGAGGCGGAGCTGGTTTCTCCTAAGGCTCCTAAGGTGTTGAAAAAACATCATCACACCTCAAGACAGGAAGATCAGCTTTCATCTTCAAAAAAGGAACCAGCCTCTCTTAAGGGTCAATCTGTGCCCTCTATGCCTTCAAAATCCTCTTAAAAAACGAAGCAGGCGTCAAGGCATCTTCCTGAGACAGTTTTACCTCACAAAAAAGATGATCCGTCGACGAAGACATCGACGATTCCTTCGTCGACAAGAACTTCCGTCGCCACGACTACGACGACGCCGCCGACCTTCTCTTCTCAGACCAAGAAGATTATGTCGTCGGCATTTTTTCAGTTGACGTTGGTATCCGTGAAGGTGAGACCGTCTTTGATGACAACTTCGTCTTTATCGTCATCATCGATGAAAAAGAAGCGGCCCTTGTCTGTACCTTCATCGACGGGAACCATCGTCGCCGCGGAGGCTGTCGGCGGCTCTCAAAAGTAAATCTCCCTCGTTGATGACGGTAGCCTTGTCGACGGTAGCCTCGTCTACGGTAATCTCGTCGACCGAGCCGAAGACTTCGGATCCAGATCCTCGTCGACGAAGTTCGCCGACGTCCAGATTGTTGACGGAAGAATTGTTGACGAAACCTTCATCTTTGACATCATCATCTGTGGTAGGCTTGACATCCTCGTTGATGCTTGTTCCATAGTCGGTTCTGGCCGCTTCTAAGGACAATTTAGGACTACCTAAGAGAAAGCCTTCTCAGAAGGTATTATTACCTGTACACACCTCTCCAAGTAAGGTGTCTCCTTGTCCTCCAAAATAAATTTTCGACTATGGAGCCGATGAAGAGGAATCAGATGATGATGATAGGTTTGGGGCAGCTCACAGTCCGTCCGAACTTCTTATTAAGTGCCAGGACGATGAAGATGAAGACTATGTATTTTACCCTGAGGTTACTAATCAAGAAAGACAAACGGAACAAACAATCCAAATGCCAATGTCTCTTGTCTCAAATTTGCAACATATGGTAGAGGATTACTACAGCAGATTTCCTCCTTCGGAGCCGGCATCTTCAGTTCCTCAGACATTCCACAGCCTTCCTTGCTGATCAGATCCCCCCCTCCGGTTTCTCCAGTACCTACAGTAACGCAACATCAGGACCAAGAGGTTCATACTACTGATGAAGAAAGAGAAGAGGGAGAGTTGGACGAGATATCCTTTCCCAAGGAATGGGATGATTACCAGATCCAGACACCATCGCCTTCCACTCCACCTCCTATAGATTCACCACCTGAGGATATAGGGGGCTTCCATACCCTTATGGAGAGAGCAGCGAAGAGGTTTCAGCTCCCTATGGTCACTAAACAGGCTGATTGTTTCTTATATGATTTCAAGGAACAAACTAAGAGACAAGTCCGGTCTATCCCTATTGTAGACTTCATATGGCAGGAGGGCTTAAAGGTCATGAAGACGCCAGCCTCAATTCCAGCAGTCTTGCCTAAAATGGAAAAGAAATACAAGGCTCCGGATAATTCTCCTGCCTGCCTTATCGGGCAACCTAAACCTGACTCCGTGATATCACAGGCGGCACAACGCCGTGCCAGAAATCCTGCATCTCCATTATCGGCCCCTCCTGATAGAGATGGAAGACGTCTCGATTCCATCGGCAAAAATGTTTCCACCATGGCGGCAACAGTTGTCAGAGCGGCCAATTCTCTCGCTCTCTTAGGCAGATACGACCGTCAAATGTGGTCGAACATTTGGCCTTTTATAGAGATGTTGCCGGACGAATCCAAGGCTGAAGCATTAAAGATTTTGCAGGAGGGAGAAAGGATCTCGGCTGAGATCATTGACTGCGCAGTGGATGTTTCTTCCACAGGATTCCGCCAACTGGCTGGGGCTGCGGTCCTGAGGCGTCAGGGCTGGTTGAAGGCTACTTCTTTTAGACAAGAAGTTCAAACAAAAGTGATCGACATGCCTTATGATGGCGAATCCCTATTTGGCCAAAACATAGACGAAGCCCTCAGTCCATCAATAAGGATACGGATACTGCAAAGGCTCCTGGCACTCTTCAGTTTAAAAAACAGCCCTTTCGGGGAGCAAGAGGTCGTGGGTTCTCATCCTTTTGAGGAGGATACAACCAGTATAAACAATATCACCCATACCAAGGTCAATCAAGGTACCCATCTGCACAACAGCAACAGTCATTTAAGTAACCTCCTGCCGCTTCCTACAAACATTACAGAGGAAAGCCTGCCTACAGAGGCAGAGATAACTCCAAGAAACAGTGACAACCGCCCACTGCCAACCACTTTTCCCACCAATCCAGTCAAAATTGGTGGAAGAATTTCCTATTTCTTCTCCAAATGGTCTGCAATAACAACGGACAGATGGGTTTTGGACATAGTTTCCAGGAGTCACACTTTGGAATTCTTAAAGATTCCTCCAAATTACCCTCCCCGAGGTCCTCCTCCTGCTCATCTAAAGGAGCTTTTGTCCCAAATAAAAATAATGTTAAAGAAGGGAGCGATCGAAGTGGTACCAAATTTACAGAGGGGAACAGGGTTCTATTCGAGGTTTTTCCTTATAAAAAAGAAATCGGGAGAGTGGCGTCCCGTTATAGACCTTCGTTGCCTCAACAAATTTCTAAAAAAGCAATCCTTCCGGATGTTGTCTCTTCAGGAAGTGCTTCAATTGATAAATCAGGAAGATTTCATGGCGACCCTAGACCTTTAGGATGCCTATTTTCATATCCCTATCCTCCCAGACACAGGAAATTCTTGCTCTTCAGAGTGGCTGGCAGGGATTTCCAATTCAAGGTCCTACCTTTTGGCCTTCGTTCAGCGCCCCGAGTGTCAACCAAGGTTCTAGCACCTGTGGTGGCCCATCTTCGTCAGGATGGAGTCCAAATCTTCCCTTATCTGGACGATTGCCTCATAAAGGCAAAATCTTTTTCAGTGGCAAGCAGTCACACTCAAATATGTCTTTCTCTCTTCCAATCCTTGGGTCTCTCAATAAATCTACCAAAGTCTCAGTTAACCCCCTCAAAGGTGAAAACATTCTTAGGGGCAACCTTGGACACTCATCAGGCAAAGGCTGTTGTCTCACAAGAAAGACAACAAAAGATTTACAAGTTAGCAACTTTACTGCTCACAAAAAAGTCCATTTCAGTCCACAAGTACAAATCGCATCTGGGAATGTTGTCCTCTTGCATTCCCCTAGTTCCCAACTGTTGTCTGCGAATGAGACCCTTGCAAGAGGAGCTGGACAAGCAGTGGCTGCAGATCTCAGGGTCCTTCGACGATGTTATCAGAATAACACCTCAAATGAAAGAAGGGCTCCTATGGTGGACTCACATCCAAAACATAGCGGCAGGCCTGTCGTTCATAGTGGACTCACCAGGTTTCACAATAACAACCGATGCATCCCTCGAAGGGTGGGGATCACATCTAGAAGGACTGACAGTGAAGGGAAAATGGGACAGTCAACAACGAACATTGCACATAAACCTCCTAGAGTTGAAGGCAATATTCCTGGCTCTGAAATCTTTTCTCTCTATAATATCAGGAGCTTCAGTATTAATTCGAACAGACAACACAACAAGCATGCATTATTTAAACAATCAAGGAGGGACAAGATCAATTATGCTATCCCTTCAGGCACAGCAAATCTGGGATTGGGCTATACAACATCAGATAACACTGACGGCAGTGCATGTTCCAGGAGTGGCCAACATCCTAGCGGACTCTCTGAGCAGGTCAATTACAACCAACCACGAATGGGAACTTCACCAACCAACGTTGGATCACATGTTTCGGTTGTGGGGCAAACTGAGTTTGGACCTATTTGCAACCAGTTGGAAGTGAGACCTCAGACCTTGGTCCTAGGATCACACTCTCCCCGGCAGCTCTGCTGTGCTCTGCTTTGCCTTGGAAGCCCCACTGTTGCAGGGTTCGAGACTACCCTGATTCTGGTTTTCCTTTTAGCGCTCTCTGGCTCTGTAATTTAGTGTGTTCTGCCTACTGCTGTTGTTTGGTTTCTTCCCTTATTTTCCATTGTTTTGTGCTGTTTTTTCTTCCCTTTCGTTTTCCTGGTTTCCTTTTAGCGCTCTCTGGCTCTGTAATTTAGTGTGTTCTGCCTACTGCTGTTGTTTGGTTTCTTCCCTTATTTTCCATTGTTTTGTGCTGTTCTTTCTTCCCTTCGTTCCCCCTCCGTTGCCGCCACCGCTGATCCATGACCCCTCCCCTTACCGCCCCGCTCCCGCCTCCCAGCTGCACGTCCCTCCCTCCTCCCCTACATAATGGCGGCCGCTGCGGGGGAGCGCGAGTGAGACCTCAGACCTCGGTCCTAGGATCACACTCTCCCCGGCAGCTCCGCTGTGCTCTGTTTCGCCTTGGAAGCCCCACCGTTGCAGGGTTCGAGACTACCCTGATTCTGGTTTTCCTTTTAGCGCTCTTTGGCTCTGTAATTTAGTGTGTTCTGCCTACTGCTGTTGTTTGGTTTCTTCCCTTATTTTCCATTGTTTTATGCTGTTTTTTCTTCCCTTTCGTTTTCCTGGTTTCCTTTTAGCGCTCTCTGGCTCTGTAATTTAGTGTGTTCTGCCTACTGCTGTTGGTTGGTTTCTTCCCTTATCTTTCATTGTTTTGTGCTGTTTTTACTTCCCTTCGTTCCCCCTCCGTTCCCGCCACCGCTGATCTGTGACCCCTCCCCTCCCCTTACCGCCCCGCTCCCGCCTCCCAGATGCACGTCCCTCCCTCCACCCCTACATAATGGTGGCTGCGAGCAGCGGGCACGCCACTGGCGCGCCTAAGGCGCACCTAAGGCAAGCCCGTCTGCGCCCGTCCGTTGCGCGACCGCGACCAGCGCCAGGAACCCTGGATCACCGGGACCCCGCTGATACAACTCCGCCGCACTCCACCCCAGAAGACACACCGACTGCGAAAGAGCCTCGCCCATCACCACCCATGGACAGTTCTCGTGCAGACTCTGCCGCAGATCCTTCACCATCGACAAAACCACCGCAACCGCCGAAGGCCAGACTGACGCACGCACCGCCGAAACCCTAACCTGCATCCTCCTCAACGTACGCTCCCTGCCGTAGAGATCTGGGACCTGATCGACACCCTCTCGCCCGATGCGCCTTCCTCACGGAAACCTGGACCACCGCCACCTCCTGCCCCGACATCACCATTGCCATTCCCGACGGCTACAAGATCCAGAGGAAGGACCACCCAGGAGGAGGACTCGCCATCGCACACAAGACCCCACTCAGACTCTCCACATCCAGCAGAAGTGACCCCCACTCCAACACAGAACACCTCCACTTCCAGATCCAGACCAGCCCCAGGACCACGCTACGCGGCACCCTCATCTACAGACCACCGGGACCTCGCACCCAGTCCGCAACTACCATCGCCGAGCTCGCCGCACCCCACGCCATCACCTCCACGGACTACATCCTACTCGGGGACCTTAACTTCCACCTCGACAACTGCAACGACCCCGACTCTACCACTCTCCTCGACAACCTCGGACTGAAGCAGCTGGTCAACACGCCCACGCACAAAGCCGGACACACCCTCGACCCTATCTTCGCGGGTGGGACAAACATCCGCTTCAGCCACCCCACCCAGCCCCCCTGGACGGACCACCATTGCGTCCACTTCACCTTCAACACCACCACAGGCACCCAAGCCCCCCGCGCCCGCCACGAAGGAACTGGAGCAAGGTCTCCGAGGAACTCCTCAACACCACCCTCCTCCAAGCCCCCCCCCAGCGCCTCGACCGACACCAACTCCGCAATCAGGGAGTTTCACCGCTGGATCTCCTGCTGTGCCGACAAACTCGCACCCCTCTGCCGCCCCGCCAAACAACGCCCTCTGAAGGCTCCCTGGTTCACCACAGAACTACTAGAAGCCAGACGCTCCTGCAGACGCCTAGAGAAAACCTGGATAACCAGAAAACCACGGAAGCACGGAACAACCACAGGAGCGTCCTGAAGGAATACCACCAGCGCATAAGAGACACCAAACGGACCTTCATAAGAGACAAAGTCCAGACCAACGCAACCAACGCCAAGGAACTGTTCAACGTCATACACCAATTCGCTAAACCCCCCAGCGAAGCCACGAACGTCACACCTTCCCAAGAACTCTGCGACAAGCTCAGCTCCTACTTCCATCTGAAGATGAAGACCCTCTACGACAACTTCAACGAACAGACGCCAGACACACCCCACCGCCGACAAGCCATCCATCATGACCTGGACTCCCGCCACCACAGAACACATCACCACGACCATGAAGAAAACCCACTCAGGAGCCCCAACGGACCCCTGCCCACTGCACATATTCCACAGGGCTGCCGCTGCCGTCGCACCCGAACTAGGACGGACCATCAGCGCCTCCTTCATGTCCGGCATCTTCCCAGACGACTGGAAGCGGGCACAGATTAAACCCCTCCTCAAGAAACCTACGGCCAACCCAACGGACCTGAAAAACTACCGGCCCATCTCTCTCCTCCCCTTCGCGGCCAAAGTCACCGAGAGACTCGTGAACGCCCAACTGACCGCCTTCATTGAAGAGAACTCCATCCTTGACGCCTCCCAGTCTGGATTCCACAGCAACCACAGCACCGTGACCGCCCTCCTCGCCGCCACTGACGACATCCGCATGCTACTCTACCAGGGACACACTGCGGCCCTCATCCTTCTGGACCTCTCCGCAGCCTTCGACACCGTTTCACATCGCACGCTCGCAGCCATACTTCACAACGCGGGGATACAAGGAACCGCCCTCGACTGGATCCAATCCTTTCTCTCCGGCCGAACCCAGAGGATCAGCCTCCCTCCCTTCCTCTCCGAACCCACCGACATCAACTGCGGAGTACCCCAAGGATCATCGCTCAGCCCCACGTCTTTAACATCTACATGGCCTCCCTCGCCGCCATCGTCAGACAGCATGGGCTCAGCATTGTATCCTACGCCGACGACACCCAGCTCATCCTCTCACTCACAAAGAAGCCCGAAGACACCAGACTCTGTTTCCAGGAAGGAATGAAGAACGTGGCAGCCTGGATGAAGGACAGCTGTCTGAAGCTCAACTCTGAGAAGACCGAGGTCCTCATCCGCGGACCCTGCACCTCCGCCTGGGACAACACCTGGTGGCCCGCCGCCCTCTGGAGCCCGCCCACTCCCACAGACCAGGCACGGAACCTCGGCATCATCCTCGACTCCTCCCTCTCCATGAACCGCCAGATCAACGCCGTCGCCTCCACCAGTTTCAACTGCCTACGCATCCTCCGAAAGATCTTCAAATGGATCCCCCCCGACTGCAGAAAAACCGTCACCCACGCACTCATAACCAGCAGACTGGACTACGGCAACGCCCTATACGCCGGTATCAACAGGACCCTTCTACACAAACTCCAAACCATCCAGAACGCCGCGGCCAGACTCATCCTCGGGACACCACGTCACGAACACATGACCCAACACCTACGAGACCTCCACTGGCTCCCCGTCGAGAAGAGGGTCACCTTCAAACTCCTCACCCACGCCTACAAATCACTCAACGACATCGGACCTAAATACCTCAACGAGAGATTATCCTTCCACGTACCCAAGAGAAACCTTCGCTCCGCCGACCTCGCCCTGGCAGAAGTCCCCCACATCCGCAGAAACAGAACAGGCGGGAGAGCCTTCTCCCACATCGCAGCCAAGACCTGGAACGAGCTCCCTGTGAACATCAGATGCTCCCTGACCCTGCACACGTTCAGGAAGGACCTCATGACCTGGCTCTTCGACTGATCCGGAGCTGCCCCCCCCCCCCAGCGCCTTAAGACCCTCACGGGTGAGTAGTTCGCTCTATAAACACCTGATTGATTCATTGATTGATTGAACCGCAAATGCCAATTCTACGCCAGCTGGCTACCCCAACAGGGTTTGTGCGGGAATGCGTTTTCGATAAATTGGTCAAAGATATATGCTTACGCTTTTCCTCCGATTCCTTTAGTCCCAAGGGTGAACCCTGCCGAATACTTCTCAAAGCTCCCAGGTGGCCTCGCCAATTCTGGTTCACAGAACTTCTGCTTCTATCGGAGTGCAAACCCAGACTGTTGCGCCCATTACAGAACTTACTGACAACGAACTGCGGCCAGGTCTGCCATCCGGATCCAACATCTCTGCGATTAGCAGCTTGGCTCCTGAATATTATGAGTTTGCCGACTTAGTTATACCTGCTGACTGTCAAGAGGTCCTAGCTAATGCCAGAGCGCCCTCCACTATCAAGACTTATACACTGAAGTGGAAAAGATTCTGTCATTGGTGTGCAACTTCTGAAGTACACCCTATTCAGTCTTCGCCAGAACAAATGCTGCCTTTTTTCCTCCAATTGGCAAAATCTGGCCTTTCTCATTCTACTATTAAGGTATTCCTTGCCGCCATTTCCAGGTTTCTACGGCAAAATGTATCACAGTCTCTTTGGTCATCAAGAATATTAAAACAATTTCTTAAGGGATTATTTAGGATGTTCCCTCCAATTAGGCGCCCTCCTCAGCCTTAGCATCTCAACATTGTATTAGCGCAACTCATGAAAGCTCCGTTTGAGCCTGTTCATAGGGCTGATCTTAAATTCATTTCATGGAAAACATCACTTCTACTGGCTCTTACTTCGGCTAGACGAGTAAGCGACATACATGCTTTCACTACTCGACATCCTTTCCTCCAGTTTACTAAGGACTCTGTTATACTTCTAACAAATCCTACCTTTATTCCTAAGGTCCCATCGGATTTTCACTTAAACGAACCAGTCATCCTAAAGACTTTCTTCCCTAATCCGCAGACACCAGCGGAAAGGGCCTTACATTCCCTGGATGTTAAGAGATGTATAACATTTTATTTACAAAAACCAGCCTGTATCCGTAAGGCTGATCAGCTTTTTGTGGCCTATGGAAAAAATCAGGAAAGGGTATCCAGTGACTAAACAAACTATAGCACGTTGGATTTCCTGTGCGATCCAATTTTGCCATCAACAAGCGGGCAAACCTCTGCATTCAACAGTGAAAGCGCATTCTACGAGGGCAGTCTCCTCATTTACAGCTCTCTTTGCCGGTGAGCCTATTCAACAAATTTGCAGAGCAGCAACTTGGTCCAGCAGGCACACTTTTACCAAGCATTACTGTCTGGAAGCTGCAAGTAATGCTGATACAGCGGTGGGACAGGCGGTGCTACGTAATCTTTTTCTGTAAGGTGAGCCTCTATCCCACCTCCCTTTAAGTTTTAAAATTGCTAAATATATATATACCGTGATAAAGCTGCAAAGCGAAACGCGTTGGTGAGGCGTCATCTTGCCGGAATAAATCGTTAAAAGCGTCTCTGGGCGTCCTGGATTTCTTTCTAGATATGGAGAGAGTTGTGCTGATGTAAGGGTTACCGGAACCCTTCCGATACCGCCGCGAAAGAAGCTCCGGACTTTCGGGTTCTGTTTGTGAGATATATATATAATGTCAATATTTTATTTAAAAAAACACTGGTCTATTACTTACCTGAGAAACTGTGTGAGGTGCGAGGAGGAGAGTATTTTCACTATGGCAGTCTAATTGGACTCACGTGCTGTCTTTATTTAAAATGCACAAAACGGCGTTTGAAAGGTTGACAAAGGCTGCATGTGACAGCCGAAATGCGTTCCAGATTATCAGGATTAAGCTGCTGTGAAACATTTATTAATAAAGATAAAGGTAACTTGCTCCCCGAGTGCAGACTTCTTCTTTACTGAGAGGAATAAGAGAGTGTTTTCCAGACGTCAGCGGTGACGTCTTCTTCTGCACCCCCAGTGTTCTGGAGCTCCTAGGAAAACCGCAAGCTTGGAGGGGTCACGACGTGTGAAACCTGGGAGCCCCCGGGGTATCGTGTGACGGAAGGAACGGAGTTCACACTTCGCCCTGATGACAGAGGTGCCGGCGGAGCTGGGACCACCAAAGGAAATTTCCCAGTGGTGAGGTGCAAGGCGACTGACAATGGAAGGTCAGAAACATTAAAAACTGATTTGGGAAATCACAGCGGTGAACTTTAAAAAGGAAAGCTGGTTTTTATATCTACAATGCGTATTTGCACCGTGAGTTAATCCTTTTAAGAACACCTCACAGACAATGTCAATATTTTATTTAAAAAGGCACTTGTCTATTACTTACCTGAGAAACTGTGTGAGGTGCGAGGAGGAGAGTATTTTCACTATGGCACTCTAATTGGACTCACGTGCTGTCTTTATTTAAAATGCACAAACCGGCGTTTGAAAGGTTGACAAAGGCTGCATGGGACAGCCGAAACGCGTTCCAGATTATCAGGATTAAGCTGCTGTGAAACTTTTATTAATAAAGATAAAGGTAACTTGCGCCCGAGTGCAGACTTCTTCTTTACTGAGAGGAATAAGAGAGTGTTTTCCAGACGCCAGCGGTGACGTCTTCTTCTGCACCCCCAGCGTTCTGGAGCTCCTAGGAAAACCGCAAGCTTGGAGGGGTCACGACGTGTGAAACCTGGGAGCCCCTGGGGTATCGTGTGACGGAAGGAATGGAGTTCACACTTCGCCCTGATGACAGAGGTGCCGGCGGAGCTGGGACCACCAAAAGAAATTGCCCAGTGGTGAGGCGCAAGGCGACTGACAATGGAAGGTCTCATATATATATACTGGAGAAGAAAATAAGTTACTTACCTGTAAACTGTGGTTCTCCAGTATTGGTATCTTTCATAGATTCAGATGCGACCCACCCTCCTCCCCATAGAGGCTCCCCTGTTTTATTGTACGTTTATACTACACTTGTGCTCGAAAATCTGAGAGCCTGGAACCTCTGTGGAGAGGGTTATAGAGGGTGCTGTCGCCTGATTGGCTGGAGTTTGGACCATATCTAATGACTAGGACGAGATATTAAAGTGAATGGTTTTTCTCTATTAACTTTAATGTTAGAGTAATTACTTATTGCTTTTTATGTACCGTGGGACTCCCACTTCGACGACAGGGAATGATTCAAGCATGTGAATCTATGAAAGATACCAATACTGGAGAACCACAGTTTACAGGTAAGTAACTTATTTTCTTCTCCATCAAATTAAAAGAAACATTGTTCGGCCTGTTACAGGTGCCGCTCTGCTCAAAGGAGACAAAAGAAGCACAAAAAGCAGCTGAGGCACTTGGCTCCACACAATGGGAAAAAACATAAGAGATCAAAGCTGTGGCGTCTCTACAAGTGATTTTGGGGGAGGCACACTATCAACCACAGATAAAACAGGTGGGGCCACCTACAATGGGCAATCAAGGCGCAATTTTTAATTTACATATTCATGGCCATCTCTTATGAAACTCCATTGCTGCTCTCTGTGTCACTAAAACACATTGGACAGTTGTAGAGTGCCTGGTACTGGCCTTTAGACCCATGCTATTCTACTACTTCGCAGCTGAGGCACGATGCTCTCTTACTGCTGTTGAAGTCTTTCCTGGGGTGCTTGTTTCTCTCCAACTTTCTTTTCATGCTTTTCCTTCCCTCTCTGTTATCTGGTCGCTATGGGCCTGGTGCAGGCAGAAAGGAGCATATTCAGAGGAGAGCAGCACAGGAAATAGCACAGCCTTTAACAGAGAGAAGGGAACATTGCACATATAGAGGTCGGTGACCCATTTAAAGTTTGAGGCAGATGCCGGGCTCTTGTATAGCTCGAGGTGAGTTCAAAATGAAGAGGAGCGTTCATGGATTGCTATGTATCTTTGTGGCTACAGCTGCCGACCAAGTAGCATGGGGAACCAGGTTCGAAATCTGGAAATCTCCATATGCCCGAAAACAACCTGTAATGTAGTTGTTGTCTATTGTGAGGTGCCCTTATGTCCTTGGATACAGTTAGTGCTATGTAAAACTGCCAAAAACATGTGGAATCTGGCTAAGACTCACAATCTAATCGCACCTTCCTAGATTTATTGACAGAGCATTAACCTTTGATGTGAGAAGACCATACACATCTAGTGGCTGAATTGCGCATTGTGAAACTGGAAAATATGGGATAAATCCCAGCTTCCCTCCTTGCCCAAATTGTGTGATCTTAGATAAATACTTTATTTCATCGTACCTCCTTTTTTATCTTTTATCACATATGAGAGCACTTTCAAATACGTGAGTTCAAGATGTGCACTGCACCAAAACCTCTTGTGTTTGATTTATTAGCCTATAATGTTCCTCCATCTATACTAAGGATTTGGGCCACACATAGGGTATGCATGTCAAATGACTTGCCTCCTAGTTCACTAATAGCGTTATCATCAGGGCGGTGCAGCAATATTCCTCAGTCCATGTTTAAAAACCGAAACTCTAATTTTTAGTAGTTTGAATCCTGTGCTCAGTATCCTGTAAATCTCTGCAAATCTCCCTGTGTTGCATTAAACGTGTAGCATAGTCTGTGTCTGTTGTGATGCGCTCTTATGTCCTTGGGCAAGGTTCGAACTATGTAAAACTGCCAAAACAATGTGGATTCTGGCTGTCAACCATGCTCTAATCTCACCCTCCAAGAATTAAGGACAAAGCATTAACAAAAAATGACCTTTGTTAATGCTCTTTCTGGTAGATACTCTTTCTAACCACAGATTTCTCACCTACTGAATTTCCCCAGGGGCCAGACTGGATTCAGATGATTTTCATAGAAACTCCCTTGAGCATCAGTAGGTGGCGTCGAGCGGCTGTGCTTTGGGTCCGTCCTTCCCCGGATGTGACGTCGGAGCCACTATATCTGTGCCACCTCCGCTCACTGTTGTCAGTTTCTTTTAACCAACTTTTGTTGTTTTATTTACTTTTCTTTTTCCTCTTTTTTCATTTACATCAAAAGACATGTAGATAGTTTAACAAAGAATGAAATTGTCAAAATAAATACAAGCAAAAAATATAATCTTAACAGATTATGTCTAGGTTGGTACACATAAACCAAACATTCCCACCACAAACAACTAACAGTTTGGGGGATGGCTGCATTTGAATCCTAATAAGATCTTTGGATGTGATTCCAGGTAAGACAATAAGATTCCTGTGCATTTCAGGATGTGGGCCTGATTCACAGAACTAACTTACGTCAAAAACGTAAAGTTAGTACTTTTTGGTATTCACAGAATACACTTACTCATTTCGGTATTCACAGAAGTTAGTAGTCCTAACTTTAGGACTCCTAAATGCCTTCTGTGAATACCGAAGATCTTAAAGTTAGGATTTTCTCAGTTTAGGAGTAGTAAAGTTAGGACTCCTAACTTTAGGACTCCTAAATGCCTTCTGTGAATACCGAAAGTCTTAAAGTTAGGATTTTTCTCAGTTTAGGAGTAGTAAAGTTAGGAGACTTTACTACTCCTAAACTGAGAACAATCCTAACTTTAAGACTTTCGGTATTCACAGAAGGCATTTAGGAGTCCTAAAGTTAGAGTCCTAACTTTATTACTCCTAAACTGAGAAAATCCTAACTTTAAGACTTTCGGTATTCACAGAAGGCATTTAGGAGACCTAAAGTTAGGACTACTAACTTCTGTGAATACCGAAATGAGTAAGTTCATTCTGTGAATACCAAAATGAGTAAGTGTATTCTGTGAATACCAAAAAGTACTAACTTTACGTTTTTGACGTAAGTTAGTTCTGTGAATCAGGCCCATAGTGTATTATCACTGGTCAACACGGGGGAGGATGGGGGAGTCAGGGGAGATATGGTGTAACACAGGATTACATGGAAGGGGATTTGGGGGAGAGCATCCATGATTGCAATGGGTCAATGATTTAGTGGTTCAAGGGGGGGTGGTCATCAGTAGGGGTGGACATAACTTGCATAATTTTGTGAAATATTTGTTGACTGCCCAAGCAAAAAGAACTGCTCGCATTCAAAACACTGCTGTTGGTGTTCATATTTGTAGCTCTGATAGAAACTTCTAGCCGCAGATACCTTACTTTCGAATTAACCCTCAGCGTCAGACTGGATTCGGAAAATTTAGTGAGCAGTACCGCTGCACGCCAGTAGATGGCGTCATTCAGCTCCGCATAGTGTCCTTGTGAGAAGTTGGCCTGGTATAAGCTGTTCACTAATTAAAGTGGGCACCTTGCACCAGTCCAAACGACCTTTATTGATGATTAGGTTAAAGACAACCTTTATTGAAAGCTATCCTAGTGGTAGCTATGGAGAGCAGCCTTCAGGCTAAGTCTCGAAGGAATGTAAAGCAGCTTGTTTTACCAGTATATAACCTCCTGAATGACCAAATGAAAGGAGAACCACACAAGGAATATATAAAATATATGTATTTATTACTAAACACTCTCTACTAACCTCTTTATGAGATTAGAGAACACAGCACACAATATTAAATCACTAGAACGACAGTAAATAGCACCATACACAGTGGGCTCCAGGGGGAGACCAAACCATATACTAAGAAAGTGGTATAACAACCACGACTTGACTAGACACAGTGCCTAGAGCAGAAGAATCGCTGGGACCCCAAGGAACCACCCAAGATAGTGACACAGGGGACAGACGGAGGACGGGTGCAGTGTGTGAACACAGGCGCGAGCTCCGTACAACTCTATGGGAAAGTCGTCGTTGGATATTTAAAGATTAAGGACACTTAGGAGAGGACTTTAAGCAAACCCAGCTAAACATAGAAGGTTCTAAGGCCAGCACCCTTGAGAGTACCGACGTACCCGAGTTACCTATCCCAGAGGAGCCGGGTGCATAGGGGTCAAGTGGTGTCGGAAACCCTCGTCGTTTTCAATGGCGTGATGCGGAAAAGTACTGCTGCAGTGGAGAAGAAAATTGTCCGGTGTGATCCAAGCCTGGATCGGAGATGAGAAGAACCTGAAAGCAGAGGGGACAAAGTCTGGGTCACTTCACGTGACCAGGAGCGGAGCAATCGAATGCCCACCGATGTCGGGTGCTTCAGGTGAGTAGAGGGGAAGCTTGACTCTGCCGCCACGGGGACCAGGAGACGTCTGCGACAACCACAGTCCGGATTCGAGCTGTCCCACGAAGGATGTCGAGTGCTGGGGGGTCAGTGTCCGGATTGAACACCAACAAGCCTTGGCCACTGCAACCCACGCGGTCAGAGGAAAGATGCTTCTGTGAGGACCAGCAAGGTCCTGGGGACTCCCCAAGCGATGGAGAGTCAGGGCACGTCTGGAGCAACCAGGGAAGCCCACTGAAAGTTAAAGTTACCTTCACAGAGACCCACAGGCCAACGGATCAGGGATCGCGAAGGGACCTCGAGCTGAATCACTAAATACCAGCCCACGGAACACTCGTGGAGTGTAGGCCGGAAATCTTCAGTGGAATTACTGCTCGGGGTCAGGACTACAAGTAGCCCAAAGCACAGATTCAGGGATCGCCGAAAAGCATATGCTGCTACAAATGTACACGGTGCCCAGGGGTACGGGTTTCACGGTCCCCACGAGGGATACGGGCCTCAGAATTGCTGAGAGCGCAGATCGACCTCAGAGACCTCGGGAACCCACCTCCTGTTTTGCAGAAATCTTCGGGGTCCTTCAGGAGCTTTGTAGATGCAAACCGGTCAGATGCGTTTAGGTGCCTGCTCAGCAGGGGAGTAACTCCTTTACTCCAAGGGAGATTCTTCTGTCGTCCAACGAAGTGTAGATCGTCAAAAGTACTTGGTTTCTGTAGCAGAGTTTAGTCCAGGTAAATCCAAAGTCCTGTAGTCAGGGGTTCCTCTTTTATACCCAAGGAAGGGGTGGGACAAACTCTGGGGACCCACCTATGGGAGGGTCAGGACAGAGGGGTGGCTACACCCATGTCCTTTGTCCAGTTTCGCGCCAGAGCAGGAGCAAATGGCTCCTGCAACCGGTTTGAGCTGGACTATGCACAGGGACACCAAATGTGCCCCCAGTGCAGACATCAAAGCACTCTCAGAGTGCACCCACCCAGCCCCAATACACTAACGCCTGTCTGGGAGGTGGTCACACCTCCCTGTGACAGGAAACCTATTATCAAACCTTCCCCTGCCGGAGTTTCGTCCAACAGCAGGAGGGCAGACTCGTGTCTGTGGCTGGCAGCATCCATTTTGTGATGCCAGGGTAAAGAAAGCTGGTACCGGGTGTACCGGTGTTGTCATATTTCTCCCTCTAGGAGGGTGGAATCATACCTCCCACACCAGTTACTGGTGTGGAGGTATGATTCCAAGGTGTTTGACACCAAACACGACATGTTTCCATGCAGCCGTTTTAAAGTTAGCATTTACCGCGAGGTTATAATGCACTTAAGTATATATGGTTGGCTGCATCACGAACAACCCCGGAGAATAGGTTCCGAAGGCTGCAGAGGGGCTCTGCTCATGCATGGGCACCCTCTCACATAAAACCCAGCACCCTGCCTTCAGGTTTGATAAGGCCTGCCATAGGGGTGACTGAGCAGTGATTAGGATAGATATAGTGAACCTATATCTAAGTAAGGGGTGCATGCACCACCTTACACAGGCTGCAGTAGCAGACCTGTGGTGTCATTTTAAATGTTCTCTCTGGGGTGGCATAATACATGCTGCAGCCCCTGGGAGGCCTCTGGGGTACCTATGCCCTGGGTACATAGTATACCATATACTAGGGACTTATAATTGTACCCCAGAATCCAATCTGGAGTGTACCTAAAGTACATGAACAACCAATTTAGGGAAAAAGCAGATAGACTGTGGTCCTGATTAGCAGGATCCCAGTCAGACTAGTCAAAAACCAGCATAACACCAGAAAAAAAGTGGGGGTAACCATGCAGTCAGATTCCACCTTCCTACAGTCGTCCGTGTCGGAAGTGACATGCGAGGTGCCTATATAGCCGCCACCCCAGACGCGGACATTAGTTCTTTTCTATCCACGCCAGTCTGTGCAGATCCGGAGAGGTCTCCCCCCAGTCAATTTTTGACTGTCTTTTTTCGACTTTTTGTCAAAGTTTTTTAAGACTCATCCCCTGATGTGGCAGGGATGTCCACTAGGAAGGCTGAATTCAAGCCCTGCAACTCCCGTCACTGGTAAATGTCAGTGACTGACCTTCATCTCGTCTGTCTCTGGTACCTTGAGGTCGACCACAATGCCAAGACCTGTGGCGATGGTTGTGCTATGCACCCCACGGCCTTGAGAAAGCGATCCCTCAAGCTCCTTGCCGATCGATGTGCGACACCGTGATGGTCTCAATCCCAGTCAAGAGGAAGGTCCTGGGATCGGTTGTGGAGCCATACATCTTCGTCGCAGTCAAAGTTATCCCACTGTGGTAAGTCCCACAAAAAGAAGAAGAGCAAGAAGTCAATGAGGTCTTCGACTTTCCCTGTCCGTCGAAGTCATCTAACGAGACCAGGGATCATCGTCACTCGAGGCAAGGCTCCGCAGTTGAGCCTGCGCCCGGGTTGTCTCTGCGCCTCCCCGAGTTTTCAGGAGCCGGACCGGCCCCTGCCCAACTTTGAGAATTCTATGGGGCCATGCATCTCATATTTTGACAGCCCATCCCCACTGGAGCACTTTCTGGCCCCGTGTGGTCGGGAGGTGCCCCTTCTGGTTCACTGCTGGAGGGTCCTCTGGATCCACAGATGAATCCAGACTGGTGCCAATCGAGCCACCTCGACCTTCCCCGACACCGGTCCACTGTAGACACTCCCGACGCCATCCCCATTCTTATCCCCGACTCCAACACGGAGCCGGGGTGGGCGTCGTCCGTCGCTAACTCTGGCGCGGATGGGAGCCATTTCCTCCGTGCCAGAGGCTGAGCCCTATTCCTATAGACTTGTAGGCTAGTGTGGAGTTGTGAGAACCTCCTAGGGATGGAATTCAGAACCATGTTGGTGGGTGGAATGCTCGTTGGATCTGACGTGAGGTGGGAGCTCATAAGCTGGGAGAGCAAGCTGGAGGTACCTGTGGATATTTGAATTCATTGTATTAGTTTATTATTTATTGTAATCAACTGTCATGTAGTCCCTAGGAATCCCCAGGACCTGGGGGCTTGGTGTCCAAACCGTTTCCGGACACCCCCACAGGATTGTCAGCCGTTAGACCAGCTAGCTCTACAGTGCCACTACCACCCCCCCCGTATCTTACAGTGGTGTAGGTAGTCTTTGGCAACCACTGAACATGACAGCCCTGATTCCGCAGGGATGGTGGAAAACAGTACAGTACTTTTCGCTCAGGCACTCATGCTTGCTTATTCTCTCTCGATTAGGACATTTCAATAAGTATTTATTGGTCCAGCGTCAGTCTTGTGTAAAACATATTTGCTACGACAATTAGGAGACAAAAGCATACGAACGAAATCGCAAGTACCAATATAGTAAACAGTATATACATTTCTACCATAGTGCTTAGAAAATGAACATATACAGTTCAGGTAAAAAAAATAGCACTTGCATACTCCTAAAATGCGCGTTCTACGTAATTTGCCTAAATGGACCTAGCCTAGATATGTAGGTATAGCATGCAGTGTGTATAGATATATATGTATATATAGCCATAAATCCTCTAGGGCAGAACCAACCCCCTCACCTGATGGTAGACAACGAAGGACTCCGTCTCTGCTTCGAGGATGACACCCCGCAAGGGATGTCAGACCGCTGCATGTCGAAGATTCAGCATGCAGGAACCCGTGTCAGCTTGTAGGGAATTCTGCTCTAATTTTCAGGGGAAAATAAGGGTCTTATATACTAGAGTGGTCACTCCAGGGTTTCTTCTAGAATCAATATGTTTTGAAAACAATCATAAATGTTTTGAAAACAATCATAAATGTTTTTCCAAACAAATGAGATCATGCACAGCAGGCCTGTTGGCCAAGGATGAAAAAAAGTGGTGACCTTTATACAGAATAATTATGCAGTGCCTGAGGACATGTTTATGCGCGTCAGGTACAGGGATTATGATAAACTACTAAGAGCCTGGTGTCAAAGAGACAGGAGCAAGCTACTAGGTAAAAGGTCACCTATTCTGAACCGTTATTGTCGTGCGGATGGGACAATGTATGTAAAATGGGGCATACATGACAGTACTATCCTAAAGGACATCACACCCACTCCTCATCAAAAGGTCAACAGGGTTAGCTAGATAATAATAAAGCTAAGGCCATAAAAAGCATAAAAATCATTTATAACTAAAATACTAAAAGCATTTTAAAAGCCTGAAAAATGTCCAAAAAAGAAAAGTAATTTCCCTAAAAGCGTTCAAAAGGTCCTCTAAACTTGATTATGTGGTTATTATTACACTGAGCATCTTGAAAGCCATTATGCTTAGTTAGAGGAGAGAAGGAGAAAAATAAAACAAAGTCAGTTTCGACCTTCAATTTCGGTAAATGTAAAAAAAATTGCTAAATAGTTTCCAGCACCGGGAAGGCCAGATTGTTTATGAATCATGTGCTGAAGACTCAACAACACTGAACATTGCATCCGCAGATGGCAATCACTCCAGCACTACCAATATAATGTTGAGTGAGCAAAGATGGTCATATCTGGTTCCCACAGCAGCCGCCGGGTAAGAATTAGATGCCGGCATGCCTGGAACCAATGCCTGTACCTCTGGAGCAGAGCCGATTTCCCTTCCAACAGGCGCGAAAGCATCCCTTGGAGGCTCCAAAAATGCCATCATCAACATGGGAATATGCTGTGGGCATCTGTACACGTGGGCCTGCAAGGGCTCCAGGAGCACGTCTATGTCCGGTGGCGGAACCAATGGAAGTGTCAGAAACAGGTCCAACACGCATCCGAATCCGCAGAAGAGGCAGCGGAACACAGGCAGGACACAGTCTAGCCAGACTGGTCTAAAAGACAGGAACCTTAGCTCACTCAGCTCTCGAAGCCGAGGCGTGGTCAGGTAGAACATCATACGCTCACCACAACGTCGTTCCAGCAGTGTTCTCTCCATGTCTTGAGGGATAGAGACGTCCATTGCGAATCAATAGACTTAAAATCAGGATACCCGCCACTGATAGCAGGACCAGAGGAAGCCCTCCAAAAACGCTTCCATGTCCGGAGTGTATGAAAGCTGGAAATACTCCGAAGATGGTCTGAAAGGTGGTTAACAGACCTGATCCAATACGCTTAAATAAGTGTACGATCCCCCTTGTATCAGACATGTTAAAGATACAATGAACGATTTTTCCGTAATGGAGCGGGAAGTTCGTACGGACCAGAGCCTGTATCTCTGCCGAAGACCTTTCAACCTGGAGATCAAAAGTCTCTCGGGCTGAAGTTAAGGCCACAATTTGTTGAAACAACATGGCTTTCAGTCTGCTCAGAGAATCAAACCTTATACTGGAAACATTCAATGAAGGCCACAGTGGGGCCTCCCTAACTATGCGAGCTGTGGAAAACAATACTTGCTTACAACAAATAACCCTGGAGTTTACTTTGACTAGATATGTGATGCCTGGTGCCATTCCGCAACAGCCTTGATCATTCAGCATTAAATAACTCCCATTCGAGAGTAACTTGAAAACTGGATGAATCACGGCAGCTGGGGAGCCCTTCCAGTAGCAAGATAAGTTCGCTATTGAAGCATTACACGCTCCGTGAAGCGAGACGTCCTTGCACACTAAAGACCCACTTAAAGCCTTCTCACAGTCTGTACCACTTAAGAAAACTTCAGTGTCCTTATTTCTACACCTATATCTGTACGGCAACTCCCAGGTTTCCTGTATGTACCCTTCACCCAACACTTCATACCTGCCTACCTGGTGGTATCTAAGGCAGTATTGGAACTGGAATGTCGTGATTGGCAGCGTGATATAGCCATGAATTAACCATTCCTTAGACAGTGACTCTGCTACTGTAAAAGGTAACTTCTCTAATTTTTCAATGAGCAGCATGGTGTACTTCGCATCTCTGCGCGCCGTTGTCATTTGTCTGTCGGTCAGATTATAAGCCGAAAACAGATTTGTGCCATTAATTTATCGCCATGGCACGTGGCTAGAACGCAATGATTGTAGCGTCCAGCTTAAAAGCATAATGGAGCGCAATTGAGATTGCCCATGTTGTAGAATAGACAAGTCTTGTTCCATTATTTCGATTGCTGAGGACACAATGTTGCCCAGTGAATAAATACGTGACGAAAGTGTGGTCATTCCATTGTCTACCACAGCTAAGGCCTTTTCTAGGTTAATGCTATCAATCTCACATAATCTCTCAGCAGCTTCCTGTTGGGAGACTTTCCACAGTTCATTGTAGATGACATATAAGAAGCGTTTTTACATGGTTTCTTGGGACCTAGCAAAATAAATCCCTAAGATTCATGTTATCAGACAGAAGGGACAAGTGTTGTTTCACCTGTAATAGTGTTGAGGTTTTTAGCCATTCTAGGCATAACTTCCCAACACTATAAGAAGTCGCTACCCCGGGTCATCTGTGTGTACATAGTGTGGGTCAGGCCTATGGATACTAAACCCTCTGGTGGAACCCCTGAATCTTGATTGACACCTATTTGTGTTGATCGGCCAAACCAACCATCCCTTCCAATTGGAAGCTGATGAATTGTATGTACCATTCTGTATCATTGTACCCAGTACCTCCTCACTTATCAGTTTATCACTTGATATACCTTCAACAGGTATGGGCGAGGGGATATGTGGTGTTTTCAGGTCTTTTATTTTTGCAAACCCGAAGCAGGTAGTCTGTTGCACTGTTCTGTTCAGGAAGATTATCTGTAATGGTATGAGGCAAGCTCTAAATAAAGCCTATTTTCCCTGAACCTGCCAATCTTTAATCCCCTGGGTGGATTTTGTGTCTATTGTGTCCCTCCAATAGTTGAAACCTTGTATAGACAGTTGGGAGATAAAAGGTGCTGAATATATAAGATTGGTGTTTGTCAGCATCATTTTCTTTGCAGTTGCATTCGTTTGCGGAAGCCTATAGTAGTATGACGTTGGGTCTGATGTATTGAACCCTGAAAAGTATGCAAATGTCTGTGCGAATGTGGCAGAACTACCTTTTGGTAGTGTTGGGCAATGTTCCCATTGATAGTAAGTGTAAACAGTGCGTGGGACACCTGCTTAAAGCAAAAAGTGATGACCATAATGTTTGGTAACAATACATACTGTTGAAGTCAGGTGTATCTTCATGCAATTCCCTGTAAGAAAATGCAGCAGATTGTTCTAAATCTGAGAGCATAGAATATACAGTCTCAATGTCCCAATCATCAGAGAGTGTACCCGGGGTAATTAAATCGTTCAATGAAATTTTAAATACATAAGGAATTTTCAAATGTTCAGTAGGACCAAATACATCATATGAAACCCTATCCCAAACTACACCATCAGGTACTGGAACTGCTGCAATGTTCATTAGGGACAGGTCTCTCTGTTCACGGTGTGAATACGTATGTGGTTTCAGCACCAAGTTCACAGATTGTACTGCAGAGCGGTGTGGGAGATAATGTCCTTTCAATAGTAGGAAAAAGATAGTTCTCTTCCAGGGGATACTCATCAATAGTCATAAGCACTGAATTATCCCCGCCCACGTGCAGGATCCCGGAGCATATAGAAATATATATATATATATATATATATATATATGTGTGTGTATGCTCGGGCCCACAAGTATATAACACTTCCGAAACATACACATACATATGTATATACATATAAACATGCAGCCTAAAACTGTTCCAATAAGGCAAACCGCCAAAATTACATAGGTTTCTCTTGTATGAAAATAATCCCCTAAATACATTTTGTAATAGAGAACATACACTGTAATAGTATCATACAAGAATCCTTTATTTTCAGAAAAGGAAAACAGGTAATAGCAGGCAGTTGGCCCATAGGCTGCATAGATAAATAACTATCATAGTACAGTAAAAAAAACTGGCAACTTGCCTTTAAGGCTTCCAAGATTCTGGACACCGTGCCTTTAAGAACTTCAGGAGCCCCTCTGCTCCCATCATGCACCACAGGTGACAGTTAGGTCAGTTCTTTTTTCCGGCTCCTTCTGTGAGGATCCTGGAGCTAGAGCTCGACAGTTTTTGACTTTTTCTGTCAGGAATTGTTTTTCTTCAATTGTATTTCGACTTTTTTGGTCTGCTGCTAGTGTTTTCTTCTGTTTTTCTGACAATTTACATCATTTTTTCTGTCAGAATGCCGGCTTTATTTAGAAAATGCCCGTCTTGTGGTAAAAAGATGGCAATATCTGACCCACACTCAGTGTGTATAGTGTGTCTTCCATCTTCCCACAAGCCTGAAATTTGCTACCACTGCCAGCAGTTTTCTAATAGGACCCTGCGTGACAGGGAAAGGATTAGTATCCCCGATCGATGATCTAGGTACCTTCACTGAAGTTCTCTGCAGAGGGGCCACACAATTGAACATAAGTATGTCGGCTCCTACAGTCTCCACTTCTGTTATCTTTGAGACTTTACATCATCGTTCTTCTACGAGGTCTCTGCTACCATTGGTCCCAGGCCTTTTGGAACCCGCCATGCAGACGTTCTTAACCCCTGCAACAGTAGGAGCGGTACCTTCTCGCATTGCAAAAAGTACAAAGCCCCTGATCAGGATCCGCTTTTCCTTCGTTCTGATCCTCTTCCGGACTCTGTAATTGTGGCGGCGGCCAGGAAGACACACCCTGCAACATCTTCCTCTTCAGTCCCTCCTGACCAGGACAGCAAGGTTATGGACTCTTTGGGCAAGAGGATGTGTAATACCTCGGCCTCTGTCATGAAGGTGGCCAGCGCCTCAGCTCTCTTGGGGAGATATGACAGGTCGTTATGGGATTCTCTATCTCGGTTTACGGAAAAACTCCCGAAAGAAGACCAACAGGACTTTCGTGAGATATTGCAGGAAGGGGGCTTGGTGGCCAACCAGATAATAAGTGCTGCTGCGGACTCATCTGATCTGGCCGCTCATGGCTATTCGCACGGTGTCTGCTCTAGGCGCTCGGCCTGGCTGCGTCTGACTGGGCTTAAGCCTGATGTGCAACGGAAGATCGTCAATCTACCGTTTAATGGTTCTTCGTTGTTTGGGTCTCATGCGGACGATGCGATGTCCAAAATGAAAACTGATTTGGACACTGTGAAGGCGGTTGGGCTGGAAAAGCGGAAGGAATTCCGCAAACGATTTCGTCCCTACGACAAGCGTTCCTTCCAACAGAGGGTTCAAACCCCTCAGTGGTCCTCTCAAAGTCAACAACAGCAGAGGTCACACTTCCACCAGAGGAGACCTGGTAGGGGAAGAGGGAACAACAGACAGCAAGTCTCAACTGCCAAACAACCAGCTAAACAATGAGCACATGCTTCCTCCGTGCCCGTTAGCCAATCCGGTAGGGGGAAGTATCGTTTTTTATCTGGAAGAGTGGAAATCAATGACAAGCGACAAATGGGTGCTGAATATTGTGCAAAATGGATACTTGCTGAGATTCAAAGTCCCACCTCCACCAGTTCCACCACCCGGAGAATTTCGTCGAAGTCACCACATGTTACAGGAAGAGGTGAACAGTCTTCTACTAAAAAAGGCCATAGAATAAGTTCCTGCTCAACAGCGGAAAGAGGGAATATACTCTCGCTATTTCCTGGTTCAAAAAAGAGGTCCGACCACAGAGTACAGACCAATTCTCGATTTGCGCTTCCTGAACAAATTCATCCGGAAGGAGAAGTTTTGGATGCTGGCCCTGCACCAGATCTTTCCTCACCTACGTCAGGGAGATTGGATGTGTGCTATAGATCTGCAGGACACTTATTTCCACATCCCGGTGTCCGAAAAACATTGCAAGTTTCTCCGTTTTCAAGTAGCTCATCAGCACTTCCAATTTCGAGTCCTCCCATTCGGGCTAAAATCAGCCCCCAGACATTTTCAAAGTGTATGGCAGTAGTGGCAGCTTTTCTCCGCAAGCGCAAGATCTTCATTTATCCCTATCTGGACGATTGGCTCCTGAAGAGCGCTACACCTTTTCTGCTGCAGAGCCATCTTTCCTTCTGCCTTCATTTACTGACCAAGCTGGGACTGCGGGTCAACTACAAAAAATCAGTCTTCAACCCGACCCAAAAAATCCACTACCTGGGCGCTTCACTGGACACCGTTAAAAGCAAACGTGTGTCCTTCGGAGCAGAGGTTATCATCAATCAGGAAGAAATGTCGCAAACTTCTCCGATCTCATCTTCCCACGGTCAGGCAATTGTCTTCTCTTCTGGGGTCAATGGCTTCTTGTGTCTTCATCGTCCCCAATGCCAGATTGAACATGCGTCCTCTACAACAATCTCTGGAAGACCAGTGGATGCAGACGTCAGGCCGCTGGGAAGACAGTGTAGCTCTACCTCAGTCAGCCAGAGATTCCATCACATGGTGGATGAAGCGTTCACATCTTCTGAAGGGAGTCCCATTCCACCAAGATACTCCCACTCAGACTATAGTCACGGATGCTTCCCTGCAAGGTTGGGGAGCTCACATGGGACATCTTCAAGTACAAGGTCTCTGGTCGGAGACAGAGCGGGGATATCACATCAACCTTCTAGAGTTGAGAGCCGTGCACCTAGCCCACAAGTCGCTGTACCCTTCTCTCCAGTCCAGCTCTCTCTTGATTCAGACAGACAACACCACGACAATGTATTATCTGAACAAGCAGGGAGGCACCAGGTCGAGATCTCTCTCTCAGGAGTCGCAGACCATCTGGAAGTGGCTTCTCGCAAGGAATCTCAACATTGTGGCCATTCACCTTCCAGGGTTTCTGAATGTCCAGGCAGACGCCCTAAGCAGAGACTTCGTAGAAGCTCACGACTGAGTGCTAAACAGCGAAGTCACGCAAGACATCTTCCGGCAATGGGGAGTGCCAGACATCGATCTCTTCGCAGAAGTGGGAAACACCAAATGCCCCGTCTTCGCGTCCAGGTTTCACCAGCCAGGGTCACGGGGAATGCCCTTTTGATAAAATGGTCTCAGACATTACTGTACGCCTTTCCGCCACTGCCTCTCATCCCAGCAGTGATCAACAAATTCTACAGGACCAACTCCAGGATGATCCTGATAGCTCCGGAATGGCCGCGTCAGTGGTGGTACCCGGACCTTCTGCAACTATCCGAGATGCCACACCAGAGGTTGCCTTGCCATCCAGACTTGTTATCCAAGAACGAAGGGATAGTGTTTCATCCCAATCTCTCATCCCTCAGATTGACAGCATGGCTCCTGAGGTCCTGCAATACGGACACTTAGACTTACCAGCGGACTGTATGTCCATCCTCAAGGAAGCCAAGAGACCTTCCACCAGGGCATCCTATGCTTTCAAATGGAAGCGATTCTACTTGTGGTGCATGAACAATGCTCATGATCCGGTGAGGGGTCAAGAGCAGGTGATCTTGCCATACCTACTACATTTGGCCAAATCTGGCCTGCAGTTCTCCTCGATTAAAGTTCACCTAGCAGCAATCACTGCATACAGAAAGTCCGCTACACAGGTTTCTTTTTTCCAGATGCCAGTGGTTAAAGATTTCCTTGAAGGGAGCTCAACATAGTCCTTACAAAACTAATGGGTGTTCCTTTTGAGCCAATTCACAGGGCTTCTCTGCAGCACTTGTCATGGAAAGCTGCCTTTTTAGTCGCCATCACTTCTGCCCGCAGGGTTAGTGAAATACAGGCCTTGTGCTGTAACGAGCCCTATACTGTTTTCCATGCAAACAGGGTAGTTTTAAGAACCCATCCGAGTTTTCTACCTAAGGTTGTCTCGGATTTTCACATCAATCAGACTATCACTCTGCCCAAATTTTTCCCAGTCCCATGACTCCCCCTGAGAGGTCCCTCCATTCCCTAGACCTCAAGAGGGCACTGAAATTTTATCTAGACAAAACCAAGTTATTGAGATAAACGGACCGGTTGAATGTTAACTACGGTTCCATAAATACCGGTTTAGCAGCCTCTAAAAGATCCATCTCTAGGTGGATAGTCTCTTGCATATCTTTGGCTTACCAACTAGCCAACAAGTCTCTTCAGGGAAAACCTAAAGCACATTCTACCAGGGGAAAAGCCTCTACCACGGCTCTCCTTAGAAATGTTCCTATAGTAGAAATTTGTAAAGCAGCTACATGGCGTTCTGTTCATACTTTCTCTCGCCATTACTGTTTGGACTCTGATGCACAGGCAGATGCCCAAGTTGGGCAAGCCTCGTTGAGAAATTTGTTTGGTTGATTCCATTTTAAGATGCATTGTGATATATTTTGTGTACTGGTTTGCTCGTCCGCGAAGTAGTGGGTATGGGCTTGCTACTCTATTCAGTGCTTATGACTATTGATGAGTATCCCCTGGAAGAGAAGGATAAGTTACTTACCTGTAATCCTGGTTCTCTTCCAGGGGTATACTCATCAAAGTCATAAGCAACCCTCCCGAGCAATTATGGTACAATACTGTGTGTTGTGCATCTTATACTCAGGGTGATACAAGTTAGTACACCGTAAAAAAGAACTGACCTAACCTGTCACCTGTGGTGCATGATGGGAGCAGAGGGGCTCCTGGAGGTCTTAAAGGCACGGTGTCCAGAATCTTGGAAGCCTTAAAGGCAAGGTGCCTGTTTTTTACTGTACTATGATAGTTATTTATCTATGCAGCCTATGGGCCAACTGCCTGCTATTACCGGTTTTCCTTTTCTGAAAATAAAGGATTCTTGTATGATACTATTACGGTGTATGTTCTCTATTACAGAATGTATTTAGGGATTATTTTCATACAAGAGAAACCTATGTAATTTTGGCGGTTTGCCTTATTGGAACAGTTTTAGGCTGCATGTTTATATGTATATACATATGTATGTGTATGTTTCGGAAGTGTTATACACTTGTGGGCCCGAGCATACATATATATATATATATATATATGTGAACAAGGCCGCATGTCTGGCGGCCGAAACGCGTCATTTTGGACATTTGATGCTTAAATAAAGACACTTTGCCATCATCACTGCCTTGGAGTGTGTGCCCTCGTGTTGCGCCGCTGTGGCTGGATACTTTGGGATTCACATGCTGATATATATATATATATATATATATATATATATATACATATATTTCTATATGCTCCGGGATCCCGCACGTGGGCGGGGATAATTCAGTGCTTATGACTTTGATGAGTATACCCCTGGAAGAGAACTAGGATTACAGGTAAGTAACTTATCCTTACTATACCAATCCAAATTAACAGGAACAGGATCCCTAATGCAAACCAAAGATGCAACCAAGGGGGCATCAAGTAAGTCTTTTTCAGCCAGAGATAGAATTGTCGAAATTGTTCTTTTCTGGAAATGGGTGGCGTTTGCTCAGGTTCACTTGGACCTGAAGAAAAGTCAGGTGTCCAAGGGACAGGGACAAACTACTAGGTAAAAGGTCACCTATTCTGAACCGTTATTGTTGTGCGGATGGGACAATGTATGTAAAAGGGGGCATACATGACACTACTATCCTAAAGGACATGACACAACATTTTCTTTTGCAGGTGGGACTCTCTTATTGACTATGTTTTAACAGTAGATTTGAGTGTTGACTACAGGGAGCATATTCTGTGTGCGGTAGATGTGAGTGTTGACTACAGGAAGCATATTGTGGCGATTCATTTCTATATATAATAATAGATATTTATTTGTCATTATAGCTGACCAAGGTTTGTCTGCGCCACCCACCTTTCTTGCCACTCCTGGTGAGCCTCCCGTTCCATGGATGGAGTGGAAGAAGTTATTTCTTACCTATGTGTTAGCGACCGGTGCCGACAAGTACAGTTCGGGGGCGCAGACAAGCTATCTTACTCATCACTTGGGAGTTGAAGGGCGGCGCTTATACGAAGACCTCCCTTAGATTTCCTTGGGCATGGGAGATGGTCAGCCAAATAATGTGTACGAGATGTCAATGCAAATGTTAGATAGACTTCTCACTATAAAAGTTAATATTGTTCTGGAGAGGCACAAATATTTCTGCTGTGTGCAAAAAATAGATGAGGATATTGCGACGTATGTTGCCACATTGAGGGGTCTCTCTCTGACATGCCAATTTGAAGGGTATGGGGATTTCCTTATATGAGATCAGATAGTAAGATGCACCAATAACAAGAGGGTGAGGGAAAAATTGCTGATCAAGGATCCTACATTAGAGGAAGCGATTCAGATCGCTAAGGGGTTAGAGCACACAGACTTATGGATCATGGAGATGAACAGGTGTAGTAGTGCCATATCACCTAAGGAACAAGTCTCTAGAGTGCCGGAGGTACATGCATCTATTGATGAGACTAAAAAAGTAAAGCCTAACATGAAATTGCAGTCGTCTAACAAACCCAGCGACACCTGGCAGGCCGCCTCTGCCACCCCAAGATTCAACACGAGGGTAATTAAATGTGATTGTTGTGGTGCTCCTTGCCACATTGCTTCCAGTATTAAGTGCATGGCCAGGAATGTTACATGTCGAGCATGTGGTAGGAAGGGACACTTTGCCAAGGTTTGCAGAGCTAAAACTCAATTTAGTCAAGTACAAGAAATAGATGACACATGTGAGAGTGTTCATGAATTATTATTGAGTGTGGAAAATTGTGACATTTCAGGGGAATCTAGTGGTAACTGCTATGTGCTAGATGACAATATTGTCATAGAAAGCACAGACAAGCTAGAGAAACCCCAGTTTATGGCTGGTTTCACTGAGATTGTGGAACTGTTAAGATTACTGATGAAGAAAGGCACCGTGTTTGAGTGAAACGAGACCTGCGATGAGGCATTCAATAAGGTGAAGACCTGTATACTCCATGCCCCTACCCTTGGTCATTTTGATGTCAAAGCCAAAACTTTTGTTACTACAGATGCCAGTGGGGTAAGAATTGGAGTGGTGCTGACTCAGGTTTATGGTGTTCAAGAAAGGATCATAGGGTTCGCTTCCAGGCGGCTTCGGGACGCAGACATTTCCTATTCAGTTATTGAGAAGGAGGCCCTAGCATGTTGTTGGGGCATAAAGCACTTCAGGTACTTTGTTTTGGTCTACCTTTCAAGGTCCGTACTGATCACAAGCCCCTTATTCATTTGTTTAAGGGAGGGAGGAGTGTAGAAGGAAGTGTGACCCCCGGGATCTCCGGATGGATGCTGTCTGTCCTGGAATACAGTTTTGAGGTGGAGTATGTGAAAGGTTTAAAGTACATGATGGCTGATTGCTTGTCAAGGATGCCCGTGGAAGAAGTTGAGTTAGAGGTGGATGATGACGTTGAAGTGGTGAGAGGCAGTAATTAGGAGCTGGCTCTGGACAAAATGGAGAGGGCGACAGCCATGTTGGAGGATGATGTCTTGCAACATGTAATGAGGTGCGTGTCTGAAGGCTGGAAAAAGGATCAGGTGGAGGATGTCCGCTTCAAGGGTTATCGCCATGTGGAGGCTGAGTTGAGTGTGTGTGATGGAAAGTTGATGAGGAGGAGTCAGTTTGTGCCACTGGTGGGACTCAGGAAGAGAATTGTCAACATCGCGCATGAGGGACACCTGGGTAGGAATATGACCAAGAGACGTGTACGTCAATCTTTTTGGTGGCCTGGCATGGATAGTGACATTGAAGAGGTAGTGAAGGAGTGTTGTGCATGTGCGAACAGTATCTGAAAGAGACACGTTAGTGACAGATTCCTTACCTTAGAATATCCCCAGGCGTCAGGCTGGATCCGGAAAGTTTTTTGCGTAGCAGTACCCTTGCGCGTCGGTAGGCGGCGTCGGGCGGCTCCGCGTCCGTCGTCGTGGTCGCCGGGATGACGTCGCGGGCAGTACTTAGACACCGCCCCTGCGCGCTGAGCGTCAGTTCTTCTTTTTCCGCGCCAGTAAGCGCAGATCCGGGAAGAGCAGTGCCCTAGTCACTTTTTGACTATCCTTTTTTGTGAATTTTTCACTGTTTCTTCAATCGAGTCTTCACGACTCCTAAGGTGTCGTAGGGATGCCCGGCTTTAAGCCCTGCGAGGCCTGTGGTCGCATGATGTCGATCACGGACACGCATCTCGAGTGTCTCTTCTGTCTCGGCCGAGACCACGACACGAAGTCGTGCCCTGACTGCCGGAAACTTCATCCGAAGGCTTTGCGAGAGCGGTCTCGAAAGCTGCTCGAGGTCCGTTAGTCGGCTCCGCGCCGCACCAAGCCCCGGTCCCGGGAGAGGTCGAGGGGCCGGTCGCGGAGTCCCCGCCGTTCGTCGGAATCCAAGTCTTCGCGCTCCTCCGGTAAGTCGAAGCACAAGAAGTCTAAGCGGCGTCATCGCTCTAAGACTTTGCCTCGCCGGTCTCGCGACTCGGCTGAGGCCCCAGTTGGCACCGCCCCCGCGGCCCCGGACATGCCTGTAGAGCCGCCCCCGAATTACCCGTTCTTTCCGGGGTCGGGGGCGACTCCGGCCGAAATACAGGAATTCCTGTCGGCCATGGCCCGCCTCTTCGGGCCTTCAGGTCCCTCCGGTGCGCCTTCGGGCCCCGCGGGCCCTGATGGGGTTGCCCCGGCGCTGCCGTCGACTCCGGTCCCGGCACCGCCTGTCCCACCAGCCTTCATCCCGGCCTCGGCTCCGGCCCCGGCCTCGATCCCGGCTCCGGTGGTACCGCAACCCCCATCAACGCCGGTTGACCTAACCACGCCTCCGCCGACGCCGATGTCCCCGGTGCCGTTACTGACGCCGTCCGGGGCTCCGGACTGCGTCGTTCCCCGGTTCTCTCCGGCTCCGGACATGGAGCCGGACCGACGCCGCCCGACGCCGGCTCCGGCGCCCGATGAGACCTTGGGTCCCAAATGTCCCTCCTCCTCCATATTTTGAACAAGAGGAGGACCAGGAGAGCTGGGAGGGGTCTGAGGACCCTCTCACACAACAGTGTGAGTTTGACCCGGACTGGGTTGAGGAACTTGGGGATGCCAGTGGTCTAGACACCTCCCCTGACACTGGCATGCTGTCTCCTCCCGTGGCTACGGAGGAGGGGGCTAATTTTGCAACGGTGTTGCGTAGAGCAGCTGGAGCCTTACATCTCCAGTTGCCTACTGTGGCCGTGAGGACTAACCTCCTGACAGAAGTGCTTCAGCCGGCGGCTTCCTCTTCGGAGACTGTGCTGCCGTTTAATGATGCACTCACTGACGTTCTTTTGGGTACCTGGTCCAAACCCACCACAGGGGCTCCTGTGGATAGGAACGTGGCCCGACGCCATCGCCCTGCTCCGGGCAACCCCCTGTTTCTCTCCCAACATCCCACCCCTGAGAGCTTGGTTGTCCAAGCCTCTGCCTCCCAAACCGCCTTCCCTACCGCCCCTCCGGATAGGGAATCCAAACGCCTGGACCAATTTGGGAAGAAGGCTTTTTCTTCCTCCAGTGCTGGTTTGCGGTCCGTCAACACCGCTTGCCTTTTGGGCCGATATACCCACTCCCTGTGGGATTCGGTGGCGGCTGTTTTGCCGCAGTGTTCTGAGGAGGTCCAGACACTGCTTACCCGCGCCATTGCGGAAGGGCGAGATGCGGCTAAATACACCATCCGTTGTGGCCTTGAAACCGCCGACTCGCTGGGCAGATCGCTTGCGACGACGGTGGCGCTACGTCGCCACGCCTGGCTGAGGACAACTGGTTTCTCGGGTGATGTCCAGAATACACTCATGGACATGCCTTTTGATGGAGTCGGTCTTTTTGGTTCAAAGGCAGACCATGCGCTGGAGCGGTTTAAGGACTCACGGGCTACGGCCAAGTCCCTGGGCCTTTCTGTTGTACGCCCTCCGCTCAGCTCTGCTTTTCGCCCCATTCGTGGCCACGGAAGGGCGCCCAGTCACGTCAGCTGCCCAGCCACCGGCCCGCACAGCAAGCGTCTACGCGTGGCCGAGGACGTGGATACCGCCGTGGCGGTTCGGGCAACCAGCGTGCGGGTCAGGCCACCACCTCCAACCCGTCCGCGGCCTCCAAGCCCTCCTAGTCCCTCCTTTCCGGTGCACAGCACGCCAGTAAGGGGCAGGGTCCGCCATCACCTTCACCACTGGCGTCCCATCACCTCGGACAGGTGGGTCTTGGACATTGTCCGAAGGGGCTACTCCCTCCCCTTCGAGACCACCCCCCCAGCCATGCCGCCTCAATTCCACCGCATGTCAGGGGATCACTTGGTACTTCTGCAGAAGGAAGTCACGGCCCTCTTGGCCAAGAGGGCCATCGAGCATGTTCCGACCCCAGAAGTAGGGCGTGGTTGCTACTCCCACTACTTCCTGGTGCCCAAAAGGACAAGGAGGACATGCGTCCTATCTTGGACCTCCGGAACGTCAATCGCTTCCTCCGGAAGGAGAAGTTCAAGATGCTCACCCTAGCTCAGGTCGTGACTGCCCTCGACCCTGGAGACTGGTTGGTAGCGTTGGACTTGCAGGACGCTTATTTTCACATCCCCGTCCTGCCGGCCCACCGGCGTTACTCTGCGGTTCACGGTAGGCCTCGAGCATTTTCAGTTCACCGTGCTCCCCTTTGGCCTACAAGTGCACCTCGGGTGTTCACGAAAGTGATGGCGGTGGTCGCAGCTCATCTGCGCCGGGCAGGGGTTCCAGTCTTCCCCTACCTCGACGACTGGTTGCTGAAGGCGGGCTCTGTCCCAGGCAGTCGTCTCCCACCTCCAGACTACGGCCGAACTCCTGCACTCGCTGGGGTTCTCCATCAATGTGCCGAAGTCGCATCTGATTCCTTCTCCACAGCTCCTTTTCATCGGAGCAGTTCTGGACACGACGCAGTTTCGGGCCTATCCTCCCGAACGGCGAGTCCGGGATATTCGGGCTATGATTCCGATCTTTCAGCCTTTATCCTGGGTTTCGTACGGATGACCCTGAGGCTGCTGGGCCTCATGGCCTCCTGCATCCTGCTGGTCAATCATGCCAGATGGTATATGCGTGGCTCTGCAGTGGGACCTGAAGTTCCAGTGGGCGCAGCACCAGGGCAACCTGTCCGATCACGTCCAGATCTCGGAGGGGACTGCAAAATAGTTGCAGTGGTGGCTCTCGAACCGGCAATGGGTCATGGGCAGATCCCTCTCCTTTCCCAGCCAGAGCACACAGTTGTGACGGACGCGTCCCTTCTGGGATGGGGCGGTCACATGGGAGAGGCGGAGATCAGAGGCCTCTGGTCTCCGGCGGAGTCCCGGCTCCATATCAACCTTCTGGAGCTCCGGGCGATCCGACTTGCACTCAAGGCATTCCTTCCCTCTGTCAAAGGGAAGGTAGTGCAGGTGTTCACAGACAACACCACCGCCATGTGGTACTGCAACAAACAAGGCGGGGTGGGGTCGTGGACCCTTTGTCAGGAGGCTCTGCGCCTCTGGACATGGATGGAACATCAGGGCATGTTCCTGATGGTTCAACACCTGGCAGGTTCCCTGAACGCCAGGGCGGACGAACTCAGCCGCAGGTGCATGATGGATCACGAATGGCGTCTTCACTCGGAAGTGGCGCAAGGACTCTTTCTACAGTGGGGAGAGCCTTGGTTAGATCTATTCGCCACCGAAGAGAACGCGCAATGTCATCAGTTCTGCGCGTTGGAATTTCCAAGGCGGCACTCGCTCGGCGACGCTTTCGTCGCGAGTGGAGTTGCGGTCTGTTGTACGCCTTTCCGCCTATACCACTTCTACCCAGAGTGTTGAAGAAGATTCGGCACGACCGGGCCCAAGTCATTCTTGTGGCTCCGGACTGGGCTCGAAGAGTTTGGTATCCCAAGCTACTCAGTATGAGCGTAGATCCCCGATCCGTCTGCCTCTTCGGGAGGATCTTCTGTCGCAGCAGCAGGGGACGGTCCTCCACCCGAACCTGTCCAGCCTCCACCTGCTTGCGTGGAGATTGAGCGGCGGCAGTTGATTCCTTTCGACTTGCCTCCCGAAGTTTGTGCTGTGATTCTGGCAGCCAGGCGTCCCTCCACTAAGGTGGTATACGCCTGCAGGTGGAACAAGTTTGTGGCATGGTGCACAGCAAAGGCTGTGAATCCCCTTTCTGCCCCTCTCTCTGAGGTTCTCCTGTTCCTTCTTTCCCTGGCCCAACAGGGTTCTGCCCTGGGTACCATCAAGGGCTATCTTTGTGCCCTCTCGGCCTTCCTCAGGCTTCCTGATCAGCCCTCCCTTTTCAAGTCCCCTGTTGTTAACAGGTTTCTAAAAGGCATTACACACCTCTTCCCTCCTGTTCCGTTTGTGATGCCTCAGTGGGACTTGAACTTGGTTCTTACCTTTCTTATGTGCGCTCCCTTTGAGCCTTTACATAACTGTCCTCTTCGTCTTCTGACTCTGAAGACTGCCTTTCTGGTGGCCATCACCTCCGCTCGGCGGGTGAGTGAGCTCCAGGCTCTCTCATGTAAACCTCCCTTTCTGTCTGTCCATCCAGACAAGGTTGTTCTTAGGACGCGTCCGTCCTTCTTGCCAAAGGTGGTTACTGCCTTCCACATTGGGCAGACCATCACTTTGCCCACCTTCTTTCCGCCTCCGCATCCTTCCAGAGAGGAAGAGAGGCTCCACCGTCTGGACCCAAAACGTGCGCTTTCCTTTTACATCGACCGCACACGCCATTTCCGGGTGGATGACCAGCTCTTTGTTGGCTACGTGGGCGCCAAAAAAGGTTGGGCGGTGCACAAGAGAACCATCTCCCGCTGGGTAACCTTGTGTATCAAAGCCTGCTATTCTTTGGCTAAGAAGGAGCCTCCTGTTGGGCTGCGTGCCCATTCCACCAGGGCAACGGCTGCTACCACGGCTTTGGGCCGCGGTGTTCCGCTGCTGGATATCTGTCAGGCAGCTACGTGGGCCTCGCTGCACACGTTTACCAAGCATTACTGCCTTGACAGCCAAGTCCGGAGAGACGGCTTCTTTGGCCGTTCTGTTCTCCGAGACTTCCTCGTCTGATCTTTGTTCGCAGACCCACCACCGGGGTTGGTATTGCTGGGGTATCTATTCTAAGGTAAGGAATCTGTCACTAACGTGTCTCTTTCAGATGCACAAGTTACTAACTTGTGTAACGATATATCTGTAAGAGACAGTAGTTAGTGACAGATTCCTACCGCCCACCCATCCTACCCGTTCTGCGAACTGATTTCTAGGGTTAAAGTCATCCCTTTCAGGGCCCTAGTATTTTTCAGACACCTATGCAGCTTCTTGCATGGCTCTGCGTTCCTGGCGCGGAAAGTCGTGTACAGAACTGACGTCAGCGCGCAGGGGCGGCGTCTAAGTACTGCCCGCGACGTCATCCCGGCGACCACGACGCCGACGACGGACGCGGAGCCGCACGACGCCGCCTACCGACGCGCAAGGGTACTGCTACGCAAAAAACTTTCCGGATCCAGCCTGACGCCTGGGGATATTCTAAGGTAAGGAATATGTCACTAACTACTGTCTCTTACAGATATATCGTTACACAAGTTAGTAACTTGTGCAATAAGACTAAAATCGTGAGACAACCCCCCCTGGCTTGTGTGGCTTTTCCCAAACGGCCTTGGGAAAGGGTAGCAATTGATTTCTTGGGTCCAGTATCCAAACTCGGGTCACAAAGCAAATTTGTGATGGTTCTGGTAGATTACCATTCCAAGTGGTTTGTTATTGAGTCCACCTATTTTATTGACACGGAGAAGGTGGTAGGGTTTTTGGAAAGGGTATTTATGAAGGAAGGTATTCCAAAGACCTAGTATCTGACAATGGTGTACAACTGGTATTTAGGAAGATGAGAGAATTTCTGTGCAGACTGGGGATCAAGCATGAAAAGGTTGCCTTGTTTAGACCTCAAGCCAATGGATTGGTTGAGAGAATTAATCGTCTCATTATGGAAAACATACAACTCTCATTGTCGAATGGGTCATCCTGGTTTGAAGAGTTAAAGGAGTTGGTGTGGTCATATAGGGTAACGCCCCATTCAGTGACAGTAGTGTCGCCGTTTATCTCCCTCAAGGGGCGAGAGCCTGGTGTGAAAGATGTTCCAGGCTGGCTAAAAACAGACTGTGTATGGGTCGATCGTGCTGCTGTAGAGAGTGATGTGACCCAGAAACAACTTGTTGCAATGGAGTACTATAATGCCAGGAAAGGTGTCAAGGTACCTGACATAAAGGAGGGAGATTGGGTTGCGGTCAAAAGAAGCGGAATAGTCAGCAAGGGTGAAAGCAAATTTTCTAAACCAGTACAAGTGAAAGCATTGAAGAAGAATATTCTCATTTTGGCTGATGGTTCTGCTTGGAGTATGGGGAATGTCTGTAAATGTCATGCTCCCCAGCCAATTCCTGTTGACAATTACAACATATTAGTTACCTGTTGTTAAGGGAGTATTATCTTTTTTTACAGTTATGTATAAGGGGGAAGATGTGTGGAGTTGTCAGAACCTCCTAGGGATGGAATTCAGAACCATGTTGGTTGGTGGAATGTTGCTCGATAAATCTGAAGGGAGGTGGGAGCTCAAAAGCTGGGAGAGCAAGCTGGAGGTACCTGTGGATGTATCTTGGACCAATAAGGATTATATCTTTTACTACACAGCGTTTGGAGTGGATCCTTACAGCTAGGACTTGGAAAAGATTCGGAAGGGTCACTGTACCCTGGAGAATACAAGACCTTAGACCCAAATATGGACTGGGGTGAGGAATTGGCGGATGCCAGTGGACTGGACACCTCTCCAGATACTGGCTTGGTCTCTCCTCCTACCCTGGCTACTGAGGTGGGTATCACATTTGTTGTAGTGGTGAGAAGGGCGTCCGAGGTCCTGGACCTTTAGTTGCCCTCCATGGCTGTCAAGACTAACATCTTGATGGAGGTGCTTCAACCGGGAGTCACCCCTTCAGATCTGCTTCACCCATTTAATGGAGCCCTCACGGACGTCCTGCTCGGGGTCTGGTCCAAGCCCTGCACAGGGACTCCTGTGGACAGTACAATATCCCACCTCCATCGCCCTGCCCCAGAGGACCCCTCTTTTCTCACCCAAAACCCTACCCTGGAGAGCTTGGTGATACAAGTCTCCATTTCCTGAGTGAACCCTGTTGCATTTCCTTCCGTCCCAGCTGGTTGGGAATCCAAAAGGCTGGACACCTTAGGTAAGACAATGTTTTCTTCTTCCAAGCTGGCATTGCAGTCTGTGAACACCATATGCCTTTTTGGGCTTACTCCCATTCCCTTTGGGATTCGGTTTCGCAGGTGCTGCCTGTGGTCCCGGAGGAAGCCTGGGCCCTACTCTCCCAAACTATGGCTGATGGGAGAGACGCAGCTAAGTTCACAATCAGATGTGGGCTGGACTCGACCTACTCGCTAGGTAGAATGGTTTCTTCGTCGTTTACCTTACGGCTCCACTCCTGGCTGAGGACAACTGGCTTTTCAAGGGATGTCTAAGTTCCGCTTATGGACATGCCCTTTGATGGCTCCCGCCTCTTCAGAGACAGGCAGACTCAACGCTGGAGCATTTCAAGGACAACAGAGCTGTGACCTGGTCCTTGGTCCTTTCCATGGCTCCCCGTCACCTCCTGTCTACCTTCTGCTCCTTTCGTGGCCATGTAAGGGACTTCCAGCCACGTCTCTACCTGCTCAGCCGCCATAGGCCACAAGCTTCCAAGCCCCTGCATGGCTGAGGACGCAGCACCCACAGACCCTGTAGGTTAGGCAGCCAGAGATCGGCCCAGTCTACTAACCCCCGGCAGTTGCAGACTTCAAGCCTCTTTAGTTTGCCCTCCGACCATCCTGGGCAACCAGTGGGCGACAGGATATGCCATCACCTGCATAACTGGTAGTCAATAACATCAGACCGCTGGGTTCTCCAGATTGTCCGAAGGGGCTACTCCTTCCCCTTCGTAACTACCCCTCCACCCACGCCATCAACTTACGACAGGCTGAAGGAGGACCATCTCCCCTTACTGTGCGAGGAAGTGGCCACTCTCTTGGCCAAAGGAGCCATAGAGAGGGTGCCGGCATCAGATGTAGGTTGTGATAGCTATTCTAGCTACATTCTGGTCCCAAGAATGACGGAGGCTTTTGTCCTATCCTTGACCAGCGTCCTCTCAATTTCTTCCTGAAAAAGGAGAAATTCAGAATTCTCAGAGACCCCTACATTGCTATAGAAAATGCCCTTGAAGCTGCTACCAAAGCTGCCAAAAGTGCAGATGACTACACTGTCGATGGAACCAGTGTCTACAGTGCTGAGGTAAAAAGCACAGTTAATGACGAGACCACCATTGACAAAGAAATCAGATGTGTCCCGTCAATGTTTCCAGTCCCTTCGATGATGGAATTGGCAACTCCATTGGCGACATCCCCAACATTGACAACGACCCCGTCAGCCACAGTGTCAACAACAACCTCATCTACCACAGTTCTGTTGATGACAACACCGTCTATGATGAAATCATCAGAAAAGAATCTAAAAACTAAGTCTCTGATAACGGCGACCCAATTGATGGTTCCATCGACAAAGATTCCCATGGCTAAACAATCTGAAAAAACATCAAAAATGTGTTTAATAAAAAAAAAAAAAAAAGATGCCAACTCCTTTATTGCCTGAACATCCTTTTCTGACCAAGTGCCATCACTGCCATCTCAGTGTCTTTTGGACACAAAATAATCAGATGACGAGAGGCCTTTTGGCCCCTCCTACAGGCAAACTGTACTCTAGGTTTAATACTAGGATCCTGAAGATAAATATGACGAGGGAAGCATCAGCCTTCCATTCGGGGCTAAGAGTGAGTTGATGAATCTGAATCCAGCATCCCTTACTAGTCATATGAGGAGCGGATGGATGAAGAAGAGTGGCATTATTACTATGATGATTAGGAGCCATAATATTCGTAGCATATGGCCCAGGTTCCTGCAGCACTAGTGAAAGGCCTTCGATAGGTGTTGACTGATTATTATGCACGATTACTAGAATTCTCAGGTGGTGACTCTGGCCAACAGTTGTTTTGGACCCTGCATGTTACAGACACCTTGTAGAAGGCCAGGGAGAAACATGCTACATTTTTAGAACGCGTCAAATATCTAGTGGCTTATATGGGAAGAACCCATACGGAGGGGGATAGGGGGGGGGGGCTCTTGTCTTGGCTTACCAGAACAACACACCCACAAATACCTATACAAGTCATTAGAACGCAAGAGGCAAACAAAGTCCATATGCAGGCATCAATTAATCAATCCATCCAAGACTAATATGTCACACTATATTCTAACAATATGCAAACCTCTACTGCATTTATTGATAGCTTTCTAACTAGCTAGGCCTTCCCCCGGGTCCTCGAGTACACAGTGAAAGGCTTGGTAGCTCCTGTCTCTGAGCAAGAGATACGAAAAGCAATCTAATTGCACGCTAGCGGAAAAACGCCTGGTTTTAATGGCCTGCACATTGAATTTTATGCTATATTTGAGTCTCTCTTTGTACCACAACTATTTAAATTATACCAGGCAGCAAACCACTTTGGATGTCTCCCACCCCCAACAAATGAGTTTGTGACCACCTCGCTCCTGAAGCCAGGCTGGATCCCATTGTCCCTTTCTTCATACGGGTCTATTGCCATCCTAACAAGGAGTATAAAATATTGATCACAATTATAGCTGGTCGACTACTCCCTCTCCTCCCTGGACTTAATGAAGATCAAAACAATTTAATTCCTAGAAGAAACACCTCCCTTAACATTAGGTGGCTTTTTTATATATTAGAGGAGGCTCTAATCATCTAGCCTAGTGCTGCCTGTTTAACATTAGGGATTGAACAGGCTTTTGATATACTTGATGGGACCTACCTGATGAGAGTGCTAAAAGTGTATGGCATCCCTAATCTCCTGAGTGAATGGATTAAGCTATTTTTTTCTGCAACAACGTCTAGAGTTAAAACTGGTAGGTATAAATGCAGTCCTTATAAAATAGCCAGGGATACAAGGCATTACTATTCCCATTACTATTTGAGTTTGCAATATAACCCCTAGCTATAATGCTACTTGACCAAGGACAGTCCTGGGTTATCCATTGGCTGGGATAGTACATGCTTTCTCACTCCCTGCTTCAACGGCGTCTCAACTTTTGACATTTGAGGATTAATATGTACTTTGGGCAGGCCGTCCTCCTAGATGGAAATCTTGGTAAAACAATACTTTTGTTGGGATCCCATGTTACCTTCTTAATTACCTTGCCTCCAACGGCACCTGCATACATTGCAAGAGCGAAAATGATCATCCTTCCCCGCCTCCTATACCACTTGTTAATCTGTCGCTGATTATAACTCCACTATTTTATTTATTTTTTGGAAAAGTTTTATAGAGCACGAACATGACCCGGCCGGGTATCAGAGCGCTGTACAACGAAGCCAGCTGCTATGCTGGTACAGGAGGACATAATAGATAGCTAAGCTTATGCAGTAGAAGAACAATGGAGACAAAGTAGAAATGTAAACAGTTAACAAGATGAAGATTGTATAGTAGACAAGGGAATACAGGGTTGTAGGTCAACACCATTAGTTTGTAAGGCTACAGAACAATTGTCACAAGTAACTATTCCAGAGCAAACCTTTGACTTCTTTTTTAAATGCATGGGTCGAGGAGTTCATTCTGATTTCTGGCGGGAGAGCGTTGCAAATTCTCGGAGCAAGACCTGAGAAGGCAAAGCTGTAAGTTCTCTTCTTTTTGAACTTTGGTGGTTTCAGCAGTAGAATGAGTGAACTTCTTGGTGCGCGATTACCCGATAACTCAAGTTTATTTGCCAGGTAAGTGGGCGTGTTCTGATGGAGCGCTTTGTGCGTCAAGCAGGCTATCTTATACCTGATCCTTGTATCGATGAAGAGCCAGTTGAGTTGGAGTAGGTCTGGTGTGATGTGGTCACGCTTTCTTGAGCCCGTGATGAGTCTGGCAGCAGAGTTCAGAGTGGCCCTTAAAGGGGCTAATTTAGCTTTGGGTAGCCCTGCCACAGTTGCAATTCCGTAATTTAAACAGGAGATAACTAGGGATTGGCCAGCTTGTTTCAGGTCAGTAGGCGGCAGGAACAGTTTGATTTTCCTTAATGCGCATAGTTGGTGATTGGCTCCTCTTGTTGTTGCACTGTTGTGATCTTGCATAGTCAGGCATTTATCCAGGATTAGGCCAAGTGATCTAGTGGAGCTTACAACATGAGGGGTGCAATTGAGGGCTGTTAGTTGTTTGAGCCAGTCCTGAATGGGTGCAGTATGATTGTGGGGGCAAGCAGGAGGAATTCTGTTTTGAGTGTATTTAACATAAGGTGGTTGTGAGATAACCACTGCTGAGTTTTCAAAAGAGCATGGTTGAGAGTAGTTATGTCGTCCGTAGAGGAGATTTTCATATACAGTTGAGTATCATCTGCGTACATGTGATATTGTATGTCAGACCGTTTCAGAATTTCGGTGAGAGGTTCCAAGTAGCGGTTGAAGAGAGTGGGTGAGAGTGCGGATCCTTGTGGAACTCCAATAGAGACAGGCTTACTGTTGGAGAGGTCATTGTTGATTTTGATTCTTTGAGATCTATTTTGAAGGAAGGATCCAAACCAATTTAGGACTGGACCTGATAACCCCATCCTTGTTTCTAGAAGGTTGATTAGTTTGTCAGGTTTGACCGTGTCAAACGCTGAGGAAAGATCCAGCAGAATAATTAGGCATGGTTCGTTTTGGTCAAGTATTCTTAAGACATTGTCTAATATGTGTGTTAATGCATTTTCGGTACTGTGACCAGATCTGAAGCCCGATTGGTGTTGGTCAAGTAGTTGGAAATGCTCAATGTGGTTGCAGAGTTGTGTATGAACATACTTCTCAAGAAGTTTGGACAGAGTCATGATATTGGAGATTGGTCGGAACTTGTTAGGATCAGATAAGTCTTCCTTAGGTTTCTTTGGGATTGGGGGGACTTGCCCGATCTTGACGCAATCAAGAATCACTCCTTGTGTGAGAGATTCATGTACAATCTTCGACCATGGAGGGAAAATGGATGAGATAAGTTCATTAAAGATTTTGGAGGGCATAAGATCAAAGAAGTGATTTGACGGTTTTAATGTAGTCATGATGTTAAGCAGCTCAGCATCGTGCGGTAGTCTGAAGGTATTCCAAGAAGCATCATTTCTTTTAGTGTAGACAAACAATTCCATCAGAGGAGGGCTCATCCCAGGTCTACCGGAGGCGTCGGTAGAGAGATCCTGATTTTGTAAGTCTTGTAGGGAGAGTTGCAGATCTAATTCTATCTTTCTTGTTTTTTCAATGATATGGGCTGAAAAGTCCTCGCTGGTTGGGATTGAGTCCTTGAGTGCCCCAAGTTGGTTAGAGTGGTTCGTTTGTTGATTGATGATTTCAAAGAGTTTTTTGGGTCTGTTTTTGGCCTTATCCAGCTGTGATCTAAAGTGATCAGATTTGGCGATGCGTTTATGTTTGTTATAAGCTTTCCTTGTCTTTCTTAGTTGTTTGAGGTTGTCTAGGGAGGGAGAATTTCTCCACGTTCTTTCATCACGTCTGAGTTGACGTCATTCCACATTGATTGAGGGAGCCGTTGAACCAGGGTTTAGGATGCTTGCTAGGGATTCTTTTGAGTTGCAGGGGAGCCAGTGCATCGAAGATATCAGTCATGGAGTGGGTGTAGTGATCGGTGAGTTCCTCGAGATTTGTCATGTTAGGGGGTGGCAGCAGAAGATTGCTGCTCATGATGGTAAGATCATTTACGTTGATGTTTCTCAACTC
Source organism: Calotriton arnoldi (assembly GCA_963921515.1). Taxonomy (NCBI): domain Eukaryota; kingdom Metazoa; phylum Chordata; class Amphibia; order Caudata; family Salamandridae; genus Calotriton; species Calotriton arnoldi. Next base: position 2,813,030 of record CAWUFW010000711.1, on the reverse strand, counting down.
ACATGCCCATTGTTTATTTTTTTGAGGTTGACCATGTCTGATCAACACCTTTTCGAAGATGCTGAAGGAGATTAAGAGGTGATATGACCAATCGAAAGGTAATATATCATCCAATTGTATGATATTATCCTTGGCAATGATAAGATCTAATGTGACACCTTTGTAATGTGTAGGCTTGTTGCAAGACTGGGTGAGGTTCAGGTCAGTTAGGAAGGTCTTGAAGGTATGTACTAATGGATCATTTTCATTGTTCCAATGTAAGTTGAAATCACCAAGGAAGATATGGTTATGGGGTTGGTCCGCTTTGACTGATATGGTCTCCATTATTTGTTCAATGAACAGAGTATTGTCTCCAGGGGGGTGATATATTATGTGGAGTGTACAAATTGTTTTGTCATTGTTAAGATTTCAAGATCCAGGTGTTCATAAGAGGACATTGGCGCCGGGGGTATCTGTTTCACAGAGAGGGTAGTTCTATGGATGCAGGCAATGCCACCCCCGGTTTTGACTAGTCTATCCATTCTAATGATGTCATAGTCAGAGGGGACTAGAATGTCCAGGATTGGGGTAGAGGTATCCTTGAGCCAAGTTTCAGTTAAGATCAAGGTGTCTAAATCATATGAGAAAATGAGGTGTGCAATGTCAGCTGCATGCTTTACTGTTGATCTGCAATTGATAAGCTTCGATTTGATGCAAGATTTGGTCTTTACAGTTTCAAGGTGTGTTGTTTGGATGGTTTGTAAGTTTTCTTTGCTCATAGATTGGAGGTTGACACTGGGTTCTCTAAACGGATTTGAGGAAATAGTTTGGATATTGAATGTGGAGGGGACTGGTTCAGTAAGATCTGAGTTGTATGAAAGTAATAGGGAATGAATGTCCACCTCAGTCAGGTGATCGGTAACCCTATTTGGTCTTGAGTGATTATTAAGGTATGGCCGAGAATTCCAGTGAGTATTCCTTATAATATCCCTGGCTAATATTTCCCTTTGGAAGTAATTGATCATTGTGGAGAGGTTAGGTTGTTTAATCTCTGAAGTCGTACTGAGCTCCCTAAACTTCTCCGATTTTAAAGAGCGGTGTAATAAGATCATAAGGCTCTCTTTAACTAGTTTAAGATTACTCTTGATGTCAGTCAACCTATCCTCGCTAAAGGGAGGGTTTAGCGAGTGCGTGGGAGGTCTAGTGGTGGTATGCGAGGGAGGTCCATCTGAAGGGATAGGGGAAGTAGTAAGGGGGGATTCCGCTTGAGAGAGGAGGGAGGTATTATGGGAGTTGATGGGCGATTGCTGTATCAAGGATGGTGTATCGGAAGTGGGGACTGGGTTAGGAATCGGAGTCAAGATAATACCTTCCTTGGATGAAGAGACCCGTGTGAAGGTGAGCCTGTTGCAGGAAAGGGATTTGCCTCTGTGCGGGTATGTATTAGAAGGTGAGAGGGTAGATGACCTCAAGTTCCCTAGATTGTCGTTATAGCGCACTATCGAGGGTTGATCATTGTGTTTCAATGCCCTGTGTGTAAATGGATCAGGGAGACCCCATGAGTTGGTGTAAGGGTGGTCATTATGAGCTAAGTACATTCTTGGATCATCCTCAGAGTAATCCTGGAAGGCGCAAGGGGTAGGTTCACCCGTAGAGCTGGAAACAACGCTTTGGGGGTATCATTGTGGTTGATAGAGCTTGATCTTGTTGCAAAGAAGTTGTATTGTTAGCCAATGAGTTTTTAATCCTCATAAAGAATTTGTCGAACTGCTCTAGGTTTTGATCCGAAGATTGAATAAGAATGCTCTCATTGTTGTAAATGGAAATGGTGAGATCAGCTTTGAAGATTGGAGAGGAAATAATGGAAAGTCTAAAACCATGAGGTGTTTTCCTTATTGGTTTGACATAAAACAAGGATATGAAGGTTTTTCTCCATTAGGCTCTTCTGTTCGTGAAGATTAGGTCATTCACAATGCTGCCTTTAGACTATATTTCCGAGAACTGAATACTGTGCTGGAGGAGTTGGTGAAGGAGCATAGAAAACAGAATGAGCCTAGCTAAACTAAAATTACCTCCTATCAAAGGCAGCATGAGAGTTCCTGATTTCTGGGGATACTATTTCAGTGCACAACTCCAGTGGGCAGCATACAGATTTGTGGGCCATGCTTTCAGAGAAACAGAAATGAGTGAGGAACAGATACAGGACAGTGAACTGTATAGAATCCTATTTCCGGGCACATGGACCTATTCCTCTTGGTCTGGACAGCAGTAGAAACTCAGAGATACTGCATCCACTACACATATTCAACACTACCATATGCACTTCCTATCCCACAACAGGTATTCCCCACCAGAAGTGGTACCCTTATGCCATGTCGACTAATATGATGAGAACAGGTTAATACCCACCCAATGGGAGACCTCTATGAGGAAGGGACTCTCCAGAAATTCCAAGAGCTGATTGACATCCATGGGTTACAAGAAGGTCAATTTTTGCTGTATGGTAGGATTCCCTTACACTACAAACAATATAGCACATGAACTGCAAACAGCCTGCTACACATGCTGTCATGAACACACAGGGAAATCATTGCTGATGCTTAAAGACCAATGGGAAGCATGTTCAGGGCAAATCTCTAATGATAAAGAATGGCAGAAGGCCCTGGAAAATCCCCAGAAGGGATAACGTGCATTATAATTTCTCTTACGTCACTAGATCCCGTGGTAGCGGTGAGGGCCCCCACTTCCAACAACTGCAATCAGATTGCTCACGTCTTTTCAGATAAAATTTCTTCTCTGTATGCCTCCTTCCCAGAAAAAGCAAAGAACTGTAGTTTCTCTCCCCCTAGAGCATTATCTGGCTCATTTCCGTAAGGTTTATTTGGCATCAGAAATACGTCTGTAAAAGACATTTGTTCTCTTGCTGCAAAGTTTAACTCGGGCTCCCTGCAAGATATGGCCTCTCTAGCCATTTTGCAACGTGGGCTCATGACTCTTGTCTCAACTCTATGTGCATTGCTTACCTATCCTTCGAAGCTGGACAACTCCCAGCTCAGTGGAAACACGCTATGGTGGTTCCTCCCCTGAAGAAACCTGCTTTGGACCCTTCTAAGCCCTGAAAATCTTAGTTCGATTTCAATGCTTCCCTACTTTGAGAAAATTGCCAAAAAACATGTAAATTCTCTACAAATGAAGTTTATTGACGAAAATGACATTCTTCACAAGACGCAATCTGGTTTTAGGCCGCAGTATAGCACTGAATCTGCCCTCTTACTAGCCTCAGAAACACTACTTACACTGGCTGACGAAGGTAAGACGGCTGCATTAGTCTTGCAAAACCTAATTGCAGCCTTCAATACATAAGCTAGGTCCTCATGCAACTAACACATACATCAGTAATGAATTAGTAAGTACAGAAACACAGTCTAACTCACTAACCATTGTAATGGACCCACACACACCATCCACATGAAATAGGCAACTAATGTGAACAGCATTACAACCATCCAAATGTCACTACACAGAAGGCCACAGTGCATAGACACCTTGCATAAAAATGGATCTCTAATTAAGGGGGAGTCCTGGAAGACAACATGACCAGGACATAGTCTGATTTGTACCTACCTTACACTCTCCATGTGGACAGGACATTGAAAATCAGTCTCAGCTGGGACTAATGGGTATTGGCACAATGTGGCATCCACATGTGTCAAATTCTTCATTGGAAGTACTCATCAAGATCCACTGAAGGAACAGCAATTGGCCCATATCTATAAAGTCACATTTTGCAGTTTACACATTGCTCTGTGTACTTGTGCTTCTAAAATAACTATCATGTATGTAGAATCAAAACGCCTGCTAGTGTATAGACAAGAAGAGTCACTTGTACACATCAAATACATATGCAACATACATCTCATTGAGTTTGGTCCGTTGACACACTTGCACAATGGACTTAGAAATCTGCCTAAACTATGAATGCATACAATATCAAATGCAAGGTTTGGCCCTTTACCTCACAAACCTCATGCGGACATTGATACCCAGCCAATGTAAGTACACAAATCCACACAACATCGCAATAGACTTACCTACTCTATGAACCATATGCTATCATTGTCATACTAACAGAACTATACTCACACATCACAAAATACACATGAATGACAGTTAACAGCAAGAGCTATGTTTGGACACAGGAATACCAAAACTAAAGAAAAATGCTTTAATTTGAAAGAGACAATTAGTTATAGATTCCTTATCTTAGAATTACCCCCAGGCGTCAGACTGGATCCGAAGAATTTTTTCGTCAGCAGTACCCCTGCGAGTCGAAAGGTGGCGTCGGTCGACTCCCCGTTCGTCGTTGGCATCGTGGTCGCCGGGATGACGTCGCAGTAGCTACTTAGACGCTGCCCTCGCACGCTGACGTCAGTTCTCTCTTTTTCCGCGCCAGCCAGCGCAGATCCGGAGAGAGCGGTACCTCCAGTCACTTTTTGACTGACCTTTTGCCGACTTTTGTCGTCATCGTTTTTGAGTCTTCGACTCCTGGTGCACGTCAGGGATGCCCGGTTTCAAGGCTTGCGGCTCCTGCAGCCGGCTGATGTCAGTAACGGATCCGCACCGCATGTGCCTCTTTTGCCTGGAGCGCGACCACGACCCCAAGTCGTGCTCCAACTGCCGGACCATGAATCCGAAGTCTTTGCGGGAGCGGGCCCGAAAGCTTCTCGAGGCCCGGCAGTCAGCTCCGCGCCGTTCGAGGTCCCGGTCGCGTGGGAGGTCGAGGGACCGGTCGCAGAGCCACCACCATCAGTCTTCTTCAAAGTCTTCTCACTCCTCAGGTAAGTCGAAGCACAAGAAGAAGTCGAAGAAGCACCGTCGCTCTTCGACTTCTCCCCGTTGGTCGGCCGATGCGACGAGGGATGCGGTGGTGCCCCTCCCGCAGCTCCGCATGCGGAGCATCAAGGGTCGACTTCGAGTTTCCCTCCCTTCCCGGGACCCGGAGCGACCCCTGCCCGGCTTCGCACCTTTTACGAAGCGATGCATGCCATCTTTGGGCAGCCCGCCTCCGCCGTCGATCCTTCGGGCCCTGCAGACTCGGCTGGGGGCCCTGGGCTTTCTACGCCGGCGGCTCCAGCCCCGGCACCGCAGGGCCCCCTTGGATCCAGGCCTGGATCTGGATCGGCGCCGGTCGACCTGATTACACCTCCCCCAGCGCCAATTCCACCGGCACCACGTCCGCAGCCGACGCCGGTTGTGTCCCCAACCCGGTGTTGACCCCGCCTCCACCCCGATGTAGACACGGAGCCGGACCGGCGCCAACGGGCACTTTTGTGCCCCTGTTCTACCCTGGCTCTTTTAGGCCAGATTGGCAGCCAGAGGAGGGTGAGGAGGACTGGGAGGGGTCTGGAGACCCTTTGACTGACCAGTTGGGTTACGAACCGGACTGGAGAGAGGAACTGGGGGAAGCCAGTGGTCTGGATACCTCACCAGATCTTGGCATGTTGTCTCCTCCTACCGTGGCTACGGAGGAGGTAGTGTCTTACGCCATTTTGTTGCGTAGGGCGGCTGAGGCTCTCAACCTCGAGCTTCCTTCGGTGGCAGTCAAGACTAACCTCCTGACAGAGGTGCTTCAACCAGCAGCGAGCTCTTCGGAGCCCCTGCTACCGTTTAATGAAGCCCTCACTGACATCCTTTTGGGCACCTGGTCCAGGCCCAACACAGGGGCTCCTGTGGATAGGATGATTGCCCGACGCCACCGCCCGGCCCCGGGCGACCCCACTTTCCTCTCCCAACACCCCACCCCCTGAGAGCTTGGTGGTTCAAGCCTCCACATCTAAAGGCGCATTCCCTAACGCACCAACTGTTAGGGAATCCAAAAAGCTGGACCATCTTGGGAAGGAGATGTTTTCTTCCTCCAGCTTGGGACTGCGGTCGGTAAACACTGCATGTCTGTTGGACCGTTACACCCACTCCGTGTGGGATACGGTGGCGCAAGTGCTGCCCCAGTGTCCGTAGGAGGCCCGGGCTGTACTCTCTTGTGCAGTTGCCGAAGGGAGAGACGCAGCAAAGTTTACCGTTCGCTGTGGACTGGATACCGCCGACTCGCTAGGCAGGAGGATTTCCACGTTGGTAGCCCTTCGACGCTACGCCTGGCTGAGGTCGATTGGTTTTTCCTGGGATGTCCAATCCACTCCTAATGACATGCCCTTTGATGGCCGTCGCCTGTTCGGCGACAAGGCAGACAACGCGCTAGAGCGCTTCAAGGACTCTCGGGCTACGGCCAAGTCCTTGGGCCTCTCCACCACCCGCCCTGCGCAGTCTGCCTTTCGCCCCTTTCGTGGCTACGGAAGGGGTGCCCCACCACGTTCCGCCCAGAGCCACAGGCCGGCGCAAGCTGTTCAGCCCCTGCGCGGCCAGGGACGTGAGAACCACCGCCGTGGTTCTGGGGGCCAGCGACCGTGCCAGTCCACCACAGCCCCCTCTACAGCAGCCTCCAAACCCTCCTAGTCCGACCTTTCAGGGCCACCGATCGCCAGTGGGCGGCAGGATTCGCCATCACCTCCCCCACTGGCGCACCATCATGTCGGACAGGTGGGTTTTGCAGATAGTCCGAAGGGGCTACTCCCTCCCCTTCGAGACTACCCCCCAGCCATGCCACCTTAGTACCATCGCATGTCGGAGGATCATCTGGCCCTTCTCCAACAAAAAGTTACGGCTCTCTTGGCCAAGGGAGCCATTGAGTGAGTTCCTGCCCCAGAAGTAGGTCGTGGTTGCTATTCCCACTACTTTCTGGTGCCCAAGAAGGACAAAGGCCTGCGTCCTATCTTGGATCTCAGGAACGTCAACATTCCGGAAGGAGAAGTTCAAAATGGTGACGCTAGCTCAGGTCCTTTCTGCTCTCGACCCTGGAGACTGGATGGTAGCGTTGGACTTGCAGGATGCTTACTTTCACATCCCCGTCCTGCCGGTCCACCGGCGCTACTTGCGGTTCACGGTATTCCACGAGCACTTTTAGTTTACCGTGCTCCCCTTTGGCCTTACCAGCGCCCCTCGGGTGTTCATGAAGGTGATGGCGGTGGTCGCAGCTCCTCTGCGCAGATCAGGGGTTCCAGTCTTCCCCTATCTCGACGACTGGCTGTTGAAGGCGGGCTCACCCCAGGCTGTCGTCTCCCACCTCCAGACTATGGCGGACCTCCTGCATTCTCTGGGGTTCACTATCAACGTGCCGAAGTCAAACCTGACTCCCTCTCAGAAGCTCCTTTTCATCGGAGCGGTTCTAGACACGACGCAGTTTCGGGCTTATCCTCCAGAGCAGCGAGTCCGGGATATTCAGGCTATGAGTCCGATCTTTCAGCCTCTATCCCGGGTTTCGGTCAGAATGACCCTGAGGCTGCTGGGCCTCATGGCCTCCTGCATCCTGCTGGTAGATCATGCCAGGTGGCATATGTGGGCTCTGCAGTGGGACCTGAAGTTCCAGTGGGCACAGTATCAGGGGAACCTGTCCGATTGCGTCCAGATCTCGGAGGGCACTGCACGCCAATTGCAGTGGTGGCTAACGAACCGGGATTGGGTCAACGGCAGATCTCTCTCCCTTCCCCAACCAGAGTTCACAGTGGTGACGGATGCATCCCTTCTGGGGTGGGGCGGCCACATGGGCGAGGCGGAGATCAGAGGCCTCTGGTTTCCGGCGGAGTCCGGGCTCCACATCAACCTTCTGGAGCTTCGGGCGATCCGTCTTGCACTGAAAGCATTCCTTCCCTCTGTCCGGGGAAGAGTAGTGCAGGTGTTCACGGACAACACCACCGCCATGTGGTACTGCAACAAACAGGGCGGGGTGGGGTCATGGACCCTATGTCGAGAGGCTCTCCGTCTCTGGACATGGCTGGAACATCAGGGCATATCCCTGGTGGTTCAACACCAGGCAGGTTCACTGAACGCCAGGGCGGACGATCTCAGCCGCAGGTGCATGATGGATCACGAATGGCGTCTTCACTCAGAGGTGGTGCAAGGTCTCTTTCAGCAGTGGGGAGAGCCTTTGTTAGATCTATGCGCCACCGAAGAGAACGCGCAATGTCAGCAATTCTGCGCGTTGGAATTTCCAGGGCGGCACTCGCTAGGCGACGCTTTTCGTCGCGAGTGGAGTTGCGGTCTTCTATATGCCTTTCCACCTATACCAAAAGTAAAAAAAAAGCTTTATTTCGATATAAATATCATAAAAGCATCGAACATTTCATCAGTACCAAAAATAAAAGATGCAATCTATTATTAAAATATAACAGTGCAATAAATCCTGACAATCGAAATATAAGCTATATACACGGATAAAATTGACTCATTGTAAGATAAAAACAAAATAAAAACAATAGGTAAAAAGATAAAATAAGTATATCATAACAATTACCAAATGTAGCAGATTGGGATGACATTGCCCTAATCATTAAAGTCAATTGGCAAACCGACATAAACTGTGAGTCGCGATCAAGATGTTCTTTGTAAAATCTTACATCTAATTTTCCAAGCACAACCCAGAAATTTGGCGGTTCCACACGCATAAAAGGTTCTCGAGTCAGATTTTAATATACGCAAGGCTACTTTGTGGTCGTGAGTGCCTAGTTGTTTACAAATGGGCACGAGCCACCTAGACCTAGCTTTAGCATACCCCGGACAAGCAAACATAAAATGTGCAACACTCTCCTTGGGTGACCCACAGGAAGGGCATTCATCAATGGTTTGGTGCGGAGGGCGCCACTTTGCGGTAAATTCATGGACTGGAAGTGTGCCATATCTAAATTGAGTGTATAATGCCCTATCCCTGGGGGTCTGAATTACATCCATATAAGGTTCAAGGCCTCTGGAGTGCCCAGAGTGCTGAAGAAGATCAAGCGCGACCTGGCCCAAGTCATTCTGGTGGCTCCGGATTGGGCACGAAGAGTCTGGTATCCCGAGCTGCTACACATGGCCATCGATCCTCCGATCAGACTGCCTCTTCGGGAGGATCGTCTGTCGCAGCGCAGCAGGGGACGGTCCTCCACCCAAACCTGTCCAGTCTCCACCTCCTTGCGTGGAGATTGAGCGGCGGCAGTTGACATCTTTTGACCTGCCTCGCGAAGTCTGTGATGTTATCTTGGCAGCCAGGCGACCCTCCACCAAGACGGTATACGCCTGCAGATGGTACACATTTGTGGCATGGTGCACAGCAAAGGCTGTGGATCCCCTTTCTGCCCCTCTTTCTGAGGTTCTCTTGTTCCTCCTTTCTTTGGCCCAGCAGGGCTTTGCTCTGGACACTCTTAAGGGCTACCTCTCAGCCATTTCAGCCTTTCTTAGGCTTCCTGATCAGCTTTCTCTTTTCAAGTCCCCTGTTGTAAATCGCTTCCTTAAGGGCATTACTCATCTTTTTCCTCCTGTTCCCTTCGTAATGCCTCAGTGGGACTTGAACTTGGTTCTTACTTACCTTATGTGCGCTCCCTTTGAGCCGCTCATAACTGTCCTCTCAGACTTCTTACTCTAAAGACTGATTTTCTGGTTGCCATCACCTCTGCTCGCAGGGTGAGTGAGCTCCAATCTCTTTCTTCAAAGCCTCCTTTTCTGGCTGTTCATCCGGATAATGTCGTCCTCAGAACCAGACCTTCCTTTCTTCCCAAGGTGGTTACTTCTTTTCACATTCTTCAACCATCACTTTGCCCACCTTTTCCCGCCTCCGCATCCTTCTAAGGAGGAAGACAGGCTCCACCGTCTGGATCCAAAACGTGCGCTTTCCGTTTATCTGGATTGCACCAAGCAATTCCGGGTGGATGACCAGCTCTTTGTTGGCTACTTGGGCGCTAAAAAAGGTGGGGCGGTGCACAAACGGACCATCTCCAGGTGGGTTGTTTTGTGCATAAAAGCTTGCTACTCTTTGGCAAAGAAGGAGCCTCCAGTGGGACTGCGCGCCCATTCCACCAGGGCGACGGCAGCTACCACTGCTTTGGGACGGGGCGTCCCCCTCAATGACATCTGTGAGGCAGCTACGTGGGCATTTCTGCACACGTTCACAAAACACTACTGCCTGGACAGCCAAGTCCGTAGAGACGGCTTTTTTGGCCGTTCTGTTCTCCAGGACTTTCTGGTGTGAACTTAGTTCACAGACCCACCTCCGGGGTTGGTGTTGCTGGGGTATCTATTCTAAGGTAAGGAATCTATAACTAATCTATGTCTCTTACAGATATATCGTTACCGAAGGTAAGTAACTTGTTCTTCAGCCTCCATAGCGACATGAAGAAATCAAAGGCCAATGGCCAGTCCAAATGTCTATGTTGTACGCCAGCAAAGTGTTGCCCATCCAAACTTGCGTCAGTAATACTACAGAGGGATACAGGGCCAGGGCAGGCACCAAAAGAAAAAAGCTAGGGTGGGCTGGTTTGGTCCTTGGGAAGGCTGGGCTCAGGATTGCGGGGGTTGGCTAGGTCAGTGGGAGGGAAGGATGTAGGGAGGGTGCTGGGTTTCAACATTTTTGGGATTTTATATCCCTGAAGGGTGGTGAAGGGAATAGGGTACGGGAGACTTTTTCCTTTAGTTTTCTTTCCCATGTAAGTACTGGGGTAGGATGGGGAAGATGATCTTCTTGGTTTAGAAGGGGGTGGGGCGGTGGCATGACGGGGAGCTTTCCTCTTCCGGGTTTCTTTATGTTTATGTTGGGTCTCAGTAGTGGGCTGGGTAGGTGTTTTGGAGATTGATGTGGAAGGGTATGGCAGGGGTGGCAGGGGTGGCAGGGTCTTCTTTTTAGGTTTGGGAGGGAGTTGGTCAGTTTGGCAAGGGAAGAGGTCAAGGGCAATGAGGTGGAGTTTTTGGGCCGAGTGGGTACAAAGGTAGGGGGTGTGGAGACAGAGGGTAGTGAAGTATGTGGCATGTTTGTGTGTGCTAGTGTGGTGTCTGTCGTGGCTGTGTGTGATGGTGTGCTGTCTGCCTGTGTGTCTGTATGTGAGCCATGTGGTGAAGTGGGTTTTGTGTCCGCCTGCATGTCAGTGAATGTGGAAGTGAGGGTGTCTTGTGTCTGCTGAGTGCGTGTGTGTCTGTCTTTGGCCTTATGTCTGTTTGTTTATGTGCTGCTTGTGTATGTTGAAGTGGAGGCGTGGTCAGGTTTGCGTGTTCTTTGGTCAGGTATGGAAATAGGGACTGTGGATGGGGAAGAGGTAGGGAGTGGAAAGCTGGATTTGGGTTAATGCTGCAGTGAGTTTGGAGGCTAGAGCCTGAATGGATCTCTGTAGGGAAGACATGTCAGAGTGAATGCTCTCCAGAAATGATACCATCTGGGTCTGCTCATTGGTATGTACCAGTAGGGCATTCAGCACTGCTGTCTGACCTACATAGATCTGCCTCAGGAGGTCAATAGCCTCCACACTTAGGGTAGAAGGGGAGACAGAGGCAGGGTATGAGGTGCCTGGCGCAAAGGAGACTCCTCCCCTTCTAGGGGAGCGGCCACGGACAGCGGGCTGGGGAGCAGCTGTGAGCATGGAGATGGTAGGGGGTGTGGACTCAGATGGAGTGGACACAGGTCCAGGGGGATCCACCACCACCTGGGAGGCCTCACTGGAACTGGACTCTGAAGAAGATGTTACAGCCTTCATGTCGGTCAGCGCCTCTGTAGCGCTCCCATCACCCTCAGTGCCACTGGTTCCCTCTTGCTCACTGGCAGCACGAGAACCACTGTGGCCAGCTGCTTCCCCAACATTCCTGGCACTGTCTCCTTCGCTACCCTGGTCTGATGCTGAAAAACAGATTTAAAAAAATTAGTTGAGATGTCGATATGTACTTTGGTACATAGGTGTAATAACAACTCTACACAGATTAACCAACATCATAATTTGTACTTGGATGACAACATTTGTTTATGTTAAGTCAATAGCACATTAGTGAAAGCTACAAGACCTGTGCACACTCTCATATAATGGTGTCAGGAACATAGTCTGATGCAATGCCATGTTTCTCCTTCTCAATATCTTACCCAAATCTATGTACCAGTTGATGTTTTGTCTCTCACTCCTGATGCCCTTGTAGTATACCCTACTTACCTCATGTGATCCAAGGGAGAATAGACCTTCTATTAAGAAATTGAATAACACTGCAGTCTTTACATACAGCATATAGTGAGCTACCCCTAATCCAGAGCTTGTGGAACACCAGGTCCCCTGCTTCAGTTAGCATATTTTGATGTCACCATCGAGATGTAGGAGTCATGGAACAGGCCATTTCACCCGGATCACGTTACAGTTGCACATGTGTCCATTAGCAGATGAAGCAGTTCTTAGTGTCACACGTGTAACTCATTAGAAGTCACACATAGGATTTAGGCATAGAAATGTAAACATGTATGTCTACAAGTATTGTGTCATGTCAGCACAGTGCAATTATCAAATTTACTATATGCAGATTGCAACACTTATAACAGTTTGGTGTGTAAACACAGCTTATCACACTGCCAATGGTAATGACTGCATATTACTTCAGGGACATATGGCTTACTATACCACCAGACCAGGTAGAATCATTGTGTGCCCACAATAGTAGTGAAGACCATTTAACCTGGAGCGACTCCTCCGTCGCCCCACTGCTTTCTCGCAGTGCGAGAAGCAGAAACATAAAATGGTAATAACTTTTAGTTATTACAATTTTATGTTTGCGCATTGCGGGCGGGCGGATGGGCGGGCTGCTCTGCTCTCCGTGCAGGGCAGGGGAGGGAGAAGAGGTGTGCCCACTCCTGAGTGCGCAAAGACTGTTTGGTCGGCCCTCTTAGGCCGCCCAAACCAGTCATTCCCACTCTGCCCTACTCCAGGCAGGCTGCAATGCAGCCTGCATGGAGAACATGCCCACCCCATAAGCCCCTGCCTGGGCGCCGTCCCAACCAATCACAATGCTGCTTGCAGCATTGTGATTGGCTTAGGGGAGGGAGCCTGGTTGCCTGATTCCTGTTCCTCTCGGAGGCAGGAGAGCAGGAGCCGAGAAGTCGCGGAACCCTGCCTCAAGGTAAGTTTAAATTATTCTTTTTATTTTTTTTTATTAACCTCCCCGCACCCTCCCCTGCGACTCCCCCTCCCTGCTCGACCCCCCGCGCCCGCCACCCCCCCACCCATGAGCCATGTCGGCCGCGACTGCATTTAACTTGATAACTTTTGACAACACTACTTACTATTGTGTAAGTACTGCTGATGTCCACATCTCACAAGGACAAGTCAGCCTAACCCTCCCTGATAAATATCATCATTCACATATTGTACAGCTTAGATGCCGTTGTGTCCTACACCTGAATATATCAGATGTCGGTTAAGCCACATTTCCAGATATCTGATTTATAGTGCTAAACCATGAATTTATTTTCCTGAAAATATTAATGGCCCTTGTAACAACGATCAATACCTTTGGCAATGTGTACCTTTCATATCCATGTACTTACCCCCCTGTTACCTGCTAACACTTACTTTGTTAGCCACTCACAGACATGTGTTGTCACCTACACTTAGTCCAAAACATGGAATCTGATTAAAATCTGAAAGAAACACGTAGTGATAGATTCCTTACCTTAGAATAACCCCCAGGCGTCAGACTGGATCCGGAAAGTTTTCGTCAGCAGTACCCCTGCGCGTCGGAAGGTGGCGTCGTGCGGCTCCGCGTCCGTCTTTGGCGTCATGGTCGCCGAGATGACGTCGCGCCAGCTACTTAGACGCCGCCCTCGCACGCTGACGTCAGTTCTTTCTTTTTCCGCGCCAGCAAGCGCAGATCCGGAGAGAGCGGTACCCCCAGTCATTTTTTGACTGAGTTTTTTGAGGCTTTTGTCTCTGTTTTTTCAAGTCGTTCGACTCCTGGTGCCGTAGGGATGCCCGGTTTCAAGTCGTGCGGGGACTGTCATCGTATGATGTCGGTGACGGACCCGCACCGCGTGTGTCTCTACTGCCTGGGGCGCGACCACGATCCCAAGTCATGCCCCGACTGCCGGGCCATGGCGCCGAAGACTTTGCGGGAGCGGTCCCGAAAGTTGCTGGAAGTCCGGCAGTCGGCTCCGCGCCGCTCGAGGTCCCGGTCCCGTGGGAGGTCGAGGGACCGGTCGCGGAGCCATCACCATCATTCGTCGTCGAAGTCTTCGCACTCGGGGTCAGGTAAGGTGAAGCACAAGAAGTCGAAGAAGCGCCATTGCTCTCCGACTTCCCTTCGCCCGTCGTGCGACGCGGCTGAGGGTGTGGGTGGTGCCACCCCCGCGGCTCCGGTGGAGCCTACGCAGTCGCCCCCGGCCTACCTGCCCTTCCCGGGTCCGGGGGCGATTCCGGCCCAGCTGCAGGACTTTCTGTCAGCCATGGCCCGCCTCTTTGGGCCGTCGGGCCCCGCCGGCACACCTTCATTCCCCTTCGGGCCCGACAGGGGGTCCTCGCCCTTCACTGTTGGCGGCTCCGGCCCCGACATCACCATCGGCTCCGGCGCCGCAGGGCCCCCATGGATCCAGGCCTGGATCCCGGTCGACGCCGGTTGACCTTGTAACACCTCCACCGACGTCGACCCCACCAGCACCACTTCCGACGTCGCCCGTGGCACCGGACGACATCGTCCCCGGTTTCAGCCCTGATGTGGACACGGAGCCGGAACGGCGTCGCTCGACGCCGATTCCGACGCCGATGGGACCCTTCTTTCCCTATGTCCAGCCTCCGTATTTTCGGCCTGTACCACAGCCATCGGAGGAAGGGGAGGACTGGGAGGGGTCTGAGGACCCTCTCGCAGCTCAGTGCGAGTATGACCCGGACTGGGCAGAGGAGCTGGGGGATGCCAGTGGTCTTGACACCTCTCCTGACCTTGGCATGCTAACTCCTCCTACCGTGGCTACGGAGGAGGGTGCTAGTTACGCAGTGGTGTTGCGTAGGGCGGCCGAGGCTCTACACCTCCAACTCCCTACAGTGGCCGTCAGGACTAACCTCCTGACAGAAGTGCTTCAGCCGGCGGCTACCTCTGCGTAGCCACTGCTGCCCTTCAACGATGCACTTTCTGACGTTCTTTTGGGCACCTGGTCCAGGCCCAACACAGGGCGACACCCTTTTCCTCTCCCAACACCCCACCCCTGAGAGCTTGGTTGTCCAAGCCTCCACGTCCCAAAGCGCATTCCCTACCGCCCCCTTGGATAGGGAATCCAAGAGACTGGAACAGTTTGGGAAGAAGATCTTTTCTTCCGCCAGTTCAGGGCTGCGGTCTGTGAACACCGCATGCCTCTTGGGCCGTTATTCCCACTCTCTGTGGGATACGGTGGCGCAAGTGCTGCCTCAGTGTCCGGAGGAGGCCCGGACAGTGCTCTCTCAGGCAATTGCTGAAGGGAGAGATGCAGCCAAGTTCACAATCCGATGTGGCCTTGACACCGCCGACTCGCTGGGCAGAGCCCTTTCCACGACAGTGGCGCTCCATCGCCACGCCTGGCTGAGGACTACTCGCTTCTCTGGGGATGTCCAGAACACTCTCATGGACATGCCCTTTGATGGCATTCGCCTTTTTGGCAACAAGGCGGATAGTGCGTTGGAGCGTTTTAAGGACTCACGGGCTACGGCCAAGTCCTTGGGCCTTTCGGCCTCTCGCCCTCCTCCGCCTTCTGCCTTTCGCTCCTTTCGTGGCCACGGAAGGGGCGCCCGACACGTTCGCTACAGAGCCACAGGCCCGCGCAGCAACAGTCTCAGCGCGGCGCAGACGTGGGACCCGCCGAGGCGGGTCAGGGGCCAGCGGGCGGGTCAGTCCACCTCCATCCCGGCCACCACTGCCTCCAAACCTTCCTAGTCCGGTCTTTCAGGCCCATCAAACGCCAGTGGGCGGCAGGATTCGCCATCACCTCCCCCACTGGCGCACCATCACTTCGGACAGGTGGGTTTTACAAATAGTCTGAAGGGGCTACTCCCTCCCCTCGAGACTACCCCTCCAGCCATGCCACCCCAGTACCACCGCATGTCGGGGGATCACTTGGCACTTCTCCAACAGGAAGTCGCGGCCCTCTTGGCCAAGGAGGCCATCGAGCGCGTTCCTGCGCCAGAAGTAGGACGTGGTTGTTATTCCCACTACCTTCTGGTGCCCAAGAAGGACAAGGGCCTGCGTCCTATCTTGGACCTCAGGGACATCAACCGCTTCCTCCGGAAGGAGAAGTTCAAGATGTTGACTCTGGCTCAGGTCTTGTCTGCCCTCGACCCTGGAGACTGGATGGTAGCGTTGGACTTGCAGGACGCATATTTCCACATTCCCCGTCCTGCCGGCCCACCGGCGTTACCTGCGGTTTACGGTAGGCCACAAGCACTTTCAGTTTACCGTGCTCCCCTTTGGCCTTACCAGCGCCCCTCGGGTGTTCACGAAAGTGATGGCGGTGGTCGCAGCTCATCTGCGCAGATCAGGGGTTCCAGTCTTCCCCTATCTCGATGACTGGCTGTTGAAGGCGGGCTCGCCCCAGGCTGTCGTCTCCCACCTCCAGACTACGGCCGACCTCCTGCATTCGCTGGGGTTCTCCATCAACGTGCCAAGTCGCACCTGATTCCCTCTCAGAAGCTCCTCTTCATCGGAGCGGTTCTGGACACAACGCGCTTTCGGGTCTATCCCCCCGAACGGGGAGTCCAGGATATTCAGGCTATGATTCCGATCTTTCAGCCTCTATCCTGGGTTTCGGTCAGGATGACCCTGAGGCTGCTGGGCCTCATGGCCTCCTGCATCCTGCTGGTCGATCATGCCAGGTGGCATATGCGGGCTCTGCAGTGGGACCTGAAGTTCCAGTGGGCGCAGCATCAGGGGGACGTGTCCGAGTCCGTCCAGATCTTGGAGGGCACTGCAAGACAGTTGCAGTGGTGGCTCACAAACCGGCATTGGGTCAATGGCAGATCCCTCTCCCTTCCTCAACCTGAGCACACTGTGGTGAAGGATGCGTCCCTCCTGGGATGGGGCGGCCACATTGGAGATGCGGAGATCAGAGGCCTCTGGTCTCCGGCGGAGTCCAGGCTCCATATCAACCTTCTGGAGCTTCGGGCGATCCGACTTGCACTGAAAGCATTCCTTCCCTCTGTCAAGGGGAGAGTAGTGCAGGTGTTCACGGACAACACCACCGCCATGTGGTACTGCAACAAACAGGGCGGGTGGGGTCGTGGACCCTATGTCAGGAGGCTCTGCGCCTCTGGGCATGGCTGGAACATCAGGGTATTTCCCTGGTGGTTCAACACCTGGCAGGTTCACTGAATGCCAGGGCGGACAAACTCAGCCGCAGGTGCATGATGGATCACGAATGGCGTCTTCACTCGGACGTGGCGCAAGGTCTCTTTCAACAGTGGGGAGAGCCTTGGTTAGATCTATTCGCCACCGAAGAGAACACGCAATGTCAGCAATTCTGCGCGTTGGAATTTCCAAGGCGGCACTCGCTCGGCGACGCTTTTCGTCGCGAGTGGAGTTGCGGTCTATTGTACGCCTTTCCGCCTATACCACTTCTGCCCAGAGTGCTGAAGAAGATCAGGCGCGACCGGGCCCAAGTCATTCTTGTGGCTCCGGACTGGGCTCGAAGAGTTTGGTATCCCTAGCTACTCAGTATGAGCATCGATCCCCCGATCAGACTGCCTCTTCGGGAAGATCTTCTGTCGCAGCAGCAGGGGACAGTCCTCCACCCGAACCTGTCCAGTCTCCACCTTCTTGCGTGGAGATTGAGCGGCGGCAGTTGATTCCTTTTGACTTGCCTCCTGAGGTTTGTAATGTCATTCTGGCAGCCAGGCGTCCCTCCACTAAGTTGGTATACGCCTGCAGGTGGAACAAATTTGTGGCATGGTGCACAGCAAAGGCTGTGGATCTCCTTTCTGCCCCTCTTTCAGAAGTCCTTTTGTTCCTTCTTTCTTTGGCCCAGCAGGGCTCTGCTCTGGGCACTATCAAGGGCTACCTTTCTGCTGTCTCAGCCTTTCTCAGACTCCCTGATCAGCCCTCTCTTTTCAGGTCCCCTGTTGTAAATAGATTCCTCAAAGGCATTACTCACCTTTTCCCTCCTATTCCTTTTGTGATGCCACAGTGGGACTTGAATCTGGTACTCACATATTTAATGTGCGCTCCCTTTGAGCCTCTTCACAACTGTCCTCTACGTCTTTTAACTCTGAAGACTGGTTTCCTGGTTGCCATCACCTCTGCTAGGAGAGTGAGTGAGCTCCAGGCTCTATCTTGTAAACCTCCTTTTGTGTCTGACCATCCGGACAAGGTTGTGCTCAGAACCCGTCCATCCTTTCTGCCAAAAGTTGTCACTGCTTTTCACATCGGGCAAACCATCACTTTGCCCACCTTCTTTCTGCCTCCGAATCCTTCCAGAGAGGAAGAGAGGCTCCACCGCCTGGACCCAAAACGTGCGCTCTCATTTTACCTGAACCGCACACAACCATTCCGGGTGGATGACCAACTCTTTGTTGGCTACGTTGGCGCTAAGAAAGGTCGGGCCGTACACAAGCGGACTATCTCCCTATGGGTCATCTTGTGTATAAAAGCATGCTATTCTCTGGCTAAAAAGGAGCCGCCATCTGAAAGAGACACGTTAGTGACAGATTCCTTACCTTAGAATATCCCCAGGCGTCAGGCTGGATCCGGAAAGTTTTGCGTAGCAGTACCCTTGCGCGTCGGTAGGCGGCGTCGTGCGGCTCCGCGTCCGTCGTCGGCGTCGTGATCGCCGGGATGACGTCGCGGGCAGTACTTAGGCGCCGCCCCTGCGCGCTGACGTCAGTTCTTCTTTTTCCGCGCCAGCAAGCGCAGATCCGGGAAGAGCAGTGCCCTGGTCAATTTTTGACCATACTTTTTGGTGATTTTTTCACTGTTTCTTCTCAACTTAAAGGTGTCGTAGGGATGCCCGGCTTCAAGCCATGCGGCGCCTGTGCGTCGGATGATGTCCGATCACCGACCCGCATTGGGAGTGTCTTTTCTGCCTCGGCCGAGGCCACGACACCGAAGTCTTGTCCCGAATGCCAGAGCCCTCAACCCGAAAGCTTTGCGAGAGCGGTCTCGAAAGCTCCTCGAGGCCCGGCAGTCGGCTCCACGGAGGCCCCGGTCGCGTGAGAGGTCCAGGGGTCGATCGCGGAGTGCACACCGGTCGTCGGCGTCGAAGTCTTCTTCGTCCGGTAAGTCTAAGCACAAGAAGTCCAAGAAGCATCGTCGCTCTCGGACTTCGCCTCGCCGGTCTCGCGACTCGGCTGAGGCCCCTCCCGGCACCGTCCCCGCCCCCGCGGCCCCGGACTTGCCTGTGGAGTCGCCCCCGCCATACCCGCCCTTCCCGGGTTCGGGGCGGATCCGGCCAAAGTACAGGAGTTCCTGTCGGCCATGGCCCGCCTCTTCGGGCCTTCAGGCCCCTCCGGTGCGCCTTCGGGCCCTTCGGGCCCTGATGGGGTTGCCCCGGCGCCGCCGGCGGCTCCGGCCCCGGCGTCGCCCGTGCCTCCAGCCTCGATCCCGGCTCCGGCTCCGGCCCCGGCCTCGATCCCGGCTCCACAACCCCCATCGACGCCGGTCGACCTCACGACACCTCCGCCGGCGCCGATGTCTCCGGTGCCGTTCTCGACGCCGCCCTGGGCTCCGGGCGGCGTCGTCCCCAGCTCTCTTCCGGCTCCGGACATGGATCCGGAGCGACGTCGCTCGACGCCGGCTCCGGCGCCGATGGGACCTTGGGTCCCAAATGTCCCTCCTCCTCCTATATTTTGAACCAGAGGAGGACCAGGAGGACTGGGAGGGGTCTGATGACCCTCTGACGCGCAACTGTCAGTATGATGAGGACTGGACAGAGGAATCTAGGGGAGGCCAGTGGTCTGGATACTTCCCCTGACACTGGCATGCTGTCTCCTCCCGTGGCTACGGAGGAGGGAGCCAATTTTGGCAACGGTGTTGCGTAGAGGCTGCTGGGGCCTTGCGTCTCCAGCTCCCTACTTTGACGGTCAAGCCTAACATCTTGACAGAAGTGCTTCAGCCGGCAGCCTCCTCTGCGGAGACTGTGCTGCCGTTTAATCGACGCCCTCACTGACGTTCTTTGGGCGCCTGGTCCAAGCCCACCACAGGGGCTCCTGTGGATCGGAACGTGTCCACGACGCCATCGCCCTGCTCCGGGCGACCCACTGTTTCTCTCTGTCCACCCCACTCCTGAGAGCTTGGTTGTCCAAGCCTCCGCTTCCCAAACCGCCTTCCCTACCGCTCCTCCGGATAGGGAATCCAAACGCCTGGATCAGTTTGGGAAGAAAGGTTTTTCTTCCTCCAGTGCTGGCTTGCGGTCCGTTAACACCGCTTGCCTTTTGGGCCGATATACCCACTCCCTGTGGGATTCGGTGGCGGATGTTTTGCCCCAGTGCTCTGAGGAGGTCCAGGCACTGCTTTCCCGCGCCATTGCGGAAGGGAGGGATGCGGCCAAATACACCATCCGTTGTGGCCTTGACACCGCCGACTCGCTGGGCAGGTCGACTGCAACGACGGTGGCGCTCCGACGCCACGCCTGGCTGAGAACCACTGGTTTCTCAGGGGATGTCCAGAATACTCTCATGGACATGCCCTTTGATGGAGTCGGTCTTTTTGGGTCCAAAGCAGACCATGCGTTGGAGCGCTTTAAGGACTCACGGGCTACTGCCAAGTCCCTGGGCCTTTCTGCTACACGCCCTCCGCTGCCTTCTGCTTTTCGCCCCTATCGTGGCCACGGTAGGGGCGCCCTTCACGTCAGCAGCCCAGCCACCGGCCCGCGCAGCAGGCGTCTTCGCGTGGCCGAGGACGTGGATTCCGCCGTGGCGGATCGGGCAACCAGCGTGCGGGTCAGGCCACCACCTCCAACCCGTCCGCGGCCTCCAAGCCCTCCTAGTCCCTCCTTTCAGGTGCACGGCACGCCAGTAGGGGCAGGGTCCGCCATCACCTTCCCCACTGGCGCACCATCACCTCGGACAGGTGGGTCTTGGACATTGTCCGAAGGGGCTACTCCCTCCCCTTCGAGACCACCCCCAGCCATGCCACCTCAATTCCACCGCATGTCAGGGGATCACTTGGTGCTTCTACAGAAGGAAGTCACGGCCCACTTGACCAAGAGGGCCATCGAGCATGTTCCGACCCCAGAAGTAGGGCGTGGTTGCTACTCCCACTACTTTCTGGTGCCCAAAAGGACAAGGAGGACATGCGTCCTATCTTGGACCTCCGGAACGTCAATCGCTTCCTCCGGAAGGAGAAGTTCAAGATGCTCACCCTAGCTCAGGTCTTGACTGCCCTCGACCCTGGAGACTGGTTGGTAGCGTTGGACTTGCAGGACGCGTATTTCCACATCCCCGTCCTGCCGGCCCACCGGCGTTACCTTCGGTTCACGGTAGGCCCCGAGCATTTTCAGTTCACTGTGCTCCCCTTTGGCCTTACCAGTGCCCCTCGGGTGTTCACGAAAGTGATGGCGGTGGTCGCAGCTCATCTGCGCCGGGCAGGGGTTCCAGTCTTCCCCTACCTCGACGACTGGCTGCTGAAGGCGGGCTCGTCCCAGGCAGTCGTCTCCCACCTCCAGACTACGGCCGAACTCCTGCACTCGCTGGGGTTCTCCATCAATGTGCCGAAGTCGCATCTAATTCCTTCTCCACAGCTCCTTTTCATCGGAGCAGTTCTGGACACGACGCAGTTTCGGGCCTATCCTCCCGAACGGCGAGTCCGGGATATTCAGGCTATGATTCCGATCTTTCGGCCTTTATCCTGGGTTTCGGTACGGATGACCCTGAGGCTGCTGGGCCTCATGGCCTCCTGCATCCTGCTGGTCAATCATGCCAGATGGCATATGCGGGCTCTGCAGTGGGACCTGAAGTTCCAGTGGGCGCAGCACCAGGGCAACCTGTCCGATCACGTCCAGATCTCGGAGGGGACTGCAAAACAGTTGCAGTGGTGGCTCTCGAACCGGCAATGGGTCATGGGCAGATCCCTCTCCCTTCCCCAGCCAGAGCATACAGTTGTGACGGACGCGTCCCTTCTGGGATGGGGCGGTCACATGGGAGAGGCGGAGATCAGAGGCCTCTGGTCTCCGGCGGAGTCCCGGCTCCATATCAACCTTCTGGAGCTCCGGGCGATCCGGCTTGCACTCAAGGCATTCCTTCCCTCTGTCAAAGGGAAGGTGGTGCAGGTGTTCACAGACAACACCACCGCCATGTGGTACTGCAACAAACAGGGCGGGGTGGGGTCTTGGACCCTTTGTCAGGAGGCTCTGCGCCTCTGGACATGGCTGGAACATCAGGGCATGTTCCTGATGGTTCAACACCTGGCAGGTTCTCTGAACGCCAGGGCGGACGAACCTGCAGCCGCAGGTGCATGATGGATCACGAATGGCGTCTTCACTCGGAAGTGGCGCAAGGACTCTTTCTACGGTGGGGAGAGCCTTGGTTAGATCTATTCGCCACCGAAGAGAACGCGCAATGTCATCAGTTCTGCGCGTTGGAATTTCCAAGGCGGCACTCGCTCGGCGACGCTTTTCGTCGCGAGTGGAGTTGCGGTCTGTTGTACGCCTTTCCGCCTATACCACTTCTACCCAGAGTGTTGAAGAAGATTCGGCACGACCAGGCCCAAGTCATTCTTGTGGCTCCGGACTGGGCTCGAAGAGTTTGGTATCCCGAGCTACTCAATATGAGCGTAGATCCCCCGATCCGTCTGCCTCTTCGGGAGGATCTTCTGTCGCAGCAGCAGGGGACGGTCCTCCACCCGAACCTGTCCAGTCTACACCTGCTTGCGTGGAGATTGAGCGGCGGCAGTTGATTCCTTTCGACTTGCCTCCCGAAGTTTGTGATGTGATTCTGGCAGCCAGGCGTCCCTCCACTAAGGTGGTATACGCCTGCAGGTGGAACAAATTTGTGGCATGGTGCAAGGCAAAGGCTGTGAATCCCCTTTCTGCCCCTCTTTCTGAGGTCCTTCTGTTCCTTCTCTCTCTGGCCCAACAGGGTTCTGCCCTGGGTACCATCAAGGGTTATCTTTGTGCTATCTCGGCCTTCCTCAGGCTCCCTGATCAGCCCTCCCTTTTCAAGTCCCCTGTTGTTAACAGGTTCTTAAAAGGCATTACTCACCTCTTCCCTCCTGTTCCGTTTGTAATGCCTCAGTGGGACTTGAACTTGGTTCTTACCTTTTTAATGTGCGCTCCCTTTGAGCCTCTGCATAACTGTCCTCTTCGTCTTCTGACTCTGAAGACAGCCTTTCTGGTGGCCATCACCTCCGCTCGGCGGGTGAGTGAGCTCCAGGCTCTATCTTGCAAACCTCCCTTTCTGTCTGTTCATCCAGACAAGGTTGTTCTTCGGACGCGTCCGTCCTTCTTGCCAAAGGTGGTTACTGTCACTTTGCCCACCTTCTTTCCGCCTCCGCATCCTTCCAGAGAGGAAGAGAGGCTCCACCGTCTGGACCCAAAACGTGCGCTCTCCTTCTATATCGACCGCACAAAACACTTCCGGGTGGATGACCAGCTCTTTGTTGGCTACGTGGGCGCCAAAAAAGGTCGGGCGGTGCACAAGAGGACCATCTCCCGCTGGGTTACCTTGTGCATCAAGACCTGCTATTCTTTGGCCAAGAAGGAGCCTCCTGTTGGGCTGCGTGCCCATTCCACCAGGGCAACGGCTGCTACCACGGCCTTGGGCCGCGGTGTTCCGCTGCCGGTTATCTGTCAGGCAGCTACGTGGGCCTCGCTGCACACGTTTACAAAGCATTACTGCCTTGACAGTCAGGTCCGGAGGGACGGCTTCTTTGGCCGTTCTGTCCTCCAGGACTTCCTTGTCTGATCTTTGTTCGCAGACCCACCACCGGGGTTGGTATTGCTGGGGTATCTATTCTAAGGTAAGGAATCTGTCACTAACGTGTCTCTTTCAGATGCACAAGTTACTAACTTGTGTAACGATATATCTGTAAGAGACAGTAGTTAGTGACAGATTCCTTACCGCCCCACCCATCCTCCCCGTTCTGCGAACTGATTTCTAGGGTTAAGGACATCCCTTTCAGGGCCCTAGTATTTTTCAGACACCTGTGTCAGCTTCTTGCATGGCTCTGCGTTCCTGGCGCGGAAAGTCGTGTACAGAACTGACGTCAGCGCGCAGGGGCGGCGCCTAAGTACTGCCCGCGACGTCATCCCGGCGATCACGACGCCGACGACGGACGCGGAGCCGCACGACGCCGCCTACCGACGCGCAAGGGTACTGCTACGCAAAACTTTCCGGATCCAGCCTGACGCCTGGGGATATTCTAAGGTAAGGAATCTGTCACTAACTACTGTCTCTTACAGATATATCGTTACACAAGTTAGTAACTTGTGCGTTGGGGCTGCGCGCCCATTCCACCAGGGCGACGGCGGCCACTACGGCGTTGGGACGTGGTGTCCCCTTACAAGACATCTGTCAGGCAGCTACGTGGGCCTCGCTGCACACTTTTACTAAGCATTACTGCCTGGACAGCCAAGTCCGGAGAGACGGCTTCTTTGGCCGTTCTGTTCTCCGAGACTTTCTGGTGTGATCTTGGTTCGCAGACCCACCACCGGGGCTGGTATTGCTGGGGTATCTATTCTAAGGTAAGGAATCTATCACTACGTGTTTCTTTCAGATGAACAAGTTACTTACCTTCGGTAACGATATATCTGTAAGAAACATTAGTAGTGATAGATTCCTTACCGCCCCACCCATCCTCCCCGTTCTGCGAACTGATTTCTAGGGTTAAGGTTATCCCTTGCAGGGCCCTAGTTTCAAGGCACCAGTGGTCAGTATTTTGCATGGCTCTGCGTTCCTGGCGCGGAAAGTCGTGTACAGAACTAACGTCAGCGCGCGAGGGCGGCGTCTAAGTAGCTGCCGCGACGTCATCTCGGCGACCACGACGCCAACGACGGACGCGGACCCGCACTACGCCACCTTCCGACGCACAGGGGTACTGCTGACGAAAACTTTCCGGATCCAGTCTGACACCTGGGGGTAATTGTAAGGTAAGGAATCTATCACTACTAATGTTTCTTACAGATATATTGTTACCGAAGGTAAGTAACTTGTTCTTCTAGGGTTAAGGTTATCCCTTTCAGGGCCCTAGTTTCAAGGCACCAGTGGTCAGTATCTTGCATGGCTCTGCGTTCCTGGTGCGGAAAGTCGTGTACAGAACTGACGTCAGCGCGCGAGGGCGGCATCTAAGTAGCTGCCGCGACATCATCTCGGCGACCACGACGCCAGTGACGGATGCGGAGCCGCACGACGCCACCTTCCGACGCGCAGGGGTACTGCTGACGAAAACTTTCCGGATCCAGTCTGACGCCTGGGGGTAATTCTAAGGTAAGGAATCTATCACTACTAATGTTTCTTACAGATATATCGTTACCGAAGGTAAGTAACTTGTTCACTTAGTCCAAAACATGGAATATGATTAAAATCAGATAGGATGTATCCTGTTACTCACTCATGGTAAGGTCCAGTCTGACATGTGACATCAGTACACATAAGTCTAAATTTACCAGTTGCTACATTTTACAACAGATAGCACCAGTGCTGTTTGCAAACTTTTCCACACATCAATCACTACTTACCAAAGCCTGCAATTACACATTGCCTGCTACCTGGATGTTTAGCATGGCATGTCACAGTCAAGTTCACAAGCATCAAATACCACAAAAGTGTGTTTGTCTCAATACAGAGTCCAGGGCAAACAATGTGGATGAACTATATTGAGCATTACAGAAATACGTAAAGGTTATTTTCTTGCACATTGTGTCGTCATGTGCCCATTATACAATGGAATAGCACTACTGGCAATACCCAGCCTATTTTAGCCTTACATGTCTCGTATTCAAGGGACCTAACCATGCACCTACTTCTATTGTTGCATATGCTAGATTGTAAACGTTACATGGGTCTCGATCATCTCAAAACCTAAAAGTTAGAACAGTGGCTGCAATACATGAACATGCATGGTATTGTACGAAGTTCATCAAGGCACATACTCACCCCCTCCTTGCTGCTGTCTGGCTCTCAACTGCCCATCGAGATTGGGATAGGCCACCGCCAGGATGAAACACATTAGGGAGGTCAGGGTGCGGTGTGCGCCCCTCCTGCCTAGAGGTGCCAGGCCCAGCTGGACTTCAGTGATCTTCTTGGCCCAGCCTCTCAGGTCCTGCCACCCTTTTAGGCAGTGGCCACTGCGCCAATGTGTGACCCCCAGGGAACGCACCTTCCTGGCGATGGTCCTCCACAGGAAAACCTTCTGATGGGTGTTGACCTGTAAAGAAGTCATGGTATCAGGCACTTAGTACACATGCAAGATGTACATATCTTGGTACTTTGTCACATAGGTCATGAACAGCTATCTTAACCTAAATACAAGTTAGCAGACTAGATTTCTCAACACTGCATCTGCTGTCAAACATGCGACATTTACAGATTTTCATTTCCCATTGACACCACACTCTAAACTGACCTTGCCCTAAGTGACTATACAACACCTTTCACTACACTGTGGATGGGAGAACAACACAGGTGGTTTGAAATCTCATAACTGCTAACCTCATCACACCTATGTCTTCTGCAGAAGGGAACAGTAGCATTTTGACCCTGGCCTACACATAACTTGTATGGTTATTTACCAATGATTACACTGTGTCAAGTAAACATTGTTCAACATGATCTACACATGGCCTGAATGAACATTATAACCCATACACCTGGTCGCCTTCCTACAGCTGACATTACCATTGTTGAGCACTGTGATTTGCAATGTGAGGGCTTGTGACATGGCTGATGTAACAATCAATCAATCAATCAGGTGTTTGTTAAGCGCGACTACTCACCCGCAAGGGTCTCAAGGCGCTGGAGGGGGGTGGTGGGGTGCAGGTTCCAGTCCATCAATGAGGGGGTCTGTCGAAGAGCCAGGTCTTGAGGTTTCTCGCGAAGATGGGAAGCGATGTTGTCTGTCTGAGGTGGAGCGGAAGGGCGTTCCAGGCTCTGGCCGCGAGGAAGGAGAAGGAGCAACCTCCCGATCTGGTCTTTCTGGTGCGGGGGACCATGGCGTAGGAGAGCTGGGCTGATCGTAGGGTCCTTTCGGTGGGTGGAATTTGAGTCGGCTGTTCAAGTATGCTGGTCCGGTGTTGTGGAGGGCCTTGTGTGCGTGGGTGAGAATCTTGAAGGTGATTCTAGCCTCGATGCGGAGCCAGTGGAATGTGCGCATGTGCTGGGAGATGTGGCAGTGTCTCGGCAGGTTGAGGACCAGTCTTGCGGCGGCGTTCTGGATGTTTTGTAGCTTGCGGGTAAGGTTTTTGTTTATTCCGGCGTACAGTGCCTTGCCGTAGTCGAGTCTGCTGGTGACAAGGGCGTGAGTGACGCTGATATTGCATCATGTGTGTGGAGTTGTTGTTGTGACTGTATACATTAACAACTTACCCACATATGCATATTCAACATTAGAGATTGATTAGCTATGACTCCACAAGCAATTGTTTTTTGAAATATGACAGAAAACAAGTCATCATTATGCAAAACTGATGTGATTGCCTAACTAATACACTGTACGATGTTTGTAGTCAGTGATGAGATATGCACATGACAACAGTGATTGACAGTCCAGAACAGTACTTGCAGACATACAGAAGTGAACTTGTCCATTACATTTACAAACACACTTTTAAACAATTGGCTACAGATTCAGATGTGTGTCTCATTGCAAAAATCTGCCCAATGTGCATGGTTAGTTGACATTTTAAATATTTATTCTGTCAGAATTGTTCTTACCTGCTCCTCTGGTGTGCCATACAGCTACTTGTACAGGGGAAGGACTGTGTCTATCAGCATCTTCAGCTCCTCTGGTGTGAAGGCAGGGGCCCTGCTCACTGTACAGTGAGACATTGTAGCTCCCAGAGGATGTGAACAGCAGCAGAGAGATGGGGAGGTATGTAGAAATGCAGTTTCTGAAGGCAAGTGATCTGTATTGCAAAACGCAAGACTTATATCTAGACCGCATAGGAGGTCTTCTGTGCAGGCAGTCAAAGGGATAGGTACGCGTCGGTCTCATTTTCTGAATTCGTCCGATGGCTCTAATTGCTGCCTGACACTCCGCCTACCGCGTGGTTCAAAATAGCTGGCGGTCCGCGAGTAAGATTGTTACATTAGTGGTGGAAGTTTAACGCGTCAGTCTTCACTGTAGGGGACACAATCAGCGAGCCACAACTGTCACCATAACAAGTTACAGCCTATGGCTGTGTCTGCCTCGGTTCTGAACTGGTGTCTATCAAGGTAGTCCCTGATCAGGTGGAATTTCTTTGAGAGGAGCAGAAGTCCATCTTGGCAGAGATGGTTTTAGGGCCAACGTCAAAGTGCCTATAACATGCTAAATTAGATTGTATTGAAAAACAAAACATTAAGTATAAAACACAGATATAGAAGTAACTGTTGTGTTCAACAGCAAATCATGTACATGACTATACATACATAATGATTACATTTGATTTACATACTGGTTGACAAGCAGTTTTGGTAAGCGTATGACGGTACCAGTTCTGCATCGTAGGATGTTCAATGTTAGTCATAAACGCAGAATAATTCTGCGCTCTCTGTGCAGACCCCGAAACATCTTTGAAAATATAGTCTTTCATAAACTGTGTAGAATGTTCTAAATCCAAGTTAAATTCCTATGGAGCACCAATGTTAGGCTGTCAGAGATGTCATTTTTTTTCTGAATGTTGAAACATCTTGATAACTTCTTGAGTTTCCATTATCTGCCATGGGAAGAGGCTACCTTTACCATGTAAAGCACAAAGAGAAAATGCAGTTTGATAGCTTTACATTGAGATAGGAGAAAAAAGAGACTGAACCTAGGAGGAAACCCTACCCACAATGTTTTGTACTGACAGTTGCCTGTGAGGGTCAGTTCTTTTTTCCGACTCCTTCAGACAGGATCTCTGAATACCTCAGGTGCTTTTCCCACCTCAGAAAATCTATTTTTTTCTATCTAAAACCATTTTTGATTGACATATTTCCATCTCTGCTGTTGAGTAAACCTCCTCTCACATATTTGTTCTGTCAAAATGCCTTCTCTTTTAACCAACTGTTCTTGTGGAAGGAAGAAGGCATCTTCTGATGCTAGAAGGTCTGTGTGGTATGCCTGTTACCCTCCCATCAGGCAAAAGGATGTTACATTTGTAACAAAATGTCAAAAAGGACTCTTAAAGACACAGGGAATCACCGAAGAAATCTGAACCAGTATATGAGGGCATAAGAAGAAAAGCAGAATAGAAGAAGATTGGAAAGATCTGCCTCTCATCCTACCTGTGTTAAAATTCACAGATCTTGTAAAGACTCTCACAGAGGGAGATCTACAGATAAAAAATCTCCTTCTAGAAATTGTCATCAATGTTATTCTCATCGATCATCGTCGCAAGACCATCAGCGTTGCCGTCAAGAGGTTCAGTGCCGACATACTCCCCATTTGAAAGAAGGATCAACTTTGGCACATAACTGTCGCCGTCAAAATTGACTTTGAGAATATCAGCATCTCTATCGATATCGAAGATCACAATGGCACCAGCTCGTTCGCTGCCACACACCACTCGATCGACATCAGCAGTAACACACTCAACGTCAAAAAGACACAGATCACCGTTACAGCCGACTTCATTAAAAAACAAAGACCCTGTACAACGTCAAATCTTTCTCCCTCAACGTCCAGAGTTTCACAATGGGTACTTTCTTCTTTACCAGGGTAGTTTGGATCACCTTCTGCTCATTCTACATAATCTGAAGCATCATCTGATCCAGGTATTCAAGTGGACAATCATCTTCGCCCATTGAGAGCAGGCATATCTTCTGAGAATCCCTTGCAGACACACTTGGATCTCTTAGTTCTCTCACCAGTGAACAGGCATCAAAAGCAACTTCCATGTCTACAATCAGTAAATCGAAGCCTCTTGCACAGATTAGGACAACATCACCCTGAACACCCTCTAACAGTAGGGATGCATCTTATTCCAGCTAAAGATCACCTTAAACTGATTCAACGCATAACTCCTATACTCCAGCTCACCACCACAGTCACCTTCTAGTGTATCTCCCATAGATTATATTCTTACCTTTTAAGATGCTTTATTTAGAGGAGCAACTAAGTTAAATATCAAAACAGACACACCTCTACCTATGGTTTCTGTAATTCTAGAAAATTAAAAAGTCAAGGGCAGTTCTGAATCTTTTCTGCCCCTTCTACCAGGTATGATGGACATTGTGGGGAACATTTTCTTAACCCGGCCACTTCGAAACCAGTCCAAGCATCACGAGTGCAAATGTATGTTAATGTGGCAAAGAGAAGGCAACTTTAGGAAAAGAGATCGTGTACATGCAAGAATCGAACGAATTCCTACCGGGCCTCACTGGGGTCACATGACAGGGGCAGGCCAAGGGAGTCCCTTCCTAAAATCGAGTCGCAGGGGTATGTATGCATGCTTTGCGACTGGGATGCAGTCTCAAAACATTCATATTTTACAGACTCTGTGAAAGAGGTGGTAACCCATTCGCAAACAGGTAGGGGTCACTAAGGGACCCCTTCTCCTTTGTGATTGTGGGTGCCAACATTTTTTAAGAGCAGGCAGTGGTTCCAAATGTAAAGCAAACTTTTAATTTTTCTTCTTTGAATGCATCCCATTTCCTTTAAGGAAAACAGGCTGCATTTCAAAAAAATAATTTACTTTTATTTAAAAAGTCTGCTGACCCCAATAGGTCACCATCCCTATGATTGCAGGCCATTCCCAAGGGGTCGCAATTTGCGACCTGCCTTATGAATATTGATGAGGCAGGTCAATTGCAACCCCATTGGGAATTTCTAAATGTGTCTGAGACACATTAGTACATTTCATTTTGCGAATTCCTAATTGCAAGTCG
Source organism: Calotriton arnoldi (assembly GCA_963921515.1). Lineage (NCBI taxonomy): Eukaryota > Metazoa > Chordata > Amphibia > Caudata > Salamandridae > Calotriton > Calotriton arnoldi. Next base: position 2,782,224 of record CAWUFW010000711.1, on the reverse strand, counting down.
GAAAAAAAATCACAATTAGAGACTCGCAAAATGAAAGGGTTGTACATCTGGCCCTAGATCCGGAGTTTTGTCTGTTGAAGCACCGACAATTTGGAAATGGATGATTGAAAGGAATTTGCACATCACAGCAGTTTATTGTGGGTCCAAAATGCTTAAGCAACTACTCCCAGCAGAGAAATCCAAGAGTATCACAAAAGGGTGATAAATAAAGATGTGATACACACATTCTTTTGTGAATGTGGATTTTCACAAACAGACTTATTTACACATGTAGAAAACAAGAAATGCCCAAGTCACACATCCAAGGATATCCAACCGCTCACTCAGTTGGAATAATTTTTAGTACACATTTACTGCAATCCTGCTAAGTCCATCATTAATCATTAAGCTAACAGGAGTCGGAGTGAGGATGATCCTCATCGCTCTGGAGTGGCCATGGCAGTGGTGGTATACTGATCTGCTGCATCTATTGGAACATCCACACAAGAAACTGACATGCAGGGCAGACTTCTGTTCATATGTAAGGGTCAGATCCAGAATTCCCAACTTTCATCATTAAATCTGGCAGCTTGGCTCATGATTTCTTTCAATATGGACATTTAAATCTTCCGCAAGATTACTTGAATATTGTGAAAGAGACGGGAGGAGGCGGTGAGCTCGCTGAGAGCCTACGAGGCCTGACTGCGAGACGGTGAGAGCCAACGGAGACGACCAGGCACAGAGCGGAGACTATGAGAGTCTGACAAGAAGGCTCAGAGAAAGCCAGCTTTATCTTTCGCCCAGGAGGTGACGCGGATATCGGTGGTGACTTCAAAGTCCAGAAACAATCAACAGTAGGCCCGAGGGGAGGAGGGGCCTCCTCTGGCTCATAATCAGTGATACTTAACCTACACAGCCTAACGCGGAGAAACCACCTACGGGACTGATCAGCATGGCTAAGGTGCAGACCCCGACACGGAGGCCCGCCCGTGAAGGACAGAGAGTCAGGCCCGGTAGAGGTGAAGGGCCAGAGACTTGGGCCTGATACAAGAACACGACACTGAGAGGTACTCAGCCAGAAAGAATGGCGGAGCTGCTGAAGTGATTGGTGCCGAGTTGGGAGAGAACGGTCAGTGTAGACTGGGAGACATACCCCTCACACACAGAAATTGACTATAAAGAGTGTGCACTAGCCCAGGACCAGGAGAAAGAGAGCACGAGTCAACTCAATACATACGAAAGAACCACATAGAGCCTGCCCCAAAGGAGGGTGGTTGGCAGCGATTGATCACTGCGGAGCTGGGCTCAGCCTTGGTACCCCAACAACTTGGACACGTCGAGCGGAAGGATGAGACACATATCTGTTCCCTGTCAGGGGGCGGTAGGGCAAGCCCATTCCAACTAGAGAGGTTCTTGAGGTGAGAGCCTCAGCAGCCGCAAGAGGAGGAGAAGTGGAGGATTCTGCATAGACAGAACCACAGGATTCCTTAGGAGGTTGTACATCCTCACCAAGTCACCAAGCCTCTGCCACCAATTTGAGGCTCTAGAACACTCTTGATACGGTACTGTGAAAATGGCATCCGCGAGGTCGAAGAAGGGGGGCTCTATAAAAGACATGTTCACAAAACCAGGAGGCCCCCAAGTAGGCGAGAACAAAGGAGGACAAAGTAGAACCCCATACCCGTCGCTGGAGGACCCCGAGGCACCGGTCACACACCCATACCTGGAGGCCCTATTCTCTGGCTTGAGAGAAGATCTTTTGGCAGTTAAAAGAGATCTACAAGCGAATTACAAGCAGTTTGAAAAGAAGTGACGGATATTGGGGAGTGAGTGGACTCACTGGAGGAAAGGGGAACCTCGTTTTATGAAGAAATAGGACAACTTCAACAAGAAGTCATACGCCTGTCAGAACAACGTGACCTCCAGGCTCATGCGGAGGATTTGGAAAACCGATCAAGGAGAAATAACATTCGCATTAGAGGAGCCCCTAGGAATGCAGAAGGAGAGAATGTAGAGGCTTACGTAACAGAACTGTTTGCACACATTCTCGGAGACACCACGTCTGAGAAAATTCTTCTAGATAGGACCCATGGAGTTGGGAGCTGGGGCTCCGGAAGGGCGCACCCACTGGACATTCTGACTTGCGTCCATAATTTTACACTCAAAGAAGAGATTCTAAAAAAGGCTTGTGAACTCCCAGCTATACAGTTCAAAGGACAGACTCTCCAACTATACCAAGACCTGGCTGCCTTGACGCCTCAAAAACAACGAGAGTTCCGGCCGGTCACAACCTTTCTACGAAAACAGAAAGTGGCCTACTCATGGGGTCACCCATTCAGGTTTATATTTAGGTGGCAGGGCCAGCTTTAGCAGCTCTGCTCCCTATCGGAAGCAGCGGAGCTTCTTCAGATCGAGCTACAAGAGCAACCTCGTTTGAATGCGCGACCTAATAGACACCGACAGGAGGCCAGAGAGAGATGGAGTAAGGTACCCAGAGGTGGTCGAGGCTCTGGCCCAGATCCTGAAACTATGGCAACTGAAAGGAAAGCACTTCTGGCCAAGCTAACACAGGACACCTCAAGCAACGATCCGGCATGAGGTACCACAGCATATCAGAGATGAGCAGCACGGGTGGGGATAGGCTGAAGGCGGAGCAGAGGACTATAAGACATGCTCCACCTCCCCACACTACGAACTTCTTACTGGTACGGGATGGCTCACATTTGGCCGTCCCCAACTCAGACTTTGGTTACTCAGTGTTTTTGTTCTGAGTGTTGTATGTGGGTGCCTGTCAATTAGCCAATACGCTTGTTCATTCTTGTCCCATGATGCGCTACACAGGGAATTGGGGGAGAGGGGGAGGATACATAGAAGGAGATAGAAATCACCCTAAGATTTCGATATGATGGCTGACCCACAGACTTTGAGGGTGGTGACTCAACGTTAAGGGGCTGAATGACCCAGTCAAGAGGAAGGCGATCCTCTCCTACTTAGAAAGCACTCGAGCAGATATATGCCTTCTACAGGAGACGCATCTGTTGGGCAGAGACTGGCATAGATTCAAATGTAGAACTTTCCCACAACAATTTCTCTCCTCACTGACTCAGAAATCTGCTGGGGTAGCAATAGTGTTCTCGCGGTCTTTTCCAGGGAAGGTGAGGGTAAAAGTAGTGGAAATTAAAGGCTGCTTCCTGGGTTACCGCATCCACTTTGGCACACACTCGAAGCTTGAGGGATCCATATACGTCCCAAATGAAAGGCAGGAATAGTTCATCCAGGACACAATAAGGGAAATAATGGCGACACACGACGGGTGGGTGGTCTTAGGGGGTCATCTGAATTTGGTGTTTCACAATCATTTGGATCGCTCGACCCAGCGACTGGGAACGGGAGGGGCAATTAGCGAGGGGGGGCCCGGTGGATATAAGAACTAGGTTTGAGAGACCTTTGGCAGGGGCTTCACCCTGAGTCGAGAGACTACACATTTTACTCCCACGCACATAAATCATATGCGCGCCTCGACTACTTTTTAGGCTCAAGGGAAGTGCAGATGGCGGTGTGCTCAGTAGAAATTGAGCCTAGAGCCTTATCAGACCACTCAGCGGTCCAATTTGACCTCGCCCTCCCACCACAGCATCGGGATGCCCGTGAGTAGCGATTGCGGGAATCGCTACTCTGTCGCCCAGAAACGATCCGGCAGGTGAAGAGGGCGATCAAGGAATACTTAGAGATCAACAACCTCCCCGAAACTCCACCTGCAATGGTCTGGGACGCCTTGAAGGCAGTAATAAGAGGGTTGCTGATAACTTTCTCGGCCGCCGACAATAAGGCCAGGCAGGAGAAACGCGCACAGCTTCAGACACAGGTTCGGGAGCTCGAGCGCATCCACCATCGTACTGGTGCTCTGCGGGTCTGGCGGCAATTGGAATCAACAAGAAAGCAACTAGCAGGTCTTGACCTGGATCAGGCCGAGTATTCGATCCTTCGGCTTAAACATGCATATTATTTGGGAGGGAACAAGTGTGGGCGACTATTAGCTAACATGCTTAGGGGGCAGCGTCAGTCAAACACAGTGGAGGCGCTGAGAACCGAAACAGGTGAAGTGGTAGAAGGAGACGAGGCGATAGCAGCCAGATTCGGGGCCTTCTATAAGGACCTATCTGCAGGGCAGGATCTCCATCCCCGGTTAATCGATACTTACCTAGAGGGCTCCACAGTCACCAAACTAACGGGTGAATAAGCCTCAACCTTAGACAGCCCCATTAGAATAGAAGAGGTCATAACTGCAATTTCGAGATTGAAACCCAATAAGTCTCCGGGCCCGACGGTTTCCTGGCCCTGTTTTATAGAACTTATTCCAGTATATTAGCCCCTCTAATCACCAAAGTATTTAACACATCTACGAGTGCAGATACAATCCCCCCATCAATGCTTCAAGCTACCATCACCGTCATAGCGAAACCTGGTAAAGACAAGGCAGCATGCGGAGCCTACCGACCCATTTCACTCTTGAACGTGGATGCGAAATTGCTTACTGGAGTTTTAGGGGCCCGTCTTGCACCACTTATGCCTGGGCTGGTCACTCCTGATCTATTAGGATTCATTCCCAATAGGCAATGCTCCGATAATATTAAACGCCTCCTTCACCTATTAGACAAGGCACCCGCTCCCAGCGTGAAATGATGCTCTTTTCGATAGATGCCATAGAGTGAATTGGCCTTTTTTAGCAGCGGTTCTATGGCATTTTTGGTTCAGGGATAAGTTCCGCTCTTGGGTGCTGAGTGGATATGAGAGACCGCGGGCGTCAGTAAGGGTAAATGGTAAGAGCTTCCCGATCCCCTCTGCTTTTCCCACTATAGATGGAGCCTTTTGCGCAAAGGGTGCGAGACGAGGGGGGGCGGAGCTTGCTCGCGACCAAGATGGCCGCTTGAGCCTTGAGCTCCGTAGCATCGTTGCACTCTTCATCAGGAATCCGACAGTTTCCCAGTGCCCGATACTGCCAAAGCTGAGCTCGGAAAGTCGGAACGAGCCGGGCTCCGGAGGGTTGTATTCCGGCTCTGTTCCGATCACCACAACCGACGATAATCGCCTTGGTCGTCACCGGCCTCGTTAGGCCAGGATTCCCGAGCTGAAGTGCGCTGCAGCGGCCGTGGCTGTTCTACGTCGAGCGGCTGTGCTGTGGTGCGCTGTGTTGCTGCCTCAGCCCCCGAGGCTGCTTCCGTAACTTGGACCTCTCGCCCCCACCCTTTTGGAGCCGGACTGCACGGCGACGACGCCGAGGAGTGCCTAGTCGCCTGTAGAGAGTAAGGAGCGCGGCGGGGGTGGACCGAGACGCCGGGACCGGCCGTCTGATCTTAGGCAGATAGCGGGGGCTGCGTGCGCGCCCCACCTGGGAACCCCCCGCTTTCTCTTCCCACGGAGCCCGGGAAGCAGCCTCAGTACCGACGTGGGGTGCTGCCTTTGAAGTGCGCCCTTACGATCAGACGGCGCGGACTTCCCCCCCCCTCCAGTTTCGGCTTGCCTGCTGTCCGTGTGGGTTTCGTCCTTGGCGCTCTGGCTGCGGGCCTCTGAGGGCGGCGGACGGGCCTTGTGAATACCGGCCCAAAGCACGAATACCTGCTTGGTTGGACCCCGCCTCTAGGGAAAGTCCGGCAGATGCTGGCCAGCGGGGATAGTAGCGGAGACTCTGAGTGGTTCTGGCTGCCCGGGAGCGACTGCGCTGGAGCTTGAAACCTGCGCTGCTGTGCTGGAGTTGAGAAAGGGCAGAGTGCTTCACAGCAACTAGCAGTAGCGGTCGGCCTTGGCTTCCACCACTGGTCCTGGTTTCTCGTGGCCCTCTGTAGGGTGGAGTCGAGTTGGGGAGTGAAGACCAGCTGGGCTGCCCATGACACCGGAGCGCCGCCTGGATGGTAGCTGAGGTTTAGCTGCTGGAGGCTGAGTCACCCCTCAGATTGCGGCCTGGATCGAGGTGCGGATTTGCGCACTGTTGCACTGCCTCGCAGACTAACGTCAGCAGAGGGACGCAAGACACCAGTATTACTCGGTGGGGGGACCTGCCCTGGACCTCGCCTGTCTGTGCTGCGGCCCGGTGGATTTGGGGGGGCCCTTTTGCCGCCTCTGATGCCTGGTTTGAGTGATCTCGGACCTGCTACGCTGTGGTCCCTGACTTGGTGAGTCCCCACTGCAAGTCGACATGGGTAAGGTGGACAGGGCTCAACCCAAACTCTCCTTCGAACAGAAACGGTCGAAATCGCACAACGCCACAACGGAGGGGGCGGAGCGGATGCAGGGTAGAACCACGCCGGAAGACCCCAGTCCGGATCTCCGCGAGTTGCTGGTGGCTATGGAGAAGAACTTGCAAAGCGGGATCAACTCTCTGGGCACCAAGATGGATGCCCTTTCCTACCGAATGGACAGAATGGCGGAGCGCTTAGACAAACATGCGGAAAGATTGGACATGTCTGAGCGGAGAATAACGGAGGTGGAAGAAGCGCACACCACATTAGACACAGAGCATAAGCAACTGGGGAAAGTCCTGCGAGTTCTCCAAGACAAAACGGAAGATTTGGAAGCACGTTCCCGCCGCTGTAACCTCAGGATCACTGGTCTGCCGGAGACCACACCAACTGGAAACATGGAACACTTTGTTGAAAAGCTGCTGATCACACTACTGGGTGAAGGAGTTTTCTCTGCCATGTTTGTGGTGGAGAGAGCGCACCGCTCTCTAGGTCCTCGCCCCTCTCCGGGAGCGCCGCCTCGCCCTATCATCGCTAAATTGCTCAACTACCGGGACAGGGATGCAGCACTGAGAGTGGCAAGGGAGAAACGCTTGTTACAATACGAAGGCTCTGAAATATCTTTGTTCCCAGATTTCACTATTCGGGTGCAGGAAGCTCGTCGCCAGTTTGTTCCCATGAAAAAGCAACTCTGTGACTTAGGCATTGACTACGCTATGCTGTACCCTGCGAAACTCCGGGTCAATAGACAGGGACGCTCCCATATTTTCACGGATCCTCAAGCCTTACAAAAGGCCCTAAAAGGCTGGACCAAGGAGCGGCGCTATAGTCCGGAGCAACAACTGGTGTCTGAGGCGACTGGGGGCATACTCGACGATCAGGACCTAGGGAGCTGCCTGCGAATGGACGATAAGTATGGTCTTCCGGCATGTGTGATGTGGTCATGCGGGTGATTAAAAGTCTGATCAAGATGATGATGGCAAGGGGGTGGGGTTCATTGATACACCTGGCGTGGGGGGGAGTAACTCTGGAATGCTAACTCAAACGCCTCATGGAACGGACAGTTGGCCCATGGGGTTGGATGTTACTTAGTGTCAGGGGGGGCCAAGGGAGGGAGTGGGAGTGAGTAGGTTTGGCAACGAACAGGATGGTCTTTCTTATAGTCGCGGACGTGGATTTGCGATATTATGTGACTTAAACGAAGGGGACCTATGGCCAGGCTTGAGCAGTTTGTACATTATGGTCTGCATTTATTTGGTCTGTGAGACTGTACACTCTTTCTATGACGATGCGTGGGGGTGACCTGTTAACAGTGATTTTACAGTTGTATATTGCACAGCGAGCAACATCTGCCCCCGAGTGAAGCACACTAGGGAGTGAAGATTTGGGTTTTTGGGTGGGTGAGTGTTTTGAGGGATGAACCACGACCAAGTTGGGGGAGGTCTGATGTGGGTGGGGGGTGGGCTGCTGAAGGGGAAATTGTTGTTGTTAAAGTTATACAAAGCTTTGCGCCTAAATGTACAAGATGTGAATACTAGTTCTCTGTGGTGTGGGTCGGGTCATACAATGCGATACATTTCACATGGTGGTGGGGCACGGTGATACACACACGTTAGAGACCCTAGGCACATTGCGATCTCTTACATGGAACGTACGAGGGCTTACCGATCACCGGAAGCTGCGCAGGGTGCTGCATTATCTACACAGGCATAATATTGATGTAGCCCTGCTACAGGAAACGCATCTTCCCCTGTCCAGTCCCTTGCTACGCAGTAGAGGTCTACTAGGCAACATTAACGCATCGGGCTTCACGACGCATGCTAGAGGGGTGCTGATGTGGGTGAACCCTAGGTCGGCTATTACAATGGTACAACTAGATTCAGATAGCGAGGGTCGGTTTGCACTCTCCAGGTGTCAAGGGAAAGGAGCTAACTTCATTGTGGTAAATGTCTATGGCCCCAATTACGATTGTCCGAAGTTTTATGTTAATCTTGCTAGCGCTCTCTACAGGTACCCGGAGTCGCGCTTCCTGTGGGGGGGGGACTTTAACGTTGTCCGGAACCCGGATTTAGACAGATCGGGGGGACCGGTGAGGCGCCCTTCGGCGGCAGCCAAGGCTCTTGAGAGTGTGCTGTTGGGTATGGATCTGTGCGATGTCTGGAGATCGAGGTACCCGGAAAAGGGGGGTTTCACTCATTTCTCAGCATATCATAATTTGCACACTCGTATAGATTATTGGTTGATATCTTCCCAGCTTTTGTGTGGCATCCAGGAATGCAAGATACTACCTCGTACACTATCGGATCATTCTCCCTTACTGCTGGTGCTGAGCATGCCGGGGAAGGCTGTCCCGCCGTTCACCTGGCGGTTCCCGCCCTACTCCTTATTGGACCCTGTCTTTAGAGAAGGTATAGCTGAAGCCATTGACACTTTCTTTATGGTGAATGTGGGTTCCGTGGATAGCTTTCAGGTGATCTGGGAGACCTTTAAGGTCTACATCCGGGGAGTGGCCATGGCAAAACATTCGGGTGTACTGCGCTCTATCCGACAGAGACTGGCTGATCTCGAGCGTAAACTGACTATCCTTGAACGACGCCAGCTGGAGTGTAATGATGAGGAGACCATGCGCGAAATCAGAGAACTTCTGGGAGAGTATCAGGACACAGCGGACAGTGAAGTTAAACACTTAGGTAAATACGCCACGGCCCGAGTGTACGGCGAAGGGGATAGGCCGGGTTCTGTCTTAGCACGATTATTGAAGGCCAAACGAGGTAGAACGCGGGTCTCAGAACTTAAGGCGGCCGATGGTGAGATTTTAACGGAAGAGGTGAATATAGCTGACAGGTTCAGACAATTCTACTCGGAATTATATTCGGCACGATCGTCCGGATCGGAGGAAGAAATACTTCACTATCTAGAGCATATTCAACTGCCTTTTCTCGATAACTCCCACCGTGAATTTCTTATGCGACCGATTGAAAAAGATGAGATAATCTTGGCCCTGACTAGCATGAAGGCCACGAGCGCTCCGGGATCAGATGGCCTTACTGTTGGCTTTTACAAAAGTTTTCTTGATTTACTGCTCCCGCATCTTTCAACACTCTTTGACAATATGTGCGCGTCGGGCACGATGCCGCCGACGATGAGAGAGGCGATGATTGTCGCCATCCCTAAGCCGAATAAGCCATTAGACGAGTGTGGCTCATACCGTCCTCTGTCCGTGCTTAATGTCGACACCAAGTTGTTCGCTAAGATCCTTGACAATCGGCTCGTACCTCTGGCGCCAGCACTGGTGGCCCCGGAACAGGTGGGGTTTATTCCGAATAGGAACCTCACCTACAATCTCCACACGGTGTTCGGTGCCATTCAGCATACTAATCCAGACTCTAGGGCGGTCGCGGTTTTCCTCGACATGGAGAAAGCCTTCGATTCTGTAGAATGGCCTTTCATGCGACATGTCTTAACCAGGATGGGACTGGGCCCCGTCTTCCTTCAACTGATTGGGGTATTATATAACTCCCCCACGGCTCGTATCAAAATAGGCGACTTAGTGACCAAAGCCATTACGATCAGCAGAGGGACGAGGCAGGGATGCCCGTTATCCCCAATCTTATATGCCTTGGTGGCAGAGCCCCTTGCGTGCGCTTTAAGGGAATATCAAGGCCACAAAGGTGTCTGCTACCCAACTTATAAGATTATTGTTTCTACCTACGCTGACGACACTTTATTATATGTCCATGAGCCAGAAGATAACCTCTCCTCAGTGCTACGGGAAGTGGTACCCTTCGGTGTGCTTTCGGGCCTACGTGTCAATTGGTCCAAATCAATAATTTTCCCACTTACCCCAATCACGCATCCCTTTGAGCCGGACTACCCTCTACAGTGGTCCACCGAAGCGATTAGTTATCTTGGGATCCGTATTCACACGGACTCAGAAACTGTATTCAGGGAAAACTATGGCACCGCAGTCAGCAGACTGGAGGATGATGTTGAAACCTGGTCCAGACTGCCACTGTCCTTACTTGGTAGAATATCAATCATGAAAATGGTTGTCCTGCCGCGTTTCTTGTTTCTTTTTACTTGGTTTTGCCCCACTCTTTCTTTCAGAGAGTCAACACATTATTAATTAAATTGGCCTGGGCTGGCAAGCAGGCTAGGGTGAGTTGGCAGACACTGACACTACCATATCACTTGGGGTGTCTGGGGGCGCCCGATTTAAACTTGTATTATAGAGCGGCGCAGGGAGCTCTAGCATACTATTGGATACACGGCCCGCCTGATATTCCGTTTCTCCGTATGGAGAAACTTTTTGCGGAACCCCTCCCTCTCCCAGCTACACTTTTCGAACCTGTGGATCGTAGGACCGGAATCTTGGACTCGGTCAACTCAACCCGTCATGCATGGCATAACTTGTTGCAATTACAGGCAGGGCGTTGCTATATGCCCTGTCCATGCCCATTGAATGGACTCGCTGGTTGGCCCCGTGTAGAGACAAAGGGGTGGTCCGCGCGCTGCAATCCTTAAAGATACTGACGGCAGGAGACTTGTTTATAGATGGCACAGCGAAAACTTGGGAGGCGGTGGCGGACCCGGCGGTTCCTAGTAATCTGTTACAACGGTTTCAATTTCATAGAGTGCGGAGGGCGTTGGGTGGCATATTAGGAGCAGAACTTTTGGAATCTCCTGAAGTTTTGGAATTGTCGTATGTAATTAAAGCTAAGTCGCCTCAAAAAATGGTTACAAATATATATAAATTAGCAATGTCCCATAGAGCGCACCAGTTCACTAGAGCTCGGTTAGCCTGGCAACGGGATTTGCAGAGTACTATTGATGACTCCACGTGGACATACTGCTGCACCGGCACTCGACGTGTTTCCTTGCACGGCAGACACAGATTAATACATTTTAAGTTTGTAAACAGAGTTTACTACACCCCAGAGCGTTTACAAAGATATGGGTTAAGGGACACCTCGGCTTGTGAGAGATGCAGAGCACAACCGGCGGATTTTATCCACCTTGCATGGCACTGCCCAGGGGTGCGCAAATTCTGGGAGTCTATCTTTCGGGAGTTAGGGGAAATAGTAGAGGCAGAATTGACTCCGGACCCGCTTCTGGCTCTGTTGGGGTACTCTAAACTGCTGCCTAAGCCAATACGTAGATTAGTGGAGATGGGGCTCCTCATAGCTAAGCGGCGTGTTGCAATGTGTTGGTCGAGAGGCCCCTTGCCCACAATAGCACAATGGTCGCACGATATGCTTTATTGTAGCACACAAACGGAGACTTTTAGCGAGCTCCTTCCTCCCAGGAGTAGACCCAAGAACTTCTGGGGACTTTACAAGACATTTCTACTTTCCAGAGCGGAGGACACTAATACGGAGTCGCCCGTGGACTTAGAAGGCACCATGCATACTGCGTCTGTCTAGCCCAGGGTGGGTAGTGGTCACTGCTGAAGATAAGTCACGTGGTTGTGCACATTGACTACTCCCCCCCCTCTTACCCTGATAGGGTCAATGTGGGGTTTGCATACAGGGGTCGCGGGTTTTGCCAACACCTTTTGGATAGGATATGCCTTCCACCGTACACTGATGTATAACTGACCTTTCACAGCTTAATGTACAAGGATCGATACTTTAGCTACGCAAGCTGAGTATGTTTTGTTTGTTTTTTCTTTATTGGGTAGCTTTCTAAGTTCCCCTCATGCATACTGTTCTTCAGTGTTGCTGGTTCAAGATCGCTGCCTGCCCCTAGGGGTTGTTGGCTTAATAGCTGTGTATTCCTGTTCAAGAAGATATGCTGCCGGCCCAGGGTTGTAGGCTAAAAGCTGTGTTTGATTGTGAAGTATGCAATAAAAAAATAAAAAAAGGGTGCGAGACGACCCAGAGGTGAGAGGCATTTGCTTTGGGGGTGAGGACCACCGTATTACACTCTATGCAGATGATGTTATCGCCTCCCTGGACGAGCCAAGAGTGTCTCTTCCGGGGTTTCTACCTGAGGTGGAGAAATTTGGATCTGTTTCCGGCTTCTGCATCAACATATCCAAATCACTGGCATTGAACTAGACGACATCACATGCTACGCAGGAATTTCTGGAGCGAGGGCAATCGATCAATTGGCAACCCTCCATTCCATACCTGGAGATACATCTCCCACCCAAGAAATTACGACCATTAATTACAGAGAGTTAGTAGACAAAACAAAGTCTGACCTAGCTCGCTGCCACCCATATGCGCTGTCATGGTTGGGGCGAGTAGCAGCATTAAAAATGACGGATTAGCCAAAGATACTATACGTATTCTTAACTCTACCCTTGTGGCCCCCACCGGGGGCACTCAGAGAACTGCAGGGTGCCTTCCATTCATTTGTATGGGCGAACAAACGGCCTCGCATGAGACGAGAGCTGAGCAAGCGAAGTCCACGAGAGGGCGGACTGGGAGTTCCATCTATCATAGGTTATTTCCAAGCGGCTCAACTTAGATACATGGTGGAATGGTCCTGCGTGGAATCAGAGACATCTTGGCTGTTTATGGATTAGGCTTTGGCGGGCACTTCTATGTGGAAGATCCCCTTCCTGAAAAAGACTAACCATGCGCCCAGCCTCTATATCTCGGCGATCACAGCCTCCAAGCTTAGGATATGGGATGCAGTAGGGGTAAAGAGGGGCTCACCTTGTTCCCGTCTCCTTTGACCCCAATAGCAGAGAACCTGGACTTTGCCCCGGGGCTGCATCGCAAAGAGTTTAGTGCTTGGCAAAATCCGGAGTGTAGATCAATAGGCCACCTGTTTGACAAAGACGGTCCCATCCCATTTAATACACTGAGGAAGAGCGGTTCCACTATACACAAATCAGACACTGGGTGATGGACCTAGAGACCAGGGCAGCCGCGCAGCGACACCTGACACCACGAAAGATGGCTCCTTAGCAGAGATTCTGACAAACGCTTAGTCATCGATCTATACAAAATCCTACTGTGCTCTGAGCTAGAGACAAAATCAGCGGCCCAGTCGGGCTGGGAGCGAGAGCTGGGGAGGGAACTGACTCTAAAAGAATGGAGGGACATCTACTATAGGGTTAGATACTCAGCCTCCAACACTTCTAGTGCTGAGACGGCAGTAAAGATTACCTCATATTGGTACTTTACCCCAGTTCGCCTGCATAAATCAACCCCGCCCGAGAAACCAAATGCTGGAGATGTAATAGAGGGACAGGGACACTAACGCATATTCTCTGGGATTGCCTAAAACTGACAGGTTTTTGGGAGAAGATCTTAACAGAGATAGACACACTTTGATACCCAGCTCCCTAGATTTCCCTCTTACAAAATATTGGGTCTCCCCAATCCGCTTACCTACCCACTCACTTCAAGGAGAGGTAGACATATAACATCTGAAAGAGACACGTTAGTGACAGATTCCTTACCTTAGAATATCCCCAGGCGTCAGGCTGGATCCGGAAAGTTTTTGCGTAGCAGTACCCTTGCGCGTCGGTAGGCGGCGTCGTGCGGCTCCGCGTCCGTCGTCGGCGTCGGGATCGCCGGGATGACGTTGCGGGCAGTACTTAGACGCCGCCCCTGCGCGCTGACGTCAGTTCTTTCTTTTTCTGCGCCAGTAAGCGCAGATCCGGGAAGAGCAGTGGCCTAGTCATTTTTTGACTACGTTTTTTGGTGATTTTTCACTGTTTTCTCGAGTGGCTCGACTCCGTAGGTGTCGGTAGGGATGCCCGGCTTCAAGCCATGCGACGCCTGTGGTCGAATGATGTCGATCACAGACCCGCATCAGGATTGTCTCTACTGCCTCGGGCGCGACCACGACCCCAAGTCGTGCCCCGACTGTCGGGCCTTGCATCCGAAGGCTTTGCGAGAGCGGTCTCGAAAGCTCCTCGAGGTCCGGCAGTCGGCTCCGCGCCGCACCAAGCCCCGGTCACGTGAGAGGTCGAGGGGCCGGTCGCGGAGTCCTCATCGGTCGTCGGGGTCCAAGTCTTCGCACTCCTCCGGTAAGTTGAAGCATAAGAAGTCTAAGAAGCATCATCGCTCGACGACTTCGCCTCGCCAGTCTCGCGACTCGGCTGAGGGTCCTGTCGGCACCATCCCCGCCCCCGCGGCTCCGGGAGTGCCTGAGGAGCCGCCGCCGCATTACCCCCCTTATCCGGGTTCGGCGGCGACTCCGGCCGAGATACAGGAGTTCCTGTCGGCCATGGCCCGCCTCTTCGGGCCTCAAGGTCCCCCCAGTGCGCCTTCGGGCCCCGCGGGCCCTGATGGGGTTTCCCCAGCGCCGCCGGCGACTCTGCTCCCGGCGCCGCCTGTCACACCAGCCTCGGTCCCGGCCCCGGCCTCGACCCCGGCTCCGGTGCTGCCACAACCCCGATCGACGCCGGTTGACCTAACAACACCTCCACCGGCGCCGATGTCTCCGGTGCCGTTCCAGATGCCGCCCGGGGCTCCAGGCGGCGTCGTTCCCCGGTTCTCTCCGGATCCGGACTCGGCGCCGGACCGACGTTGCTCGACGCCGGCTCCGACGCCGATGAGACCTTGGGTCCCGCATGTCCCTCCTCCTTATTTTGAACCAGAGGAGGACGAAGAGAACTGGGAGGGGTCGGATGACCCTCTCACACAGCAGTGTGAGTTCGATCAGGACTGGGCTGAGGAACTTGGGGATGCCAGTGGTCTGGACACCTCCCCTGACACTGGCATGCTGTCTCCTCCTTCCGTGGCAACGGAGGAGGGAGCAAATTTTGCAATGGTGTTGCATAGAGCAGCTGGGGCCTTACACCTCCAATTGCCTACAGTGGCTGTCAGGACTAACCTCCTGACGGAAGTGCTTCAGCCGGCGGCTACCTCCTCGGAGCCACTGCTGCCATTTAATGACGCGCTTTCCGACGTTCTTTTGGGAACCTGGTCCAAGCCCGCCACAGGGGCTCCTGTGGATAGGAACGTGGCCCGACGCCATCGCCCCGCTCCGGGTGACCCCCTGTTCCTCTCCCAACACCCCACTCCTGAGAGCTTGGTTGTCCAAGCTTCTGCTTCCCAAACCGCCTTCCCTACCGCTCCTCCGGATAGGGAATCCAAACACCTGGATCAATTTGGGAAGAAGGTCTTTTCTTCCTCCAGTGCTGGCTTGCGGTCCGTCAACACCGCTTGCCTTTTGGGCCGATATTCCCACTCTCTGTGGGACTCGGTGGCGCAAGTTTTGCCCCAGTGTCCTGAGGAGGTCCAGACACTGCATTCCTGCGCCATTGCGGAAGGAAGAGATGCGGCTAAATACACCATCAGATGTGGCCTTGATACCGCCGACTCGCTAGGCAGATCGCTTGCGACGACAGTGGCGCTGTGCCGTCACGCCTGGCTGAGAACCACTGGTTTCTCGGGTGATGTCCAAAACACCCTTATGGACATGCCCTTTGATGGGGTCGGTCTTTTTGGAAACAAAGCAGACCATGCGCTGGAGCGCTTTAAGGACTCGCGGGCTACGGCCAAGTCCCTGGTCCTTTCTGCTGTATGCCCTCCGCTACCGTCTGCTTTTCGCCCCTTTCGTGGCCACGGAAGGGGCGCCCAGTCACGTCCGATGCCCAGCCACCGGCCCGCGCAGCAAGCGTTTTCGCGTGGCCGAGGACGTGGCTCCCGCCTTGGCGGGTCAGGCAACCAGCGTGCGGGTCAGGCCACCAACCCCGCCCCGTCCGCGGCCTCCAAGCCCTCCTAGTCCTTCCTTTCAGGTGCACAGCACGCCAGTAGGGGGCAAGGTCCGCCATCACCTTCACCACTGGCGTGCCATCACCTCGGACAAGTGGGTCTTGGACATTGTCCGAAGGGGCTACTCCCTCCCCTTCGAGACCATCCCCCCAGCCATGCCACCTCAATTCCACCGCATGTCAGGGGATCACTTGGTGCTTCTTCAGAAGGAAGTTGCGGCCCTCTTGGCCAAGAGGGCCATCGAGCGCGTTACAACCCCAGAAGTAGGGCGTGGTTGTTATTCCCACTACTTTCTGGTGCCCAAAAAGGACAAGGAGGACATGCGTCCTATCTTGGACCTCCGGAACGTCAATCGCTTCCTCCGGAAGGAGAAGTTCAAGATGCTCACCTTAGCTCAGGTCTTGACTGCCCTCGACCCGGGAGACTGGATGGTAGCGTTGGACTTGCAGGATGCATATTTCCACATCCCCGTCCTGCCGGCCCACCGGCGTTACCTGCAGTTCATGGTGGGCCTCGAGCATTTTCAATTCACCGTGCTCCCCTTTGGCCTCACAAGTGCCCCTCGGGTGTTCACCAAAGTGATGGCGGTGGTCGCAGCTCATCTGCGCCGGGCAGGGGTTCCAGTCTTCCCCTACCTCGACGACTGGCTGCTGAAGGCGGGCTCGTCCCAGGCAGTCGTCTCCCACCTCCAGACTACGGCCGAACCCTCACTCCCTGGGGTTCTCCATCAATGTGCCGAAGTCGCACCTGATTCCTTCTCCACAGCTCCTTTTCATCGGGGCAGTTCTGGACACGACGCAGTTTCGGGCTTATCCTCCCGAATGGCGAGTCCGGGATATTCAGGCTATGATTCCGATCTTTCAGCCTCTATCCTGGGTTTCAGTACGGATGACCCTGAGGCTGCTGGGCCTCATGGCCTCCTGCATCCTGCTGGTCGATCATGCCAGATGGCATATGCGGGCTCTGCAGTGGGACCTGAAGTTCCAGTGGGCGCAGCACCAGGGCAACCTGTCCGATTACGTCCAGATCTCGGAGGGGACTGCAAAACAGTTGCAGTGGTGGCTCTCGAACCGGCAATGGGTCATGGGCAGATCCCTCTCCCTTCCCCAGCCAGAGCACACAGTTGTGACGGACGCGTCCCTTCTGGGATGGGGCGGTCACATGGGAGAGGCGGAGATCAGAGGCCTCTGGTCTCCGGCGGAGTCCCGGCTCCATATCAACCTTCTGGAGCTCCGGGCGATCCGACTTGCACTCAAGGCATTCCTTCCCTCTGTCAAAGGGAAGGTGGTGCAGGTGTTCACAGACAACACCACCGCCATGTGGTACTGCAACAAACAGGGCGGGGTGGGGTCGTGGACCCTATGTCAGGAGGCTCTGCGCCTCTGGACATGGCTGGAACATCAGGTCATATTCCTGATGGTTCAACACCTGGCAGGTTCCCTGAACGCCAGGGCGGACGAACTCAGCCGCAGGTGCATGATGGATCACGAATGGCGTCTTCACTCGGAGGTGGCGCAAGGTCTCTTTCAGCAGTGGGGAGAGCCTTGGTTAGATCTGTTCACCACCGAAGAGAACGCGCAATGTCAGCAGTTCTGCGCGTTGGAATTTCCAAGGCGGCACTTGCTAGGCGACGCTTTTCGTCGCGAGTGGAGTTGCGGTCTGTTGTACGCCTTTCCGCCTATACCACTTCTACCCAGAGTGTTGAAGAAGATTCGGCGCGACCGGGCCCAAGTCATCCTTGTGGCTCCGGACTGGGCTCCGAAGAGTTTGATATCCCGAGCTACTCAGTATGAGCGTCGATCCCCCGATCCGTCTGCCTCTTCGGGAGGATCTTCTGTCGTAGCAGCAGGGGACGGTCCTCCACCCGAACCTGTCCAGTCTACACCTGCTTGCGTGGAGATTGAGCGGCGGCAGTTGATCCCTTTCGACTTGCCTCCCGAAGTTTGTGATGTGATTCTGGCAGCCAGGCGTCCCTCCACTAAGGTGGTATACGCCTGCAGGTGGAACAAGTTTGTGGCATGGTGCACAGCAAAGGCTGTGAATCCCCTTTCTGCCCCTCTTTCTGAGGTTCTTCTGTTCCTTCTTTCTCTGGCCCAACAGGGTTCTGCCCTGGGTACCATCAAGGGCTATCTTTGTGCTATCTCGGCCTTCCTCAGGCTCCCTGATCAGCCCTCTCTTTTTAAGTCCCCTGTCGTTAACAGGTTTCTTAAAGGCATTACACACCTCTTTCCTCCTGTTCCGTTTATAATGCCTCAGTGGGACTTAAACTTGGTTCTTACTTTTTTGATGTGCGCTCCCTTTGAGCCTCTGCATAACTGTCCTCTTCGTCTTCTTACTCTGAAGACAGCCTTTCTGGTGGCCATCACCTCCGCTCGGCGGGTGAGTGAGCTCCAGGCTCTTTCTTGCAAGCCCCCCTTTCTGTCTGTCCATCCAGACAAGGTTGTTCTTAGGACGCGTCCGTCCTTCTTGTCAAAGGTGGTTACTGCCTTCCACATTGGGCAGACCATCACTTTGCCCACCTTCTTTCCGTCTCCGCATCCTTCCAGAGAGGAAGAGAGGCTCCACCGTCTGGATCCAAAACGTGCGCTTTCCTTTTACATCCACCGCACACAACAGTTCCGGGTGGATGACCAGCTCTTTGTTGGCTACGTTGGTGCCAAAAAAGGTTGGGCGGTACACAAGAGGACCATCTCCCGCTGGGTTATCTTGTGTATCAAAGCCTGCTATTCTTTGGCTAAGAAGGAGCCTCCTGTTGGGCTGCGTGCCCATTCTACCAGGGCAACAGCTGCCACCACGGCTTTAGGCCGCGGTGTTCCGCTGCAGGATATTTGTCAGGCAGCTACGTGGGCCTCGCTGCACACGTTGACCAAACATTACTGCCTTGACAGTCAGGTCCGGAGGGATGGCTTCTTTGGCCGCTCTGTCCTCCGGGACTTCCTTGTCTGAATCTGTTCGCAGACCCACCACCGGGGTTGGTATAGCTGGGGTATCTATTCTAAGGTAAGGAATCTGTCACTAACGTGTCTCTTTCAGATGCACAAGTTACTAACTTGTGTAACGATATATCTGTAAGAGACAGTAGTTAGTGACAGATTCCTTACCGCCCCACC
Organism: Calotriton arnoldi; assembly: GCA_963921515.1. NCBI lineage: Eukaryota > Metazoa > Chordata > Amphibia > Caudata > Salamandridae > Calotriton > Calotriton arnoldi. Next base: position 2,763,216 of record CAWUFW010000711.1, on the reverse strand, counting down.
CATCCTCCCCGTTCTGCGAACTGATTTCTAGGGTTAAGGACATCCCTTTCAGGGCCCTAGACTTTTTTTTCAGACACCTATGTCAGCTTCTTGCATGGCTCTGCGTTCCTGGCGCGGAAAGTCGTGTACAGAACTGACGTCAGCGCGCAGGGGCGGCGTCTAAGTACTGCCCGCGACGTCATCCCGACGACGGACGCGGAGCCGCATGACGCCGCCTACCGACGCGCAAGGGTACTGCTACGCAAAAACTTTCCGGATCCAGCCTGACGCCTGGGGATATTCTAAGGTAAGGAATCTGTCACTAACTACTGTCTCTTACAGATATATCGTTACACAAGTTAGTAACTTGTGCGTTAGCACTCACAGCAGCACACCAAGCTGTACCGGCTCTTTGGGGTACTAATAGGATCCTGATGAAACTAGCATGGCTACACTGCATCTGGGATTTACTGGGGATGGAGAGGCTCTCTTCCGCACTCAAATCAGAAGGAGACACATTCCGGGAGATTTGGCTCCCATTTATAGCACTTCTATCACAAGAGCTTATGGAACTCACGTGTCCTCGATACCTTAGACTTCTACGGCTGATAGCCACCCCCACATGTTAGATGCATCTGACGACCTGGGCACTAGATAGTGCTACTAGGACAGATTAGGAGATACAGGCACCCGAGAGGGGAGGAAAAGGGAGGGAGGGGAGTTGGGGTGTTTTCCCTTTTTTACTTATTTTTGTAATTTACTTTGCACTACAACCGGCAAGGCTGAATGTTGATGCCGAGTCGGTCGATACAGAACCTTGGTACTGCTACTATGGCAACAATAAAACAAATTTAAACATAAAAATGTATTCTGTAATGTAAACAGAACCTAAACATCTGAGTGGTTTTCCAGCTGATTTAGCCAAGGTCGACAATAGTAGTCTGCTCCATTATGATTTCTGTTCGATTTTAATGTTTTGTTATGTTTCTTGCTTCTTGGTATGCAACTGTTAACATGGAAAATCAATAAATACAGATGTTAAAAAAACAAAAACTAAACGTTCTAATTCCTATTAGTGCCCGTTGTTAGCTGCACTCTGAAGAAAACAGCTTTTCAAGCTAACTACACCAAAATAAATATGTATTATAATGAATACATAATGGGTATGTGTAGTCTGGTCCTCTATCGCCATTTGCAGGAATTGGTGACATTTACAAACCATTCTGCGGTTTATGATGTCACCGCAAAACCTCTATGGCAATATTGGACCATATTACGGTGTTACCTCTTATTTATCATATGTATCCTGCCATTCCCTCCTTTCAAGCCTCTTGTGCTATCCTTTTGGGCTGTTAGTGATACGAGAGTGAGTCTCCCACATTCATATACTCCACAATGCTTCAAGTCATTTTTACAAACCATGCACACTCCTTGCTGCTGGTGGTCAAAAATGTATTGCCAGCTGTTCACGAAACCCTGATATGGACCATTGTGTAATAAATATATTACATAGTGGCAGTCTCCACTGTGTAGTTATAGTCAGGACCACATTTCCATAGGAAATTGATTTATTGGATTGCTGAAAACTTCGGCACCGTTTGGCAAATCTTCACAAAACTTTCTACAAAAAAAGGTTAAGCCAGCTCAGTTGGGGTTGATCCATTAAGGGGGGGGGCCCCCAATGAGAAAACGTGGGGATCCCAAAATGCTTTTTCCCTATGTAATTTTCCATAGGAAATTTGAAGAGCAATACCACAATAATGGCTGGTCAGAATTACACCAAATTTGGCAGAAAGCTACATCTTTACCCAGAAAGTATGTTTATTTTGACCCGTTGGATGGGAGCACAAATGTTTCTCCCTGTTGGCACTCTCATGGGAAGGGAAGCACAGAATTGCTCCAGTTGAAAAGCTGCTACTATGAGGTGGGAGCAAAGTCGGCTTAGATGGATGCTGGCAGGGGAGCTGGCATGGCCTTGAGGGCCTTGGATTCTCCCCTGCTACCCCAATTTTTTTTTTAAAGTTGTAGGTGCTTATGGTGAAATTAAGGCTCCCACTTAAAAAAAACAATAAAAAAAACAAAAGTGTGGCTGGCTTCAATATTGTTCAGGTTTCAAGTCTCCTGCTCCATCACTTCCTCCAGCCGAAGCATAGGCCCATCAACAAGACATATTGCAAAAGGAGGTAAATATCTTACTGCAGAAAAATGCAGTGGAGCAGGTTCCATACCATCAAAAAGTATTGGCAATTTATTCCCAGTTCTTTTTGGTTAGAATAAGAGAAGAGTCCAGGCCCATCTTCAATCTCAGAGTACTGAATAAGTACATAAGAAACCAAAAATTCAGGATGCTTGCATTACACCAGATCTAGCCTTAACTACATCAAGGAGTTGTGGAGATAATTTTCCAAGAATAGGGCTATCCTCAAATAGACTTGTTAGCCACCACAAAAAACAAGAAATCCCAAGGTTGCCCCTCCAGATTCTACCAGCAAGGATGGAAGGGGAATGCCCTTTTTATAGATTGGTCAAAGAAATGTCATTGCACATTTCCTCCAATCCCCCTCATACTGGCAGTTCTGATCAGCTTTTACCAGTCCAAGACCAGGATAATAATGATAGCACAAAAATGGCCTCGTCAGTGGTGGTTCATGGATCTCCTTCAGCTATCCGAGCATCCGCACAAGAGACTACCATGCAGACAGGATTTCCTGTACAAGTTCGGGGGCAAGATCCTGCATCTCAATCTTCTATCACTGCACTTAGCGGCCTAGCTCCTGAATTTCTGCATAATGGTTATCTGAAATTACCCCAAGATTGCATGGCTATTTTACGAGAAGTCAAACGTCCTTCCACTAGAAAATCATATGTCGTTTAAGCGGAAGAGATTTTGTATTTGGTGCATTCAAAAGAAATGTGACCCATCCATGTGTCAGGAAGATGTGGTAGTAAGTTCACTCAGCAAAGGTCTGATTTACAATTTTCTTCTATTAAAGAGCATCTTGAGTTTATAACTGCCTTTAGGAAATCTCCTTTACAAACCTCCTTCTTTAGAACGCCTGTGGTCAAGGATTTCTTAGAAGGGGTTAAGAAAGCATTCTCCCCTGTTAAGTCTCCTTCTCTTCTTTGGGAACTGAACATTGTACTATCTAAAATAATGGGGCCCTCCTTTGAACCCATTTACAAAGCCTTCTTGCAACACTTTACATGAAAGGACAGTTTTTTTGTTGCTATTACCTCTGTCCACAGATTTTTTTAAATTTAAGCTTTAAGTCAGCCGGTTCTGGTGGCTTAGTCGACTAATGCATCTACTGCAGGGGCCTGTGTTTGCTTTCATGGTCACAGGTTCAAATCCCGGTGGGTCCACTGAGCCTCTCATCCTTTCTGAGGTCGATAAAATGAGTACCCTTGAGTTGGGTAACAATAAACATCAGTTTTTCAGCTCCAAGATGCTCTTTAGGGGGTGAACGTGGGCTTTACAAATGCACGTTATATTAAGTACTACTGAACCATTCACAGTATTCCATAGTAAGAGAGTGGTAATAAGGACCCACCATAGTTTTTTTTTCTAAGGTGGTTTCAGATTTTCACAATAACTAAACAATCTCTTTGTCTACATTCTTTCCTAATCCGTCGATTCCAGCAGAGAGATCTCTGCTTTCTATAGATGTAAAAGAGTTTTGAAATTCTACCTAGACAAAACTAAAGATATAAGATACTTGGATTGCCTTTTCATAAATTAAGGTCCAGTAAGAACAGGTTTACCTTCACCAAAGCAGTCTATCCATTTATAAATAGATAGTTTTCCTATATATTACTTTCATACCAGCTTTCTAAGAAGCCCAGGCCTGGTCAATCTAAAGCATATTGCACACGAGGAAACTGAAGCCCTCCTTAGAAATGTTCCCATTTCAGAAATGTGTATGGCCGATACTTGGAAATCTATTCATACTTTCACTAGACACTATTGTCTGGATTCAGACTTCAGAGCAGATACTCAAGTGGGGCAGGCATCTTTTAGGAACCTTATTGAATAATTTCTAGAGCCTTTTCTACTTTTTGTCCGCCTATTTATGGGAAGGGGTTGCTATTCTATTCAGTACTTATGACTATCGATTAGGATCTTCTGGAAGAGAAGGAAACTTTACTCACTTGTAATCCTAGCTTTCTTCCATGAAAATCCTCATCAAAGCCATTAGCAACCCTCCCACCTCCCCGGAGAAGAAGTATTACAGTTTTCATCAATTTTCACCCAGGATCCTCTGATCTCTCCTTTACGTTGCATTCCAGCCTGTTGGATAACACTGTCACACATTACCTTTCCTTTTCCTTTTAAAAAAGGTTTGTGAAAGATTTTCTATGGTCCATGGCTCATTTTTTTATGTAATTGGCTTCTTTTTTTAAATGAAAATTAAATTTGGCCTGTCTTTAATCTGCAAGCATATATGTAATGTACTATTGTACAAAGTTAGATATACATAAATGTGTAATTTTGAAGGTGCTCCGGAATCCCCACATGTGGGCGGGACTATTCTGTGCTTATGACTGCGATAAGGATTCCACTGAAATTACCGGACCAGTCCGGATTCATCCCCGAAAGATCCACATCGCACAGCTTGCAGACACTGTTTGCCATGTACCACATTCTAGACCCTGACCTGCAGGCGGCGGCTGTGATGCTTGATGCAGCCAAAGCCTTTGACTCCATAGAGTGGAGTTACCTTTTCAGTATTCTCCAGCGGATGGGTTTTCCACCACTCTTCATCAACTGGTTACGTTTATTGTACACCGCCCCCTCAGCGTGCAGCATAGGGCAGCAGCATTGCAGTTTGCCCACCGCCCTGTGAGTATATCACTCTATGCGGATGATATGCTTCTATTTGTGAGAGAGCCACATACCTTTCTGTCTCCGGTACTGAGAGAATATATCCGTTTCGGACGATTCTCTGGCCTTACTATCAATTGGTCTAAATCATTAGTTGTCCCGCTTACTGCTTCCACTTCCCCTCATACGCTGGACTTCCCGCTGATGTGATCTGCGGAACCCGTAAAATACCTCGGGGTGTAGGTCCATCGTGACCCAGATGTTGTGGTTCGCGAAAATTACGGTACTGCCTGCGCGAAGCTGGAACAACAGGTAGATCGATGGATACGCCTGCCGCTATCACTGGCAGATCGCATGGCACTTATAAAAATTGTTGTCCTGCCTAAGTTTCTTTACTTTTTCAGCACCATCCCCATATCTCTCCCCACAACGCTGTTCAAAACACTTCGAACGCTTTTAATTAAACTGATATGGGGGGGTAAACAAGCACGTGTGAGTCTGTCGACCCTCACTCTAGACTACAGCAGCGGGGGATTCAGTGTACCTGACATACACCTTTACTATCTATGCGCATAGGCTCAGGTTGCTTACTACTGGTACCGCACTCATGATTACATCCCACATGTAGCTGTGGAGGATGGAGACGCACACCCCATCCCCCTGGGTTCCATACTGACCCACACGCGTAGGGGCATACCTCGTTCAGAAATTAACTCCATTGATGCCACTATTGCTGCTTGGCAGGCACTAGGCCGCAGGGCGGGTAAACTCCCGCTATATTCCCCACTTATGCCTCTGGCACATCATGCGGAAATATCAGTCACACACAAGAGGGGTGTCAAGCGCACTTTAACCCTAGCTGGCATTGACAAAATGCAAGACCTCTTCCTGAATGGTAGTTTTATTAAGCAAGCTGACCTTAGCTCTGTACTTAATCAGACGCCTATATTCGTTTTCACCATTCATAGACTTCGAAAGGCACTACAGTCACACTACCCTACGTTCCCGACAGAACCCCCAACGCTGCAATCTCTGCATACACTGCTTTCCAGCCCTACGAGGCGTAAGCTGGTGACTAAACTATATCGAACAGCTGGAGACGAAACTCCGTTACCTCAGAACAAAAGCATGGAGCATTGGAATAGGAAACTGGATCCGCCACTCACACAGAAGGACTGGGAGTATTGTTGCCAGCTGACTCAGGCACTCACATCTAATGGCAACTTACGGATAATGCATTTTAAGTATCTCCACCAAGCTTACCATACACCACATAAACTATTCAAATGCGGTCTCAGAGACCATGACAGATGCAAGCGGTGCAGTGCCTCGGGTGCGGACTTCTGGCACTTAGCATGGGAGTGTGGGAAGGTAGCAGAATTTTGGGTAGCTGTGATCACCATACTGCATGACAAGACAGGTCTTACCTTGGATTGCTCCCCACATGTATGCCTACTGAGCCTGGTGCCATCTCTGAAAGGAATGTTGTGCAGATTTATTAAAATAGCGCTATTACTAGCTAAGCGCAGGGTAGCCATTTCCTGGGAGAGTCGCGTGTGCCCCTCTACTACTCAGTGGTTAAAAGACATGGGGCCAGATGTAGGTAAAATCAGTTTAGCGAGTCCTTAATAGCGATTTTTAGGGAATCGCTATTAAGGACTCGCAAAATGCTATGTAGGTAGGAATCTCTAAAATTTTAGCGATTCCTACACATTCCTTATTTGCGACTTGCAAATTGCGAGTCGCAAATAAGGAATGGCTTCTCATTCATTCCTATGGGCCAAGGGGCCCATAGGAGTGAATGGGAATTGCGCGCGCAATTTCAAGGGTGCAAGGGTTCCAAAAGAACACTCTGTTGCACCCCTGAATTGTGCATGTGTGCACTTGTGGCGCACATACATGCCCTAAGGGCATAGCATTTAGGGAATCGCAAATTGCGATTCTCGAAATGCTTGTGCAAAATAAGGAATCGCAATTTTTGCAATTCCTTATTTTGCAAGTAGGTATTTGCCTACCTACATAGCACACAGCTAAATTGCGATCGCAAACGCTGATATTCTGCGAATTTCAGCGTTTACGATCGCTATTTCGCTTGCTACATCTGGCCCATGGTGTATTGTCGTGAGACTTTGGCTTTGTACGCTAATGAACTGCCGACCACATCCAGACCAAAGGACTTTTGGGAACCTCTATTGCAATACCTCCGCTCACACAACAATGACGCGCAACCTGACTCTGATGTATAGCTTTGTTGTGTCAGATTAGCTCGCTACAATCACGGCTTTTCCCTTTATGTATAATGCCCTATCAGAATGTATGCATTACTGTACCTTTTTCATGCCACGTGTTGTAATGTTTGTTTATTGACTAAAAGGAATCTACAATGCTGTGTATGTAACATGCATAATTTTCAATAAAAATCCCCCCCCCAAAAAAGGATTCCACTGAAAGAGAACTAGGATTACAGCTGAAAACCTTTTCCTTCTCTCCTGATCGGAGACTTTCCCCTTCATAGTAACTCAATCTGGGCCTTTCAAAAATTGATGACTTCTCCATTTATGACAATACATAAAGTCACATTGCAACATTTGTCTTGGAAGTCAGCATTCCCAGTGGCAATCACTTCCGCCTGCAGAGTGAGTGAGTAACAAGTATTATGGGCCTGTGATGTCCACACAGTTTAATTCCAACTCATCTGTCTTTTCTTGCTAAAGTGGATTTTGATTTTCACATTCATTATTAACTCATTAGCAGTAATTTCTATCAACTCTTCTACTCCAGGTGAAATGTATATCCATTCATTAGACATGTAAAGTGTTGTACATTTCTACTGAAATAGCACCAGCAAGCATTGGCATAGCCAATAGGTCTCGCCTTTGGGACCTTATAAGTATTTAGTTATGCAGCACAACATCCTTGGTGCAACAACATCAACTGTTGCATGGCTAAACACTTATAAGGTCCCAAAGGCGAGACCTATTGGCTATTCCAATGCTTGTTACTTTTACGTGTATTAGGTAACATTGTAATGCTGATTAGAGCATTGTTTTTTGCGAGAGGAACTATGGCACACTGACAGAGTGATGCAGGGCTTGCGGTGCATTAAAGAGCTGTGTAAGGATTGGAGCTCGGTACTAACTGATTAACTCCTCTTTTGTGCAGTGTCTGTCAAATTATAGCTGCTGCCTGAAGTGACGGGATGGCTTTACTCAATATAAACCTGCCTACGGTACATCCTTTTAACCAAGGGAGAAGTGAGAAAACGAGCTCTTAAAATGTTCCCAGATGAAAGGCACGTCAGACTGAGTTGTAACCCTGATAGTGTTAATGAAGACACAGGCCGGGGCCTGGCTGGTAGCATGTAATCATAAGTGACTTGTACTAGTTTATGCAGAGCCCTGAGAAACGTCAGAATTTTATTATTACTCTAAGAATGGGGTTAAGGTTAATATCAGAGTACTTTACATGGAGAATAATATCAATGGCATATAGAGAGGTAGGGTAACTTTTCCCGGCTATACACAGTCCACGGTGGTAAAGTTGCTCTTATAGGATACTAATCAAGGGGTCTGTGACAACAGCAAACAAAAGCGGGGACAGTGGGCACCCCTGTTGCATGCCATGGGCAATGGTAATTGGTGGAGATAAGAGACCATTAACCTACAGTCTTTCAGTGAGTTTGTTATAGAGCAGGCAAATCCAGCCCAGGAGCTCTGTTCCAAGTCCCACCCTTGATAGTGTAGCAAACATGTATTCCCAAGACAACGAGTCAAATGCTTTTTGGGCATCTAATAAAACAGCAACTACTGGGATGCAGGGTCCACTTGTGAAAGCAAGAGGAATGTGTGCAAAGTGTCCAAATTGAAGTGCCTGGGTATAAACCTGGATTGCTCGGGGAAAACAGTGACTCGTAGCATGGATTGGAGCCTGTTTGCAATGATCTTGGCTAGACTTTTGGTTATCAAGTTAAGTAAAGACAATGGGCGAAAACAAGAGTCATTTTTCCGAAGTTTGTCTCGTTTGTACAGTATTGTAATCGCTGCCTCCCAGAAGGATTTGGGAAGAATGATGGACACTCGAGCTTCACGGTAAACATCCAGTATTCTTGGGACAATATAGAAGTACATGCTTTGTAAAAGTATGAGGTCAGGCCATCAAGATCCAGGGCCTTGCCACCTGGTATAGATTGCATTACTCTGGGATCTTCTCAGCTGTAAAGGGAGCATTAAGGATTTCTCGATATTGTGTCTCGAGCCATGCCAAGGCGACTTCTGAGAGGTAGTCATGGGGGGGTGGGGGTTGAGCTGTTTGTATTTTCCACCTTATACAGAGTAAGATAGCATGTGGTGAAAGTGAACATGATGTCCTCAAAGTATGTCTGGATCCATCTTCCCCCATGCTTATAATATGTCTCTGTTCACGTTATTATTGTTTAGAAGACGTACCAGAGTGCATCCCGGGCAATCTCCTCCCCCATATTGCCTGGCTGTAGAGGATTTACTCAGGTATTTTCCATCTCTGTCTGCTTCATCTTTCTATTGAAGCAGTGTGGCTTGGATCTAAGGCAGTATCAAGGGGTACTTGAGTGTATGTGATGGGTGGGGGCCAGTAGGCAATTGCAAAGAGGGGTGGGGGCCAGTTATGCCACAGTTAGATATAATCGAAACAGAAAAGATTTTCAAATGAATAGTAGGCACAATCTCTTAGTGCCTGACCGACCTAATGTGTTCTGCTCGCTAGTGGTATGTACAGAATGCATCTAACTAGAAGCAACTATCAGAGCCAAAAACGAAAAATATAAGGCAAACTAAATATAATACAAAGAGGCAGTAATAACGTGTCCCAGGTCGATGAAGACTCATGTAACAAGTCACAGAGCCGGCCTGGTTATCACGTAAAAAATCAATCAGGGCGCACGGTGCTAAAACTTGCAAATGTGCCCCATTTCACGGTATCAACAATAAAAGGAAACTGAACTGCAAAGTTACAATTAGAGTCCTCAACTAACCCTTGCTTGCACCCAATGAAAAGGTCCCGTGGACCTTACCTTATTCACCCGGACGGCTCGCATGAATCATGGAGGCCTCATTCCTCCCAAACAAAAACGTTTTAAATAGTGGAGCAAAAAGGCGCGAGTTCAATTCCCGATGGTGCTACCATCAAAAGGGAAAACGGACTGAAAACTCCCTACAAACAGGGGTCGGCCATGTTGGAAAGCATAAATATTCCATAGAGATGGGTAATGTTACACTAATAGAGTGCCTTACTGAATCCAGGTCGTAAGAGGAAAAGTAAACAATCGATTAATGAAAATTAAAATGAAAAATGAATAATGAAAAAAGAGTAAGGAATGTCCAGTGCGAAACATCATATGGCGAACCGAAAATAATAAGAAACGGTGGTGGCAAACCAAAAATGATAAGAAAAGGTGGTAGAAGAAATAAGGGACAACGTTTGTCCAAAATTCAAGATGATAAGAGTCATCTTGTATAGGCATAGACCTTTTAAGACCCAGACACCGGTGATAAGCGAGGCCCGCGTGACTGCAGGAGAGAGAGGGAGGTGAGGTAGGGTGGAGGAGGGTAAGCTGTTTTCAAGCACTCGTGCTTGCGGGAGCGAGGAGCGGCGCGCGCGGCCATGCTAATTGAAAACAGATGGTCGGCGCGCCGCTGCTCGCTCCCGCAAGGTGGATGCCACCACAAGCACGAGTGTGCTTGAAAAGGAGCTGACCGACTTCTAAAGGTCATCTCCTAGAGCAGCGCATGCGCGCTGCCTAGGCGAGACCTAAAAACGTGGAACATCTAAACAGTTCTTTAACTAAGGACCCTTAAGTACATGCATGACCTTGTCAAAACAATCTCTAGCATGGTGGATTTTTCCTGTGTTTTTCTTTGTTACTAGTTAGAAAACATACCATTGCTGGGAAAACATAGAGCTCACTTCTCTAGGGCAAAACCACTTCTCTAGGGGAAAAGCAGTTATGAAGGACTGGATGAGAAATATCCCACTAAATGAAATCTGTAAGGCTGCTTCTATAGCGTAAGTATCTTTTTTGAAGTCTTCAATACGCTGCCCGTCTTCCTTTAGAATTCTCAGTAGTAAAAATCTGCATTAATCTTTTAAAACTGGCTCTATGAGGCAAGGCATGCAGAGCTGCTGGCTCATTAAAGGACCAGTACACTATTTTCAGTCTCATTTCTAGTGCTGCTTATTTCGTTGCATTTTCCTTAATTTTCTTCATGTTCTCAGTGCTTTTCAGGGCAAACATTAGATGTGCAGTGTTGCTTTTGGTAATTTTTTCATTCTGGAAAATGAAGCTTTTGATAGGCTATGGAGTGCTGTCAACATTTAATAATTCCAGATGTACACTTACAAATTAATTATTAGAAATTTAAACTGTTTCGGGCTCCCCTCACGCAGACAAGTATTCAAGCATGTATGACTTTAATGATTATGTCTGCAACGCAGAACTAAAAATATAAGTATGTTGTTTTTTCTAACTTTCTAACTACGTGTTATGCTGTCTGGCATGTAGGGCAGCAATGAAGGACCGCCACTTCCTTTTGTTTTGGGCAAGTTTCTGTTTGGTGTCCCAGTGGTATTTCAGGGTCTTCATTTCTGTTTCCAAAGTTTGCCTCCAGGTGTTCTTTGGCCTGCCTCTACTCGGTGTGTCTTCTGGGGTCTAGTGGAGAGCTGCTCTTGTGATGGAGTCTTTTTCTCTTCCATTGGTGATGGTTCTGATCCATCTCCATCTTTTTCTGATAATGTTGTTTTTTTCTTACTACTTCTGAATTGCATGAATGGGAGAATTACATTGGTTGAAGTCTATCTGATGGCTTTGTTCCTCAGGTCTTAGCATCATTTCCTTTCTCCAAGGAGGAGCCAGCCAATTAGAGCTCTGCTCAGCCGTCCTGCTTGTCTAGAGTTAGATTTTCTCTATCACTTGCTCTTGTTTAGCTTCCTCAGATACACAATTATGAGAGGTTGTCTCCTCTTTTTCCCTCCTAGGCCTCTTTAACTGCTCTTATTATGGCATCTAGACCAGGCTTCCAATAATGGGCAGGGACTTTAAGGGCCTGAACCATATCCTGTCTCACCCCCTTACACCTTTCCTTTGTCTATAACCTCCCAAACCCTCTGTCTTGTATGCTTGCCTAAACAAGACTTCCACAGAAACACTGATTGCATCCTCACACCATTACTGTCATCCACGTAATGGGGTAAGACTGCCATTATTATAAGGTGTACCTCCCTGCCCATTTAAAAAGGCTGAATATTTGATTGCCCATTCATGAGGAGATGCTCCTGAATGAACTTCTCTGAGCTTAATTAACAATTGTTGGTCTTCTATCACTCCAGGGTGTACTCCACACAGAATTCCTTCATTGCTTAACTATGCCTGCAGCGGGTGGCTAGGCGCGCGGCAAGATGGCAGCACAGTAGTGCGGCTCTGCCGGCCGCCGCTTTCATCCTTCAAGCTATCCTGCGCTGTTGTGGCCGACCGCGAGTCCAGCGCGACGGAAGAGTGTGCCGGGGCATTGGGCTGCCCTCCGGTGCAGTTTTGACTGCTGCAGATTGTCCCTGGGGCTTGCAGTACGCCTCGGCACGGAGGCTTCCGCTTGCAGAAAATGGCGGCTGGACGGCCTTAGACGCGGCCGCGCACTCGAGGCAGAGTCCTCCGGACTGCCGGTGAGAGGCGGGAGACACATCGGACCCCTCCCCGGGGGTAGCGAGTACCCTGGTGGACGAGCGGCACCTTGGATGTGAGCTCGCTGGGCCAGTCTGGGGAGATCGACTGCGGCCTCCCGCACCCGTAGCTGCGGACAGACGAGCGCTGGGGGTGAGTGCTACGCGAGTGCCCGGCTCCGCCCGATGCACTAGGCCCCTCTAAAATAAATGGCCGTCGGCTCTGCGTAGGAGAGTGCCTGGGGATACGCTAAGCAGCGCTTGAGGACCGGATCACTGTCTCGCCGTCTGGCCTGGAACTATTTGGGACACTCAATCTCATCTCCCCATTTATTCTGTCATCATTGGACTGAAGGGTGTTGTGTTCTTTATTTTGCCAGCGCATTGTGGACACTGCGTCGGGGGATTGGGGCACAGCTGCGGGTGAGTGGAGGCTACTTGCAGGCTCACTGTGGAGCTTGGGGGTGGCAGCACGCTTCCCGGCGCGCGCATAGCTGAGGATCCCACGGCCTGGGGGTGGAGAGTGCTACGCGTGCGCCCGGCTCTAAACTGAACACGAGGCCTCATTGCTGGAACTGATCAGCTGCTGCTGATAGGGTTGGGCCGGTGACACTTTCTGACAGGCACTGTGACTACACATAGCACATTGAAATGTGACGAGGGGATAGATCTGCCCTTCAGTTATTGGACAGTCTGACCTGCACTGCGTGTGCTGTAGCGGCCCGTGCCTATCCACCTGGCAGCAAGTCCACTAGAAAGGCCCGATTTTTGTGATACCCCCCCGCACCTACTGACGCCGTGCATCTCTACGCCATTCATCATGGGCAAGCCGGAAAGAAATCAGCCGCGGCTGAATTTTGAATTGAGCAAGAGTGGCAAACCGATACAAAACGCTGCATCGGACTCGGAGTTAGACTCGGCTGCACAGGCACCAACCGCACTTGAGAAGACACTAGAAGCGATCCAAGCCAGCTTACAGTCTATAGATGGTAAGATCGAGGCGCTGAATGGCCGCATGGACAAAATGTCGTCTAAGCTAGACAAGCAGGCGGCAAGGCTGGGCGAGGCAGAACAGCGGATATCTGACGCAGAAGACGGCCTGCAGCAAGTTGCAGCTAAGACCTCGGACATTGAGAAGATCCTGACACTCATTAGAAACAAGAACGAAGACATCGAAGCGCGCTCGAGGCGCAATAATGTGCGCATTTTGGCACTGCCAGAGTCCACAAATGTAGGGCGGCTGGAAGAGTATGTCGAAGCTCTGTTTCGAGAAGTATGCGGCCCAGAGAACCTTTCAAACATGCTGGTAGTGGAACGGGCTCACAGGTCTCTCGCCGCCCGGCCCCCCCCAGGCGCTCCCCCGAGGCCCATTATCGCAACTAAATTTCAGAGATCGGGACACAGTGCTGCGTATAGCCCGTCAAAAAGGCGCCGTGCAACATCATGGAAATGAACTCTCATTCTATCCCGATTTTGCGGCCTCGGTCCAGGCTGCGAGGAAAGAGTTTCAAGGCGTCAAGAAAGTATTGCTGCAGGAACAGGTGCCATATGCTATGCTGTATCCCGCTCGCCTTCGAATTGGGGCAGACAACACGGCGAAGATTTTCAGCAATCCGAAGTTGGCAATGGAGTACGCAAAGACTTTACGGCGCAAAAAGCAGACATCCGGCCATACGTCCGATATTGATGAATAGTACTGCATATCTATGTTCTCCTTTTTCCTATGCTCACAGGATCAAGTGGGCCTCATTGCTTCATGTCTGACTGCCTCGTATCTTAGGCAGCATAGCTGGATGGAATCGCCAATTTGGTCATATGTTGCATGTTCGAATGTTTAGTGGAAATACGATGCTGATTAAATTGCTCATATACACTTCAGTGCTTAGACCACATCAGGGTGGGACATATACCTAAGGTTCAGATGGAGCAATATCTGTTGTAGATAATTGTGTATAGATGACCTGGGGCTCATAATATGGGACTGGACCACTTCTGTTGGGATGGGCATCCCTAACTGTTCTGGCTACTCCAACAGCTTTGCATACCAAATTGTCCATTATGGGTCGCGGGTGGGTCACAAACAGTAATCCACATTTCCGGTGGCGGCCCCCTCCCTATCACAACGGGGAGCGGTATGCGCCACTACGTTCCCCCCTATGGGAGTACCCCATCAAGTTCTGGGCGGGATGATTTTTTTGTTGGGTGGGGTCGTTGATGAGGGTAATGGCTTTGGCGAATTGGGGTTGCCAAAGTGGGTAGGGGGAGGGGTTTTGTTACGAAACTGCTGCTTCTGTTGAGATAGGCAGCTCGGGAATAGGTACAGATCGGAATATGCTTTTATTAGACATGAGCGAATTTTTATCTCAGTACAGGATCAAACACTGCAGCAGCGGGGATGGGTGAGCGATATAACTGTATGACGTGGAATGTTCGTGGCCTCAACACTCCCAAAAAATTAAGACAAGTAATAGCATACTTCGAGAGGCATAAAATTCAAATTGCTTTTCTGCAAGAAACACATCTGAGTCAGCAAAGACAAACCAATATTGCACATGGATGGGCAGGATACAGGGTGGCGTCATCGTTCTCTACATATGCAAGAGGTGTCCTTATTTTGATTAAAAAAGGAATACCGTTCCTCCCTATATTATCGCACACTGATAGTGAGGGTCGTTGGGCTATGGCACAGGGCAAGCTCGGCAACACATTGGTAACACTCATTAATGTATATGGTCCGGTAGTGGACGAGCTGCAGACTTTCGTACAACTGCTAGGAGTCTTGCGGACGTGGCCTGAGACGGCGATCCTCTGGGGAGGAGATTTTAATACACATCTAGATCCGGACCTCGATAGATCCAACCCGCGTGGGGCGCGCACCGTCAAGATAGCGCAGTGTGTGCGAGACGCTATGACGGAGTTGGGTTTGGTCGATGCTTGGCGACTACGCAATGCTTCTACTAGGGTGGGCACGTATGTTACCCCAGCGCACCATAGTTGGTCGCGATTAGACTATTGGCTAGTAAATGAGGAGGCTAATGGATGGGTAACAAATGCACATAACTTACCACGCACCCTTTCCGATCACAATCCGGTACTCTTAGAAATCCAAATTCCAACTAATACGCACTTCCCTTTCACGTGGAGGTTTTGTGCTGAGTCTCTACTTGATCCCGTGTACAAGGACACTATAAGACAGGCAATAACACAGTACTTTGAATTAAATGTGGGAACAGTGGACAGCCTGGCAGTCTTGTGGGAGGCATTTAAAGTCACAATACGTGGGGTCTGTATCAGCACCACCTCAGGTATCTTGAAGGATATCAGGGGTCAACTCACAAAGACTGAAAAGCAGTTAAGCGAGTTGGAAACTCAATATATAGGCAACCCGACATCAGTTCCCCTTGACAAACTCCAGACTTTTTAAAAGATTATGAAGCGCTAGCGGAGTCTGAGGTGCGCTATTTGTCGCGCCGGCACGTGGCTAGAGCTTACGGTGACGCTGGGAGACCAGGTAGGAGGCTTGCTGAGCCGCTGCGTTTTAGGTCTGCACATCATCACGTTACTAACATAGTGGACGATCAGGGCGTGGATCACTACAGGCCGCAAGAAGTAGTGGAGCAATTTAAAGACTTTTATAGTGACTTGTATGCCTCACGGGGAGCGTGTGATGAAGCTGCTCTGGCTGAGTATCTTGATGGGGTCGCCTGTGTGTGGCTGGCGGATGGACACTGTGCATACCTTAGTAAACCGATAGAGGTGTCTGATATCAAGGAGGCGATTATGTCTTTACCTAATAACAAGGCCCCAGGTCCTGACGGGCTCACTTCCGAATTTTATAAACAATATGTTGACCTCATTGCCCCGTACTTACTAGAGGTGTATGCGGAGGCTCACGACTCTGGGATCTTGCCTCCATCCCTTAGACAGGCTCTTATCATTACTCTCCTTAAAAAAGACAAGGATCCAACACCATGCCCTTTGTCGCTGATTAATTTAGACGCAAAAATATTGGCGAAGATACTTGCCACTAAATTGCAACCGCTACTACCCGTCATGGTCTTGCCTGACCAATCTGGCTTTGTGCCGGGGCGCTCCACATCTCACAACCTCCGCACAATATTTGCCATGTATCATATACTAAACCCTGATCTCCAAGCGGCGGCGGTCATGCTCGATGCCGCAAAGGCATTCGACTCAATTGAGTGGGGTTATATGTTTCACATCGTGAGGAGAATAGGGTTTCCCAATGTTTTGCTGCGCTGGTTGCAAGTACTATACACCGACGCATCGGTGAGGGTAAGAGTAGGTGGGCTTACTTCCGAACCCTTTCGAATAGATCGGGGCACCCGACAAGGGTGCCCATTATCGCCGCTTTTGTTTGCCATAATGATGGAGCCACTTGCTTGTATAATACGGCAGTGTCACAGACAGACTGCGCTTAACTTCAATCACAGACCCGTCGGTATTTCTATGTACGCAGACGATATGGTTCTTTTCATACGTGATCCGCAGACTCATCTCTCGCCGGTACTATGGGAATACGTCAGATTTGGTCGTTTTTCCGGCCTCATGATAAATTGGGAAAAGTCCGTGGTAGTGCCGCTGACGGTATGCACTCAATCTCCCCCATTGGAATACCCCCTGGTCTGGACAACCGAGCCCGTTAAGTATCTAGGTATTTGGGTGCACAGTGACCTAGAGATAGTTGTTAAAGAAAACTATGGCAGGGCATACAGCAATTTGGAAAAACAGGTGGAAAGGTGGAATCATCTACCTTTATCCCTGGCGGACCGTGTTGCGGTGATCAAAATGGTAGTTCTACCCCATTTTTTGTATCTTTTTTGTAATATACCGATTCGCCTAACCAGACATTTCTTTGCCATGATTAAAGCACAACTTTTAAAATTAGTGTGGGGAGGTAAACAAGCTAGAATCAGCTGGTCCACGTTGACACTCCCGTATGCCAGAGGGAGAATTGGGGCGCCAGATTTGTATATGTATTACTTATGTGCACAGGCTCAATACGCCTATTACTGGTTCAAGCCACACGACTTTACTCCACACCTAGCGGTGGAGGACGGTGACGCACATCCCATACCATTGACAGGGATAATCACGCATGTTAACAGGGGAACGCCCAGGAAGGAGATCAACCCTATAGATGTCACGGTGGCGGCGTGGCAGGCCATTGGACGGATGGTTGGCAAGCTTCCTCTATATGCGTCGGCGCTTCCGCTGGCAGGACACGCAGCTTTATCTGTGACACAGGAGGCTGGCCCTATTAAAGCCTTGAGGGACGTGGGGATCACGCATATGCGCGACTTATACCCTGGTGGTACATATCTCGACGACACTGACTTAGGATTCATCACTAATCCCACGCCGCTTTTTCAGTACACGGCATATCGCCTAAAGCGTGCCATGCGCGGTCACTACTCGTCCTTCCCGGAGGAACCTCCGTCTCTCCTATCGCTGCAGCTTCTGATCATAGCTCCCACCAAAAAGAAGCTAATCACCAGACTATACAAAGCGATTCAGGAGGAAACACTGAAGGGGGTGGATAAAAGTCTTGAACGCTGGAATTCCTTTTTAGAACCCCCAATAACAATGAAAGAATGGGAACCAATATGCACTCTAACTGGGAGACTTTCGCCTAACGGAAATCTCTGCGTTATTCATTTTAAGTTTATACACCAAGTGTATCACACTCCCCTTAAATTGTATAAAATAGGACTTCGCGACTCGGCTCAATGTAAGAGGTGTGGGCAGGGAGAGGCTGATTTTTATCATCTAGCGTGGAACTGTGCAGCAGTCTTTACTTATTGGAAAGAGATACTTAGCCGCATACACAATATGACAGGGGCCACGATTCAGTGTACACCGGTCACATGTTTGCTTTGTTACGTGCCTCAACTAAAGGGAGTGTTGGGTAGATATGTTCGAATCGCCCTTCTACTGGCCAAAAGAAGGGTGGCTATGACTTGGGAGAGCAGACTTAACCCTCAAATTAATGGTTGGATTAGAGATTTAATGTACTGTAAAGAAATCTCGAACTGTACGCTGAGGAGTTGCCGGTTACATCCAGACCAAAGGACATTTGGGAGCCGCTAAGGCAGTATTTGCTGACTCATACTACGAACGAGGTCGTTTCGCCCTGAACTGTAAGTTTTATGTTGCACTAAACTGAGAATCTGAATGATAGATTACAAACTATGGTTTATCTGCCAGTAAATGTCTCTATCTGTACTGTAATTCACTTGCATTAGATACAAGCCTGTTGCTTGTGGTATTTTTTGGTTCATGCGCCCTGCGAGGCGGAATGTATGCTGCTTCATGCCTTCATATGAAACTTAATAAAGAGATAAAAAAAAAAAAACTATGGCTGCAGCGGCTGGGATTTTATCTCTTTTTGGTGGATTCCGCTTAGTATTCTCTGTTGCTTAAAAAATGCCTCTTATAATAAATGCTTTAGCACAGTGACAAAACTGTACCTGATGCAACACTTCTCATATAGGCCAAACTACAACCAACACCATTTTCAACAGTGCACTCTGAAAATTCACCCATGAACTCAACACTAATCAAAGTGCTTTGTGACCCCCCTTCCTAATCAGAGCAGAGTATGAAGCACTATATAAATACTACAAAGCAATACTATAGACATGACGGAAGTGGTCTGTACAAGAGAAAAAAATTAAAATATTCACTATTAGAACTCCATTCACAATAGCTATAAAATCTTCTTATCTTAACCTTGGTTCTGTAATTGTGATAGAATATTTCAAACATCCAAATCGCGAAAAAAGAATAGAAGTGAAAGAAACTAAAGGAAGGTGAAAAGATTTAGGGGCCGATTCCGATTCCGGCCGGAAATCTCTCCGACCGAGCCGGACCCGGAGAGAATTCCGACCGAATCGGACCCTAGCAGTCCGACCGAACGAGTACGATGCGCACGCATGCCATCGGACTCGAGTCGGTCGGACTCCCATTGAAGTCAATGGGAGCCTGTCGTACAACGCGTACGCGGGCTCCCATTGACTCAATGGGTGCGAGGCGGACAAGGGCGCCCCCTACAGCGGGTACGCGTCCAAGCGCATCGCGGCGTACATGCACAGGTAGGGGGACCCATGCGGTCCCCCTGTGTGCGACTCGCGCGCCTACGTGGCACAGGGGGTCCGACGCGGACCCCCAAAGTCCGGCTCCGACAGCTTTTCGAGCCGGACGGCGCGAGTCGGTCGGTCTGCTTGCGGCACGCATCGTACTTACCCGGCCGGGAAACGTCTCCATAGCGCGGTGCGAGTCGTGTCCATGCGAGTCGGTCGGAGCGTGTTGAAGCCGCGTTCGAGTCGGTCGGAGATTTCGCAGGTGCCTGCATCATACTCGCTCGGCCGGACCCGCGTACGATTCGGTCGGGAAACAGGGCTCCGAATCGGATCCGGTAAATCCGAATCCGATTCGGAGCACTACCGGCCGAGATCGGAATCGGCCCCGAAGTCTAGAATTGTGCAGAGTCCCACTGGCAAGCATTCATAGCTAAGCTTACAGGCTCTTTTACAGTGCTAGGGTTTTGGTATTGTGAGATAAGAGGGCGTCCTATATGTGTAACTGAAGGGATTGGTAAATTAAGAATACAGAAATTAGTGTATTTTACTTTTCTTTTTTCCACCCTACAGTTGATTTACTCTTGTAGACAGGTTTTATCTTCCTCTGCATGAACTTACAATTAGTGTAGGCTGAGTGTGTTTCTGTATTTTTTATATTCTTGCTCTATGTTATTAATTGACTTTTAATATTATATGTATATTTATAAATACACATATATATATATTTCTGATAGAGACTTCTAACTGCGGAATCCTCACCAAGTTAATTTTCCCAGGCGGCAGGCGGGATCAAAAAACCTATGTAGTAATTCCCTTGAACGTCCACAGGTGTCATGGTGTGGCTCAGCGTTGGGTCCGTCCCACACTGGACATGACATTCGGGTAACTATATATGCACCACCTCCTCACACTGACGTGAGTTTCCTACTTTCTGCACCTGCCAACACAAACCTGGAGCTCTTGAATCCTGCCACTACTGACAGATTTTTCAGTGTGCATACAATGACACCCCCTAAAGCAAAGGTTTAAGCCGTGTTGGAGGTCTGAAGCGCGCTCACATTTCAAGTCGAAGGCATGAAGGTCTTAGTTGAAACCAAGGGCACTGACGCAATCCCATTCCTGATGCTGCTCTTATGCCTGGTCATCTTCTAGGTTACGGGCCTTATGAAAGTCGAGGAAGTACCACAAGAATCAGAACAAATGAAAGCATGGGTCTCCTTTATCCCACCACTCGGAGTCACACAATGTCCCTAGGTCCTCTAGGCTGTGGAGTCATTCCCTTCCTGAGGAACTGATCGTGATACTAATCCCGCTTCTGTCCCACCCCAGACAGCGATACCATAGCAGCTTCAACAGTTAAAGGCAGCCATGGACCACCTTTTTGGTGCAACACTGGATCCCTCTTTAGTGCCTTCGGGCCCCAAAGATCTGAGGGGGCCTCCAGTCTGTCTACCGTCGGCTGATCCATCCTTGACTGCGCCCTTACACCTCACCTTGAGGCGTAATTTGTCCTCTGCTTTGACTCCACAAAACCCAGTGTCAATGCTACTGGCGGTTCCATGCTGGACGCCATGCCTGACGCCGCATTTGACACCATGACGGCACGCGAATTGACACTGATCTCGTAGTCACCGAAGCCAAAAGGAAATCGATTGTACTATTGGATCGAGAGACCCCACACTCTAACACCTAGATCATATGACTATTCTGAGTCAGATTATGCCTCACATTACCAATGAGGCAATCATGATTAGGGCGACAACAAGCAATATATTTGAGGACGTCATGACTACCCTCCTAACAGAATTCCTTAACCCTGCACAATTTACTCCGGAGCCTCTGCTCCTCTTTAATGAGGCCTTAACTAATATGCTGGTGGGCACCTGGTCTAAACCAGGATCTTGTCCTTCAGTCAATAGGCAGGTGACGTGGCAGCAAAGACTGGCTCTCGGGGATCCAGACTTCCTCTTGCAGCATCTCACCCAAGAGAGCCTTGTTGTCCAAGCATCAAAGAGCCACTTGAACCTCAATGCTTTCTATACCACACCACCTGACAGGGAATCAGAAAGAATCAAGACATTCGCCAAACGAATGGTCTCATCGGCCAGCCTTACCCTTATATCAGTAAACACCACATGCCTCCTGGGAAGATATTCGCATTATGAGACAAATTGGCGGATATCTTGCCAATGGTCTCGATTGACATCCGCCAAACTTAACAGAAGTTGATCTTGGAAGAACAGGATGAGGGGAATATTCTGTCAAATCTGGTCTGGACACTACGAACTGTTTAGGTAGAGCAGCCGGCACCAGCGGGGTGATTGGGCGCATGCCTGGATTGGCTCCACAAACTTTTCTACGGATATGCAACAATCTCCTATGGACTTGCTCTAGGCTGTTTGGAATGTAGACAAACTTTGTCCTTGAGAGGTTTAAATAGAGCAAGGCCACCGTCTGCTCTCTGGGCTTAGCTCTGCCAAATAGGCAGTTCCCCTAGCTGAGTCACCCTTGGGAGACTTTGGTAGGGCTACCTACAGAGGCAGAGATAATACCTGCCTCAGTAGCAATAGACCTCATACACATTTCCAGGGATCAGCCCAACAGTGTCCAGGCTCTCAAGGGGAGCGAGCTACACAAATCCCAGCTTCAGCCCTCGCAGCCACTACTTTAAATCTACCTCTGCAGCGCACAATTAGCCAGTATGTGGTCACATCACCTTCCACCTCTCTACTGGCGGAGCATCACGTCCTATCAATGGGTGCTCCAGATCATGCACAATGGATACAGCCTACCCTTTCTGAAACCAAGACTTGCCACCTTCACCTCTACTTGTCTATAGTCTGCGGATAAGGTCAAGCTCTCTTGGTCAAGAGAGCAATATAGAGGGTGCCGGCATGACAAAACTGGTTGTCACGCCTGTTGTTACTCCTGTTACTTTTTGGTGCTGAAAAAGGACATAGGCTTCTACCCTATCCTAGACCTTTGCACTCTGTAGTTGAAAAAGGCTCACTCTGGCCCAAGACCAGTCTTACCTGGATCCAGGAGACTGGATGGTAACGTTGGACTTGCAGGACACATATTTTCACATCCACATCCTGCAGTCTCAAGAGCACTTTCAGTTCACTGTGCTCCCTTTTGGCCTCACCAGTATACTTTGGGTGTTCACAAAGGTTATGGTGGTGGTCACAGCCTATCTGCAGAGGTTCGGAATACCAGTCTTCCTATTTAGCAATGACTGGCTGCTGAAGGTGGGCTTGCCTCGAACAGTCGTAAACCACCTCCAGACGACAGCTGTCCTGTTGGCATTGCTGGGGTGACTCCTGACTCCTTCATAAGGCTCCCCTTCATCAGAGCCATCTTGGATACAATGCTTTTCTGAGCCATCCCTCTGCCTCGACGAGGGCAGAACATTTCTATTATCCTCATGTTTGAACTTGCAGCCTGGGTCTCAGTGAAGTTGGCTGTGAGACTTCTTGGCCTCTTGTATTCTGCTTGTGGACCACACCAGGTGGCACATGTGGGCTCTGTTGTGGGATCTGAACTCTCAATGTGCTCAGCACCAAGGCAATCTATCAGATTCCTTCCAGGTGTCAAAGGAGACTGTGAAAGACATGCAGTAGGGTCTGCTCAACCACAATTGGCCCGGCGGCAGACCCCTTTTCCTACAACACCCAGAAGTAATAGTTGTGATGGATGCATTGTTACTGGGAAGGAAAGGTCGCCTGGGAGAGGTGAAGATCAGAGGATTTTGGTCTCTGGCAGAAGAATGTCTCCACATCAAATTGTTGGCGTTGCAAGCAATTCACGTGGCACTGAAGGCATCTCTCCCAAGTATCAAGGGGAACGGGTACAGCTGCTCACAGGCACAATGATCGCCATGAGGTACTGTAAAAAAGAGGGCAGTGTGGGATTATGGGCCCTGTGCAAGGAGGCTCTACGTCTCTGGCAGTGGCTGAATGCTCAGGGCATATCCCTGATCTCACAACACCTGGCAGGGCCTTTGAGTGCCAGGGTATATGAACTCAGCTGCCGCTTCCTAAAGGATCATGAATGTCAGCTACACTCGGAGGGGGCACAGGGCGTCTGACACCAATGGGGAGATAATTGGCTCTATCAGTTCACTGCCGCAGAGAACGTGCCGTGTCAAAGCTTTTGCTCAGATTTCCCAAGGCAGTCTTCTCTAGGAGATGCCTTCCTTCTACACTGAGGATCAGGACTCCTGTTTCCCTTTCTGCCCCTCCCTCTCCTGCCCAGAATACTGAAAAAGATCAATAAAGACAGGGCGTAAGTCATTCTTTTGGCTCCGGACTGGGCAAGGAGAGTGTGGTACCCGGAACTTCTGGCCAAGAGCATTTGCCTTTCGATCTGGCTGCCCCCTTGGGAGAACTTTCTGTTGCAGCATCAAGGCCAGGTCCCATGTCATAGCCTGCACAGCCTATACCACCATGCGTGGAGGTTGAGCGGCGACAGCTGATAGCTTTCAGTCTTTCTCCTGAAGTGGTTGGTGCCACCTTGGCAGCCAGGCATCCATCAAACAAATTGAATTATGCAGGATGTTGGGAGAAGTTTGTTGTCTGGAACTCTAACCAAAGCTTACAACCCCTGAAAGCACAGTTATTGGATGTTCTGTTTGTCATTGGCCCAGCAAGATCTTGCTGTGGCAACAGTAAAAGGGTACCTCTCAGCCCTATTGGGCTTCTTGCATTTAACCTGACCAGCCATTCTTCCTCAGTCACCAGTTGTGATGCGTTTTTGAAGGGGCTGGTCCATATGTTCCTGCCAACTCCATTTGTTATGCAACACTGGGACCTTTTTTGGTACCCGCCTACTTGATGTTCACTCTTTTCGAATATATGCAAAGTTGCTCTCTTTGTCTTCTTACCATCGAGACAGCATTCCTCATCGCCATAAGATCAGCCACACAAGTGAGCAAACTCCAGGCACTGTCCTTGGCTACCCCATATACATCTTTCTTCTCAGACAGATTGGTCCTCCAGATAAAAGTGGCATTCCTGCCCAAGGTAGTCTTGTCCTTCCACATAGCATAGTCAATCACCTTGCTGGCTTTCCATGCACCGCCTCACCCATCCAAGGAAGAACGGCTTCATCACCTGGAACCTAAACAGACACTTATATTTTATGTGAATCGACCCAGAGATTACCGACAGGACGACCAACTTTTCATCGGTTTCTCTGGGGCTAAGAAAGCCAAGTATGTATTGTACTACCCATCAATATCGGCTCTGGGCTAGCCAAGAAGCAGCCCTCCGAAGGCTTGCATGCTCATTTCACCAAAGCGAAGGCTGCTACAACTGCTCTGGCGAGCGGTGTGCTAGTTATGGACATTTGCCAGGCAGCTACATGGGCGTCCCGCCACACATTCATAAAGCATTACTGCCTTGAACAGCCAGGTCCAACGGGATCTGTCTAAGCCATTCCACAGATCCACCACCTGGAAGGTAGTGCTCTGGTATCTGTTCACAAGGTGAGGAATCTGTGGTTAGAAGTCCTCATCAGAAGAACAAGTTGCTTGCCTTTGGTAATGGCTTTTCTGTTCGAGACTCCATCTAACCGCAGACTTCTCACCGACTAACCCTCCTCCCCTTTCTTTGGAATGGACTCAAACATTTAATTAATAAGATTCCAATCACAAGTCTGCACACTGCCATAAACTGATATCAGTGGCTCTGGGTGTCGGTGCAGATGGGGTTCAGAGAGAAACTGATGTAGCGGCATGGAGGTGGGGCTTATATAGTGGCCACAACTTTGGGGCCGATTCCGATCTCGGCCGGTAGTGCTCCGAATCGGATTCGGCTTTACCGGATCCGATTCGGAGCCCTGTTTCCCGACCGAATCGTACGCAGGTCCGGCCGAGCGAGTACGATGCAAGCGCCCGCGAAATCGCCGACCGACTCGTACGCGGCTTCAACACGGTCCGACCGACTCTCACGGACACAACTCGCACCGCGCAATGGAGACGTTCCCCGGCCGGGTAAGTA
Source organism: Calotriton arnoldi (assembly GCA_963921515.1). Lineage (NCBI taxonomy): Eukaryota > Metazoa > Chordata > Amphibia > Caudata > Salamandridae > Calotriton > Calotriton arnoldi. Next base: position 2,737,627 of record CAWUFW010000711.1, on the reverse strand, counting down.
CGATGCGCACTGCGAGCAGTCCGACCGACTCGCGCCGTCCGGCTCGAAAGAGCTGTCGGAGCCGGACTTTGGGGGTCCGCGTCGGACCCCCCTGTACGCGTGGTCGCGCGAGTCGCACACAGGGGGGACCCATGGGTCCCCCCTACCTGTGCATGTACGGCGCGATGCGCTTCGTCGCGTACCCGCTGTAGGGGACGCCCTTGTTCGCCTCGCACCCATTGAGTCAATGGGAGCCCGCGTACGCGTTGTACGACCGGCTCCCATTGACTTCAATGGGAGTCCGACCCGAATCGAGTCCGGGTGCATGCGAATGCATCGTACTCGTTCGGTCGGACTGCCAGGGTCCGATTCGGTCAGAATTCTCTCCGGGTCCGGCTCGGTCGGAGAGATTTCCGGCCCGAATCGGAATCGGCCCCTTTATGTCCAATGCTGGATAGACGAGATGTGGAGCCGCACAACGACACCTGTTGATGTGCGAGAGAATTGCTACAAATGTTTTCGGATCCAGTGTGGCGCCTGAGAAAATCCATAATGTGAGGAATCTACGGTTAGATAGAGTCTCTAATAGGAAAGCTGTTATAAGATAAGTAACGTATTCATACAAATATATGTATAGATACAATATTGTAATTCTGTCTTTTAGGAATGGAAACGGAAGGAAATGCAACTGTTGATGAGGATTGGGAACAATATAAGACAAGAAGCCAAGATTGAAGAGCAACTAAGACGAAACAATGCAGAGAAGGCTAACAGGGTATGTTTTTGTTATCTTTTTGTATGTAACAGATGAAATTAAAAAAAGCAATACATGTTATTCTGAGTCTTCACAAAAAAGGAAGACTACTTCTCTACCAACAAATCCTCTTACTTTCACCTTCTTTCCGTTACCACCGCTATTTGAGCCCTGACCAGTAATTTACCAAAATAAAGTGCAATGCAGTGCAGCAGACAAAGTTGCTACATTGTGTTGCGCAAGGAGGAGAAAACAACATAGAACTATGGGCCACAGTACATAGGTTTTATTTTGCGAGTTCCTAATAGCGAATTTTGGGGATTCGCTATTAGGAAAGCTCAAACATCTATGCAAGAATGTGTCCTTGACACATTTAGCAATTCGTAACAGGGTTGCAATTGACCTACCTCGTTAATATTCATGAGGTAGTTCGCAATTTGCAACCCATTGGGAATCGCTAAAAACATATGGATTGTGGCCTGCTGAGCACAGCAGACCACCATGTCTGAGTTTGCTTTTGAATAAAGCAACATTGTTTTTAAAATGCAGCCTGTTTTCCTTAAAGGAAAACGGGATGCATTTCAAAAAGAAAAATAAGACGTTTCTGTTTAATTTTTTAGGAGTAGGTAGTAGTCCCTGCAACCACCTCCTGCTCTTAAAAAACATTTTCGCAACCATTCACAACGAGGACCCCTTTCCGTTTGCGACTGGGTCAATACCTACTTGGAGTAAGTGCTGGCATGCAAAACGTTTGCGACCCTATTCTGTCGCAAAACATTCGTACATGGCACTGCGAGTCGCTGTTAGGAAGGGACGCTCTTGACACGCCCTTCCTAATACCGAATTACAAAATCCAAATTACGATTCGGTAGCAAAATACCGAATTGCTATTTGGGCTTTGTACATGCCAAAAACTCTTTTTGGGTGCACAGTCTAAATATCGAGTTTAGAATATCGACCTACAGTAATATCGAGTTCCAAATATCGTAGGGACAGAATATCGAAATCAAGAATATCGACTGACCAGAATATCGACCTGAAGGTAAGTAATATCGTTTTTGTTAATATCGAAGTTAGTAATATCGATAGCAAAAAATCGATGTTACTAATATCGATATTTATATTAGTGTTATGTATTCTATGTATTTTATATGTATGTATGTGTTATATATTTTTGTTAAGTATTGTACTAGTTTTTAAATATATGTATAAAATTTTTATAAGTTAGTAATGTTTTTTTAAGTACATTTTGCGTTTTAGTTCTGTAGCGGGTTGTGGGTTTATAGGGGAATAGGGTGGGAAGTAATTTAATTATAGTAAATTCATTAATAATTTTTAGGAATTATTAATTAATTTTAATTAAATTTTGCGTTTTAGTTCTGTAGCGGGTTGTGGGTTTATAGAGGAATAGGGTGGGAAGTAATTTAATTATAGTAAATTAATTAATAATTTTTAGGAATTATTAATTAATTTTAATTAAATTTTGCGTTTTAGTTCTATAGCGGGTTGTGTGTTTATAGGGGAATAGGGTGGGAAGTATTTTAATTGTAATTAAGTAATTATTTATTTTTATTTATTGGTATTGTTAATTAATTTATTGTTAATTAATTATTAATTGGTAATTAATTTTTATTCATTGGTAATTAATTTTTATTAATTGATTAATTGATAATTATATTAAGTGTATTAATTTATTATTGGAGAGGGTTGTGAGTTTATAGGGAAATAGGGTGGGAAGTAATTTAATTCTAATTAAGTAATTATTAATTTTATTTTTGGGTATTGATAATTAAATTATTTTTAATACATTATTATTTGGTAATTAATTTTAAATAAATATTATTTTTTGGTATTGTAAATTAATGTATTGTTTAATAATTATTAATTGGTCATTAATTTTTATTTATTATTTATTGGTATTTAGCACACATAGGGGCCCATTACGATGGCGGGCGGAAGCACAACCGCCATGCTGGCGGATGCAAAAACCACCAGTAACCGCCGGCACGCAGCAGTCCACACGCCCGCACAATTACGATGCGAAAAGTAGGCCAAACACCGCCGGCAAGCCAGCAACACCGACCGCCATCAAAGTGCGCCCGTACACGTAGCGGCGCAGCCCAATTACGATGCCGCAAACAAACGGCTCCCACGGCTAAGAGACACCGCACGTGAAAGAGAGGCGGTAACACGGACGCAGAGCACGGACAACGAAGAAGCGGCACCCCGGGCATGAATCCAGCACTGCAGGCCCTTCCCATGCTTCTGCTGATGCACCACCAAGGACGCAACGTACCGCGGAGACGCAGGTAGGCACACACACAACAAGTGCACGCAAACAGCGCACACAGTGCAAGGGCGGAAAAAGCGGACAACCCCCACCAGCGCGTGTACACTACACATCCACCATTGCATCCACATATGACACACAGGCCAAATCCTAACATCGCGGAACACATGTGTACACACCACCTGGGACTAGGAACCAACCACCCCGTCACGGCCACAAAGCGCCGATGACGCCGCCACACATGCGCACAACGCAGAGGCCAACCGCAGCGCCATGCATGCGTCGCACACAGACACAGGGACACAACCAAGCAGCACACACATCAGCCCCACCCCGAACGCACATGACACGTGACAGGCTTGCCACAGACATGTCCCCAACGCCCAATTCACGGACAACACCCAACGCCACACAACCGACGCACACATGTCAGTGAAGTCACGCAACAGCAGGACACACCCCAGTGTAACAAACATGGCGTAGCACACAGCGGCGGCAACACCAACTAGGAGAAGCAGGGCCCCTTCGGGAAGAGGAACGCCAGTACCACACTGAAAAACCCATACCACCCTGCACATATGAACAAGACATATAAAACGGAACACCAAAGAGCACGGGGACCGACAACAGGTGGCCCAAGAATAACATTCACACACAAGGCCCAACGCAGAGCGGAAAGGCAGCCTGCCGCCCACACAAGGGAGAGCAGACAGCACTGAATGACCTTCCATTCCAACACCGAAACCACAGCCCTACGACAGAAGCCGGTGAATACAGCCATTGTCCAAGAATAGACCAACACAGGCATGCCGAGGAGACCGACCACAGGGCAGATAGCGCATATCACAGAAGCACACAACGGACGGGGAAGAAAGAAGAAAACACTCCCCCATGTCGGCCACATGCAAGTTAATTGGAAGGAGTCACACAGCACTGACCTTGAACTGTCTGAGAAGCATGTGGGAAAAGGGCCCGTGTCCTCCAAACAAGCCAACAGAACACAAGTCCTGCCTCCCTACGACTACACAGAGCTCACAGCAACCCCGGAGCGTGCACATTGCAGACTGCACACACAGCCGGAGCACGCCACCTCAACGAACCGCTGCGAAATGGCAACCGCAACACACCTACCCAACTACGCCGAACAGCTCAAGCTGTACAAAACCAACACGATACATACATTGGGATGCGATCTCCTGTCCCTGCTGAACGTAAGTTACCGACTGACTTACCGCATCACATTGTTCAGCTGCGTCATGCCCGTCTTCTACTGTCGGAGGTGTCCCTACCAGCATCCCGTCGAGATATGCCTCTCGAACCCGGCATGTCTGAAGGCGGACCTGCTACCACTACTCCTCCCTCTGGACGCACACGACAGGGCCTGCTCTGCCTATGGGGGCATGGCGTATGTGGCCAACATCGCACCCGCACTGAAATGGGACCACTGTGCCTCCACACGACGGATCATCGAGAACAGCTACATCGAATGTCACCCAGCATGCCCCATCATGGTCCTCCAAGGGACAACTTACGAACAACACCTTGACAGCCACCATCCGCTTCATTGGCTGGCAAACATGTACACCACCAATGACATGGAAGCCCTGCTGGACGGCATCGCATACCTGACAACCTGTAAATACGTCGGACCACAACGCAGGTTCCCCGAGTGACCTATGAAGTCCAACCCCGCACCCATGCACAGCTAACGCACGGACTGGCCAGTCACCACCACAACAGCCATACCAAACGACCGGCAACTGTAACCACACCATCAACGACATCGCCATGACATCGGATATGACCGGGACATGCACACTGTTCCCCATCACATCCAGGAACACCGCATGCATCGTGGGAGGCAGTGGCATGGGCTCTGTGTATCGCACCCACATGGACGGAACTGCACGAACAACCAGGACACGACATGGATCCAGCGCACATGGACACACACACCGCTCAGTGGACATGAATAGGTCGCCTGGAGTCTGTGGGTGCTGCACCACTCCCACCCCCGCCCCGGGAATCCCATACCAGGACCTTTGCATGGACGACAAGTGCATACAACAACAACACGACCCCAGTGACTGTGACATGTCCAGTAACCACCACAGTGCAACAACAAGTGGCACGCCGCTGCATGCACGCAAGCACATGCCCTGATGTCATCTCACATGCACGCGTGCATGAGGAACAACCGCAGCAAACCTGTCACATGGAACTGAGATGGACTGTGCCCATGATGCCGAGCGGTCTGGTAGGCTACATGTATACCGTCTGTGTCAAAGTCCGCAGCTCCGCAGCTATACGTAAATGTACATTAGCACAGCCTTGGCCAAGCAGATGTCACTCTGAAGCCCACATCCCACATGCAACAGCCAATCACATGTAACCCCACACCCTATCCAATTTGTAATCATGCTCAGTATATCCTCAACATGTATTCCGCTGCCAGTAGTGTCCACTATACTGCATCACAGAGGACAGAAGACTCAATATAATGTTTGAAACCAAAACTGTCTCCGCTGACTCATTTCACAAGTACGAATGAGAGAGGATGAGAGTATGTGAAGTACACGGCAGTCGTGACATGACCATGTAGTCCACTGGTATTGGATGTCAACGCAAATGAGTAGCACTACTGTGGAAGACACACATGTGTCGTGTGAAGTCGTATGGACGCAGTGCTCAGGTGGGTGGGTGCGACGGGTAGATGCGCACATGCCAAGTTGGAGCACGCCAGGTTGGGAGGGGTCATGAACAGTACACCACCGCTTCCCTGGGCATTGTGAGAGGACACCTGTCGGGGGGAGTGAACACGTGTGTGCACAGCAGCCGGGCACACGTACAAAGCGGTACCAGGCGCACCTCAGCCCACCCTCTGTGGACAAGCTGGATCCTGTTGTGCGCCCGCCATGCCCCTTGACAAGGCACACACAGCCCCAGTCGACCAGGTGTAACCCCAACATAGTCAATCCGCACAGGCGATACAGGGCACGGGATGGCAGTGGAGCATGGTGTGTGAGAGGTCTCCTCGCGCTCCTCCTGGTCATATCACGCAGGCAATAGAACCTCAACGTCTAGCATGGCACAAGTCAGATGGAAGTGTAGGGGACGCACCACAGCACGAGCAGCACTGACGTCACGGGAGGTGGCTCGCACCATCCCATCCATTGCCCATCATACCAACCACGCCACATGCCATTGCGACTAAGTGCAAGCGCGTGCGCCACCACCCCCGAGCCCTCCCCAGAGAGGCCAAAGAGTGAATGTGTGGGCCATCAGCCACAGACGGACGCGGCCTGGCCGCAAGGGCAGCCACAGCCACTGGGTGTCGCAGGTGGCGGATCCGGAAGGCGAAGACTGTGATGCATAGTCCATGCAGGCCGGGTCTCCATTTGGGGCACCACGCAGGTGGACGGCGTCCCGCCACACATCATACCCTGAGACAGCCCACTCATGCAACTGGACCCACACATACACTCCTTGCCCTCTCTGGTGCGAGCTTGGGGCTGCCTGTGCAAGCGCTAGCCTCGCAGGTGAGCATGCATATTGGGGGCGAGGGGAGGACATGAGGGCTGGGGCGAAGATGACTGTATCACTGTCAGTGAGTACAAGGGATGACCCAGATGTGGAAAGGAAGAGACGTGTCCCGTGTGTACTGCAACTAGTCGCCAATCCAACTACCCCCCATGTCCGGAATGTAAGCCCGCACCTAGGCCCGCCCATCCGCCACATCGAACATACCACCAGCACGACAACCTTCCCATACGAAACACTGACTGGGGTGGCGACCAGTGAACAATCATGTGTAGCCTACCCACGCGTACATGTGGGCCCTCCATGATCCATGTCGCCTGCGGCAAAGACATGACATGCGCAATGAGGGAAGTGAGGAGAGCTGTCCGCCCCACGCGCAGAAGGTGCATCAGCTCCACAGACCCAGCAGCGAGTCCAGCAGGGGTCACATGTGCAGGGGCAGCTGTGCCTGGTGTGAAGGCACATGCATATAGACAGCACATCGACCAATGTGTAGTCTGCCCACATCTACAGTCCATCATCATGCGGACATAGGAATTGAACACAGGGCAAGACATCTTAGTGGGTGCACCCACCGTGACCAACAATGCGCAATCATCGACGTACCCGCCCTGTGCATGGCCCCCCACCCAACGGAGGCACATCCAGTGCCACCATCCCACACACACAAGCCTTCCACGGAACATGCTGTGTCCAATGGTCAGTACTGAGTCAGCGCCCATCTGGTGGATCCTGAACAGGAGACACATGCACACACATGCCAGCTCCCACTATGTACGTCTGCCACCTGGCACGTGCAATGTAACCTCTCACCTGTGACGTGTGACTGCAAGCACACAGCCGTCTTGGCATGGGGCTGTCAATGTGGACACCAGTCAATGTTTCGGGAGCTGTGATCCGTACAGTGCTGTACATAGGGTGCAGTGCTGACACCTACTACTGTCTCATATCCCCTCGTGCCACAGGTCCCACTTGTATTGGCCGCTCAGCCCGTGCCCACATCGTCGTCGTCGTGTGCCATACTCATCCAGCCTCGGAAGCAGTTCCATGCTCAGCAGACACTCATGTTGCCGTGGCGTTGCCGCTTGACGAATATGCAGTCAGTCCCCATCAGCACGCCCCGCAAGTCATTGGGGCCTAGATCCCCATGTGCATGCACATGGCAGTGGTATGTCTCACTTGCCATTGCCATTGTTGGGAGACCTGTGTAAGTGTATTGTGGCCGTGCCGTCCCAGCTTGACAGCTGGGCTGTGGCTCATGTGCTTGCTCAGTCATGTCAGTGATGTGTATGCGAAATTGCTATGTGCCGTGTTGCTTTGACATGTGTCCTCTGCCATTTAACCCAGGCGGAGACCGAACATTGACCGCCCATACCAATTGCTGGCGGACATGGACGATACAGAGGTAATCAGGAAGTTTCGGCTGGACAGGCCAACCCTGCATCGACTGTGTGCCATGTTAGAGCCCCATCTCCGTCCCCGCAGGGTGTATCCGACTGCTGTCACCCCCACGGCTAAGGTGATGGCCGCCATGCATTTCTTCGCCACTGGGTCATTCCAGCACACAGTGGGCAGTGGAGGAGGGATGTCCCAGCCCATGTTCAGCAAGGTGCTGAGGGATGTACTGGCAGCCATGATGCTGTACCGGAACAGGTACATCCGCTTCCCCAGGGCTCGTGAATTGGCGGCAGTGAAGGGTGCATTCTATGCCCTTGGCAGAATCCCACACGTCGTGGGAGCCATTGACTGCACACATGTTGGCCTTGTTCCACCACAGGCCACTGAGCACCTGTACCGCAACAGGAAGCACACGCACTCCCTGAATGTGCAAGTGGTGTGCCTTGCGGACATGGTGATCACCCACGTGTGTGCCAAGTTTCCAGGCTCGGCACATGACGCACACATAATGCGCAACAGCATCTTGCCACGACTGATGGCCAATCTGCAACAGGATCGTGGCTGTATTGTCGGTGAGTATGTGGAGTGGTGTAGCGTGCTGGTTGTGCGATGCTGTCCCCTGTCCAGTTGGAATAGCAACGGTTCTCTGTGTCCCTCACACCCAGGTGACTCTGCGTATCCGAATGGGGCATGGCTGCTCAGTCCATTGAGGAATCCTCGCACCCCAGCAGACGATCGATACAATGAGGCACATGGGAGGGCCAGACGTGTGGTCGAGCGTACCTTTGGCCTCCTCAAGTCCAGGTTCAGGTGCCTGGACCGCACCGGGGTGCACTGGCGTACTCCCCACAGAAGGTGTGCCAGATAGTGGTGGCGTGCTGCATGCTGCACAATCTGGCCATTCGGAAGCAGATCCCCTCGTTGTGGATGACGGAGATCAACCAGGGCCCCAGCCCACAGACCAGGACAGCTCGAGTGAGGTGGACAGCGGAGAGGAGGAAGCTGGGAATGTGCGCCAGCAGCTCATCGCCCGCTACTTCACTTGACGGTGAGTGTCCATGTACGACGGATGATGTGTCTGTATCTGTGCAGGTGTGTGTGTGCTGTGTCAGGGTGGCCGTATGTTCACTGCGTGCAGTGTGTCAACGCTCCATGGCCAGGGTAGTATGCCACTGTTGGTGACTGTGGCATTGTGCCCTATTGCTCTGTGCGATGTGTGTACATTGCTTGTAGTTGTTGACATGTACTGTGTGATGGGTGTGTGACACGCTCATTGAATGTGCTCCTGTTCTGTCTCCCACCCCTAGGTCCCTACAGGCCCTCCGGATTCCATTGCCATGCCACGCATCAGGTGCCTTTCCGCCCAAGGTGGCCGTTGTATTCCGTACAAATAAAACACAGGGCACAAGCAGCAGTTAGTGAAAAAGGTGCATTTATTACAAACTGTGACATGTGATTGTGTGTAAGGTGATGACAAAAGTGGTGCGTGCGGTGACAATGAGCTGTCGGTCATGGCTGCGTGAAGCTCAGGGTGTACCCACTGGTTCTATGTCCATAGTCCAACACACACATGCCATCCAGCTGGCTGTGTGGAGTGGGATCGTAGAGCAAGTCAATGCAGTGGCTGGTCAAGGAAGGCTGGCGGAAGGCTGGCTGGCTGCCTCACTTGCGACTGGAGCGTGCGAAGTCCTCCCGGGAGATCTGTTTCCTCTTCGGACGGCCCCTTCCACGTTTGGGAGGGGGTGTGTGGTGGCGACCTGCTGGTGGTGGGTGAGGTGTGCTCACTGGCTGTGGACGCAGGGGAAGTGGACACTGCTGCCCGACCCTGCGCCCTAGCAGGTGGTGGCGGAGGTGGTGTTGCTGGCCTTGCCTGTGACCCCACCGCCACCACCAACTGGCCCATGAGGTCCACGAGTTGGTCCATACGGGACACGAATTGGCCCATATGGGCGTCCATGGACCTCAGCACCCCCAGCACCTCCCGCGTGTCTGTAGCAGACCTGGCCCATTGTCCTTGGGCCTCTTCATAGGCCCCAAGGACTCTGGCCATTTGAGGCAGGGCATGGCTCCCAGGGGAGGCTGGCGTTTCCCTGACCCTGTTCCTCCTACCAGTCCTGCTGCCACCGGCCTGCCCACTAGCCACATTGCACACCACGGTCCTCGCTGTGGCTCCCAGGGTGGATCCAGTCGGCCGGGCCACCACCTGCGCTGGGGCTGGTGCCAGCGAAGATGTGGTGGTGGTGGTGGCGGTGGTGGTCGGTGCGGCGATGGTGGCGGTTGCGGCAGTGGTAGTGGCCGCAATGACCGTGGGTGTGGCCGCAACGACAGTGGCAGCAGGGGGCTGGGACTGTTCAGCATCCCTGGATGATGGGTTGGTGGGTAGGAGGGGTCCTGGGGAGCGGCTGGGCCCTGCCACGCCAGATGGGCCTGCTTGGTGGTCCGTGTCCGAAGAGGAGGACAGATCCTCCAGATCCGTGTGTCCTCGTTGGGGGCTTGTGGGCTGGCTGTGCTGGCTGCTGTCTCCATCCCCAGCATCCGGCAGTTCGTCACCTGTGGAGAGAATGAGATTTGTTATTGTGTTGCACCTGGCGAAGTATGTATTTGTCGTCTGACATTGACAGTTCGTGCAATCTCGTACATGGGTTTCCCGGAGGCGTGTGTGTGGCTGTAGCATCTGTAGTTGTGTGTGCTTGGCAATGGGACTGTGTGCTGTGCACATGTGGCATGGGACGGATTGGCCATGCCGATGGGTGTGTTGCTGTGCCCCTACTTATTGTGACTCTGGTGTATGCGGGCTCCTGGCCCATCCTGGGTCTGGTTTGTACTTTGCTTTTGGTGTTCAGATGGAACGCTTAGGTACGCATATGGCAACATGGGGGCCATGCCCCAGATTCGCATTTGGGAGGGATATGCTTTTGGGGTTCAAATGGAACGCTTAGGAACGCATATGGCAACATGGGGGCCATGCCCCAGATTCGCATTTGGGAGGGGATATGCTTTTGGGGTTCAAATGGAACGCTTAGGAACGCATATGGCAACATGGGGGCCATGCCCCAGATTCGCATTTGGGAGGGGATATGCTTTTGGGGTTCAAATGGAACGCTTAGGAACGCATATGGCAACATGGGGGCCATGCCCCAGATTCGCATTTGGGAGGGGATATGCTTTTGGGGTACATGCTGTGAGCCATGGGTGCCGAACGTGACATGTGTTGTGGCAGCATGACAGTGCATGGTTTGAGGTGTGTGCATGCTTGACATGGCCTGCATATTTGCTGTCTGTTGTGATTACTGGACATGGCATTGGACGCATCGTTATGAGTGAGTGATAGTTGTGTGCCAGCCAACGTATTGCAGTTGTCCCATCTCCTTGGTGTGCGTGCTGCCCTGTGCCATGTGCATCACTGCAGTGCTCGGGGGTGGCCCATGTTGTGTGTTGTTGCTCACAGTGTGTCGTGCGCTTAATTGACTTCTGGCACATGGTTGGTCATGGGCATGTGTCTTAGCGTGACTGCTGTATGTGTGGCAGCTGTGCGGATGACATGCCTTTCATGAGACTGGGGCTGACGGATGGGATGGATGGTATGTTGTATGTGCATGGTGTGTCTGTGAGTTTGATGGGTTCAGTGGTGTTCGTGTGCATTTATGTTGTTCCGCTCTGTTGCGTCTAGTGTTGTTTGTCTTACATAGGCGTAGTTGTGGGGTGTGTGGTTGACAGGCAGTAGGGGCTACATGGACAGGACTTCAATGGTGTTTCGGTTGTGTGTGATGAGTTGCACAGTGGCTGCCGTGTGGGACTATATTCAGTGTGGCTTGTGCATGCAGACGTGGCTCCTTGGGTGTTGCTATGTCTGTGATGGGTCATGTGGGGTGTGAGTCTGTTGTTCATGTCCGTGTGCACATTGTTCACTTGTTCGTGACGGTGGGCGGTGCTGCGTGTTCGTCTGCTACGTGACATGTCCCATGTGTTGGTCGTGTTATGGTCCTCATGCCTCCAGTAATCCAGCCCTGTCCAGTTTCCCACCTGCAAGTTGTTCGTGCGTGCACTGTACTGGATGCCACATGGCTCTAAGCGGGGGTGCTCCATGTTGCAGGTCTGTGGGGGTGGGGGGTGTTGTGGGTCGTGGGGTGGCTGGACACCCACTGACACCGATTGCTGTGGACCGTGATGTCTGCCTTTCGGCTGTCGTTGTGCACTGCGGTGGCTGACACGTGGCTGTGGGGTGTGGGGGATGCTCCTCCTTGCTGTGCTGTGGGACTGGGGCCTGGTGTGTGTTGTACTTGGGCTGTCCACCCTCCCACCCACTGCACTTTGTGTTCCTGCCACTTACCTGTTACTTGTCGGTTAGTGCAGCTGTGGCGGACACATGGGTGTGGTGGGTGCTCGTTGTGGCGCTTCTGGCATATTTGGGGACCTGTTGGTGGTTACGTGGCTGGCTTAGTGTACACATGTCCCCACGCATCTTACAGTTGTTCGGTTTGGGCTGTGTGTGGTAGTGTCTGTTGCATGTGTGTGTGATGTGTTGTGTATTGTGTGCTGGACATGGGGGTGTTTGTCCCTGGGAGCTGTGGCATGGTGGTTGCGCATGTGAGTACATAGCGGTGTGCTGGTATACATTAGTTTGTACTTACCAGCCTCCACTCCCCTGCTAATCCGGCGAGGATCTCCGGATGGATTACGACTCGCACCTTCTCCTCCCACGCTTTGAAGGTCTTAAAGAGCACGGGATTCCCTCCGCCAGTGACGGCAGCCAGCTCTCTGTTTTTGCCCTCCTTCTTCTTGACCAGGCTCTTTACGTCATTCCAACGTTTGTTAATTTCTCCTCTGTTCCTGGGCAGGGTCCCGACTGCATTGACCTGGTCTACGATCCGGTTCCACATTCTGTTTCTGGTGGCTAGTGGTGTGTGCTGGACCATGTTCCCATAGATTTGTGGGTACACCTTGATGATCTCGTCGACCATGACCGTCAGCTCCATGGGCGTGAACTTGGGCATCCTTTGTGGTGCCATGGTGTTTGTGGTGCTGGTGCGGTGTGTGTTGTGTAATGTGCAGGGGGTTTGTGGTGCCGGGGTGTGGTGGTGGTGGTGGTGGTGGTGGTGGTGCCAGTGTTTGGTGGTGGTGGTGGTGGTGGTGGTGGTGTTTGGTGGTGGTGGTGGTGGTAGTGGTGGTAGTGATGTGTGCGTTTCTGTGGTGTGCTGCTGTCCTTGCTGTGTCACTGTGTCCTCTCCTCTCCTCTCTGGTTTGCAATGTAGCAAGGGGTTGTGGTCTGTGGGAGTGCTGCTTTTGTACTCACCTATGTGGGTGTGTCCTCATGGTCTGTTGTTTTCAGGTGTGTTGTGTCTGGTGTTCTGGCCTTTGTATTTTTTGTTTGTCCGGGGGTGTTTTCGGGATGTGTACTGTGCTTGTGTATTTGTGCGTGCCTTGCTGTGTGGACTTGTTGGCCATGTTGTGTGCTATTGGTTTTGTGTGCGGATGGTTTCTGTGCAGGTACGTTGGCGCCATGGCTTCTGCCGTGTCGATTCTCATCGGCGTTGTTTGCGCTGGCGGGCGGTATATTTGTGGTTTTTCCGCGCTCATGGCGGTGCGATCGTAATTTCACGTGCGGTGTGTCGGCCGTGTGGGCGGGCGGTTTTGTGTTGTCGTGCGTGTTTCCGTCCGTGGCGGGCGGTTTGACTCCGACTCGGAAGTTGGCGGCCGGTATTTTGTGTGATTTTTCCGCCGATGGCGGTTTTCGGTTTGTGTAATCGTAATGGCGTGGTCGGTGTTCAGGCGGTGTGTGCGGGCGGATTGTTGCCGCTTCCATGCCTGGCGGATTTATTTACGCCGGGTATCGTAATGGGCCCCATATTTTGTTAATTAATTATTAATTGGTAATTACTTTTAATAATAATTATTTTTGGTATTGAAAATTAATTTATTGTTAATTAATTTTTATTTGGTAATTCATTTTTAATAATTATTATTTTTGGTATTGAAAATTAATTTATTGTTAATTAATTTTTATTTGGTAATTCATTTTTAATTATTATTTATTTATTGGTATTGATAATTAATTTATTGTTATTTAATAATTAAATCTTTATTTATTTATAAAAAATAATTTAATTATAAGTATGTTAATTCTAACCCCTAGGCTATCCAACACTTTCCCTACTGTTGCACTCACTGGAGTGGGAATACTAATTTTTACCCCTATGCTATCCAACACTTTCCCTACTGTTGCACTCACTGGAGTGGGAATAGTAATTTTTACCCCTCCGCTATCCAATACTTTCCCTACTGTTGCACTCACTGGAGTGGGAATAGTAATTTTTACCCCTACGCTATCCAACACTTTCCCTACTGTTGCACTCTTTGGAGTGGGAATAGTAATTTTTACCCCTACGCTATCCAACACTTTCCCTACTGTTGCACACTTTGGAGTGGGAATAGTAATTTTTACCCCTACGCTATCCCACACTTTCCCTACTGTTGCACTCACTGGAGTGGGAATAGTACATTTTACCCCTGCGCTATCCCACACTTTCCCTACTGTTGCACTCACTGGAGTGGGAATAGTCATTTTTACCACTCCGCTATCCAATACTTTCTCTACTGTTGCACTCACTGGAGTGGGAATAGTAAATTTTACCCCTACGCTATCCCACACTTTCCCTACTGTTGCTCTCACTGGAGTGGGAATAGTAATTAATTTTAACACCTACGCTATCCAACATTTACCCTACTGTTGCACTGTTTGGAGTTGGAATAGTAATTTTATTCCCTCCACTATCTAATATTTTTTGTATTATTTTAGCTAATGTAGTATATAATTAATTTTAAAAATAATTGTAATTTTTTTAATTTGTTACATATATTTATTTAATTTTTATTTATGTTATTGTTTTATGTGCATAGATGTATTTATAATTTATAAGATTTTCTTAATAATTTATAAGTAGGGCTCCCGGTTTTCCGTTTAAACGGATTTTTACATATAAATACAGACGGAATTTTTTTCCCTTTGTCTGTATTTATATGTAAACACTGCAAAATACTAGAAAATGTTGCCACGCTGCCGTGCTCGGATCCAGAGTTCTCGCCACGCCCCCTTCCTGCTGCTGGAAATTCCTTCCCGGGCACACACACAGCCGCACCCGAGTACTTCACAGGTCTTTTGAAGACCATTTACTCGTTAACGAGGCTTTATTGTTCTTTCACCCCATGCCGTAGCCTCCCCCAACGCCCCTGACTCCTCCTGTCCCAGGCCCCAGACAGTGCACGTTTTAAACACTTCAATTCACAGTGCTGCAGCAGGAGAAAAATGAGTATTTTCCCCCGTGACAATCGGCATGCCCATGATGTAACAGCACTAATCGTTAATTCAGGGATTATTCTAAGAGATACGTCATTCTGTTTTTCACTTACAAAAAAAAATGTCCCCGTATATCACCCACTCTGGCAATGTCCGCGGTAGCAGAGCAGGTTCAGGATGTCTAGTTTCATGGAGAGGAAGCCAACGTAGGTCAATATGTGTCTAGCTCCTAAATCAGTGAGTCGAGCGGAGAGAGGTAGTGGTATTTTTAGAAGCCCCATGGAGAATTAAGACTCCTTTGTAAGGTCAGGCGTTCTTCTCTCCCTAATCTACAAGCAAGTTTAGCCGAGTTTTATGCCATGGTTTTTAGCAAGCGCTTGGCAGCTGTTTCAAGACCATCTGCAAGGGCCAAGTTGATTTTATTTTTATTACGTCCTCCTGCTTTTCCTCTTAAGGCTTTACTGTGTGCATATGTCAATCCCCCACATTTGCGTGTTTTCCTGCTGTTCTAATTGTTTTTCTACTCACTAGTGAGGTCATGCTTCCGCTCGGAAAATCTGTGTGCAATCTTAAAGTCAGAGATTCGAGTCGAGACTCGCCGCCTTGACTTTCATCCTCCCAAAGTTGATAAAACTAGTTGCATTGCCTTGTGTAATAGTAACACCAGTTATTTCAAGACTTCGAGGTGTAATTGATGAAGTGCTATATAGGTAACCCTAGGTTTGGCATGCAGCATTGCTTGTAACATAAAACTGCACTATGATCTGACATGCTATTATGGCACCTGTGTTAGTAACTTAAGCCTGTACACAGGAATGTTATGTTAAATGACATGCACATGTGTATAACATACGTTTGTACATAAGCTTGGTGCATTAAGTGAAATACAGCTGTTAGTAATGTAAGTCTGTCTGCAGTATTATGTCAAGGGACGTAGGGACATGCAGGGGTATCAATAATGTTGGTCTGTAAACAGGCCTGTCATGTTACATGAACACTTTTGTTTTCATTTTAAAACTGGGGCTGACTAAACACAACGTAATTTTATTATTTATTTTTTTAAACGCAAAATTTTCTAGCTGGCTTTAGATGGAAATACAGAAAAGCTGGCACATGTTTACTCCTCATAAGTGCTTGTACTCTATCCTAAAGTGTTTTTATAGCAGAACTGAGAAGCACAGGTACTCTCCTTTTCAAATTACTCAGTACCAGACCATTTAAAGCACTGCTAAAGCCACAACAAATCGCTAGTTTACGTGAACGCATGTGTGCATTGTCAATTTAAATAAATGTGGAAAAATACTAGCTGTAGCGTCGAATTTTGCTTGTGGCAAAAATAAATGTGGATAAATACAGAAAAAATGCCCCAAAAATAAATATGGATAAATACAGACGGAAATGGCAAAAAAATAAATACCATAAAACCGGGAGCCCTATTTATAAGTTAATAGAATAATTATTAAAACATATTAATAAGTGTATATATTATATATATATATTAAATGTATTCATAAATTATATATATTTAATTTATAATTTTTAAACATTTTAAAATATTTTTAACTATGTTTATTTTAATTATATGTATTATTTACTTTATTTTACAATACTTTTTTAACAAAAAAAAAACCGATATTTTTAACAACGATATTTTTGACAACAATATTTGTTTTCCGATATTTTTGTACTTACCATAATGGAGATAGGATGTCGATATTCTTGACTTCGATATTCTTGCTGCGATATTTTTGTAGGTCGATATTCTGACCTTCGATATTCTGTCAGTGATTCCTCTTTTTGGGTTTGCAAACAGCCCGATTCTGAGATTGGCCTGTTTGCGACTGGCAAAAAGGTTTGTACTTGTGACCCTACATTTACTAAGAATGGCCTGCAAATGCTGTCTTTCCCTTCGTTGACACACATACATGCTGCCTAGCACCATGAACACACCTTTGCACCATGGTGCAGAGGTGTGTGTGATGTCTAGCTTAGGTTATATACTGGAAGTATACCCTTCTAGTACAAAAGACTTTGTGAAGACTATTTTTAAAAATTCTCACACATTGTATGTACAGGGAAGCATGCATGCAATGTGTGAACTGTTTTGAGGAAGAAATATATTTCTCCAACTTTGTGCCTGCCTTGAGGATGTATTATTTTTTTATGCAAACCTGCTGTGACAATTTTAGTAGATGGGCCTTTGCATCTAAAAACATGGGGGCCTATTAGGATGACGGGCTGACTTTCGTCCGCCCGCCACCCAAGCGGTGCTGGGACCGGCCGCCAGTGGTGCGGCGGTCCCGCACAGGCGATTAGGATGCCACCGCCACCGTGGCGGTTGCATCCTCCATTCCCAGCATTGTGGCGGACGGTGCACACAGCACCGCCCGCCACAATGCTGGGAACGCACTGTGTGCATTGGCATGCACAAGGTGGCAGGCACCGCGCGGTGCCTGCCACCTTGTGCATGCCAATGTTGGGGGTACCATGGGTACCCCCAAGTGCAGCCCCCACCCCCAGGGGGCCCGCAACGGGTCCCCAAAGGCATTCTCCGCATGCCTTTCCATGGCGGAGTCTCCGCCATGGAAAGGCATGTGACCGCCATCATCCTAATATGGATGGCGGTGCCTGCAAGGCACCGCCACCATATTGCAGGCCTTTTCCGCCCGGTAGGCAATCGGGCGGATTGCCTACCGGCGGAAAACCGGCGGACAGTCTTTCCGTCCGCCTGGGTCCCCACCGCCATCGTAATATGGCGGGGGGGGAAATGTTAGGTGGGCGGTCAGAAATGGCGGGCGGATCGCCACCGCCATACGGGCGGCGGCGATCTGCCCGACATCGTAATGACCCCCATGGTTGCTTGTGAAGGAATGCCTAAATATCACCCATGTAACATCGCCATGTGACGCAGAGTGGCGCAAATCAACACAAAGCTCTATTTGCGCTGAAGAAAGGGCACTTCTGCATCATAGGATATTCATTTGTAGTCATAAACTGTTATTGCCTGTGTCCTCATGATGAGTAACGCCCTTTGGAATCCTATGCAAAGCAAGATTTTTCCAAAATGTAGACCGCCAGTCTCCAGAAAGACTATTCAAAACTGCACTGCAGCATCAGAGGCTCAAAAAGCTTAAAACCGGTCTGCAATTGAGAGTGAGGTGCAGTGTGATATGATTACATTGAAGGCTGTGAAACTAGACTAATGTCTCTTAAAGACTTCAGAAGCCTACCATTCTCTTGATGCATTGTACTGACAGTTGCCTACCAGTGTCAGTTCCTTTTGCTAACTCGCACGAGAAGGATCCCAGAACACATGAAGCTTAACAAATTTTTACTCAGAACTTTGCATTTCTCGTCTTCGTCTGGGCATAACCTGCCAACTTAGGGCGAACAAAGCAAACACAAGGAGATGATGGACGGAGTGCTGAATCTTTTCAGACACTCACCCCCAGTCACAGATCTGGGCTGGATCCATCATTGTTCTTTAGCTCACTTCGCCACCCCAGTTTGGACTCAGCCATATGCAAATCAGTCTTGACCCTGTGCCTCATGGGAACTCCAGCCCGAACTGCCAGGCAGGGTATGCCCAGACGTGGGTTCCTTGCTCACTTTGCCACTGGATTCAAGCTAGCCTGGCTGATGAGGGGTGTTACCCCAAAACTGGTCCCAGGATGCTTGTTTCCAGTCCAGGGAAGACCTGGCTTGGCAGTTCCGGCTGGACTATTTCCATGAGGAATAGGGTCAAGACTGATTTGCATATGGCTGGGTCATCATACCGCAACTTGTGATAACAAGAACTGTATTTACTCACTCAAATGTCCATGTGGATTACTGTATGTGGATTACTGTACGTGGGTAAAACGGAACAGAAAATAAAGATAAGAACTCGTTATGAGAATTCCAATGTGGCTGTGTATTTTAAAAAATGTATACATAATGTGACACAATTGCAGTTTCAGATTTTGGAAGTTATTGAGTACGCAGAAAACTTTGATTTGGATAAGAGGCTACTCCAGCAGGAGATTAATTGGATAAGGCGTCTGGATACCATGCAACCGAAAGGAATGAATAATTGAATAGAAATTACTTGTTTTTTATCTTTTGGAGTTAGTTAATGCACATTAAGTTCTTACATTGTATTATCGTGTTAAAATTGTTCAATATTATGGTTGAGCATTTCGATTATTCTTTAGATATTTTATTTTCATAATTTTGATTTCATGTTCATATTTTATTTGCATACTTACACCAGGTAAAGGACAAATAAACTTGCTTTCTAAAGCTCTGATTATTGTCAATCGACAAAAATCGGGGCAAATTGCATACCAACAAATGTGCAAAAGCACAGGCTGTGAAAATAGGTGGGTGCACGATTTGTAGCCGATTATGTTATGCACATCCAAGAACGAGGAAGCGCAAGCAATCTGTGCATAATGTTACCAAACATTGAGGGTGCAAAACTCCATTTTGCCTACTTTGTTCCCACTTAGGTGGCACAATTTTCCTGCCTCAAATTGTGTGTGCAGATTCCTAGTTGAGCGAAATTTGTGCCTTAATTCTAATCCCATTTTGATCAAACACTGGAGTTTGTGCCCAAAACAGGATTTGTGGTGTAATCATTATCGTCATCCATAGTTTTGCTTTGATTCCTCAGTGTGTGTTGCAAGCTGAAGAATTTCCATGTAGATTGTTTTCAGATGAACATTGCAGTGTGCTTTCCAGGCACAATTTTAATATTTTGTATCAAATTCCTTGGCTTATATGGTTGTTTTGATGTCAGCTTTTGCTGTTTGCTATTTAGACTTTTTTTAATCCCACCTTCATCGTTAGGGCCGTGCATTCTCATTTTCACCCCACAGCTCTCAGACACTTTTTATGATTGACAGTGTATTCACTTTTCTAAGAGTACCTCTACACCCTATCTTGTTCACAGTAGTTGGGGAAAGTATTTTTAAGTCAAAAGCAGAAAAGACCTCTAGCCGTTAGACTAATGCCCAGGCCTTAAGTGTAAAAATTAAAAAGGGCTCTGAGGGTGTATCAGATACTGTGACAGCATCCAAGGATCGGAATCTGAAATTGGATTTTTACGTTGGTGAGTTAAATCAAATGATAGCACCTCTTCAAATGAATCTGAAGAACAAGGCCATGCAGCATGACAACACAGTCATGATGTCCCTTCATAAGCAAAACCTTTGCCATTGTGAGATATAGGTATTGAAACGCGATCCACAATGCACTGCACACAGGAGCGACACAGAGCACCAGTGTGCTCACTTGGCAACCTTGTAATATTTTACAGCCTACAATTTCTCCTTTCACTGAACCTGCTGGATGCACAGTAAATACTGAAATTGACTGGCCCATTGAGTGCATCTAACTTTTTATGGATGACCTGTTCCTTGAGGAAATTGTGCAGCTGACTAATTTGCACGCCAAACAGTTTTTAAGGAAACATGAAGCCATTTTGGTGTCTTATTCTAAGACACTGCTGTGGGCTTCCACCTAACCTGGGGCACCAAAACATTTGGGTCACTACTTGCTCAGGGGAGTATTGTGCGAACCTTCAGTACAGATTTGCTGGTCTCCTTTCTCATTTTGTGCAACACCCAGCTTCCCCTCTGTCATGAACAGAGATCATTTTTAAAGCAATTCTGCTATCATATGCTGAATTACAATGATAACTGTGCTGCATCGTCACAGAACCATCCAGACCATATGAGACAGTTCAAAATTCGCCCTGTCTTGAAATTTCTCAGCTAATCTTCCTCAGGTTTTTACCAGAGTGCTGAATGTAGTAGTGGACAAGTCTTTAATCTTGTACAAAGGACAGCTGCTGTTCAGACATAGAAAGCCTAGAAAGAGAGCCTGGTATGGCACCATGTATACGTTGTCCAAGAATTCCACTGGTTAGTAGCCTCCTTAGAGTGTATACTGGAAAGGACTCCAGTATAAATCTGCTGGTTGCACTTCCTTATTAGGAACTAGCAAGTCATTTGTGTATCATAGTGCTAACGCTCTCTTAAAAGTTATGACATTTATATAGACAGTTTCTCTCCAGCAATACAGCTGCTCCGTGAACTGCACAAAATTGACACCGCTGTGTGGGGAAAATTGAAGCAACTGCAAGGGATTCCCTCAGAAGCTTGTTTGTAAAAAGATCCAAATATGTCAGTGCAGTACTTTACATTGGAATAACAGCTTCCTATCAAATTGTCTGATAAACGGGAAGTACAAGTGGTCACTACAGTTTATGATGGTGGTCACTACAGTTTATGATGAGACCAACTCTCCTATCACAGTTAGCAGTTAATTGACAGAGATTCATAAGCCCAACTGTATGTTTCAATAGAACAAGAACATTGGTGGAGTTCATAAAACTGACCAGTTACTTCAGCCATATAATGTGACTCACAAAACTTACACTTGATACAATAACTTTGCTATCCACCTGATCCATTTAGTAGCATACAATGCTTACCAATGAAATACTGATGTGTTTCTTTGACTTTGAATTGCCCATCATAATTAGTCTCATTGCTGCAGATTCAGAAGCCTCCCATTTTATCTATTGTAGAGAATGTTGCAAGACTGAAGAACAACACTTTGCTGATCGTATTCCTGCAAATTAGATTAGTCATCCATATCGAAAGTGCAGAGTTTGTACTAGGCAAGGAAGGAATGAGAAGGCTTCGTCCTGCTGTCCCTAGGGCCCATCTGAATGAGGCCTGTGTATTCAGATTTGCTTCACTTTGTACCACACAAAGTTACATTTCTGGCAAATTGACTGATGTGGAACCATCAGTTTGAAATTTAGTTTGCAACTTCAGATGGATGATAAATAAGTTTCTTGGCCTATTTTTAAACTTTCTTATGCTACCTTTAAAATAGTTTCATCTGAAGTAGAAAACCATAGAAAATGTTTTCACCCAAAGAGTTATAATCCATAATTTTTTTTTTTACTGACTATACTTGAGCCATTGTGTTTATACTGACTCAAATAACTGGGTATACATCGACAATGCCTGTGACCAGCTTACTAGAGTTGTAATTGGTTGGGTCTGTTTGCAAATGTTTTTTATGAAATTTTGGAAAGTCCGCCCCAGGATTTCTATCTTGATTTTTAATTTTATATCCATATTAGAAGGAGTTGGATTTTGGCAAATGTCAACTTGATTTCTGACAGTCACATTGCTGAAGGGAGCTCAATTTTACCTTGTGGAGTGGTTCTACCAAGCACAGTGAGCACGCTAAATGTGGAAGAAAGACAAGTTCTCCTGAGCCTATTCCAGCTGCCATGGGGAGGACTTAGTAAATATTCACCTGCACTACTATACAATTTTAATCTGTTCTTACAGCGAAACAAAAGCATAAAGAGAGATTCAGAGCTGTTAGACCTGCCAGCCTTTGGGTGTCTTCCCCCAAACGTTTGCCTACTTACCTCCAATTTTTGCTGGATTTTTGCTTGTGTTGGCCTTAGGACTCTGTGTACTTTACCACTGCTTACCAGTGCTAAAGTGCTTGTGCTCACTTCCCTAAACATGGTTTGATTGGCATATACCTAATTGGCATATTTAGTTTACTTGTAAGTCCCTTGTAGAGTGGTATAACATATACCCAGGGCCTGTAAATTAAACGCTACCAATGGGCCTGCAGCACTTATTTTTCCATCCACTTAAGTAGCACCTTAAAACATGTCCCAGGCCTGCCATTGCAGCCTAAAAGTAGTCTCACACTGCCACGTCGATTTGGCATTTAAACCCCCTTGCTAAGCCTTAAACTCCCCTTTTGTTACATATAGGTCACGCTTAAAGTAGGTCTTAGGTAGCCCATAGGGCAGGGTGATGTGTAATTAAAAGGTTGGACATGTAGTTTTAAGTTTTACATGTCCTGGTAGTGAAAAGCTCCCAAATTTGTTTGTTACTACTGTGAGGCCTACCCCTCCCACAAGATAACATTGGGGATTCCTTATTACATCTAAGAAGCTGTCATTCCTAATTGAGAGGAGGTAGATATATTATGTTTGGGACCTACGGAATTGTAATGATAACCCCTCTTTAATGGAAAGGTCTGATTTTTTCATTACAATTTTGAAAATACCACTTTCAGAAAGTTGACATTTTCATGCCCTTGTCCCTTTGTGCCTTAAACCTGTCTTGGGTCACATGACAGGGTGTAGCTGACAGACTTTGTGAATTCCTCCCAGACAGTCACACAATAGTGGGATAATGTGTGCCTCAATGGGCTATCAACTGGCAGAATGGGGGGTGCTGAGCTGAGCACAGCCCCACTTGCACCTGACTAGACTGTGTCCTGTCTCCTCACAATAGGCCTAACAACCCTGTATTGTCACTGCAACCAGCTTAGAGCCAGGGCCGTGGAGTCATGAAATTCCAAGAACTTCAAAGAAGCTTTGCAGAAATTTCTCCCACCTTCCAGCAGAAGGGCATCAGAGTATACAAACTGGACCTTCAAACCTACTCCTAAGTTCACTACTGGACCTGTGGAAGGACTCTCAGAGGGCTGCCTGATGCTGTGACCTGCTGTTCACTCTGCCAGACTGCTGCTGTACCTAGAAGGACTGCTTTGCTGCCTGGAGTCTGCCTTGAACCCTGAGAGGCCAGCCCAGCTGTTGAGCTCTGCATCTACAACTACACACATGACTACCAGAAGTAGCTCCAAGAGTTTGCTGGCCCCCTGTTTGGAGCCACAGGGACATAACAGGCTCCCACCATCTAGAACCCACACCTGAACCCAGTTTGAGTGAGTCCTGAACCCCCGAGAGGTCCAATCCTGGACCTATGGTTGTAGTGCCAAAAGTGCCTAGATGCCGATTTTCAAAAACTGACAACTTAGACAAAATTTGGTTAAAAAGTGCTCTGAGAACCGAGGTGCATCGTCGGTCGGATTGACTTTGTGGCTTCTTCTGCTACGTTCTTCTCTGCTACAGCAAATCCTTTTCAGCGGTCCGTCACCAAAGGGTTATACAACCTGATAGAACTTTCTTCAGCTAGTGCTCTTCCCGCTGGAGATTTTTGATTTTGATTTTGGCAACGAAGTCCGAAGGTATAAATCTTCACTGCGGCTTTGCTCCACGGACACTCCTGCTGCCTTGCCCTGCTGAACTCCTACCTTCTCAAACATTTTTCTTTCAAAATGTTTTTAAGGCAAGCCCATCTGCGCCCATCCATGCCCAAACCGGACCTGGGGTCAGGAATGCTGGTCCGGGGCCCCCAGGTAGGATGGTGTACACTTCCTCTCAACTCCTGGCCTTGCGGTCTACTATGCCAGGAGCCCAACACTTCCCAGGGAATCCTGATAATGCGCCCTTTAAATGTCCTCACTGTGATTTTGTAACCCACAATACTTGTACAAAACCCCAAGCCCACAACATAGGTTATACAGTATTGGGGTATCTTTCATAGATTCACATGCCTGAATCATTCCCCGTCGTCGAGATGGGAGTCCCACAGTAACATAATCAAGCAGTATTTAAATAATGCCATAGGCTATAATGGCCCTGAGCCATGTTAAACATAGCCTATCAATGTCCTTTTAAAAAAAGGACCAAATGTTGAATGCAGCCAAGCGGGGTGCATAGGGGCGCAGTGCACTGGATGTCAGAGTATAATCGCGTGATCAACTTGCGTCGGGAGGTTTTTTTTAAGAATCTCTCAAGTCTTTGGAACGTGGGTGGCGCAGCTGGGAAGGAGGTGAGGTAAGCGTGCAGTGCGGCTCGCAGCTGATAAGTCATCTGTTCTAGTATAGTCAGGTCCCCTCCCTCCTGCACCTATTGGAGCTCTATGAAGTTCCACTCCGGGAATACGTCTCCCATTTCTTTAAGCTGGATATTCCTCAGTCGAGCGCAGGTGCCTGCTTCCATCAGAAAAGGCAATGCAGGGTGTCGGGGCAGAGGGACAGAGGGGGCATAAATCTCCTCCCGCCGCTCTCTGCGACGCAGTTCATGCCACGTCCACACCGTACACCCTACCGTATCCACTCTGGAGCGCGGTCGAGGCTGCTCTCAATATATAGCCATGTGTAGTGTGAGTGGTGCTACTTGGTCGTGTTCGGGCGCAGTGTGCACCATGAACTGTGTGAGGTACACCCAGTGGAACCCAAACTGCCCTTGGGCACAGCAATAATATAAGTCGAAGTCAGGCACACCTTGGCCACCCTGCTCAAAGGGTAATGTAAGAGTTTCCCAGGAGATTCTGGGCTGTTTCCCAGCCCATGCCAGTGTAATCATATTAGAGTGTAATCTACTCCTGAAACTGTTGGTAAGTGGGAGGCGGAGATTGGTGAAAACGTAGAGAAATTTAGATAGGACCACCATTTTTGCAATGGCCAGCCAGCCAGCCATCCTGTCATAGATAGCGGAAGACTCGTCCAACCCTTTAAGCGATGCTCGAGTCAGTCCATCAGTTGACCATAGTTGGAGCACCAAAGTTCCTCAGCATTGCGACTTATCCAGATACCCAAGTACTTCACAGGACCCTCAGTCCACTACAGTGGGAACTCCGATTGGAATTTTGTCGTGACCTCCGACAGCGGGAAAATCACTGACTTCGCCAAGTTTATAAGTATCCACGAGAGCTCACCAAACCTGAGGAACTCCCTGATCAGGGGGTCCAGGTTTTCACCGATGTTTTACACATAGTGTGACATCGTCCACGTATAAAGATACAAGTATCACTCGAGGGGTAAACGCCAGACCTCTGTGTGTGTTGTGCTGTTGTAGACGGGCCGCAAGGGGCTCCATATCTATGGCAAAGAGTAAGGGCGACAGAGGGCACCCCTGCCGCGTGCCGTGGGAGACTGGAAATGAAGGAGACATCACGCCGTTAACCCTGATCCGTGCTGAAGGGTGCGAGTACAAGAGAGCAATGAGTTCAATAAATTTAGCGCTAAGCCCAATGCGAGCAAGAAGCGCAAATAAGTATGGCCACTCAAGCGAATCAAATGCTTTGGTAGCATCTAGAAAAATTGCCGCTGCTTGCAGTGTCGGGCCACCTCCTGCATTGTGACGAAGAGTGTGCGTAGGTTATGTGTGGTGGCTCTACCTGGGACAAGCCTCACTTGTCTGGTCGCAACACCAGGGGTAGCAATGGGAGAAGCCACGCTGCTATAAGCTTGGCAAGTATCTTATTGTCCATGAGTCGCACCTCAGGGGGTTGTTATACAGTTTCAGAATCGTGATAATGAGTGCCTCTCGAAGCGAGGGGGGAGCTCTCCACGTTCTAGGGATTCCTCA
The DNA here is from genome assembly GCA_963921515.1 of Calotriton arnoldi. NCBI lineage: Eukaryota > Metazoa > Chordata > Amphibia > Caudata > Salamandridae > Calotriton > Calotriton arnoldi. Next base: position 2,711,121 of record CAWUFW010000711.1, on the reverse strand, counting down.
TACATATTGATGAGGTGTGGGGCAAGTAATATGGTATATTCCTTGTAGAATGTGGTCGATAAGCCATCAAGGCCCTGGGTCTTGACTCCTGGCAAGGCCTTGATGGTTCTGACCACCTCCTCCTCCGTAAATGGCTCATGCAAATAGGATCTGTGTCCTTTCTCCAGCCACAAACAGTTGTATAGAGTCAAAGAACTCTGCTAGATCCCTTGTTGGGTGCTCTATAGGGACGAATAGAAGGAGACCATTTTGGATTGAACAGCTGCCTGACCCACCACCAATTCGTTCTCAGATGTGCGTAGCTCTGAGATGTAGTCACTGGCCCAGGGCTTCCTAAGGAGGCCCCCCAGTATCTTTCCTGTGCGATCTCCCTCTCCGTATTGTTGAGCTCTAGTCTCCTTACTGAGGTAGTGGGTTTCACGTGTGGCAGCCTCCTCGAAGTCACCTATTTTTTCTCTGATTTGACGCAGCGAGTTCTTATTTTTAGTGATATAAAAATCTTGTTCTAAGGCCTGTATTTGTTTTTCAAGTCGCTTGAGGTCCTCCCTGAGCGAGAGAAGAACCTCGGCCTGCTTGGCGATGTATTCTCCCCGTATGACGGTTTTGAATGCTTCCCATAGGGTCGAGGGGGGTAGACTGTGCCCTCGTTGACTATGAAGTACTCAGCTATTGCCTGTCTAATGGTTTTCTGGAACACCGGATCACGCAACGCTCCCAATAGAAGCCTCCAGCTGAATACTCGGGTCGGGTACTCAGGTATGTCCAATGTGAGCATCACTGGAGAGTTATCGGAAGGGGCCCGGGGCAATTGTGTCGCCACAGCAACCCGGGCCGTTACGTCGCGGGAAGCCAGCCAGTAGTCAATCCTCGACCAGGAGGGCCCGGCAGAAGACACACACGTGCCCTGTGCACCGTTTAAGTGACATCTACCAGATCTCCATCAGCTACTATGGCCTGCAACTGTGCCGCGGCCCTAGGGTAGGGGCCGACGGGAGTTGCCTGATCTGTCTTTTCTAGAGTCGGGCACTACATTGTTGTCTCCTCCCCACAGTATCGCACCCGGATTGAGAGAGTCCGCAAATCTCCACATCTCTACAAAAAAGTCTGGGTCATCAATATTGGGACCATATATTGAGTTCAGCCTGATAGGGTGTCCTCCCAATGAGCCCGCTAGCATCACATATCTTCCTTGTTTGTCACATATGACCGTGCACGTGCACCAGTGTAATCCCTTCCTAATGAGTATGGCCACCCCACGTGCATAGTTGGAGTAGCATGCTACATCCCTTTCACCCATCCATCCCGCTCACAAGCGCTCGCTCGTATGATCTGTGAGGTGAAGCTCTTGCAAAAAGCAAATGTCTGCCCCATGGCGATCTAGATGTGCAGCGACCATTCCCTCCTTGCGCTTGTCATTCAGGCCAAGGACATTACATGTCATACACTTCAATCTAGTCATGTCTTTCTACCTTGCAGCTGATCATTCGGCATCAAGTACTTCCCCGCTGCCTGATGTTCCCCCCGCAATGTAGTGAATGGGGCTGAGGCCGGTCGGGGAGGAGGAAGAGGAAGGAAAGAAGGAACAACACATTTAAAATTCAACAGCAAAAACACCCCCATGAGGCCGGCCCCCCCACTCCAGCCCTCCTAACAACCTGAAAATATCCCCAAATACCCCGCAGTCCCAACTCCGTTCTTGAAATACACAGAGAGTAGGAATCATACCTGGGGGTTATGAGGGGGGGCAGACTAGGTGCCCGGGGCATCCCAGCTGATCGTAGCTGGGTCGCTGAACAGAGACTGCAGAGTGAAGCAGGCTGCCTCTGTGCAATTCGAGCAGCATCAATAAGCATTGACATTATTCAAATGGAAGAATAAGAGTGGGGGGAAGTCACTGTCCAGCAGGGCATCTCTAGCTGCCATGGGGAGGCTGACGTCTGCTACAACTCGGGGATCGGCAGCATTGTTTGTGGTCAATCATTGTCGCTGGTGCGGCCTCCCTCTTCCGGGTCTTTTCCTGATCGTAGCGTCTGCTTGGCCGTGCGGAGATCCCTCACGAATCTGGCTGCACTCTTCGGATCTGTAAAATACAAGGTGTTTCCAGCGTGGAACATGCGCAGCTTCTCCAGGTATAGAAGGGAATATTTGACATCAAGTTGCTGCAGGGTGTGTTTAACCACTAGGAATTCTCTTCTGGTCGCCTGCACTGCTAGAGTGAAATCTGGGTAGAAGGACACTGGGGTCCCATGATTCATAACTTTTTGCTGGTTTCGCGCGAGCCTTAGCACCGTGTCTCTGTCCCGATAATTCAACAGGCGTGCGATAATCGGCCGGGCAGGCGTGCCTGGCGGCGGTTTGGAACCCAGAGATCTGTGCGCTCTTTCCACGATGCACATGGGGAACAGCGAATCCCCAAAGAGAGCCCGCAGCATTTCCTCTACATAGTCCTCCACTATCGCCATTGCGGTGGACTCCGACACCCACGCGATTTGCAGGTTGTTGCGGCGCGACCTGCCTTCCAAATCCTCATTCTTGTTTCTGATCACCTCCAGTACCTTTTCCATACTGAGGAGTTTTTCCCGAGTCGCCCTGCTCTCGTCCTCCAGCGTGGAGGTGCGTTGTTCAACCTGCTTAATACGTTCTTCATGGTTTATCACTTTCTCTTTCAGGCAATCGAATCTGTCTGCTAGAGAGTCAATTTTGTCCTCAATGGCAGTGAGGGATTGTTTGAGGTCCCTGAACATTTCTCGAATGTCTGGTTCTGGAGGGGTCGGGCCACCCAGTTCTGTGTCTTGCTGATTGTCCTCCATGGCTGTGGAACCCCTTGCGGGGGGTGGGTGGGTGCGTTGCTCAAAGACCAGTTTTGATTGCCTGGTGTCAGCTTTCCCCATTCTACTGGTTTGCTCCTGTCCGTAGCAGGGCAGTGTTCCTGACTTTTCTGAGGCTTCTGACCCTGGAGTAAACCTTCCAGGTAGCCACGCAGGCTCTCTAGCCAGGAGAGCTGCCTGCAAGTCTGGTCTGGGTCTCCCTCGGCTCCTAGTTAAGCACGCAGGGCGTAGGTCATGATGCCCCTGCACAGTCCACAGGGCGGTAGCGGGGACCCACCTCCTCTAGAGGGGCTCAGTCTCCAAATGTTTTCGTCGGAGCCTTACCCAGCCGCCCGGTTGTCAGAATGTGATCAGTGGGTTATACTAGTATGCCTGGCTCGCTTCTCTACTTCGCCGCTAGGCAACCGGTGGGATGTTTCACTGCTGCCGTAGTGAGCGAGAGCCCATGGGTCTCCCGGTGCCGTTTCTCACCCAGCGAACTCCTACTGAGCAGGTCCCACTCTCAACAGACCCGGTGGGCCAGCCAGTCTTCCCCAAGGGCGACAAGCGTGCTCTGCCGTTTCTCCCCCAAGGCCCGGTCCCCGCAAGAGCCGAAGGTCCTGACGGGTCTGCCGTCATGGGGCCCTCTACCGGTGGCCGCACCCTGCGCCAGGCGTGCGGTGGGTGCAAGTCAGTTGGGCTGCCTAGTGCCTGTGATGGCAGCCCCCCGCAGCACTCCTACCTTCTGCTGTGGGCCGCGGTGGTTGTTGGGCAGTTCGGGCAGGCCTCTCCTGTGTGGCACCCGGTCAACCTCCAATGTAGGCCTTGGGCACCCCTCCGCGATGCAGTGCGAGTCTCGACTGGGCGGCAGGCCGGATACAGCTCTCTGCTCCTCAAAAGGGGGGGGGGCATCCAGGTCTCAGTCACAGCAAGAGCAGGCCTTTGGTTCCTTCCCTCGCAGGATCAGCTGCTGCCTATCGGATCTCAACTGGGCCTCATCCCCGCTCCGCTATCACCAGGTCAGGTTCCAGCTCCGGACCATTTCTTTGGCGCTACTTCTCACCCCCAACTGCGCCAGCCGTGCGATCTGTGCAGGCCAACTGGGCCGTCCGGTGTCTGTGTTTGCAGCCCAGCAGCGGCCCCCGCAGCACTCCTACCTTCCGCCGCGGCAGTCGTCAAGCAGTTCGGGCAGGCCTCTCCTGTGGGGCACCAGGCCTGCCTCCGATGGCGGTCGAAGGTGCCCCTCTACGCTGCTCACGGCCCAACTCCAACAGCGCAGATCTCGACCGGGCAGCAGCACGGCAACCCCAACACCGCTCGCCGGTCCTTCCGGGGGGGGGGGAATTGACACCCTCTAGGTCTCGTACACAGCGAGTGCAGGCTGTCGGTCCCTTCACACGCAAGATCCGCTGCTGCTTTTCAGTTCTCAACTGGGCCGCAACCCGTCACCAGGGCTCCAGGCCTTTTCTAAAGCACTGCTTCTCACAAAAGCGACACCATTCAGGTCTCCAATGGCATCTAGGTGCCCCCCGCTCGGTTACATGCGTCGATGCCAGCTGCAAATCCCGGATACTAGGTGGATTTTCTGTCCTGCCCGCAGAGTCTCACCAAATGGCGGCCATCTTGCTGCCGGGCTAACTAGCGCCCCCCCAGTCTAATGTTTGTGTAAAAATATTACTTTGTTACTTTTATTTCAGAACCAAGAAGAACTCAGTTGCAGGTCAGTACCAGTTAAAAAATAGCAATACTTTCAGGTACAATAGGAATGTGTTGCAAATAGCAATAAGAATACTTGACAGTAGTATCAGAAGTACTTTGTGGTGTCAATCAACAGTAGCAATACTTAGCAGTGCAGAAAATAGACACAGTGCAAATAGCAAGAAAATACAATGTAATCCTATGGAAGGAAAACAGTTATGCACATTAGCAGGTAAGTACATGACTTACAACCCCAGTCTTCGGGGGTTTGGACCAACACAGGGCAAGGTTCAGTGGGCACCAAATCGGCACCACCAGCAGCACAGGGGCGGCCGGGTGCAGAGGTCAAAGGTGGTGCCCAGGGCCCAATGTTAGTCTATGGAGACTGGGGGTGATTGAAGTTGCACGGTTTGCAGGTAAGCAGCCGCGGTTTCGGTGCACATGCCCCGGGGGTTCAAGCAAGCACAGGGGGACCACAAAGTAGCACCAAGCTTACACCACCAGTGGCACAGGGGCGGCCGGGTGCAGGGTGCAAAGATGGCATCAGGCACCCAATGCAAGTGAATGGGGAAATGTGGTTGTACAAAGAGGCTGCAAGCTCGGACCAGGAGGCTGGACGAAGGTGACCAACGACTGGGCAGGTAAATTGGGATGTTGGTGGACACCCAGGCACCGTCGGTTGGGCTCTCCAAAGTTAGGGCTGAGGATACAGAGGTGCCTTTAGACGTCAGAAGATCTTTACCGGAGCTGGTCACGGTCAGGGGGGACCCTTCTTGATGAGGCTGCAGGCATCTTTATGGAGTCCAGGACAGGTCGGTCACAGATGACTTCACGGTTAGGATCGCTGGGGAGACTTCACTCGACCGGTAGGGCCACTCAGACACGGGCCGTGGGCATCGGGTACAGAGTGTGCAGACTCGTGGATCCAGAAGGCAAGGGAGTCCTTGGTGTTGGCATCCTTGTGGACAGGGCTCCGGTCCATGGGAGTTCTTGGTCTATATGGAAGGCAGGAAGTCCTCCCTGAGTTGTGGAGGTTCCTGGGCCTAAAAGACAAGTTGTTTCTTTGAGGGCTGCATACAGGCCAGTAGGGCTGGGACCAAGTCTGTTGTCGTCTGGAGTCTTCACTGCTGTACGGCTCTTCAGTCCTTCTTCTTTAGGTAACCAGGAATCTGATGATCAAGGTTCAGGGGTGCGCCTAAATACTCAGTTTAGGGGCGTCACAGGTACTTGCAGGTAATAGTCAATGAGCTACCTTTAGGGTGACTACACCCTTTGTATTACCCCTAATCCTATTGGCTAAATTCCTTCCATCCAACATGGCGGATTTTCTAAGGAGGCTGTCACTTCAGCTCGGGACACCTTAGGAGTGGTCCTGGCTGAGAGGGCCACTCCTATCCTGCTTACCAATTTTCCAGCCAACCTTGCCGCCAAAAGTAGGGCTTGGTCAGGGGTGGCGGCAATCTCCACTAGCTAGCATAGCAAAGGGCAGAAAGCCTTTGAGGCTCACCGCCCTGAATGCTGTTCCTGCTTAGTGGTAGGCGAGAAGCACCTCCACCCCAAGCAGGCTTTGTTTCTGACCCACAAGAGCACAAAGCTCCCACCTCAGGGGGTCAGAAACATGTATGGAAGTGGCAGGCTGGTGCAGAGCAGTCTGCTGCACACCAGAGAGTTGGTCGTTTTTCAGAGTGCATTTTACAGTAAATCCAGCACTGGCATCAGTGTGGGTTTATTATGCTGAGAAGTTTGATACCAAATTTCTCAGCCTTTAGTAAAGCCATCATGGAGCTGGTGAGTTTGTAATGACATCCTCCTAGCCCATGTACTCGATATGGCTTTAACGCACTTACAGTGTCTAAGAATGGACTTCGAGACTGTAGGGGGCATATTACTCTTGCAGCTATGCCCTCACCTCTGGTATAGAGCACCCTGCCTTAGGAATGTGAGGTCTGCTAGAGGGGTGACTTAACTATGCCACAGGCGTTAGTTTGTAGGCATGGCACACAGGGATGTGTGCTATGTCGACTCTTCAGTTTTAGCTGCACCTAAACACACAGGGGTCGATTCCGATTCGGGCCGGAAAAAGCACATACCGACTCGGATCCGGAAATTATACCGACCGACAGGTACCTGTGGCGCCCGACACGCCAAGTACGATGCAATGCGTGCAAAATCCGACCGACACGTACCGAACCCAAGTCGAACGACCGAGCCGCACGGAAAACAGCAATCCGGTCGGAAAAACACGCGAATCCAACCGACCGACACGCACCCGGAACAAATCCGACCGAAACGTACACGCGAACTCCAAACCGCAAAGTACGATGCAAGGCGCGAAAACCACGAGCGAGTCGGACGGAGGACAAGCCGTACGACCGACACGCATACAAAACCGAGCCGAAGCAACACAAAACACCGCGACCGACGCGTACGCAGCATAGAAAACTGCACAAACACAGCGTGAACGAAACGGAGAATACCGTACGAGACAAATGCAGGGTCCGACTCGGTCACAAGAACGTTTCCAACATGCACAGACAGTACAAAGGAAAAATCACACAAAAAAAGGCCAAACAAGCAATTACTAAGCTAATAAATACTGGGGGGTGGGGACAGAGAACAAAGACACACCCACAACTCCACCCATATAAAGGACACAAATCACAACCATGATCCTTTGCAAATGCCATTCCACTGCCAGCACCCAAGAGAAAGCAACCACACACCCACAGCTCATCCCTCACACAAGCCACACACCATCAGCACACCAACAAATACCTACCTCACATACACCCAGCAAAACACACACTCACACACCCTCACCTGCACACCAACACACACATCACTCACCATCACCACCCATCACCATGCCCCCCAAGAAGAATCACAAGTTCCTAGATTGTGAATTGGAAGTCATGGTAGACGAGATCCTCAGGGTAGAGCCACAGCTGTTTGGCACACTGGTCCAACAGACCCCCATCTCCCAGAAAACCAAGATGTGGGAGAGGATCATCAACAGGGTGAACGCACAATCACCATGTCTGCGCACAAAGAGCGACATCCAGAACAGGTGGTATGACGTGCGCAGGAGGGTACGGGACCTGCTCAAGAAAGACTACATCATCAGCCAATACACCGGCAGTGGCCCTCCTGCCAAGCCAATATACCTCAGGTCCTGGGAGGAGAAGGTGCGGGCCATCCTTCCGCCAGTGAGCGTATATGGACTAGAGAACATCCCAGAGCCTGGTGAGTACACAACAAATGTACACAATATACTGCCACAAAACACACACACATCACTGTCAAGGGGAGAGTCAAACCATGCACTCATAGCAATTACACAGCAACCAGAACAGAATCATCCCAAAATGTGTATGTCAGTCAGATAAACACAACACATGCCATCAAAAAAGTCACATCCAACTGTGCCATCACATGTACAAACACAACTACAACTACAGCTAGGCAGTGGCAGAAATAGAACTAACAAACACATCCAGACATGTAGCCACCACAACAACACCAACACACAGTGAAGACCACTCAAAGGAAGGAATTCTGTGTATGCTGGCCAAGTCAGTGTAGCCAATAGCATCATGGGAGTCGCAGTCACACATATTGCCCCCCCACAACTGTCCCATCAACACCACCATGAACCATGCGCACATCACAGGGAGTGGAGAAGGACTCACAAGATGGCTGACACTGGCAACTGCTGTGGGGAGCACAAGGCCCTGCTGGCAACTGTGCACCAACAAACAGCAGGACACCACTGACTGACATCCTGAGAGACAAATTCCACTCCCTGCAATGCAAGCACGTTCCATGGTGGGATATCTGGCTGGCTGGGTGGGAAGGAGGACTTGCAGCACTGACCATAGTCACAAGCACCTCCCCTCACACCCCCCCCCCTCAACACAAACTCCACAGAACCCACCTGGTAGAATGCAATGCCCCCCATCCTAACACAAGATCCCACAAAGAACCACCACCCTGGGTTATGTTGTGTGAAGCACAGGGACACTCTTGGGACTGTTAGCCAAACAACTGCCAGGACAACACTCCCAGCCATCCTGTCAGCACAGCCAGCCCACCCCACAGGGAAGCAGAGTCAAAAGGAAGGAAGCATGGGCATGCTGGGAAGGGGGTGGAGGCAATAGCATGATGGGAGTCGTAGTCACTGATATTGGTCACCCCCACAACTGTCCCATCAACACCATCCTGAACCATGCTCACATCACAGGGAGTGGAGAAGGACTCACAAGATGGCTGACACTGGCTACTGCTGTGGGGAGCACAAGGCCCTGCTGGCAACTGTGCACCAACAAACACCAGGACACCACTGACTGACATCCTGAGAGACAACTTCCACTCCCTGCAATGCAAGCACAGTCCATGGTGGGATATCTGGCTGGCTGGGTGGGAAGGAGGACTTGCAGCACTGACCATAGTCACAAGCACCTCCCCTCGCACCCCCCCTCAACACAAACTCCACAGAACCCACCTGGTAGAATGCAATGCCTCCCATCCTAACACAAGATCCCACAAAGAACCACCACCCTGGGTTATGTTGTGTGAAGCACAGGGACACTCTTGGGACTTTTAGCCAAACAACTGCCAGGACAACACTCCCAGCCATCCTGTCAGCACAGCCAGCCCACCCCACAGGGAAGCAGAGTCAAAAGGAAGGAAGCATGGGCATGCTGGGAAGGGGGTGGAGGCAATAGCATGATGGGAGTCATAGTCACAGCTCTACATCCCCCACCACATGGCCCAGCAAGCTCACACTCACGCATGCACATCCCACAGAGAGTGGAAAGGCCCATCAAAGATGTCTGACACTGTTGCTGTGTCGTGGGGAGCACAAGGGCATGCTGGGAACTGCACACCAACCAACAGCAGGACACCACTGTCAGCCATCTTGCCATTGCTCACACACCCACACATACTGAACTCCCCACAAAAGCAAGTAAGTTTGGGAATGCTGGCAAGTGGGGTGGAGGCAATAGCATGATGGGAGTGGCAGTCACTGATATTGGTCACCCCCACAACTGTCCCATCAACACCACCCTGAACCATGCTCACATCACAGGGAGTGGAGAAGGACTCACAAGATGGCTGACACTGGCTACTGCTGTGGGGAGCACAAGGCCCTGCTGGCAACTGTGCACCAACAAACAGCAGGACACCACTGACTGACATCCTGAGAGACAACTTCCACTCCCTGCAATGCAAGCACAGTCCATGGTGGGATAACTGGCTGGCTGGGTGGGTGGGAAGGAGGACTTGCAGCACTGACCATAGTCACAAGCACCTCCCCTCACACCCCCTCAACACAAACTCCACAGAACCCACCTGGTAGAATGCAATGCCCCCCATCCTAACACAAGATCCCACAAAGAACCACCACCCTGGGTTATGTTGTGTGAAGCACAGGGACACTCTTGGGACTTTTAGCCAAACAACTGCCAGGACAACACTCCCAGCCATCCTGTCAGCACAGCCAGCCCACCCCACAGGGAAGCAGAGTCAAAAGGAAGGAAGCATGGGCATGCTGGGAAGGGGGTGGAGGCAATAGCATGATGGGAGTCGTAGTCACTGATATTGGTCACCCCCACAACTGTCCCATCAACACCACCCTGAACCATGCTCACATCACAGGGAGTGGAGAAGGACTCACAAGATGGCTGACACTGGCTACTGCTGTGGGGAGCACAAGGCCCTGCTGGCAACTGTGCACCAACAAACAGCAGGACACCACTGACTGACATCCTGAGAGACAACTTCCACTCCCTGCAATGCAAGCACAGTCCATGGTGGGATAACTGACTGGCTGGGTGGGTGGGAAGGAGGGCCGGCTGTCAACCAAACACAACCAATGCAGACCATGTTCACACCCCAAAAAATACATAGAAATGCCCAAATAATGCAGGACAATGTGCCACACCAATATCAACCCCTGACTGTGACGACTTAGGACAATGCAATGTACAGGCCCGCACCCAGAGGCACAGTCACAACTGTCATGTGTGTCAACCATTGATGCCTGCAGAAACATAACATACATTGTGTGTGTCTCCCAAAAACAGGTGATGATGGGGACACAGCAGCAGACGCTGAGGAGTCCCAGTCCCAGGCTCAAGAGGATGCGGAGCTCACTGGCGTCGTACAGCCTCTGCCCTCCTCGGACGAAGAAGACCAACCTGGCACATCCGGTGCAAGTCTACATGCAGCACCAGCAGGACCACCAGCTGCAGCACCAGCAGGACCACCAGCTGCACCCCCTGCACCCACCCCTCCAACGACTGTCACCACAAATACCATCCCTGCCGACATGGACAGAACAAGGAGCAACACCAGCACAGGGACCCTGGACCAACCTGGGGCCATGGACACCACCACCACCACCAACCCCCAAGGTGGACCAGGGTCATCTGTGCGTGCCACTGCACGCACTGCACATGTCAGCAGGGGTGGTGGGAGGGGTGGGAGACAGAGGTCGCTGCTTGCAGAGGTTGCTGGTGTGCATGATGACCCACAACTGGTACGCATAGCTGATGCGTACCAGTCCAGCACCGGAGACCTCAGCCAGGTAGTGGGGCTCCTCAGAGACATGAAACAGCAGCAGGCTGCCCATCATGCCCGCTTGGACTCTCACATGTCCCACGTGGAGTCACACATGTCCCGCGCGGACTCACACATGTCCCGCGTGGAGTCCAAGTGGGATGCACTGCATGAGATGACGGCGGTGCACAGGGACATTTTACAATGCCTCCGCCAGATGAACAGCAACCAGTCCACACCTCCCTGTGTGCCAACAACATCTGGTGCTGCCCAAACTGCAACTGCCACAGGGAGGGAGGATGACTCTGGCGGAGAGTCCCCTGCACCGCAGCAGCCTGTACTTGAGGGGCCCCCCCAAGAAGAGGGGTCGTCCGAAGAGGGGCAAGTGAGAGGCCGATGGCCAAGCGCAACTCCCAGGAAGCCTGAACCTGTTCTGGATGTTCACCTTTGTGCACAGACTGTTCACCCTGTTGACGGCAACACTACTCCCACACATTGCATGGGGAGTACAAGTTGGACCAATGTGTCAGACAACTGTGGCCCCGATACTGGGGATTCTGTCTACCAGGACTTTCAATTCACCTAGGAACTTCTGATTGCAAGATTTATGTACAGCACTACCCATCCTATGCACTATTCACACAAATGTATCACAATAAACACACTAATACACCATACTTGCCTCTGTTGTGATTCCAACGTGGGTGCTGTTATGGGGATGATGAACTGCAAAATTACACTGTGTATGCGAACTGCAACAGCAAGTACAACACAGGCATGTGAGTAAAGGCAACGTGACACATATGAGGGAGACACACCACCAGGGCTACACAACACATACACACCTAGGCCATCTGACTCATTGCCTACACTGATGTTGCCAGGGAAGACGGTGCAATGCACAGACACCACACCCATTCCCAGTTGTAGTCAAGTAGCCCACAGGTGCAGTAAGCAAATGGCAGTCAAATGTGTGACCACAGACAACGCACATCACAAAGTGAAGCACAGGTTTATTACACAGTTGCAACATGTCGTAACCACTACAGATGCAAGGTAATCCCACCTGGCAGCGGGCACACAGTCAACAACTGTAGACGGAAGGAAGTCCATGGGTGTGGCGCACATCACCTGTAGGGACACAACAGCTACCAGCCTGGAAGTGCAATCACGTCGTCGGTGGACACAGTTGACCAAACGAATCTGAAAGTACCCTGTGAAGGACAGAAATGACACACAGTCAAAAGCAATGGAGTACAGGACAGAACAGCAAAACTCATGCACAATACATGTTACAAGATACCCACCCAGAACCAAGTTAGCATGTCAACACTGTTGGGGAGTACAGCCCACCTGTAAGCACACATCGCAACACACATCCAGTCAAGTAGCCCATGGACACACTCCAACAGCACCAGAGCACCACCTACACATATCATGCCAACTCACATCATTGACATGACACCTCAGGATACTCACATTCAGCTAAAGAAGTTGGTGATGAGCTGTGTGCGGACATCACCCCTCATCATCATCATCGTCACTGGCATCGTGGTCCAGGCCAGGATCCTCCACAGGTGGCGGATGTTGGTCATTGTCATCCTGGATGAGAGGCAACTCCTTCCGCACTGCCAGGTTGTGGAGCATGCAGCAGACGATGATAATCTTGCACACTTTCGCAGGGGCATATGGGAGGGACCCTCCGGTCTTGTCCAGGCAGCGGAAGCGGCTCTTCAGGAGACCAAATGTCCGCTCAATCACTCTCCTGGTCCGACCATGTGCCTCATTGTAGCGCATCTGGGCTGGTGTCACAGGGTTCCTGAGGGGTGTCAGCAACCACGGCATGTTGGGGTATCCCGAGTCACCTACGGACAGACAAGTGCACATTAGCTGACTTGGAAAAGTGGGCGGAATACTACAGATCAGATCACACACAATGGCACAAAGTCAGTACACACCGACAAGCCAGGCACGCTGGTTCTGCATCTGTGCCATCATCCTGGGGATGCGACTACTCCTCATCCCAAAGGCATCGTGTGCTGAACCTGGGAAACGGGCACACACGTGTGTGATGGTCATGTCTGCAAGACACACCACCAGTGCATTGACCGAGTGGTAGTGCTTGCGGTTACGGTAGGCCTGCTCCTGGGCCTGTGGTGGTACCAAAGCCACATGTGTCCCATCAATGGAGCCAATGACATGCGGCATCCTCCCCAGGGCATAGAAGTCACTGTTCACGTCAGTGAGTCGTTGCAGTCTAGGGAAATAGATGTACCGGTTCAGGTATAGCAACATTGCCTCCAAAACATTGCGGAGCACACGGCTCAACATGGTCTGTGACATCCCACCAGCAGTCGCCACAGTATGTTGGAAGGTACCGGTGGCAAAGAAGTGTAGGGCTGCCATCACCTTCACCTTGGGGGTCAGCGCTGTAGGATACGGCCGGCCAGGCTGCAAATGTGGGGCCAACTGCACTGCCAAATCCTCAATCAGCTGCCTGGTGAAGCGGTACTGTCGGATGCTGTCCCGTTCCACCATAGTTGCCAGGTCTGGGAATGGTCTATGGACAGCAGGAGCCCTGCAGTGCAGAGGAGAAGAAAGCAAGATTGTCAGTCACCCCACATATGCGGCATTGAACACACTCAATATCACATCATACATCATTATGAGGCACAACTACATGAAGTGTGCAGTTCCGTAAGGACATGTATGGTACATACATGGCCAACATCTGTCATCACGGTTCAACAAGTGGCATCAATAAGTCCCAGGTTGGCCCATTGGATATCATGAGGCCGTGTCACAGTTCCCATCTCCTGCTGCCATGTCACAATCACCCCCACAGTGACATGTGAGGACAGATGTGCCCCAGGCATCACAGCTCAACGACAGGTACATTCCCAGGGACCCTGTATTGCCACATGGACACTGGCATTACATGGAGTATCATGTATACACCACAGCAAAACAACCATGACCACCACAGGTAGTGGTTCCACTTGCCTCTGCAGGACAGACATGGACGTCTGTGACACACACACGCACAACATCAAAGTCCATGCACACACAACGTGGATGTGGAGACTGTCTCCCATTGTGCACATGAAATCAGAGACATTGTAAACACTACATGCACACAGACTGTGGAGGACCATCACTATTGTGCCACTGGGACACCCTGGCTCAAACATACCGTCCCACATGGGACTCACGGGGTATGTGACATGACATACACATACACCACCGTGAAATGTGACCATGGCACATGCACAGATATGAACAGTTGCACATCACAGTGGTCATGTACACGTAACACCCAGGATCCTGTCCCCATGAACACGTGCACAGCCTGGGGGTGGCTGCCCACAGGTGACACCCACAGGACAACATGTACACCAACATACACACAATAGGAAATGCAGCCTTACATGCCTTATGATAAAGTTTGGACAGGCTGTCGTGATGTAGGTGTGCCCCTCACTCCCTGGGAGCTATCTGTGGCTGGCATATGTCCATCTGAGACAGGCATGCTGACATATGCCAGTCACATGTACAGTGATGCGTTGAACAGCAATGGACCGATCGGTGCCCCCGGCCGGCCCATTGCATTCAATGTGTGCGGGTACGCATTGTACCCCTGTACGCGTTGAACTGCAATGGACCGATCGGTGCCCCCGGCCGGCCCATTGCATTCAATGTGTGCGGGTACGCGTTGTACCCCTGTACGCGTTGTACTGCAATGGACCGATCGGTGCCCCCGGCCGGCCCATTGCATTGAATGTGTGCGGGTACGCGTTGTACCCCTGTACGCGTTGAACTGCATGGACCGATCGGTGCCCCCGGCCGACCCATTGCATTCAATGTGTGCGGGTACCCGTTGTACCCCTGTACGCGTTGTACTGCAATGGACCGATCGGTGCCCCCGGCCGGCCCATTGCATTCAATGTGTGTGGGTACGCGTTGTACCCCTGTACGCGTTGTACTGCAATGGACCAATCGGTGCCCCCGGCCGGCCCATTGCATTCAATGTGTGCGGGTACGCGTTGTACCCCTGTACGCGTTGAACTGCAATGGACCGATCGGTGCCCCCGGCCGGCCCATTGCATTCAATGTGTGCGGGTACGCGTTGTACCCCTGTACGCGTTGTACTGCAATGGACCGATCGGTGCCCCCGGCCGGCCCATTGCATTCAATGTGTGCGGGCACGCGTTGTACCCTGTACGCGTTGAACTGCAATGGACCGATCGGTGCCCCCGGCCGGCCCATTGCATTCAATGTGTGCGGGTACGCGTTGTACCCCTGTACGCGTTGTACTGCAATGGACCGATCGGTGCCCCTGGCCGGCCCATTGCATTCAATGTGTGCGGGTACGCGTTGTACCCCTGTACGCGTTGTACCGCAATGGACCGATCGGTGCCCAACCATTGACAATGGCCTTGCCTGGCAACGGACGCGTTTTCGAATTTCGAACGAGTCGGTTGCTGGAAATTCAGTTGGTCACCCACAACAATGTTGCAAAATCATGTATGTCATGAAGTTGAAGATTTGAAGGATGCTGTGGGCGTGTTTTGGTGCTGCTATTCCATGGATTGGCCAGATTCAGAAGATGCAAACGACTTGGACCTATCACTTTGGACACAAGGGACAGTATCTGCCTCTCCAGCACATATATATTGCTGGCTGTTCCCCTGAGAGCTCACTTGCCTGCACTACATGCTCCAGGACGACATCTGCCACTGCACTGCTGCTGTCTCTGCCCCTCTGGACCCTGCAATGGCACGTACTGTGGAGAGAGCCCCAGCCTTCAGCCTTGAGGAGAACCAGGCCCTGCTGGACAGCCTACTTCCACAGTATAGCAAGCTGTATGGGACACCAGGGGAGCAGGTGAGTGTTCTGTGCACTGCCTTTCTGAATGTGCATATTGTCTGACTAGCAAGGCTGAAAGTCTGCACGCCACTGGCTAGCAGGCTCAGTGAGTAGTTGTCACCCCCCATAGTGTGTAGTGACATGCACTGGACAGGTATGGTGCAGTGACAGTGCATTTGAACAAGGTTTTACTTCCCATGCAATGATACCATGTAGTGACGTCTGGCAAACTGTCCATGGGCAGCTTTGCACTGCCTGTGTACATCATGTGCCCCTGTGATTGAGACATGTATATACAACTGTGTCATGCACGGATATGTTGCATGTGTAGTAATGGCCTTTTCACTTTGTCATCCTGACAGGTTAATGCCCATCGGAAGCAGGAGATCTGGAAGGACATCGTCCGGGCTGTCCGGTCCGTGGGGGTCTACAAGCGCCGGATCCGCAACTGCCAGAAGAGGTGGCAGGACCTTCGGGGCTGGACCCGGAGGATTGCACGGGTCCAGCTGAAGCTGTCGCCTCCTCGCAGGAGGGGCGGAACACGGACCCTGACCCCCACATGCTCCAGATCCTGGCGGTGGTGTTTCCAGACCTGGATGGGCAGCTGCAGGCCAGACAGCAGCAAGGAGGGGGTGAGTCAAAGACTGCACTGTGAACTCTGTATTACATGCTGTGTGCCCTCCTCTGGCCTGGTTCAACTGCCACAGTGCAGCAGTCATGTTGTCCAGGAGCCATGTCCCTCTATTGTGCACTGCCCACTGCTCATCTGATACCCAGGTGTGGCCCTTACATTCAGGGAATTGTGTCACTTGGGACTGTGTCCTTGCAGTTTGCTTCATTAAAGGTGGGGGACAGCATCTGTTTCCCTAACTCTGTTGTGGGCATCATGGGTGGGTCCATTGTTCACACTACGCCTGTGTTCGAACATGTAATCTGCGTGTTGCTTTGATATGCGGTCCACTTGCTGAGCTGAGCCACCACATGTGCCTGGGGTATGTGGCACACGCCCATGCAGCGGGTGGGAACAATGTTTGGGCCCCAGGAGTGTGCAGATTACGTGTGTCACACATACATAGCCAGCTATCCACTGTCCAGGGCTCATCCCTCATTCATGTGGAGCAGGACAGTCATGCCTACTCCAGGCCATGCAATGCACTCTGTACTCCCACTCCCGTGTATCAGCTGACACATTGTGCGCAGTGATTTGACCCCTCAGGTGTCTGCCTCTGTGTCAGTGTGCTGTGGATTAGTTGCCAGGACTGCTGGGGTGTTTCTTGGTAGGGGCTCAGCATGCCCCTGGAGATGTGACCATAGGAGACGATACTTGTGTGTCACATAGGTGTTTGATCAGCTGCCCGTGCAGACTGGGGTATGCGAATGTGAAGTTCAGGCAGCTGTTCCCTATTCACAGCAGATTGTGAGGGGCTCAGGTTCAGAGGGTAGTGTCACAGGTCTCCCATATGTCCAATAGGTATGACCTGGACAGATGAGGGTTAAGATGATGTGTTGTGTGGAGGATGTACATGTGCACTTGTGCAGCTCCAGGACTTGCATTCCCCATGACCTACTATTGTGACACAGTGCATAGTGTTGTTGTCTGGCTGCCAAGTCATACATCACTGAGACAGTGATGTATGACTTAGCAGTCATGCCTCTGCCATGGCATGTGTCTACTTATTGGTGATCCTGCAGGGGAGTGACATGTGCTACATGCACACCATTGTGGCGATGGCTATCAGGACATAGGTGCATCATGGTGTCTGTCGCTGGTATGCATCACATGCATTTCCTATTTGACTCTGGGCATCCCTTTCATCCGGAAACCTGTACTGACTCAGTGGCAAGAGCTGTGATGTGTGCATGTCCACATGCCACACCGTGTCCTCTGCACTGTCCAACTACTGTGTACTTGGTGCATGTGTCCACACTGGGGTGTTGCAATCCAACAGACACCAGACAGATGGGTGCAAGGCCATGTGGGATGTGAGTGCCATGCTTGGCATCAGACTGACAATTGGCTTCTCCTGGTCAGTTAGGGCACTTTTAGCAATGTACAACTAATGATGCCAGGGCTTGCTCTGTAATGTGCTGTGCTCACAGTGGTGTGTGCGTTTGGTGCAGGTGACTGATGTCTGTCTGTTTCCCCATTGTTTGCAGATACATCCACGGCCACGGAAGGGGACAGCTCCACGGACCAGGAGGAGCCAGAGAGCCAGACTGGGTCAGCAGCCGAGGAGTGGTCGGAGGGACCCAGTGGCACGGAGTGCGAGGGGAGCCACACCGAGGAGTCCTCAGCACCATCCACCTCAACTGAGGACCAGAGCAACTCGGAGGATGACTCCCTTATGGAGGCGGGTGTCAGCAGCCACCACACCCCAGCTAGTGTTGCTGTCCCCGCCACCACCAGCACCACCACCGCCCTCCCATCAGCTCCCATTCCCCAGGTCCGTGGAGGCTCCCATGTTCGGGAGCGTGTCTCCTTTGGGCCAGGCACCGCACCCCTGCCCCTGTGTCCCCTGCTGCCCTTAGTGAGGAGTCTGTGTACCTCCTTCGCCAGCTCCATGTAGGGCAGACAGCCATGCTGAGTGTCCTCCATGCGCACACCGCTCTGTTGACTCAGCTGGTGTCGTTCATGGAGGGCATCTCATCGGGCATGTCTGACCTACAGAGGGGCAATAGGTCCATGGACTCCTCCCTGACGGCAGCAGTGTCCCTCCTCAGACAGTCCCTCACCCCTCCTGCCTCTGCTCCATCCACACTCCCCAGCACCTTACCCGTCCCAAGCACACACACACCGGCACAGGCACACACCAGCACACACACGTCCAGCACACAGACACACACGCCACAAACAAAACGCACACGCACGCACAGTCAGGGGACTGAAACCAGACTCACAGGGGATGGGGCCCTGGTACACACACACGCATCCACGGGCACTGCGCAGTCCTCAGTTGCCTCTCCCTCCAAAACACCCTCCCTTGCCTCACCTGCAACCCCAAAGACCCAGCGCCTCTTCCTCAGTGACCTCGGCCTCTTCCCCTCCGATCCAGCTGCTCCAGCATCCAGGGGGAAGAGGAAGCCCCCCACACGGAGCAGAGTGCCCCTTGCCCCCGGACACCCTCCCCCAGGTGCAGACAGACTGAGGCCCCCACCCGCAAGTCCCCCTGGAGTGGTAAGAGCAAGACCCCGCCGCCGCCCTGCAGCTCAAGCACCAGGTCTCCTTCCTCCATCCCTCAGGCCCCCACTCCACAGGTGCCCCCACCACACCCTGCCCCAGGTTCCCCCACCCACAGATATACCATCCCCAAGAGGATCCGGCCTTCTCCCCCTGGCACTTGCTCTCCCGGCACCACACCCCCCGCTGCGCTTGTCTGTGCCACTGATGTGGTGAGGGTGTCCTCCCCCTCTGTCCAGCCCACCTTGCCTGTTCCCCATTCTCCTCCCCTGGTGGTAGGCACTGCAGTGGAGTCCACTACCACCCTGTCTGACTTGGGCACTGCAGTGGCGGACCTGTCCACTCCATCTGCAGGGTCCACTGCAGTCGTGCCGGCACCCACAACATCTGAGTCATGCCCCCCAGTTGTGCCGGCACACACCATGTCAGACACCTCCACTGCAGTTGTCAGTGGCTCTCCAGTACCCACCACCCCTTCCCTGCTTCCTCCTGGTGAGCCCTGATCCTGTCCCTGCGGTGCCTGGCCTACCCCCCCGGTTGCCCCTCCTAGTGGATTGTCCCTGGTTTTGTGCAGGCATGCGTAGGGTGACATCTGCTACTGTCACCCTGTTTGGACTTTTACAATGGACTGGCCATTGGCCTTTGTGTTTTTTCTGGACTTTGTTTTCATTCCACACATATGCTGAATAAAGCAACTTTCTGTTCTCTAGTGCTTATGCTTCTGATGTACATGTTGTTGATGATGCTAACCATGCCCTTGCTGCAGTGATGGTGATATTTGGTCTCATGATAATGAAGTGTTGCTGTGTAGGAACCCATGTGGTCCAGGGGGAATGTGTCCTATCCTGTCGTGTATCCATGTCATCCATAGCAGCATCTGAGGGTGTCACGTGTTCAGTATTTGGCAATGGGATTTCCTACTTAGATTAGCTATTTCACATCTGTGGCTTCCACCCCTGCACATCTGTTGTGCCTGCCATTGTTCAATTCGTCTACTTCCCTGACCGTGTGGCCATCTCCACTGGACATGCAGGTTTGGGCATCAATGGGGAAGGACTCATCTGTGTTGTCAGTGCAACATTGCTATACAAGTGTGTTGGATCTGTGATGATGATTCCGTTGGCACTTCCATGACCAGGCTGATGTTACGGGAGCTCTCATTTGGTGCTAATTGTTGATTGTGTGACCAAGTGCTCAGCTGACATGATGGGGCCCTACTGAGGCAACATATGGCACAGCTTTCCTCACACAGGAGTGGAGTCCCCTCATGGCAGTGTGTACTCCTGTGACATTGCCTGCGCCCAAGGTGTGTGTTGTATGTGCATGTCTGTGTGTTCACTTCCGTTTAGCTGTGCATGCTGTGATCCCTAGTGTTGTACCTGTTTGTGATGCTAGCTGAGTTGACCTATGTTCCCCCAAAGTCTTCTCCCTGGGTTCTCTGTGATGTGGGTGCATGGCACATTACTGGTCATCAGGGTGTCACCCATAGGTGTGTTTGCTGTCAGGGCTGAGTTTGTGTGCAGACGCAGATGGGTCACAGTCAGGTTTCCCCTTGGCACTTGTTGTTTGCCCCTGTCATGTGATTTCCAGTTTGTGTTATCTTTCAGTGATTGTGACACGTTGTGTGTGTGACTGCTGGCACTCCTCAGGGTCCGGGCTGCAATGTTGGTTGTTGTCTATGTGTGTTCTTTGTGGGTGACCTTGGCTTCTTCATTGGTGTGTGACTGTGGATGGGATCCCATTGGTTGGTGTGGTATTGCCGTCATGTCCATGTACAGCGTAGTGTGCAGTGTGTCAGACATTCAGGAGTCTTGTTGAGTGGCCATGTGTGATGTGTTTCTGCACCTTGGTTCCCACCCACCACCATGGAATAGTCATGGGTGCATGTGCAATGTCACCAGTGCATGTGTACTTCACTGCTGCACATTGTTGGAGGTCGAGGGGTGTGGTGTTGAGTGTGTGCAGATGAGAGTTGTTGCCCGGCTAGGCCCCTGCCTCCATGTTGGCCTTGGCTTACTGGCCGTGCTGATTGATTTGTGCTTGTGTAGGTGTGATGGGACACATGACTGTGGTTCACAGTGTGAACCACATTTAGCTTTGTCATCACAGTGGGATTGTAATGCAGCCCAGGGTCACCACATTGTGGGGGCCCTGGGGGTGGTGCTGTGGTGTGTCTGTGTCTTGCTGTGTCAGTTGCTGTCCCTACGTGCCTGTGTGACATGTGTGATTTGTGCTCCCTCTCATCTGACAATGCCTGCTTGCCCACATAGGGGATTTGGATCCATGAGTTACCTTTGTGTGGCACTGTATGCACATCTGTATGATTGGTATTCAGGTCTCCTCATGTGTTGTGTGGTTGCCTGGGGACACTGGCACCCCCCTCACCTGTTGTGTATGATGTGCAGTGTGGGTCTGCCTGTTTGTGTTTGTGCATCTGCACCACTGCATTGGCATATCTTGGGTGTGCCATTGGCTGTATGTAGTTTTGTGGGTTTCCCCTGCTGTCCCTGGGACTCCTAGGTCATCGGTCATCACAATGATCATGGTTTGTGTGTCCCATTGCTGCCATGGTATGGTATCTGTTCACCTCACATCTGCAGTCTCCACAGGGTATCTGCATTTGTGTGCCCATTGGTGCAAATATGTGGGTCTGCATTCTGATGGTCACTTCTGTCATTGTGTCATTGATGAATGTTGACGGTGTCAGCCCCCATGGGTGTTGTTTGTCTGCACATGGCCAAAGGTATGTCTTATTTGCACTGCAGTATTTGGCTCACCCAATTTATGTTGCAATGGGACACATACACTACTTTGCCACTGATGTGTTTTTTGTTCTGTGACCAGGAATCATCCATGCAGTTTGGCAGTTGCACCTCTTTCTTTGTCAACACTTACCTTTTGGTCACTGTGATGATGGGGGTTTGGACCCCATTGCCACAATGTTCAAAATGTGCTTCAGCTATGGACCCCACACTTACCTTTTGGTCACTGTGGTGATGGGGGTTTGGACCCCATTGCCACAATGTTCAAAATGTGCTTCAGCTATGGACCCCACACTTACCTTTTGGTCACTGTGGTGATGGGGGTTTAGACCCCATTGCCACACTGTTCAAAATGTGCTTCAGCTATGGACCCCACACTTACATTTTGGTCACTGTGATGATGGGGGTTTGGACCCCATTGCCACAATGTTCAAATTGTGCTTCAGCTATGGACTCCACACTTACATTTTGGTCACTGTGATGATGGGGGTTTGGACCCCATTGCCACAATGTTCAAAATGTGCTTCAGCTATGGACCCCACACTTACCTTTTGGTCACTGTGGTGATGGGGGTTTGGACCCCATTGCCACAATGTTCAAAATGTGCTTCAGCTATGGACCCCACACTTACCTTTTGGTCACTGTGGTGATGGGGGTTTAGACCCCATTGCCACACTGTTCAAAATGTGCTTCAGCTATGGACCCCACACTTACATTTTGGTCACTGTGATGATGGGGGTTTGGACCCCATTGCCACAATGTTCAAATTGTGCTTCAGCTATGGACTCCACACTTACATTTTGGTCACTGTGATGATGGGGGTTTGGACCCCATTGCCACAATGTTCAAAATGTGCTTCAGCTATGGACCCCACACTTACATTTTGGTCACTGTGATGATGGGGTTTGGACCCCATTGCCACAATGTTCAAAATGTGCTTCAGCTATGGACCCCACACTTACATTTTGGTCACTGTGATGATGGGGGTTTGGACCCCATTGCCACAATGGTCATGGCCTGCTTGCATTGTCGGTGCCACACACATATATGTGTGGCACATGTGCTAGGGGGTCACATTGTATGTTCAAAGTCATGTTCGGTGCGTAGCGACGGGTTCGGCACGTACGGAAAGCGCATCGTACTTGTTCGGCCGGACGGAGCTGCATTTTCCCTTCCGTGCGACTCGATTCAGCGTTTCCGGATTCGCCTCGGTCGGGGAACAGGACCTGGTTTGGGTGAGTACGGCTCGGCCGGATTCTGTGCTGTTGTGCGCATCGTACTTACTCGTTGGGTGTGCTGTACGGATCGGTCGGGAAACAGGCTTTCGCATGGCTTTTTCCCCGACCGAATGGTATTGGGTGCGCCTCCGACCGAGCTCGGAATCGGCCCCACAGTCTGCAACGGCAGTGTGTGTGTGTTTGGTGAGGGGTCTCAATACATGCTGCAGCCCTTAGAAACTCTCTCCGGTAACAAGGCCCTTGGTACCAGTAGAACCTTTTACAAGGGACTTATATGTGTGCCAGAGGTGTGCCAATTGTGGCGACACAGGTACAGTTTTGGGAAAGAACACAGGCACTGGGAACCAGATTAGCAGGGACCCAGTGCTCATTCAGTCAAAGTGCATCAGAACCCAGGCAAAAAGTGGGGGGTAACCATGCAAAAAGCGACACTTTCCTACACCACCATCAGAGTGGTTTCTGTCAATGCATTGTAAGTTTGACGGACGGCTCCGTTAACACAACGGAGATGTATGGTAAACTTTAAGTAGCCAGACATACAGTAAAACTTCCAATGAGACTTACTCTGTCGGGCTGTCAAAGGGTTTTAACCACAGCAGAGTTGAATTAGTCTCTCCTGTCATCAAACCTATGGTCCGCCCAATCCTAAATCGGGTGGGTGGACCATAATCTGGCGGGGAGAGAACTCCATTGCCGTTGCAACTGAGTTCCCTCTCTGCCAACATTTAAATCAGGCCCTAACTCTTGTAGTAGTACTCCTGATTGTCTGGTGTAAGCCAAGAGTGCTAAGAGAATCTGTCTCTTCTACTAATGCACCCGTCTTTGTGAAGCGGACCTCATATATCTCATTATCAAGGCACAGATATCTATGCCCTCATTACCAATTGTCCAGAACTGTATCTCCAGGGAATGACAGAATCCTGCTCTGAGCAACTACAACTTGACACAAAATTATCAGGTCTGGAAATACCAGACCATGTTTAATCCTTTGTAAATCCCAGGTACATAAGGATAGGGGCTTCGAGCAGAGGGACATCCAGCCCCATCTGCCCCCTTCTTTACCACTGGGAGAGCGGGCACAGTTCCCCCAGGGACTCCCAAGCATCTCCAGCTCTCAGCGGTCCTTCTCGGCCCCCACCCAACACCCACTGACACAGACTGGGTCACCCCTGATATATTTACCACCTAATTACAGCAAGTGGTAAGCATCTGTGGTGAAATCCCTGGAATTGGGGAAAACTTGTGGTGAATGACCTGTTGAATTTTGGTCCGGCAAACTATTTCCCATTCTGGGGACTTGGACTCATAATTCCAGTTACCTCACAAGGAGATACACCCTAGAACTGTTAATTCTGTCCCCGATATCTCCATGCAGAGCTTACTGGGACCTTTAAATGAGTGCTTAAATGTTTATGAATTCAGCGAGGATACCAATGACTGATAATGACCATTAAATGTAAATAACTTTTCTTTTTCACATATTAATATGTTAGCCAATTTTGCAAATGCATGCCTTTCTTGTTTTCTTGCAGAAGCATATATTGTTAGAAAAAAAAATGGCGTATCACTTGGAAAAGATTAATGCACTTTTCTATCGAAGTGAAGAAATTGGAAGGCATTCAGCAGGACCTGGCGAGCAATTGAAAGAAAATAAAAAACAAGGTATGTGTATTCAATCAAGCCTTACTGTCCAAATAATGTGAATAGTTTCCTTCATACTAAACTTGACAATTCATCAAACCATGTTGAGGTGAGCCCAAGGCAGAGGGGTGGGAACTGCACCCTCCATCCAGGGATTTTTGGAAGTGGGCAGAGGCTTTATGCCTCAGTTGACAGGCATCCCTGCATGCGTGCAGAAGATTAACATAGTTCCTTTCTGAATAGTGAAGTCGTGGCTGGGTATAAGAGACACTCCCAGCACTGAGGAAATTTGAAAGGCCCTCCAGACACTTAGGCAGATGACAATGGAAGTATCCCCTCAAAACCTTGGACTCCAGCAAGGCCAAAGGAAACTGTGTCCGTGGGTGTTACAACAGCCACTCTGGCATGCATCGCCCCCAACCATGGCGAATGAGCATGGAGGAGATGCGAGGATTATTGAGCTGCAAAGAGGCTGAGTGTAATCAAGGCGTGGAGCAGTCTGGGCCCCTCCCCTAATGAGATACACTCTAAGCAAAAAAAGGCTTCTAGAGGTGATTGCAAGGGTGCAAGTGCAAGCAAAGCCCTGTAGATGACCAATGGCTACCTAGTTGTAGGCAGTGGTGTGTGTCAGCGCGCCAAAAACAGCTAATTTCAAGAAAATCATAGTGCCCTGAGCCATGCAGCATCATAGGAAGCTGTTGCAAAGTCGTGCCAATCAGACTTTTAAAAGATAAAAGTCTGAGATAAAGAAGAGGCAAACAAAAAATGCCAGGAGTATGGGTGAGAGGGCAAGTGGGCTGCCCCTTTTTTTGGACTTAGTATTGTTTGGTGGAGATGAGGCAAGCAGAGTGGAGCAGTCACCTTTAAAAGGGAGAGCCAGAGAAGAAAAGGGCATGATGGCTGTGGCCTACAAATCACTGCGGAGGATGAAAGAAACCTGAGTATGGGAGAAAATTGGCTAGTGGAGAAGAGAGCAGAGAAAGTTAGGACATCATCTGCTGCAAGAAATTAGGTGGCAAAAGATAATGGTGGCAGTTGGATTGGTATAAGCAGGCAAAGAAGTGCGAGACTAATCACCGAGGTCAACCCCATATAGCGGTGAGGACATTTGCAGAAATCTTATGATGTGGGGAAGCCACCTTGAGTGAGGAGCATGGTGCCTGAGTCAAGTAGGATCACTGGAGTACTTAATCCAGC
The DNA here is from genome assembly GCA_963921515.1 of Calotriton arnoldi. Classification (NCBI taxonomy): domain Eukaryota; kingdom Metazoa; phylum Chordata; class Amphibia; order Caudata; family Salamandridae; genus Calotriton; species Calotriton arnoldi. Next base: position 2,685,173 of record CAWUFW010000711.1, on the reverse strand, counting down.
TGTGTGTCAGAGAAGTAAGGCCGTTGAAGAAATGTATGAGCTCTGCAATTCAGGGCATAGAGGAGAACAAACAGGAGGGCTCAAAGATAGAAGACAGAGAGGTGAAAAGATGCAGGATACACACAGAAAGTGGTGATTAAGTGAGGCAACAAAGAACCCCAAGAGACTCTACATGATTGCCAACTGTGGACAGGCGTAGTCGAGGGCAATTAACAATAGTCTCACACCAGTTGCAGAGAGTGGGCTGGTGAGAGACAACTGTTGATGAAGTGGCTGAGAAACAGGGAAGTGGCTGGTGAGAAGCCATCCAGGTGGACGAGTGAACTAAGTTGTGGCAGAGTGGACATGAAGCATGAGTATAAAGGCCGCCTGTAGGATGCTTTGGAGAGAAATGAGTCTGTGTCAAAAGCAAGAGAATATGGAGGCATGACAACTAACGTAGGAAGAGAGATGGGGAAAGGTTATTTTGCGGTGTTCCAAAAGGCAAAGTGGGATTATTGGGACAGATACCTGGATAAGAGAGTTCCGATGGTCACAGGACGTAAGAGCATGAATGGTGCGGGTGGCAGTGAGACAGCGGAGAAAGGAAACTGATATAGGGACCATCTACTGCACCATGAAGACAGTATCATAGATGACATTTCTAGGACTACAGACCTAGGAGCATTGACCACAACAGAAAAGGGTTAGGTGGAATCATTCTCTCAGACTATAAGGATGCGGGTGATACTAGCTCAGCACTGCATAAGAAGTTATCCTGCATGGGTGTGGTATCACCATTGAGAGTTCACCTCTTTCAAAGTACAAAAGATAACATGTGTAAGTGAATATGTGGATGTCTTTAAGCTCATACACTAGAAAACACATTGCAAAAAAGATTCTGAAGAGGTAGAGAATAAGCTAGGTGGGAGGCATCAAGCAAGTGCCCACCAGTACTGACATGTAGGGTCAATGACATAATATCAATGTAAACAATATTGAATCATGAAAATATCAAAAATTAAATATTGTTTCCAAAAATATTGCTTTCCTATGCTCAACTAATAAAAGCAGAAATATCGATAACCGAAATATTACTGTTAAAAAGATCTATTCTTACTTATTACGATAAAACAAATATCAGAAATAAAAATATTGTTACCTTTAATAAACATATACAATGTCAAAATATCAAAACAAAGCAAACACAAAGAGATGATGGACGGAGCGCTGAAACGTTTCAGACACTCACACCCAGTCACAGATCTGGGTTGAATCCATCATCGTTCTTTAGCTCACTTCGCCACCCCAGTCCAGACCCAGCCATATGCAAATCAGTCTTGACCCTGTTCCTCATGGGAACAGTCCAGCCGGAAATGCCAAGCCAGATCTTCCCTGTACCGGAAACAAGCATCCTGGGACCGGTTTCGGGGTAACACCCCTCATCAGCCAGACTAGCTTGAAATCAGTGGCAAAGTAAACAAGGGACCCACGTCTGGGCATACCCTACCAACTTAGGGTGCATAAAGCAAACACAAAGAGATGATGGACGGAGCGCTGAAACGTTTCAGACACTCACTGCCAGTCACAGATCCGGGTTGAATCCATCATCCTTCTTTAGCTCACTTCTCCACCCCAGTTCAGACCCAGAGATGATGGACGGAGCGCTGAAACAATATCAAAACATACAGTATTGACTACATTAATATCGCAAAAAATAAAGCCGCATGATTACTAAATGATATAATAAAGGTATTTTCCATTAAACAAAAAATAAAACTACATTCTAAAAGCATTATAATCATATTATATCACTAAACTGAACTTAAAGCACACCAAAAATATACATTTCAATACTTCAAAATATAAATAAACTAAAAACATTTGTTGCGGGGATTCTGCTCATACACAGAACTATGCACAAGAAAACAGGACCTCAGTAAATAGGGGTGTACCTCCTATCATCTTAGTACCCAAAATCCCAACCGACTAGCAATAGTGTCTCATTCGGTCTCCTACAAATATCAAGAAGCTACGAATGTTTAGACAACCCAGAACACGAGCACTCCCGACTCACCTCAGAGTCGCGGGAACAAGACACTCTTTCGCTCTCACGTACTTGTCCACAATAAAAATAATCAGAGTCACTAAATAAGTTCAAAATGTTTATTTTGACTATAGTGATTCATAAAACAGTATGCGAACCACAACTAGCAGCAAAATGCATAAGGCAAGAATCATTAGCATTGTTACAATACCATAGAATATAAAAGGAGTCGTCATTTTATAAAGACTGTGAAAAAGGCAAAATAACTGGGCCTAATCACCCTCCCCAATGCAGTAAGAAGTTATTTTATATAACAGAAGATCTCCAGGCGTTATTAGCAGACCCCTACCTGAAAGCCTAAACCCAAAGGTTTACATCATAGGAACAGCAGCGCTCAGCTCCATTGAACGGCTTTCTTCGAGTGTGTTTCAAAAACATGCAACAACGTTATATCAAAGCATGATTCTTCCACATTGCAGCTGTTGGTATTATGTTTTGTCTAGGTAATAGGGACTGACCAGAACAGAATAACAAGAGACATTGTTGACCGACCTTGCACATTATGTTCAGACAGAATTGAAGGGAAAGCTGAGAACGTGAAAAACAATCTGTTATCATGTACAGTGCAGAGGCAAAGTGTTGCGAAAACAAACTCTTAGCAGAGGCGTGCGCAAAAGCAGCAGCATAGGGCAAGTAAAACTCATGCTAACTTAGCAATGTCGACAATGTGTCTTAGGGCCATATAACCCCATATAACACCCTCCCCCTGGTAAGTCAGTAGGACATAGACAGAAGAGCAAAAACAGAGTTCAAAAGTCATGCATTGTTTAAAATATTGGTGAGGGACTTTCTAAAAAAAAAAAAAATCGGAGAGAAAAAAAGAAAAGTTCGAAGAAAAAGGCAATGGCATTCTGAGCTTGAAAAAAAGAGTTTGTTTTTCAGATAGTGGAGTAGGGACGACCCAAGTATTCAATCCATGAAGGTTTGGGTGCAAAGGAATGCAATTCCTTCCAATAGTTCATCATTGTCATTGGTGGAAAAAAGTGAAGATATCCAATTAAGTAAGTTGAAGGAACAATCATGTTCCTCACAAACAGGAGCATCCAAAAATAGAAAAGGCAAACTTGCGTGATATTCAATGAAACTTTGTTGTAGGAAAGTCTGCGCAGCCGCACAGATATCCCATTGATCCAAGAGTCCAAGTAAAGCTGCACGTGCCATTGGACCATCCACAGAACAAGCCACGTCATGAGCCTCTAAGGGACCCATCAACCGGCTGAAATCAGGGATTGGACACCACGTTTTCGATAAGCAAAGTTCCATCGCCCAGGAGAAATGACATCGTTTGCAATGAAGCACTGGTTGCATGCAAGTAAAATAGGCAAAGCGGAATGTCAAGTCGTAAGTTTCGCCAAGCGATGCTAAAGGCAAGCATCCAAAAGCCTCATACAGGCGATCACGGCACAGTTGTAGCTCGGCCGGCCTGTGCAGAGCCACAAAGTGAGCAGCCATTGCGAAGCACAAGGAGAAGGAGCAGAACTCCAGCTGCCAGCGCCAATATTAAGGGGAACCCTCCGAAGACGCTGGAAAATATAGAATGAATAAAAGCCGGTATTACCCCGAATATAGTTTGAAAGGAAGAGACCAGGCCAGATCCCACACATTTAAAAAACATGGGCAAGGCCTGTCGTATCAGATGCATTAAATATTTGGTGAATTTGTTCCCCAAAATGAAGTAGGAGGTTAGTGTTAAGAAGCGACTGTATCTCACTTGTGGTCCGAGCCACCTGCAATCTGAATGTTTCACGGGCGGAAGTGAGGGCCACCTCCTGTTGTAATAAAAGGGCTTTGATCCTGCTCAACTTGTTGAACTCTGTTTTCAAAGTCGGAATGGAAGGCCAAAGCGAAGAATCTAAACTCCCTTGCGGGGGTGGGAAAAGGACATTGCTACAGCAAGTTACGTGCTGGGAAACAGTTACCAAGTATGGGACACCCGCCCGCAAACCACAGCAGTCTTGACTGTTTAAAATGAGATAGCTGCCGTTAGTAAGCAATGTAAAGACAGGCGTGATGGATGGTACTGGAGTCCCTTTTAAAAAGCAAGCTAGATTGGGCGCTGACACGTTACATTCGCCGTGCAACTTAACGTGTTTGCACACAAGAGAGTGACCCACTACCGAATCACACTCCTCCCCTGTGAGGAAAACTTCTTTATCCTCCCTTAAACAACGATAAGCAATGGGCAGGACCCATAATTCATGCAGAAAGGCAGTGCCAAGCGGTTCAAAGCGGACAACAGGAAAGTGTTGCATACATGATTTAAATTGGAAAAGGGCAAAGTGATAACGCCATGAATTAACCAAACAGCAGAGTCCGTTTCCGCAACAGAGAACGGCAAAGGCTCCAATTGTTCAATATGTAACAGCGTATATACAGCATCTTTTATGGACATAAACTTCTGTTAAAAGGCAAAAACAAAGCACTGGCATTCAAATAATCCCAAGGCACTTTACCCATTTTCAGTGTCTGCAACGTCCAAACAAATTGCATGACTGACCTTAACTGATTCTGACCATGATATAACACAGAAACATCACTTTGCACAATATCAATTACAGAAGAAACAATATTGTCTAAGGTGTAGATGCGTGAAGAAAGCGTGTTAATGCTGTTGTCCACTACAGCAAGGACTTTTTCCAAGTTTGCCTGGTCAATTTGACGCAGACGGAAGGCGGCTTCCATCTGTGAAAGTTTCCAAATTTCATTATAAGAGGCATAAAGAAATCTCTTGGCCCTTGGATTACGTGGGCCTAGGAGAAAATCAGCCAAATCTATATCATTCGATAGGACTGAAAGGTGCTGTTTGACAGATGCCAGTGTAGAGTGTTCTAGCCACTGCTGGCACAATTTTCCTACCGAGTATGTAGTCACAGAATGATGAGGTGGATAACGAGGATCAGGCTTAGTCTGAATGAAACCAGGTGTAACATTATAGAAACGCAACTGGCATGCATTAGCATTAGTCTGCCACAACAACCATCCTAATGGATCAATTTCAGAAACATTAAAGGAGGCATTTCGAAGGAGAGCCTGCAAAGCCTCAATGGTGTAGTTATTATGTAACCACCAATTATCATATTCAGCCAATGGAGGGGGTATTTAGGTTCTTGACAGTAGCAAGGACATAACAGGATGTTTGGTAAATTTTTCCTATTAAAAACATCAATTGAGTCGGGATCAGGCAGGCACGATGTAATGCCTCAGTGCCCTGAACCTGCCATTGTTTTTTTGCCCCAGATCAATTTTAAATCTATAGTCTGTTTCCAGTGGTCATAACCATGTGTGGCCAACTGTTTCCTAAACGAGTTGGCGTAAATCAGTTTAGTGTGGGATAACAGGTACTTTGATGTAGGGGATTTTTGAAGCCGAAAATAGTAGGATACAGGATTAGTCAAATCATAATCTGAAAAATAGGCGAACTTATTTCTAAGGGTTTTAGAACTCCCTTTTAAGGGAGAGGGACAATGTTCCCATTGGGTAAAATTAAAAACAGGTCTCATGGTGTTTGTTTTGTGTAAAAAATGATGCCCATAATGTTGATAGCAAAAGAGATCACCATAATTGGCAGAATTTAAATACAAATCCTCAGCATCAAAGGCAGCATAATACTTTAAGTCAGAAAACAATGCATGCACGGCCTGCACATCCCAATCATCCGAATGTATGTCCCGTGTCACCACATCTCCTAATGAGACGCGAAACACGTACGGAACTCTAAGGACCTCAGTCGGGCCATGGATTTTATAAGCTACTTTGTCCCAAACAATGCCATCATGAACAGGAAAAGCTGAAATATTCACAAAAGTCTTGTCACGTTTCATGATATGGGACGATGTGTGAGGAGCCAAAGTTCCATCGACCATTTTTACTGCAGAGCGTTCAGGGAGATAATGGCCATTTGTAAGTAAAAAGAACACTGTCACAAATCCAATTGACATGAAGAGAAATATCAGGATAAGTACTAACCAAATGTAGGTCCATGGGGGAACGAAGTATGTCTTTTTGAACCAGGAGTAAAAAATACGCAACTTAGACTTAGGTGCACCAGACAAACTGGATGATGAGGAGGACGAGGCGGAAGAAAGGTGTGCCGGTTCTCCTTCACAGGCACGCACTGGACTTGCAAGCAAAGGTGAAAGCGTCGAATCGTCCATTTGTACTCGTGTGCTAGATGGTATCTCACACACGGAATCAGTAGCCGGAAAAGGACACACAAGATCCATCGCAGAAGATGATTGTCGCATAGGCTGAAGATCAATTACAGTGTCCATCATATGAGCAGACATTCTTGTGGCAGCAGGTGTCGACAAAGTTAACGGTGCTAAAGATCTTGCGTTGCACGAAACTGCAGGTGTCACACTATTCAGAATCTTCCACACGGTGTAATTTGACATTGTCCACTGAGATGTATCTGTTGTCTTTGCGACCTGGTAATGGTGGTAGAATGACAGTACGAGTACCCTTCAGTCCAAGTACAGAAACCGGAGCACGATAAGAGGGACCAAATTCTTTTTTGTTTTCAATCTTCTCCCGCACTAGATCTCCAACATTAGGAAGCCAACCGGTAACAGGAATCTGCTGTGCATCAGCAGGCGAGGATGGTAAATGCTCAGTTACCAGAGTATCACGGGACTTTTGTAGATCCTGTAACATAGCAGAATGATTATCTTCGTCAAACTTAGAGGCAGCCGCCACAATGTCCAGACCATCAAGGTCAAGAACAAACATGTGAAAGCCAAAGAGCATTTCGTAAGGGGTCCGCCCACCCAGAGATCTTCTAGGGAGATTATTTAGCGCACGTTGGACCCCTTACAAGTGGGACAGCCAGTCCCTGCCAGTACCTAATACTCTAGCTGTCAAGGATTGCTTTAAGTCACGGTTCATTCGCTCCACAACTTAATTGCCCTCAGGCCTGTATGGAGACGAAAACTGCACCTGTACCCCCAACGACTTCATCGCATCCTTGTAAGCCTTAGAGGCAAACGCTGGACCTTGGTCTGAATGGAAGGTACCACAGGCAAACATCCTGATAAAGACACGCAAATCCCTGATGACATTTCGAGCGTCAGCACTACGTTGTGGCCATACCCACAGGAATCGAGTGCACGAATCAACCGCAACCAAGATATACTTGTATGCAGTATCAGAAGAAAGAGGACCGCAGTGATCAAGATAGATACAGCCAAAAGGTCTATTAGAAATACACAGCTGTGTTTGTGGCGGACGTGGGACTGTAGAAGGCTTGATTTGATGACAAACATCACAGCAAAGAACATAGTTACGAGTCTGTTTATATAAACCACGCTACCAGTAACGTTGCTGAAGAATAGAGACTGTTGCCGACACACCAGCATGTGCCGAAGCAATGCCGTCGTGTGCGGCCTTGATCAAAGCTTGTCTGCGGTCAGAGTTGGGAATCAGCCGATCCCCAACTGAAGGAATGGTAGCATAAGGAACCTGTTCGGGAGCTACATGATAAGAGTATTTAGAAGGGAAACCCGCAGGATAATTACCTCCCTCCCTAGTTGCAGCGACTGCTGCCAGAATTTCATTATCAACCTTAGTCATAGATCTTGTAACTGCTGCTACGGAACACGTGGCTACTGCAGACTTGGCCGCTTCATCAGCCATAGAATTACCAAGAGTGTGTGTTCCAATACGCTGGTGGCCAAGAGTGTGAATAACATGTGAGAGGCAGACGTTGTTTAAGATCTGTGACTCGAACCCAAAGCCTTTTATGCTTAATTGCGCTGCCTTTAGAATCGCAATAATCATTTTGAGACCAAAAGAATACGTTGTCATTAAACGACTGGACACAATAGTAAGAATCGCCCACAATAAGAGTATTCACAAGAGGATCAGCAAACTCTAGAGCTAGAACAAGAGCACGCAGCTCGGCCAATTGCGCCGTGCGGTCTCCTAGTGCCTGTGTGTGCACAATGGATGACTTAAACTCTCCATCTTCAATGGAGCCAGCCACAATAGCGCAAGCCGCTGAATAAGCATGTTTGGAACCCGTGGCCGGTTGCGCCGAGCCATCGGTATAAATGATGCATTTGTATTCATTCAGAGGAAGAAGCGACAAAGGAGGAGGATGAACAAATTCATACTGCAAAAACTCCTGAGTCTGAAGACATGGATCAAAGACAAAAGTGACATCCGAAGACGTCAAAGAAGTAGCCCACTGAATCCAACGTGGGTGCAATGCCTTCGAGTTAGGCACACTAGCTTTAGTCACCGCTTCCAAAGCAGGGAAGGGAGTGACCATAAGAATGCATTTGCCCTGCGCCAGTGAGCGTTCCTTTAGAATCGCCATCTGCACTGCCGTTAAGATTTTTTCTACAGAGGAAAAACACATTTCAGCCGCAGTGTACAAGTGTGATTTGTATGCAATAGGTATTGTGTCTCCTTCATTGAATGTTAAGTACGTGAAACCCAGTGCCCCAGAAACGATACGTATTACCAGGTTGGTGGTGTTATCACGAGTCATTAAGAAGTTAGTCGCAAGCAAATCCGCCTGCAAAGACTGCAGAACGGAAGTATGTTCCGGAAGCCAGTTGGCAGAAGAGAACTTAGGTTGTATCAACGCATAAAGCGGTTTGATACGCTTGGCATAATCGGGAATGTAAGTCCTCCCGAAGTTTAAAAAACCCAGCAGGGATTGTAACTTTTTCAAAGAAGAAGGTGGTTGCAAATGTGCACATTTCTCTTGGAAATGAGGTGCTAGACCCTTTCCCTCATTATTGAGCTCGTAGCCCAAAAAGAGCACTGCCAGATGGGCAATGTGTGACTTTGCCAAATTGAATTTATAACCGTAGTCGGCAAAAGACAAAATTATGTGGTCGACTCGGTAAAGATGCGGGGCGAGGTCGTCGTCAGTCAAATAGATGTCATCAACATACGACAAGGCTTCAGGGTCAATGTCATGTAACAAAGACACAATGCGTGCCGCAAATGCCCCGGGGCTGTTCTTGTACCCCATAGGCAACCGTGTACATTTTTTCTGATTTCCGACGGCACTGAATGCTGTCAGGTCACCACTCGCATGGTCGAGATTGTGACTGTAGAAACCATTCGAAATGTCAAGTGTCGTTTTGTAGTTTTTTACGAACAATATTATTCACCAGCGCTGAACTGTGTGTGTTTTGGACCGCAAAGGTGCGGCAATGGCTGTTCAAATTTCTATAATCCAATACAATCCGAAAAGTACCATCAGGTTTAGGGACAGTAAAGAGAGGATTATTCATAGGTGATACACATGACTCAATGACCCCCTGATACTCCAATTGTCTTAGAATGTCACAAACCGAAGCCTTCGCTACTCGTTTGATGGGATATTGAGGTTGAGGTTGTGGCATAGAGAGCAAAGTTATTTCATGAGCTGGCGAATCAACATCCCAACCCACCTGATTGTGATACACCGCTGGGGCCAAGGCCAAAGCCCATTCCTCCGCGAAAGCCTGCGCTTGTTCCTCAGTGACACAACGTGAAAAACTCGGAAGTATCACATCTTCCCCTTTAGAAGAGGCTAACACAAAGGGTGGCGGCCAATCCTTCTCCGCCAATAAAATGTCATATGTAGCGGTTAGATTCTCCCAGAAAACAACCTTAATGGGACGCAGTATATCACCTTCAATTTGGAAAAGGACTTTGTGTAGTCTATCCGGGGAGGCAACCCGGGTATCTGCAGTCTCAATTGTAACAAATGTGTTAGTTGCTGTCACATCCAGACGGGGACGTAGAGCCTCCCTGACTATGGTAACTTCCGCCACGCTGTCGAGCAGAGTCACTGCCCAAGTCCAATCCAGAAGTCGCGTCCTCACCGTCTGTGGCATATCTCGCTGTTAAAGCGGCAACCTTTTTCTTTTGAAAAGGAGGACGGGTTCGTGCGAAATCACCCTGCTTGTCCTTGACTTCAAACTGTCGAGGCTGTTCACGAAGTTGTGACGCAGGTTGACTTCTACCCCGATCCTGGCGATCCCCTCCACCGGCTTGTGAACCTGATGTTTCCTGTAAAGAACGAAGAGAACGCTGATCAGGAACCCGAAATCTTTCAGGAGACTTAATTTTAGCGCGATCGCGCAAGTCATAAGTACTTTCAGAAGCATCAGGGGTCGGTGAACTGGCACGCGAACCCTGCTTCTGTTGTTGGGAACCCTGTTTCTTATTTCTTTGCCAATTCTTTTTAGGAAAGAAAGGGCGCCCATCCTTGTCAGGCTGGGCTTTCTGTTGTACTTGAGACTGCGTTTGTGTTTGAGCCGTAGGCCTATTTCCCAGACTATTGCGGCCTATGGTTTTGTAAGCCTTTACAATAATCTTTGGTATTTCTCGTGGTCTGTCAGCCTCCGCGACCGCTTCTAAGCGGTTTGCTACTTGAAAGCTAATGGCATCGCCCTTGACATTCGCAAGGATCATATCAGCAACCACGTCGAACACTCCCACCAGTCTCATCCCCAGCTCAACAGCCGCTTCTGCTCCGTGTTCATCTTGAACGTGTTTAATCACAGACGGGAGCACGGTCATGGAGGGGGTGCCAAAACACATAGAATATACTGCTGCAAACACCCTGCCCCAGGTGTTACAATCAGCCAATTCGGGAATTAAGTCTTTTGGTAAACTAATAGTCAAGATCCTGTGTTTATCCACAGGAGTGGTATTAGGAAAGACAGCTTCTATCTGTCCAAATATTTCGGCAAGCCAATAAGGAAATTCATCCTTATTCTGTGGGCGCTTGCCCATGACAGAATTAACTATAACTGGACTGATGGTCACGCCACCAGGACCCGCAGGTTGTACAGCAGCGCCAGGTGGTCCCACCTGGACGGTGCGTGTTACGTGCTGTATGACAGCTCTATATACGCGTACCAACAATGTATGTAAGATGCAGAGCTCTGCCAGAGTCTCAGTTGTAACAGCACAGCCAAAACGGGCCATGTGGCCCCATCTATAGATAAAGGGCCTAAACGGACTGCCGTTAATGGGTGAGGAAGGGCGCCATTAAACCAAATACGGTGTTGCCAAGCTGTAAGCGGAATCTCAAGAGGTCTATAAGGCTGATACTGCTGAGGAACGGCAGTGGCAGCATATGTGTGAAACAAATCATCAGTGCCATCCACCGTCGGAAAGGTGACCCAAGAGTAAAAAACTTCAAACTGGTGAGCCGGATCGGCTTCCACCACAAAAATTAGTGCGGCCCCAGCATCAGGGACCGCATAACGAGTCAAGTGCGCCCTCAGCGCAGCTCTGCTATGAGCCGGAATATCAACAGCCATTACAGAGAAGACAGTAGAACAACTTAAAGAGTGGCAGCGCAAACTTGGGTTATAAGAAACAAAATACCTTTTAAAACTTCAAGCTTGAATAAACCTATAAAAATGTCAATATAGCAGTTTACTCCGTCACAGCTGTCTCCGGAAACAGAAGTGAGGGTATTGTGGACCAGCAAAAGCACTACTCAAGCATCTCGCAGATAAGAACCAGACCAAACATTGGTGGCGCCATGTTGCGAGGATTCTGCTCATACACAGAACTATGCACAAGAAAACAGGACCTCAGTAAATAGGGGTGTACCTCCTATCACCTTAGTACCCAAAATCCCAACCGACTAGCAATAGTGTCTCATTCGGTCTCCTATAAATATCAAGAAGCTACGAATGTTTAGACCACCCAGAACACGAGCACTCCCGACTCACCTCAGAGTCGCGGGAACAAGACACTCTTTCGCTCTCACGTACTTGTCCACAATAAAAATAATCAGAGTCACTAAATAAGTTCAAAATGTTTATTTTGACTATAGTGATTCATAAAACAGTATGCGAACCACAACTAGCAGCAAAATGCATAAGGCAAGAATCATTAGCATTGTTACAATACCATAGAATATAAAAGGAGTCGTCATTTTATAAAGACTGTGAAAAAGGCAAAATAACTGGGCCTAATCACCCTCCCCACGGCAGTAAGAAGTTATTTTATATAGCAGAAGATCTCCAGGCATTATTAGCAGACCCCTTCCTGAAAGCCTAAACCCAAAGGTTTACATCATAGGAACAGCAGCGCTCAGCTCCATGGAACGGCTTTCTTTGAGTGTGTTTCAAAAACATGCAACAACGTTATATCAAAGCACGATTCTTCCACATTGCAGCTGTTGGTAACATGTTTTGTCTAGGTAATAGGGACTGACCAGAACAGAATAACAAGAGACATTGTTGACCGACCTTGCACATTATGTTCAGACAGAATTGAAGGGAAAGCTGAGAACGTGAAAAACAATCTGTTATCATGTACAGGGCAGAGGCAAAGTGTTGCGAAAACAAACTCTTAGCAGAGGCATGCGCAAAAGCAGCAGCATAGGGCAAGTAAAACTCATGCTAACTTAGCAATGTCGACAATGTGTCTTAGGGCCATATAACCCCATATAACACATTTACTGCAACTAATTAAATATAAACATTAAACAGAAATAAATTTATATTTATACATAAATAACACGTTCAAAATGACACTAAAAAACAGAAATATATATTTAACATTATAAAATAAACACTAATTAGTGTCCACCATAAAAGGCAATAATTGAAAAAAATTCAGACTAAACAAACACTAACCAATAAAAACAAATGTGGAGCACACTAGCAAATGAAAAAATATACCCTATTAAAATAACAATATAAATGGAGCACAAAATGTGATCACTTGCTAAACCAAAAATACTAAAGCTGCAAGACGACGATGCCCTGCCAGATTTCCTACAGAAAATCCGAAAACAGACGTGGAAGAAAGCATACAACTACCTTCAAAAGTAAGTAAAACATTTAATTGAATACTCTTAAAAAATGATTTAAGAAACATTAACTTCTCCAGTATTGGGGTATCTTTCATAGATTCACATGCTTGAATCATTCCCCGTCGTCGAAGTGGGAGTCCCACGGTACATTAAAAGCAGTAAGTAATAACTTTAACATTGAAGTTAATGGAGAAAAAACATTCACTTTAACATCTCGTCCTAGTCATTAGGAATGGTCCAAATTCCAGCCAATCAGGCGACAGCACCCTCCAGAACCCTCACCACAGAAGCTCCAGGCTCCCAGATTTTCTACCGCACGTCGTGTGAAGGGAGTCTCTCTGAACTCTGCGCAGTACTTTCTTTTTTGGCCTACTGAAGACATTTCTTCTTCAGATCAGCATGTCTTCTACAAAAAGGTCTCTTTTTTGGCACTGTGACTCCTGTAGGAAGCTCAGACTACACTCGGATGATCCCCACAAGAAGTGTATTTACGCTCTTCACCCTGATCACCAGGTGAGAGACTGTAAAATCTGCAGAACTTTCTCTCAAAAAACTTTAAGAGATAGAGAGGGACGTCTTCTTGTGTGGCTACAGAAGTCGAAGACCAAAGACAATCCTCTGTCTGATGACGATAGTGATTCCTCCCTCAAAACGACTGCTTCTAAAAAGAGGACAAGTGAGGTGGAGTTGGTGTCTCCCAAGGCTGTAAAGATGCTGAAGAAACATCACCATTCTGTGAAATCTGATGATCAGCCCTCCTCATCTAAAAAGGAGTCTGCCTCTCACAAGGGTCATTCTGTGCCCTCTACTCCTTCTACAGCCTCATCTAAGGTAAAGTCAACTTCCAGGTCTCTACCGAAGATGATTTCTTCACCTCAGAAAGACACTCTGTCGACGAAGCTGTGGACGACGCCCTCGTCGGCGAAAGCTTCCATTGCCACAACTACGACGACGACGTCAACCTTTTCTTTCTACGTCGATGAAGATGCAAGTTGCCCAGGACACTGTTTTATCATCTACAGTTCCCCAGTCCAAAAGAAGAGCTTCACAAGAAGTGATTTTACCTATCGACACCTCTCCTAGTAAGGTGTCTCCCAGTCTTCTAGAAGAAATATTTGATTATGGAGACGACGAGGAAGAAGATTCGGATGAGGAGGGCATGTTTGGTGTGGCTCAGAGCCCTTCAGACCTTCGGATAAAGTGCCAGGAGGATGATGATGAGTATGTCTACTACCCTCAGGACCCCAAACAGGATAGACATAGGGAACAAATCATTCCAATGCCTATTTCCCTAGTATCAAATCTGCAGCATATGGTAGTAGGTTTCTACCCCAGATTCCCTCCTTCAGAACCAGCTACTTCAGTCCCTCAAACTCCTATTGCGCAGCCATCCTTGATAGTAAGATTTCCTCCTCCTTTTTCTACACCACCTGTAGCACCGCAACCACAGGGTCAGGAGCATCACACTGCTGATGAGGAAAAGGAGTCAGGAGAATTAGATGAGGTATCACTACCTAACGAGTGGGACGATTATCAGATACAGGCGCCATCTCCTTCCACCCCACCTCCAGTGGATTTGCCACCTGAAGACATAGAGGGTTTTCATACCGTTATTGAAATAGCGGCAAAGAGATTTCAGCTTCCCATGGTCACCAAACAAGCTGATTGTTTCCTTTACGATTTTAAGGAGCAGACTAAAAGACAGATTCGTTCAATCCCCATAGTGGATTTTTTATGGGAGGAAGGCCTAAAGGTAATGAGAACACCAGCCTCAATTCCAGCAGTCTTGCCTAAGTTAGAAAAGAAGTATAAGGCGCCTGACCACTCGTCTGCCTGCCTAATAGGGCAACCTAAGCCGGAGTTGGTGATTTCTAAGGCAGCTCAACGTCGTGCCAGGAATCCTGCTTCACCCCTTTCCGCCCCTCCGGATCGAGACGGAAGATGTCTTGACTCCATTGGCAAAAAATTCTCTACTATGGCAGCAACCACGGTTAGAGCGGCAAACTCTCTTGCCATTCTGGGTAGATACAACCGCCAAATGTGGTAGGACATTTCGCCGTTATTGATATGCGGCCTGAGGACTCGAAGGCAGAAGCAAGGAGAATTCTTCAGGAGGAAGAGAGGATCTTGGTGGAGATTATTGACTGTGCTGTAGACGTTTCGTCGACAGGTTTCCGGCAGTTGGCTGGGGCGGCGGTCCTAAGACGACAGGGATGGTTAAGAGCTACTTCTTTCCGCCAGGAAGTATAGACTAAGATCATCAATATGCCTTATGATGGCGAATCCCTGTTTGGCCAGCACATTGATGAAGCGCTGCAAACGATTAAGAAGGATACAAATACTGCGAAGGCTCTAGGCACCCTGCAGTTTAAGAGGCAGCCCTTTCATGGAGCCAGAGGAAGCGGCTCGTCTTCCTTTCGGGTAGGTTATAACCAGTACAAACAGTTCCAACCGTATCAGGGGCAATCCCGATATTCATCAACACAACAGCATCAGCAATCGTACAAGCAACCTCCTGCCGCTTCCTACAAGCACTATAGAGGAAAGATAGCCTTCAGAGGCAGAGAGACCACCAAGAAACAGTGACAAACGCCCAAGGCCGGCCAAAATCCCCATCAGTCCTTGCGAATTTGGTGGATGGATTTCCTGCTTCCTCCCCAAATGGTCTACAATAACAACAGACAGATGGGTCTTAGATATAGTTTCCAACGGTCACACTTTGGAATTTCAGAAAATCCCTCCAAATTACCCACCCCGAGGTCCTCCGCCTTCTCATGTAACGTAATTATTATGTCAGATAAAGGTCATATTGCACAACGGAGCGTACGAAGTGGTACCAGGAACAGGATGTTATTCAAGATTTTTCCTCATAAGAAAGAAATCGGGAGAATGGCGCCTCATCTTGGACCTACGTTGCCTCAACTAATTCCTGAAAAAACAGACCTTTCGTATGTTATCTCTCCAGGAGGTGCTTCAATTAGTGAATCAAGGAGATCACATGACTACCTAAACCTTCAAGACGCCTATTTTTCATATCCCTATTCACCCCAAGCATAGGAAATTCTTACGCTTCACAGTGGCTGGCATGCACCATCAGTTACGGGTTCTTCCATTTGGCCTTCATTCGGCGTCTCGAGTGTTCACCAAGGATCTCGCACCGGTGGCGGCCCATCTAAGACAAGCAGGGATTCAAATTTTCCCTTACCTGGATGACTGTCTCATAAAAGCAAAATCCTTTACAGTGGCAAGCAGTCATACTCAGAAATGCCTGGCCTTTTTCTAGTCCTTGGGGCTGTCCATCAACATTCCAAAGTCTCAGCTAATTCCCTCGAGGGTCAGGACGTTTTTAGGAGCAGCCTTAGACACTCAACAGGCAAAGGCCTTCGCCTCGCTGGAAACGCAGGAAAAGATTCTCAGGCTGGCAGCTCTACTCCTCGTAAAAATGTCCATTTCAGTATTTAAGTACAAATCGCTTCTGGGAATGATGTCCTCCTGCATTCCCCTCATTCCCAACCGCCGCTTGCTGATGAGACCCTTTCATGAAGAACTAGACAGTCAGTGGTTACAAATCTCAGGGTCCTTCGAGGATATTATCTGGATAGCACCACAGATGACGGAGGCGCTTCCTATGGTTGACTCACATCCCGAACATAGCCACAGGCCAGTCGTTCTTAATAGATTCTCCGAAATACGTAATTACGACCGATGCCTCCCTCAAAGGTTGGGGAGCACATCCGGAGGGTTTGTCAAGGGCAAATGGGACAGCCAGCAACGGTCCCTACACATCAATCTGTTGGAACTAAAGGCAATTTTCCTGGCTCTACAGTCCTTTCTCTCAAAAATCTCAGGAGCATCAGTTTTAATTTGGACAGACAATACTACAAGTATGCACTATCTAAACAAACAAGGAGGGGCAAGATCAGCTACGCTATCTCTGCAAGCCCAGCAAATTTAGGATTGGGCAATTCAACATCAGATAATATTAACAGCGGAACATGTTCCAGGAGTGGCCAATATCCTGGCAGATTCCCTGAGCAGGTCAATCTCGGCCAACCACGAGTGGGAACTGCAATAACCGAGGTTAAATTGCCTCTTTCTATCATGGGGCGAACCTAAGTTAGACCTATTTGCGACAAGTCAGAACCTCAAATGCCGATTCTTTGCCAGCTGGCTTCCCCAACAGGGATTGTGCGGGAATGCGTTTTTGATAAATTGGTCAAAGATTTATGCTTACGCATTTCCTCCCATTCTGTTAATTCCAAGGGTGTTCCGGAAGATGAGGAAGGAACCTTGCCGAATACAACTCATAGCACCCAGGTGCCTCAACAGTTCTGGTTCACAGAGCTTCTCCTTCTCTCGGAGTGCAAACCCATTCTGTTACATCAAATACTGAACCTGTTAACAATGAATCACGACCAGGTCCGTCATCCAGACCCAACATCTCTTCGATTGTCAACTTAGCTCCTAGTCACTATGAGTTCGCCGTCCCTGTCAACTGTCGGGTGGTCCTTGCGAATGCTAGAGCTCAGTCCACTGTTAAAACCTACAAGCTTAAATGAAAGAAATTCTGCCATTGGTGTGCAAGCTCCGAAGTACATCCTATCCAGTCTCCTCCAGAATAGTTACTACCTTTTTTCCTACAGCTGGCTAAGTCTGGTATTTCCCATTCGTCGATTAAGGTTTTCTTAGCCGCATTATCCAGAATTCGGCGCCTTAATGGGTTACAGTCACTTTGGTCATCACGAATTATGAAACAATTTCTAAAAGGCTTGTTTAGGATGTTCCCACCAAAATGGCGTCCACCTCCGCCTTGGCATCTCAACATTGTGTTGGCACAAATTATGAAAGGACCATTTGAGCCCATTCATAGAGTGGACCTCAAATATATTACATGGGAAAAGTTCCTTCTGCTGGCTCTTACGTCAGCTAGACGAGTAAGCGACATACATGCTTTCAGCATTCGTCACCCTTTCCTTCAATTTACAAGGGACTCTGTTATACTTCGTACCAATCCTACCTTGATCCCTAAGGTCCCATCGGATTTTCGTTAAAATGAACCAGTCATATTAAAAACTTTTTTCCCAAATCCGCAAAAACCAGCGGAAAGATCTTTACACTCTTTGGATCTCAAGAGATGTAAAAAATTCTACTTGCAGAATACCACCAGCATCTGCAAAACTGACCTGCTGTTAGTGGCATATGGAAACGTCAGGAAGGGATCTAAGCAGCTATACAGTTATGCCATCAACAAGCAGGCAAACCACTATCCTGAACAGTGAAAGCTTACTCTACGAGAGCTGTTTCCTCTTTGACAGCCCTCTTTGCTGGTGTGCCTATACAACAGATTCACAGAGCAGCAACCTGGTCCAGCAGGCACACATTTACAAGGCATTACTTTTTGGAAGCCAAAAGCAATGCTGGCACAGCTGTGGGACAAGCGGTTCTCCGTAATCTTTTTCAATAAGGTGAGCCTCTCTCCTTCCCACCTTCCTATATGTTTTGACTATTCCTTTTATTTGATTGATAACTGAATTAAGTTTGTTTTATTGTGTATACATTATGTACACTTATATATTTATGTACATATATGCAAGTGAATGTCTATAGAGATATATATATATATATATTTGTGATGCATTTTACTACGTACAGGGTTACGTATATATATTTTTTTCACTGCATGCCTTGTATCAGCATACATACCTATAATGCTACTGCTATTCATTCGGATTCAAGCATGTGAATCTATGAAAGATACCCCAACACTGGAGAAGAAAAAAAGTTACTTACCTGTAAACTGTGGTTCTCCAGTATTGGTATCTTTCATAAATTTACATGCTACCCACCCTCGTCCCCATAGAGGCTCCCCGGGTTGTTAACATACACTTGAACTTCTCTTGTGCTTGAAAATCTGAGAGCCTGGAGCCTTTGTGGTGAGGGTTCTAGAGGGTGCTGTCGCCTGATTGGCTGGAATTTGGACCATTCCTAATGACTAGGACAAGATGTTAACGTGAATGTTTTTTCACCATTAACTTCAATGTTAAAGGTATTACTTACTGCTTTTAATGTGCCGTGGGACTCCCACTTCGACAATAGGGAATGATTCAAGCATGTGAATCTATGAAAGATATTAATACTGGAGAACCACAGTTTACAGGTAAGAAACGTATTTCCTTATAAATAACTAACAAAACAATCTTAATTTTTTATCTTAAAAATGACAACATTATCAACAAGATACCGACCCACCAACAAACTCCAGCAATGAAATACATGGAAAAAGTCACATAAAAAATAAGTAAACCTAAAACAGTTCTAAATATCTAGTCAACAAGAAACACAAAATATAAAACTAAAAGCTTTCAGCCCCTACTAACTACCACCAAACATTTAAAAAAAAAAAAACTTTTCCCCCAACAGAAAACAAGCCACCGGATCCATATTGAAACACCTCAAAAGGAAAACAAGAAAAAAAGAACTGCAGTTAGCATTAAAAAAACATAAACTAGTGTAAAATAGAAAATGATTTCCATAATTTTGGATGTACATTTCAAACATAAAGTATACCTTTTTAAATGTATTTAATTATATTATAAAACTATTTTCAGACATAATGACAGAGCAGGATACATCACATCACAGAAAGGGAAACAATTACTCTATGACATGGGCTACTCTTACATCCAAGAAAGTACAAGCACCAAAAACATTCATTGGAAGCGTACAAAATATTACTTTAATGCTTGCTATGGGAGGTCGAAGATGTTAATAATTTGAGTGAACACAACAATGTGACCGAAATCTAAGTAAGGCATGTACTACAATATTTAAAAGAGGCAAGCACTAGTTCCCAAGAGCCCACTACTAAAATACTAAAGATATACTCCCAAACGTACCTGAACACATCACAATTCAGCTACCAGCTATACCCACCTTGAAATGCTTAGTAGCACCAGTGACACTCCTCCTGCACCTAGGGCTCTCCAACCAGTAGCTCTAGAGCTACTGTAGCTCTTCAGCTACCTCTGAGTAGCTCACCTGTGTGCAGCCCAGCTTATTAAATTAGAAAGCTTTTGCTTGGTTGAATTAATATACCTATAACAAAATTGAAAATAAACAACACTAATAATATTAGTAGCTCTCAGTGCATTTCATTGAACATAAGTAGCTCTCAGTACAGAAAAGGTTGGAGACCCCTGCGAGAAGATACAAAGACATCCAAATTCCTGCACACTTAATCACCACACATAATTTGGAA
The DNA here is from genome assembly GCA_963921515.1 of Calotriton arnoldi. Classification (NCBI taxonomy): domain Eukaryota; kingdom Metazoa; phylum Chordata; class Amphibia; order Caudata; family Salamandridae; genus Calotriton; species Calotriton arnoldi. The sequence goes on along the minus strand of CAWUFW010000711.1, from coordinate 2,665,046 downwards.
CCTTTCCTCCTCCATGACAACATTAATAATGAGAAACACATTATTTTATTTGCTACTGCAGATAACTTATTAAAACTAAACCAATGTCAAACGTGAATGATGGATGGTACATTCAAAATGTGCCACAAACTATTCATTTAGAAATACACCATACATGGTGAATACCTATCTAAAAAACAAAGTGCCACTTGCTACAACTATTAAACCACACTAAAATAAAATTAAAACTGCTCCACACATAAAATAATAATTGGCTTTCAACAAGCCATGATACAAACAATACTTTAGCTATACCCATACACAGCGATACAAGACATTTGGAGACATCACCAACAATCTGCACTAAGTGTAGAATCCTCAACAAACAGCCACCTTGCCTTTTGCACTAGCCTATGTCCCTGTAACAGAGGTAGCTAACCACTACAACTTACAAACTTTGTCTTTGTCTCTGTAACAGAGGTAGCTAACCAAGCAACTTACAAACTTTGGTGTAACACTACAGTCAACACTGAGGGGAGCGCAAATTGTGGACTGCATGTACCATGTTGCAAAGGAGAAAACTTTTCTGGGATGTGATGTAGTGTCTGGCCACACCCTTTTCCCTGCCCAAACTGATTTTCATGACCTCTTCTACCATTTATCTCACGTTTCTAATGTTCCTTTTTGTAATAATTTAGTTCCGGCCCTTCCATTACATTTCACCCGGCCCGAGCCGGAGAGTACTGCTTGAGCCAGAGAGTACAGCCAGACTGCGGGCGTAAAGATACGACTCGTAAATGACCTCTGTGAACACCAAAAGTCATAAAGTTAGACTTTTGTCTCAGATTGCTTTTGTGTATCGAGCCCAAAATGTTTATTAATTAATTAACCCTTTAACTGCCCCCCACCCGACATGAGCCCTTTTTTGGCTATTTTAGGTAGTTCGTACTTAGGGTTCTTTAACTTTTGTTCCACAAAAGGTATCCACGCCAAACGTGTGTCCTGTTTTCCCTACATTCAGGGGATACTAAAGGTACCTACAATTTGTGAATTGCCCTGGAGGGGTCTGAAAAAATACACAAAATATAGCTACATTTTGTGTGATTTTGGAAAAATAGTAAAAAAGGACTCTGGATATCAGTGTCTGTTTTTTTCCTAAAAATGGAACGAATGAACAGTTTGCTGTGCTAAAGCCACCATCATCCTAACTTTCAGAAACATGCAAACCTGAATTTAAAAAAAATAGCACAGTTTTGGGATTTTTCAAAGTGGAAGCCCATTTTCCTTTTTTTTGTGCTCTCAACCTACTTCCAGTTTGTGGTGGAACCTAGTGTGAAACCAATGGGTGATTGTGAGAAATTGAGTTAGTTGACTAGGGTGTGCGCCTTGGTCAAGCAACATCCAGAATCCTTTGCAGGGTGAACCACAAAAAGTCACTAAATTAACCTGTGCTTCACACTGGGTAGTTTGGCACAAAAAAAGCAGTGAGGCTTAACTTGGAGGCAATGTGAAAAGTATTTATGCACACAAACATAAATTGAAAACACAATAGAAGAAAAATCCCAAACCAATTTAGAATAATAGAGTAAATTTTAATAAATTATTTGACACCAAAACAATAAAAATCCAATCAGTAGAACCGGAGTTATGAATGTTTAAAGTTTTAAGTGATATCTAGCGCCTAAAACCAAGGGTCCAGGACTGGTGGGACACCTCTTGGCGGTTCAGGACTCACTCAGGCAGGGTCCAGGTGCGGGTTCAAGATGGTGGGAGCCTGTTATATCCCTGTGGCTCTTAAGAGGAGGTCAGCAAACTAGCCCCTGAAGTCATTTCTGGTGGCCCTGGGTGCAGGTGCAGATGCAAGGCTCAACAGCAGGACTAGCCTCTGAGGGTTCAAAGCAGGCTCCAGGCAGCAACGCAGTCTTTCCAAGTACAGCAGCAGTCTGACAAAGTGCACAGCAGGTCACAGCAGCAGGCAGTCCTCTGAGAGTCCTTCTGCAGTTCCAGTAATGAAACTGAACAGTGGGGTCTGAAGGTCTTATTTTTATACTCTGGTGCCCTTCTTCTGGAAGGTGGGAGAAGTTTCAGGAAAGGTTCTTTAAAATGCTTTGAATTTCCTGACTCCCCTGCCCTGGCTCCAAGGTGGCTGCAGTGACAATACAGGGTTGTTAGGCCCTTTGTGGAGAGGCAGTGCATAGACTGTTCAGGGGTATGTGGGGCTGTGCTCAGCTCCACCCCTTATCCTGCCAGCAGATGGCCCATTCAGCCACACCTAATCCCTCTATTTTTTGACAGTCTGGGCGGAATTTACAAAGTCTAACTGTCAGCGACACCCAGTTGTGTGACCTAAGACAGGCTACAGGCACAAATAGATAAAGGGAGAAAAATGCCAACTTTCTAAAAGTGGAAATTTCAAAATTGTAATAAAAAAATTCAACTTTACCATGAAAGAGGGTTTATCGTTACAATTTCATAGGTACCAATTACAGCTAATTAAATGTAATAAGGAATCCCCAAAGTTATCCAATGGGAGGGGTAGGCCTCACAGTAGTGAAAAACAAATTTGATAGTTTTTCACTACCAGGACGTGTAAAACTTAAAAATATATGTCTAACCTTTTATTCACACACGCTCTGCCGTATGGGTACCTAGGGCCTACCTTAGGGGTGACTTATATGTAATAGAAGCAGAGTTAATGCTTGGTAAAGGGGTTTAAATGCCAAGTCAATATGGCAGTATGACACTGCATTCAGGCTGTAAAGGCAGGCCTGGGACAAGTTTTAGAGTGCTACTTAGGTGGGTAGCACAATAAGTGCTGCAGGACCACTGGTAGCATTTAGTTTACCGGCCCTGGGCATATGGTATACTATTCTACAAGGGACTTATAGGTACATTAAATATGCCCATTAGGTATGAGCCAATCAAACCATCTTTAATGGAGTGAGCACAAGCACTTTAGCACTGGTTAGCAGTGGTAAAGTGGACAGAGCCCTAAGGCCAACAAACGCAAAAATACAGCAGAAATTGGTGGTAAGTAGACAAAAGGTTTGGGGAAGACCACCCTAAGGCTGATGGTCCAACACGTGTCTCCCCAGCTGGAAGAGGAGAGAACTACCCAACCTCCTGAAAGTTCTCATCACTAAGGCGGAAGAACCTGGAAAGACCATCATCCTTGGAGTTGTCTTACCAAGTCAGGTCTGTGTTCTACCGTTAAGTCCATTATCTACCTGTAGGGAGATGGACCACCTCTATAATTTTGTATTCTCACCTCTCATTTGCATTAGCCACCTGAAGGTTCCTGTGGTCTGTCTGAACCCAGAAGTGATTCCAAAACAAGTATGGTCTCAGCTTCTTCAGTGCCTAGACCTCTGCAAAGGCTTCTCTCTCAGTAGCATTCCACCTCTGTTCCCCGGGAGGTAATCTCATAGAGATGAAAGCTACATGTTTGTCTAGGCCCTTATCAGCTGTGAACGGACTGTCCCTATGCCATGCTCTGAGACATCTGTTTGTACTAGTATTTCCTTGGACATGTCGGGCCTTGAGCACAGGGGCAGTGCACATGGCCGGTTTGAGGAAGTCAAAGACTTTCTGGCAAGCCACTGTCCAGATCACCTTCCTTGGCTGCTTCTTGGAAGTCAGCTCAGCCAAATCACAAAATACACTCAAAGAAACCTCCGCTCTAGATTGGCACCTCGCCTCAAAATCCCACCATACAAGAAAAAAAACATATGTGGTGCATCCTTCTCTGTTCAAGCAGCTAGCTATCAAACTCTTTACCCCCAAACATAAGATCCATGGATAACTACCTTATCTTCAGAAGACTACTCAAGAGTTGGCTCTTCCCCACATAACCACCATACTCAAACATAAACATTCAGCAAATCCCTCTGTATATAAGCATTCATTTGGACAATAGAGGTGTACCTACTTATTTGTATTGCTTTGTATAAACGTGCATATTAATTGTTATATATATATATATATATATATATAGAGAGAGAGAGAGAGAGAGAGAGAGAGAGATATTCGTTAGTTCTGCTTAACAAATGTACATATTACTTACAGTTATATTATTCTATGTGTAACATGTATCTAGGTGACTGCATAAATAAGTTAATCTTTCATCATAACTATTTATCTACAATTGCTTCACCGTTGAATTACAAAAAAAATAAAAATAATAACTTAAAGTTCAGCAACACTTGAAAGTCTGAGTTTATTAAATACAACTTAAATCTACATATATTACCTTCCTTATACATATATACCTTCCATGTACTTACGTATCTTTATATTTATTACTTTGCTTCTAATTCAGCATCTCCGATGCACTACCCTATATCTCACCCTATACCTCTTGCAATATATCCTCTACCTTCAATCTGACTCACCTCAAACCTGATTCTACTACTCTCTCCAATGCACTACCCTATTTCTCACCCTATACCTCTCTCAATATATCCTTTACCTCAAATCTCTGACTCATCTCAAACCTCGTTCTACTACTCTTTTTAATGCACTGCCCTATTTTTCCCCCTATACCTCTCAATATATCCTCTACCTACACTCTCTCACTCATCCCACCACATTCTACTACTGTGATCCCTAAAATAACCCTTTCAAGACTCTTCCCTCCTCTACCCCTCCTTGCATCATTCATATCTCTTTTACTATTCAGATCTCCCAAACAAGCCTTTCTAAACCCTTCACTCTGACACTTCCCCCTCCATATCCCCTTTACTTTTTTTGGGGTCTCCCAGGCCAGAATGGTTTCTATCTTGGCCTGGAGGGGCTGCACCTTACCCCCGCCCACCAGGTGTCCCGAGAACACCACAGACCCCTGCCCTATCTCGCACTTACTGGCCTTGATAGTCAGGCCTGCGTTCTGCAGGGCCGGAAGCACTTCCTGTAGGTGAAAGAGGTGGTCCTTCCATCTGCTACTGAAGACACCCATGTCATCAGGTAAGCAGCACTAAAAGCCTCTATTCCAGAAAAAACCTGGTTAATCAGCCTCTGGAAGGTGGCTGGGGCATTTTTCAGTCTAAAGGGCATCACTCTAAATAGAAAGTGTCCCTCTGGAGTAGAAAAGACTGACCTTTCTTTAGCCCCTTCAGTTAAGGCAATCTGCTAGTACCCTGACGTTAAGTCAAAGGTACTCAGGAACTTGGCAACCCCTAGCCTATCAATGAGCTCATCAGCTCTGGGGATGGGGTGAACATCTGTCTTGGTGACTGAGTTGAGCCCCCTGTAGTCCACACAGAACCGCAGTTCTGGGGCAGTGCCCTGTGTGGCAGCTTTTGGTACCCGCACCACTGGGCTGGCCTAGGGGCTACTGGAGTGCTCAATCACCCCTAACTTCAACATCTTAGAGACTTCCTCCTTGATGCTGGCCCTCACTTTATCAGACAGCCTGTATATTTTGTTTTTGACAGAGGGGCTGTCTCCTGTATCTAAGTCATGGGTACACAGATATGTAAACCCATGAGTGGGGGAAAACAGAGAGGCAAACTGCCCCAACATCTGGTGACAGTCCTTCTACTGTTCTGGGGTCATGGTAGGGGAGATGTTGACACCCTCCACTGACACATCTTTCTCTTTGGATGATAGGAGGTCAGGGAGAGGTTCACTTTCCTCTTCCTCCTACTCATCTGTCACCAATAGCATGGTGGTCTCAGACCTCTCGTGCCTTGAGACTGTTGATATGGAGAACCTTTAAGGGGTGCCTGGGGGGCCTTAAGGTCAACCAAGTAGGTGGCCTTTCCCTTCCTCTCAGCTCTCTCATAAGGCCCAGTCCAATGGTCTTGGAGGGCCCTGGGCTCCACTGGCTCCATCACTCACACTTTCTGCCCAGGCTGAAATTTCACAGGAGTAGCTGTCTGGTCATACCACTGCTTCACCAACTCCTGGCTAGCCTCCAGTTCTCAGAAGCCTTCTTCCAGAACTTGTCCATCTGGTTATAAAGGGCAAGCATGTAGCTTTCCACATCCCAATGGAGGCTTCTTGGGAGCTTCCTCCCACCCCTCCTTAACCAGACTGAGAGGTCCCCAAACAAGGTGGCCGTGCAAAAGATCAAAGGTGCAAAATCCAACCCCCTTCTATGGTACCTCCCTGTAGGCAAAGACTAGGCATGGTAAGAGGATGTCCCACTTCTGCCTCATGAGCTCAGGTAGGCCCATAATTTTGCCCTTCAGGGTCTTGTAGAATTTCTCAACAAGCCCATTTGTTTGTGGATGGTAGGGTGTTGAAAACTTGTAATTAACTCCATACTCCTTCCACATTGACTGCATGTATTCAGACATAAAGTTGATGTCCCTGCCAGACACCACTTCCTTGGGAAGACCACTCTGGTGAAAATCCCCATCAGGGCTCTAGGCACTGCAGGTGCAGCTGTAGTCCTCCGAGTTATGGCCTCTGGGTACTTAGTGGCATGGTCTACCAAGACGAGGATGAACCTGTTTCCATAGGCTGTCGTAGGGGTCCAGGGTCCCTACAGTGTCGATGCCACACTTTCAGAGGGGGTACCAATGACCGGTAAGGGATTCAGGGGAGCTTTCAGCTTTTTCCTTGTCTTCCCACTGACGTGGCAGGTTAAGCAAGTCCTGCAGAATGTATTTGAGGAAATCTTCATCGGGGGACAGTAAAAGTGGGGGACAAGCCTGGCCAAGGTCTTGTCCTGCCCCAAATGTCCTACCAGGGGTATCGCATGAGCCAGCCCCAGTAAGAAGGCCCTGTAGCATTAGGGAACTACCAGTGCCATGTTGCCCCTTGCACAGGTGCCTCAGGCTCACTATACAGGAGGTTATTCTCCCAATAGATGCGCTGATCTCCAGAGTTATCACCAACTGCCTGGGCTTCAGCCTGTTGCCTCATGCCCTCAAATTAATCAATCATTATTTGTAGAGCGTGCTAATCACCCCGAGGGGTATCCAGGCACTACGTGGGGTGGGGCTTCTCGAACTGTCAGGTCTTGAGGCTACTCCTGAATTCGGCGAGGGAGGTAGAGGTTTGGAGGTAGATGTGGAGGTCATTCCAGGCCTTGGCAGCGTGGTGGGAGAAGGAGCGTCCTCCGGCTTGAGTAGGATGGATGCGGGCAACGGTGGCGAGGGCCAGAGAGGCAGACCGCAGGTGTCTGGTGGACTGGTGGAAGGTCAGGCAGTTGTTCAGGTATTCTGGTCCCGTGTTGTGGAGGGCTTTGTAGACGTGCGTGAGCAGTGGCATCTCTTCTTGACGGGGAGCCAGTGCAGGCTACTGAGGTGGGGGGTGATATGGGATCGTCTTGGCAAGTCCAGGATGATTCTTGCTGCTGCGTTCTGGATTGTTTGGAGGCGCTTGAGGAGAAGGGTGATGGTTCTGGCGTAGAGGGCGCACCGTAGGCAAGTCGACTGGTGATGGGGGCTTGAGTGACGGTTCTTCTGGTGTTGGTTGGGATCCATCTGAATACTTTACGGAGCATTCTGAGGGTCCTGAAGCAGGTGGAGGCAACCGTGTTGACCTGTCGTCTCATGGAGAGCTTCCTGTCGAGGATGATACTGAGGTTGTGGGTGTGGGTGGTGCGGGTGGGTGCTGGTCCAAGGGCGAAGGCCCTCCAGGAGTCGTCCCACGGTGAGGGGGTCTTCCGCAGAGGAGAACTTCGGTTTTGTCAGTGTTGAGTTTGAGGCTGTTGGATCTCATCTAACAAGGCGTGCTTGTTGATTCGTCTGTTGACGTTGGCCATGGTGTTCTGGAAGTTCGCTCTAGTGGTGTTCATGTCTTTTGGGAGGGAGAGAATGAGTTGGGTGTCGTTGGCGTAGGAGATGATGTTGAGACCGTGGCTGTGAGCGATGGGTGCCAGCGGAGTCATGTAGACGTTGAACAGTGTGAGGCTGAGTGAGGAGCCCTGGAGTACACTGCAGATGATGCTCTTGGGGTCGGAGATGTACAGTGGGAGGTGGATTCTTTGAGTGCGTCCGTTGAGAAAAGAGGATAGTAGCTTGAGAGCGTTGGCGTAGATGCAGATGTGGTGAAGTCTTTGGATGAGGAGGGGTGGGAGACTGTGTCAAAGGCTACTGACTGGTCTAGGAGGATCAGGGCTGCTGACTCGCTGTGGTCGAGGATGGCTCTGACGTCGTCAGTGGCGGCTATAAGGGCGATTTCTGTGGTGTGATTTGAGTGGAAACCGGATTGGGAGGGGTCGAGCAGGTGGTTGGATTCCAGGTAGTCTGTGAGTTGGCGCTTGACGACTTTCTCCAGTACCTTGGTCAGGAAGGGGAGGAGCAAAATGGGGTGGTAGTTCTTGAGGTCAAATGGGTCCGCTGTGGGTATCTTCAGAAGTGGTTTGACTTTGACGTGCTTCCAGGTTTCCAGGAATGTGGTGGATCTAAACGCTGAGATGATGATGCTGGTGAGAGGGGGCCCGATTTCTTTGTGTCCGAGTTTGAAGGCGTGGTGGGGGCAGGGGTCGGTCGGGGCTTCGGAATGGATGGAGGACACGATGGATGTTGTGGTTTTGGTGCCAAGAGGATTCCAGTTGGCCAGAAAGTAGGGTGGGAGGATGGTGGGAGGAACGTGGAGGTCCGGTTGCGGCGGTTGAGGTTCGAAGTTCTTGTAGATGTTGACAATCTTGGTGTGGAAAAAGTCGGCGAGTGAGTTGCAGAGGGACTGGGAGGGTTGGATGATGTTTTCGACGGCGTCTGGGGAGGAGCATTCACTGACGATGTGGAATACTTCTTTGGTGCGGTTGGTGGACTGGAGGAGGGTGGTGAGTGTGGCTTTCTTTGCTTCTCTGATGGTGTGGTGGTAGGATTTGAGGGCCGTCTTGAAGGCTGTGCAGTCGCCTTTGTCTTTGCTGGCGCAACAGCAACTCTCCAGAGGTTTCCATTTTCGTTTTTCTGCTTTGAGTTCGGGGTGAACCAGTTGGCATGCTTGTTGGTTCTTCTGTTGCTGAGGGTTTTGATGGGTGTGATGGAGTCAGCGCAATTTGTGATCCATTTGGATAGGTGGGCGGCAGCGGATGTTTGGAGGATAGTGGTGTTGAGGGTTGGCCGTCCATTGGGATTCGGTAATGGTGTTCCAGCTGCGGCAGGCGGTGGGGGTGGGTTGATGGTGGCCTCTTGGTTGGCAGCATTGGTGAGATGGACTATGCTGTGGTACATCCAAGTGAGTTCGGTTGTGTGGCTAAACTGAATTTTATCGCTGGATGTGAAGATGGGGTCAAGGGTGTGGCTTGTTGTGTGCGTGGGGTTGGTGACGATCTGTTTGAGGCCCAGGTTGTCCCTGGAGTCTAGCAGGGTGGCCGAGTTAGTGTCTGAGTGTTCTTCGAGGTGGAAGTTGAGGTCACTGAGGAAGAGGTAATGTTTGGATTCCAATGCGAGGGGGTGATGATTTCGGGGATGGAGTTGTAGAAGGAGGGTCGGGTCCTGGTGGTCTGTAGGCAAGAGTACCTCTGACGCTTGGGTGGGCATTGGCCTGGAGGTGGAAGTTGAGGTGTTCCATGTTGGGTGAGGGGGGTCTTCGGAGGTGGTGAGCCTGATGGTGTCCTTGTGGATGATGGCAATTCCTCCTCTGGGTCTGACAGGCCGGTCCCTGTGGGTCATTTTGTAGTCAGTTGGAGTGGCGGTGGCTATGTCGGGGGATGAGGAGTCCTTGAGCCAGGTCTCCGTGAGGAATACTACATCGGGCTGCTGGTGGTGATGGTGGTCAATGGCGTGATTGGTCAGGGAGCGGATGTTGAGTAGCATGCATCGTAGTTTAGGCTGGTAGTTGGTGGTCTTTGTGGGGGCACTTGGATCCGTTTAGTTACAGGTGAAGTGACAGTGGTGACAGTCGAAAGCTCCACGGCGTCCTGGGTCCATTCCTCGGAGAGCGGAGCTGGAGTAGCGATAGACGGTCGGTGAGTCAGGGGTTCTGGCGCTGGGCGCAGACGGGCTTGCCTTTTGGGCGCGCCACTTCTGAGAGCGGGGTTGAGGCGACACAGGCTTACTGATGCCACGTAGAGGCCGGCATTAAGTAGCCTGGGAGGGGGGCGGTGGGTGGGTCAGGAGGGTGAGGCCTGCGACGCACAGGGTTTGGCCCTCTCTCTGTGCCTTACAGAACTCCTCGCTGGTGGATCCCACTTTTGCTTCCCATCTGGTAAGTTCAGGCAGGTCTCCGTGGCGGTCTCCGGTAGCTCCTTATCCACATCCTCTGTGGGACATTCAGTGGCTAGTTTACCCACGCCCCTTGCCCTTCCCTCTCCTGGCGGTACCAAAGGGGATGATGGACGGAGCGCTTGAGCAAATCAAACACTCACCCCCAGTCAAGTGAACTGGGTTTAATCCATCATCATTCTTTAGCTCACTCCACCACCCCAGTTCAGACATGGCCATATGCAAATCAGTCTGACCCTGTGCCTCATGGGAACAGTCCAGCCCGAACTGCCAAGCCATGTCTTCCCTGGACCGGAAACAAGCATCCTGGGACCGGTTTCTGGCTATTCAGCCGTCATCAGCCAGGCTAGCTTGTTTCCAGTGGCAAAGTGAGCAAGGGACCCACGTCTGGGCATACCCTGCCAACTTAGGGCGAACAACGCGATACCAAAGGGGATGATGGACGGAGCGCTTGAGCAAATCAAACACTCACCCCCAGTCAAGTGAACTGGCAGCTGTCTGGGCCATTTTTTCCAGGCTCCTGAACTCCTTGACATTTCTGGACAGCCATGGACCTGGTGGTCACAAAAACATACTCAGGCAACCCCAACATTTCCAGGTGTGACCTGAGTGCCACTTCCTTCCAGGCAGTGTACTTAACATCATTACCTAGTAAACAATCCACAGGCATGGCAGGGCCCACAGCAACATTCAGAGGACCTGGGATGCCCCCCCCCCTCAAAGAGAACTAGAGCCACAGGGTAGTGGCTCTCCCAGTTGTCTGCTACTACAACCTGGAGGAATGTATTGAGAATCACTTGCTCTGAGGACACCAGATGACACCTTACCAAAGTCATACTGGCTCCTGTGTCCATCAGAGTCTCCATCCTCTGCCATGGATCGTGACTCACTGCCTATACTTTGCAGTATTGGCAGGCATGTGGGCTTTGGGCACAAGCTTCACATCATCTAGGGGCTCTAGTATAACCTCCCTGACTTCCAAATAACAAAGAGGGTCCCTGACTAACTATATAATTGGAGAAGAAGGCAGGGAATAATCACCTAAACAAACAAAACAGAAACTTCTCCAAAACTAAATTAACAAAGCCATATGTTTTCGATATACATAAGCCATAATTCAGACCAGTAAATTATTTGTTTTATTCATTTTTTATACAAAAGATTTTTATATATTCTGTTTTTTATACAAATAAAATCAGAATTCATAGTACTTGTAGTTATGAAAATAGCTGTACATGTTTGAAATACAAATTTAGTGAGCACCACACAAAGAAGCAAAGGAGCAAATAATACAATAATTCAGTTTCAATACGGAACAAACACTAGACATATAACTTATAACAATACAGTGGTAACAAAAAAACATACATCAAAAAGACTATACATCACAATAATCACATAAACAGAACATTGTGAGACATGAAAGTCAGAAAAAGAAGTAGAAAATGTTGCTCATAACCTATTGTAATATAATGAGACCAATACTTGATCCAACATGTGTAAAACCATATATACAGAATTGCGCCGACGCGCGTTTCGGAAGTTTGCAACAGATGTAATCAACCTTCATCAGGGCGCTGTCAGATTAACTGTGTGGCCAAAAGCCATCCATTCAAAATGTATATACATGAGCTGCGCACATGGTGAGATGCTCACTATCTTCACAACAACTGGTCTGCAAGCAAAAAGGTAGAATTTAATATACTGGCTAAAGATGGTGGATATCCAGGAGCCATAGAGAGCAGATATCATCATGCATTATGATGTGTAAGAAGAGAAAAATAGCCAAGATGCTATCACCATACATTAGTAGTCACCATAAGTGTGAAAAGGAGAAAAAATGAAAAAAGATGAGGATGAATTGAACCCAACCGAATATAGTGATAATCCAAGATGACCCAAGTCACAAAGGGTATATTGAGAAAAGGCCAACCTACTGTAAAGCAAAATTCTTGAATCAAAAGAGTGAAGTCCTGAATGAAGATGGAATATAAAAGGCAACGATAGCATAGCCTACCGAAAACCCTCCACAGGGTAAAGATGAACCGCTGGGCTCATGTTGCCAGGACAGAATGAAATCAAGTGGGAGAGCGGTTTTTGAGTTCAGAAATAAAGCTGATGGAATGGATGCCGTCTGAAAGAAAGATAGAAACGCTGTCTGAAATCGAAAATAACGAAAAGTAAAGAGGATCAGCTCGAAATGAATGCCGATAATGGTATGATGGCAATCAGCTGGAATGGCAAGGGGGCGGAGTAACATCAAAAACAGCTAGACCGCTAACCCACAGCCTGTGTAGAACAGAGCGGCGGCCATCATTTGATCACAGGTACTACTATGGTTGAGCCGCATCGAAAGAGACAAAAGATAAAAAATAAATAAAAAAAGAAAGATACCCAATCTAAATGAGGGCAAATTTAGAACTTGTAAAAATATGTAGGTCTACCTAATGGATGTATCGACCGCGCATCAGGACGAAAAATAGAAATAGACAACAGACTGAGGGTCATACGACTCAATGTACAGAAAAATTGGCCGCCATCATGGAGTGGCAGTTCAGATACTATAACGAATGAGACTCCAATTGCATATACCGAGAATAAGAATAAAAAATATTAGAAAAACCTAGAAAGAATAAGTAAAAATGAAAATAAGAATAGAGGTAACTCAGGATAAAGAAAATACTCACCCTGGTGTACAGGCAATCCAAAAGTAGCACGTGAATTACCATAACAGATAAATATGAAAATCAGCAAAAAGATCAAAATTAACCAGGAATTAACAGACAATAAACTAATCCATAAGTTAGAGACAACCTGGAAAAGAAGCCTAACCATATAGAAATTGAAACAAAATCAGAGTATGGCATTTTCCTATGGGAGTGATTCATTGAGGCCATGACTGGCTGTTTGAAGAGTATATATCAAGAAGACGTCTCTTCTTTTTTCTCATTCTGTCGATGTCACTGTCTTTGGTATGTTTGATTTTTTCCTGGATCAACCATTTAAGGTCTTTCTCAGTATGTTTTTTCTGGGACCAATGTTCCACTAAGGGGGCTCCAATTCGATTGTTTTTAATGGCAGATTTGTGCTCACTAAATCTGACCCTAAACTTTCGACTTGTTTCCCCCACTTAACCTAAATTACAGGGACATTGAATCAGATATATGACATTTGCAGTCCTGCAATTAGTCATTTCTGTAAGTTTGTATTGTCTCTGTCCCCAATCTAAGGTACTGGTGGTAAGGCATAATTGCACGCATGGCAATTGCCCATTATCAGGTTAGTTCCTGAGATGGATTTTTGAATATATCCTCTTTTATCTCTATCAGTCGCAGGAACTGACTGAACGGAATACCATCTCTTTGACACCTAGGATGATAGCTGTCATAATGGAGCAGCGTGTTCCTAGCTGTGGGTTTAGTATACAAGGATACTTGGATCACATTGTTTTCATTGTAGAGCCATATATCCAGAAATTCGATTTTATGCTTACTGGTTTTGGGACTAAACTTCATATGTGGATCACATAAATTGATCCAAAGGAGGAATTCATTAAGTTGTTCTTCTTCTCCTTTCCATATGAAGAAAATATTGTCAATGAATCTTTGCCATTGATGTATATTCTCAGCAAAAGGTGCTATTTCATTGAAGATAAATCTGTCCTCAAAAATACCCATGTAGATGTTCGCCACATTAGGGGCACAGGCTGCCCCCTATGGTTACTCCTTCAATCTGTTTGTAAACAGAGTTGTTAAATTTGAAGTAGTTTTCTTTAATGACAATGCCCAGACACTCAAGGATGAACAAATGGTCATCCTGACTATCACTTCGTTCTAGGGTCACTTTAACTGCTTCAAGTGCTTCCCGCTGCGGAATATTGGTATATAATGCCTCGATGTCCATCGTGACTAGAGTGTCAGTGTCAGGATTGAAGGATAAACCTTCAATTTTAGATATCATGTGTCCAGTGTCTTTAACATAAGCTGGAAGAGTGGACACCAATGGTTTTAAAAACCTATCTATATATTTGGACAGAGGTTCAGTTATAGATCCAATAGTGGACACAATGGGTCTAAAAGGAGACTTAATAGGGCCTTTGTGAGTTTTCGGAACTCCATATAGCACAGGAATTCTAGTGAAGGGTTTGTTCAAAAATTCAAATTCCTGTGCGCAAATGGTACCTCTGTCACGGGCACTTTCAGTAATGTTAAGGATTTCTTTAATAATCCTCTGCTCCGGAAAAATACTCACTTTCAGATAGTGTTCTGGCACATCAAGCATCTTTTGAATCTGATCCTTGTAATCTTTCGTATCGAGGACCACAATACCCCCACCTTTGTCACTAGGTTTAATCGTAACATCCCGGTTTTTGCGTAGTAGATTGAGAGCATTATATTCATCAAAATTAACATTGTAGGCAGGTTTGCGTACAAATCTCAACATGGTTTGAATTTTAGTGAATACCGTTTTTTCAAAAATGACAACTTCAGGGCCCAACTCATCCAGAGTGGGGGTAAACATAGACGGGGGTCTAAGTCCTGATCTATTATCAGTAGTGAAGACAGGCCTATTTCCAAAAACTTTTAAGTCTGATTTTTCTGAAGAAAGAATGTATATCTCTACAAAGTTCAAACTTATCTATATTGGAACTGGGAACAAACGACAATGTCCATACTCATAACATTCATAGCAGTTGGGGGAATACTTGTTATGATTCTTGTCACAGTAGCCTTTCTTCCGGTGGCCAGATTGGGATTAGGGCCCTTTCTCTTGGGAATTGTTTGGGGGCCTTAAGACAGCTCCTTCTTTTTATCTCCTCCCTCCTTCTTCTGGTGGGAATCCTGAGCACCGTTTTGGGAGTCCCCTCAGATACCCTCTTAAACACCCTGGTACTGGCCCAGAGGTCTGCCTCCTCAGTAAGCTTGCTGGGGTCAATCAGCTTGCTATCTACCAGTTGCAGACGCAGCTCTATAAAACAAGTACTGAGCATATGCTCCCTCAAAATCAGGTTGCACAACTCATTGAAATCATCTACCTTGCTTCCCCTCACCCAGCCTGTCAGTGGCTTGCTGGAGTGGCCTAAGAGGTCCACCCATGACTGGTTTAGGAGTTTGTGGCTGTCCCTGGATCTCTGTCTGTACTTCTCAGGGGTCAGCCCAAATTAGTAAGAAGAATTGACTTAATGGAGGCAAACTTGGTCTGGTGCTTTAGCTCTAGTGTTAGGAGTGTCTCCCTCCCCACCGTGGACATGTACCTCCGCAAGCTACCCCCCTAGTACTCAACTTAGACCTTGTGTACCCTCAGAGCCACTTCATATGCTGAGAACCATTTGTGTATATAATCTCTGACAACATAAATAGACACCAGGTCCTTGGATATGTGGACCTTCACCTCTCCATTGGATACTGCTGATATGCTGCCACCATTACTGCTTGACTCCATCTGCTTGGCTTTCAAGTCCAGCACTCTGTGAGACAGAGCTCATGGGCCATCCTCCTCTCCTCCATGGCCATTCTCTTTTCCTCCAAGGCCCTTTCACCTCAGGCTTCTCCTTCTCCTACTCTAGTCTCAACTTGGCTAGCTCCAGTTTGATCTTCCTCTCCTCTCTCCTGTCATCAGCACAGCTATCTCCAGTTTGAACTTCCTGTCCTCTTACCTGTCATCAGCTCCTGTGAGGTCAAGCCCCTGGCAGACACACTGCTCCCTGCTCCATCCTAGGCATCCAGGTGATCTGCTGGGGTTAAGCTGGGCTCTGCTGGCAGCTCAGGACCCTGGGCTGGGTCCTCCTTTTCGTCCTCCTCAGTCTGCGCTCCCTCCTCCTCCTCATTGTCATCCATTTAATCCTCCTCTGAGGTGACCTGCCATCTCTGCACCTCCTCAAAGGCCCTGAGGGCTGCCTGGAGATCCACCTTGGTGGCCTTCTTGTCTGCTTTCAGTCCCTTCGGTTTGCACAGTTTCAGCAGCTTAGCCCTGCTGAGGGTGACATAGTTGTAGGAATCCATCGCCATGGTGCAAATCAGGAAGGTAGGGCAATTAAACTTAGAAAAGGAGGAAAAATAGCCAATTGAAAAATGATGGAAGAATTTAAAATGGGGTCCCTTTGATGTTAAATTATTTATCTGTGATTTTTGTATATCACAAAACACTCTATGGGACTGCACAAACACAAGTCCTGATCCCAACCCTGAACACCAATGTGAGAAATTGAGTTGTTGGTTGACTGGGGTGTGAGCCCTGTTCAAGCCACAGTCCTTTGTAGGGTGAACCACAAAAAGTCAATAAATTAACCTGTGTCTAACCCTCTGTATCTTGGCACGAAAAAGCAGCCAGGTTTAACTTAAAGGCAATGTGTAAAGTATTTATGTAGCACACAAACAGTAATAAAGTGAAAACACAACCCAAGAAAAATCCCAAACCAATTTAGAAAAATAGAGTAGATTTAAAAAAATCATTTGATGCCAACATGGAATAAATCCAAACAGGAGGAGGGTGGGCGCACACTGCCTCACATCCCAGCACTCGGTTTGCCCCAATGCATCATAATAAATGCAGTGCATGGGGGGCGTGGCTAAGCCAGCAATGGTGGCAGATGTGCTCGGGTAGAGCTCCGTCGGGGGCTCCCTGTTCTGGCCGCAGTTCTCCGCATACAATACTCCGTAGTGGATGCAAATTGGCGGCGAGGCACTCAGGCATCCATCGCAGCCATGAGGTGAATTTTTGTGCACATTGAAGACAGTGCGAAGCGCCATGGCTCTCTGCTCTGTGAACCGCCGGGCGAGCTCACGGCAGGCTGGGAACGAGGTCACGCGAGCCCGCGGCTGAGCTCTGCCCACAAGGCCGTACCGAGTGGCGTAGTTGTTGGGCAGAGACGCTGCTGCACGGAACTGGGGCCGCCCTGCACTGCTGTGTACACACGGCGCCCCGAACCCCTTTGTGCACCCTGGCAGGATGGATGCAGCGCCACAGACTCAAGTGAGTGGCCCTAGACACCCGGCAGCAATCGGAGCTCAGCTGCGTCGCAGAAGCGCACGGACTGTTCCGCCCGCATGCTGCGTCCCAGACTCTGGCGCAATTACCCCGAGGACCCTGTTGGCGACTCCTCACATACGCCGCACCGCTGGGACACTACCTTGCCCCGCGGACTGCAGCGGCTGCCCTGGGCTCCTGCTGAGGATAGCGGGGTGTTTGAGTCGGGGCTCCCGCATTGGAACTGGCGGTCTACCCTGGAGCCTGATGAGGACGATGTTGGGCGGGCGCGGCCATTCTAGTATACTTGGAGCTTGATCCCGCCTGTTGGGCCTTGCACAGTGGCGCGCTTTGCGCAGACTACCGCTGGTTGAGCTGTGGCGGCTGCTCTGTGCCCTGCCTCGGCCCCGCTGCTGAGGAGACTGCCGCATACTGTTTCCTACCCCGCCGCCGGCCCCCTGCTGATATAGAAGACCCGACCCCCTGCACATCTGGCAGAGGTAAGAGCGGGGGGGTCTATGCGGGGCCCTGATCGAGGCTGGAACTGGATGGGTAGTGGTGGCTGGCGCTAGGGACTATCTGGGCCCCTCCAGGCGCGCTCCCACGCTGGTGGTCCCCATGTGAGCTGAGACCTCCGTGGCTCTGGGGCCCCGTTGAACTTTGATCTGGTGTGGTGTCCCCTGTGGCCGGACTTCGCGACCTCTACTGGTGGAGGCTTGGAGGGGTGGAGTGGCAGCCGCATATGGTTGCGAGTGTGCCTTGCGGCGGCTGTACATGTAGCGGAGTCCATAGAGGGGCAGCCATAGCAGTACTGTCCTATGCCAGCCTGGCTGGGAAGCCCCGAAACACACTGACATTGGAGGAGCGCTTGTGGTCCGGCCCTGGATGTCTGGCCCTGGAGCTGATCCTGCTGCCTCACGGCTTAGATACCATAGAAGCCTGTATTTTGGCGGCTGCGGAGAGGAGCGTAAACGGGGGCACAGAAGTAGCTGCTGGGTGCGTTTCGGCCGGGGACGGCCTCTGGGTCGCGATGGAAGGTCCTCCATATATTGCGGCTACCGAGTTGGTTGTCAGACAGTGAGATACTAGCCCAAGCGAAGCGGCATGCCTAGATCGATGTCGCGGGGCAGGCGACTCCAAATAACCGTGCCTGACACAACGGCCCCGCCTCCGCAGACAAGAGCCAAGACGGTAAGATGGCAGGAGCAGAATCACAAGTTAACATGTCCGGTAAACTAGATGCGGTCCTGGCCGCTATGGAAAAATTGGGGGAAACCTTGAACCACACCCGCACTGCCTTGGAAAGTAAAATAGATAAAGCAGTCATAGATCTAAGGCTGTTGCACGCAGATCATCGCAAGCTGGCAGACCGTACCGGTGTGCTTGAGGTTGCGACGGCGGAGATGTCACCTCGTGTGGCGGAATCGGACAAGCATATCCAGCATCTCCTCAACAGAGTGGACTTTCTTGAAGACAGAGCAGAAGACGCGGAAGGGCGGGCCCGCCGCAACAACATGCGAGTGGTAGAATTGCCGGAAGGAACGGAAGGGAGGAATCGTGTTGCCTACGTAGAATCTTGGATATGTGATCTCCTACCGGAAGGAACCCTCTCCCCGCATTTCGTGGTGGAGAGGGTGCACAGGGTGCCGGCTAGACCTCTGCCGTCAGGGTCCAACCCTAGGCCGCTGCTGATCCGCTGTTGAACTATAGGGACAGGGACACAATTTTGCAGGAAACCAGGAAATTGCACGATATCCAAGTGGACAATCATAAAGTGAGTTCTTTCCTGACTACACCATCCAAGTGCAAAAGCAGAGATACTCGTACATGGCAGTGAAGAGACGCCTCCGGCAATATGACTTGAAATATTCTTTATTATTCCCAGCACGATTGAGAGTTGTGGCAAATGAAAAGACGCACTTCTTTAACACTTCCGAGGAGGCTGAGGACTGGCTTGACAGGTACGCTCCAACAGGTACTAAGCCCTTGCCCGGTCTAGTAAGCAACAAAACAGCAGGCGAGGTGTCACGCCGTCGCCGTCCCAGGGGAAAGAAGTCGAGGCACCTACCACTCTCTTCAAAGATAAGCCCGGATCTGGACCAGGTACTGCAAGGACAGCAGGGAGCTCTTCAGGCGGTGGCAAGTATCAGCGGAACACAGATGGAGGACACTGAGTCCGTCTCCAGTCAGCAAGGCCAGGCCAGCGATGCTGATGCTGAGGACCTATCGGATGACCCTCTTACCACGCAAGACTCATATGAACTGCCGAATGTCACTCCCCAGACAGCTGATAATATTGTTTGATGTACATTGCTGGCTCAAGCTATTTGAACTTATCCATTCCTCACGCCTGTACACGCAAGTATATAGCTATAAGTTGTGCACTGTCATGCATCATTAGATGTGCGGGTAACATATTATTGTATGCTTTATCTCATTGTCGCCAAATATGTTAATGGTTTCCCCATTATTTAGCGTAGTGGAATTCCTCATATGACATCCAGCGCCTCTGAGGCCCTTTTGCTGTTCTATTTTAATGGATGTCTTTCATTGCTGTTTTATGGAGAGTGACTGGGAGCCTTTTCTGGCAGGCACGGAGTTGAAAAATCCATGATTGGTCAGTGACTAGGGAGCCCCGAGGAGACTCTCTTCTCCCTTAGACGCATTTAGAGTATAGTGCGCAGCGCACCCCCACTGAATTAGATTGTTAGATGCTCTTGCATATGGTTTGGACGATTGCCTGTTGCACATTCGCCCTTTTGGTATTCTTTTTCAATTTGGGCATTTGCCTATTACACACTAGTATGTGTGGCAAGTTTATTTTATTCTTTATTGCTGCTCATTATGTCATATTTCACGGATGGAGCTGGGACAGTTGTGATGATGTTGTATGCAGGGGGGCGCACTTTGGAGTTGCACATGGATACACTGTTCTTCCCCCTCCTGCTGGTGGGGTTGGCCAGGTCGCACTTCAGACTAGCTTACAAACGGTATGGCACCTATCAAGATAATGACCTGAAATGTGAGGGGCATCCATAGTCGGTCACGCCGGTACCTTATTTATTCATATCTGAAGCGTCATCATGTCCAAATAGCACTGTTGCAGGAGACCCATTTGCATAAGTCAGAAATACAGCGCCTGCATCGGCGCTGGAGAGGTCAATTGTACGCAACGGGCTATTCGGCATATGCACGTGGGGTGCTGGTGTGGGTCAAGCCAGGGACCCCCTTTCGAGTGGAAGACTCCTATATAGACACAGAGGGTAGATACGTTATAGTCAAGGGTATTTTGGACGGAAGGCAGGTATTGCTGGCTTCGTTGTATGCACCTAACACAGAGCAGGCAGCTTTCCTGGACCTGATCTCCCTTAAATTGGCCGGATGGCACGATATTCCTTCGGTATTGGGTGGTGACTACAACTGTGTATTGGATGTATCACTGGACCGGTCTTTCCCCCCCCTACCAGGCACGACTACACACACTGCTGCGAAGGCACTAAACCACTGGGTTGTACATTGGCACCTGTCCGATGCCTGGCGACACCACAATCCACATGACAAAGTATATTCTTAATATTCGGGGGCGCACGGGCTCCATGTGCGCCTAGACCGCTTTATGGTATCCAATGATCTTCTCCCGAGCATTTTGGGGTCCTCCTATCTGGGACGGACGCACTCGGATCATAATCCGCATATAACAGAGTTGGGTTGGGAGGACGTGACACCGCCAATCCCCATATGGCGACTTCAGGCGGACGTCCTCCTCGATGCACCGTTTCGGGACTCCCTAGCTACCAGCGTGGCTCAGTACTTTGACGATAATGCGGGCACCGCATCGTCACTGCTGGTGGAGTGGGACGCCCTCAAGGTGGAAGTTAGAGGTCATTGCTTAGGTGCACAGGCGAGCATCAGAGTGCAGCTAGAGAAGGAACTTACCGCTTTGGAGAGGCAGTTGGCAGGTCGGGAGAGGGAGGCGATTGAGGGGTTCCAGGGGCAGCTAGATCACTGTAGAGAAGAGCATGCACGATTGCTGGAGAGACTGCGATGCCTCAATTATGCTGCACACTCGGCGCGGACGCACCACATGGGAGACAAAGCTGGAAAATTGCTAACGTGGCTCATCCGTCAGGAAGAGTCGTCGTCCCCTATCACATCCGTGAGGACGGCGTCCGGTAACACAGTATACACACAGCGAGATATCCATACTGCGTTCGTGACTCATTATCAAGGTCTATACAAATCTCGGGCACAGGCCACGCCACTGGAGTTACAGCTCTACCTAGAACAGATAGAATTACCACAACTTACACGCGCGCAGACAGAAAACTTGAACGCTCCTCTCTCTGGGGAGGAAATACGTGATGCCATTTTCTCATTATCTAACGGGAAGTCGCCAGGGCCGGACGGTTTACCAACTGAATTTTATAACGCTTATGCATACATATTAGTACCGCAGTTGCTGAAGGTGTATGAGACTGCTCTAGATATGTCCGCACTCACTGATACGCAGAAGGAGGCTCTGTTAGTGTCTCTCCTGAAGCCTGACAAGAATCCGGAATCCCTGGGGTCCTACCGCCCACTGGCGCTTCTCAATACTGATTACAAAATCTTTGCATCACTACTTGCAAGGAGACTATCACCTCTAGTGACCAGGAATACCTCACTGAATCTCCGCCGGTTTTTTCGGATACAGCAATACACGCTACCTAGATGGCCTAGACCTGGTTGCCTGGTACTAGATTTGGAAAAGGCCTTTGATTCTTTGAAATGGCCCTACCTGGCGGCAGTACTTAACAAATATGAACTCGGAGATCATTACCTCAGTATGGTCCAGCTGCTATATCAACGTCCTACTGTCCGGGTTCGCATTGGCAAGCTCCTATCAGATTCTATCAGAGTGAGGCGGGGACACGTCAGGGTTGCCCGATGTCCCCGCTGCTCTTCTCCCTGGCCATGGAACCGCTGGCGATGCTGCTCCGCGGTAGTGGCGAGGAATGGGGCATACCGCTAGGGGACGGGACTCATACTGTGTCCCTGTATGCAGATGATTTATTGTTGTATGTCCGTGATATCGCTGCTATCCCCACGTCCATTGCGGACGTGTTGAAGACCTTTGAGGGGATGTCGGGTCTCCGTGTTAACCAGGCCAAGTCTGGAGTATGCTCCTTTGATGCACGAATGGAGGAAACCGACATATTCATCAATGGCTCACAACTCCCGTGGTACTCCACCACCTTCCGCTATCTAGGGTTATTTATTTATCGGACGCCTGAGGATTTGCTAGAGGGCAACTTAATGAGGGCGATATCAGCGGTGCGGGCCCAGGTACAGTTTTGGAAAACGCTCCCATTAAATGTTATGAGCCGTATCACCCTGCTAAAGATGATAGTCCTTCCCAAGTTGCTATATTACTTCTCGAATCTTCCGATCTATGTCCCAACCAAACTCTTCCGCGACTTGGAGAGCATGTCCCAAGACTTCATATGGAATAAGGGCAGGCCCCGTGTCGCGTTGTGGAAACTACATGCACCTACCAGTCAGGGGGGGTTAGCAGTTCCCAACATGGAGCTATATTATATAGCTGCCCAGCTGCAGTGGGTAACAAAATGGCTAAGTGGCAGCAAACTAGATGACACGGCGACCTTGCAGCAGCCGTGGACTCATACCCAAATCTGTCACCTGTTTCATCCTGCGGCCAAGTCCCCACGTCCGTCCCAACTACATTTAGGATTAGCGTACAGATGTTATAGGAGGAGCTTGTATCTCCCCCGCGCGACTATTCCATATGCCCCGACACTACCACTTCTGGGAACACCAAGAGGGAGGGCGGGCACTTCTGAGGAGGCCCTCACACATTGGCGTACGGCAGGCGTGGATACTCTGGGCGATTTTTATAGAGATGGTGTGCTATCAACATTTGAGGCTCTGGCAGACGACACTGGCTTACCAATAGGGCAATTCTTACTGCACGCCTCTTTAACGAGAACCCTATCGACTCTTTGGGGGGATCTGACGACTGAACCTCCAATGCATTTATTAATACAGTATTTACATGTTATGGGGGCGGGGTCGCATATAGTACATTGGCTGGTGACAGCCTTGCTTGCACACACACTGAAACCGATGATATCCCTCCGTGCCCGCTGGGAAGCGGATCGCGGTCAACCCTGGACTGACAAGGAATGGGACAATGTCCTGGCAGGCCCCACCTATATACCGAGAAGCTCCAAGTTCAAACTAATACAAACTTACATCTTACACAGAGCGTATCTCTCTCCCGATAAAATTAACAGGTATTTCAAAATCACTACTTCTAAGTGCTCGCGCTGTAGACGTCCTGATGCGGACCTTTTGCATATGCTATGGTCCTGCGTTTCCCTCCAAAACTACTGGCGCGAAGTCACCGCATCCCTAGCACTCTGCACTGACACATCCCTGCCGGAAACATGGGAGGTTTGTATATTGGGGATTTATGTGAGGACCAAAAAAAACAAAGTAACATCACGATTTAGAGACTTAGGGCTGATAGTTGCAAAACGCTTAATTACGAAGAGGTGGAAACATGCAGACCCTCCTGAAATGATTAACTGGAGAAGATCACTTGCGGTCTGGGCCCAGGCGGAAAGTGCAGCGCTGCACAGGGAGGAATCCGCGGGGCTGCGTAAATTTCCCATTGCGCAAAATTGGGACACTATACTTTCAGCCTTCAACAACGAGGGGAATGAGGACGAAGACGATATTCTACCGGTTGACACATAATATGTATAATGGTGGCCCTGGGTCACGGGGGACACGGTATCAGGGAAAGGAAATCACCAACTGTTAGAAGCCGCTACATAGTTGTGGCCCGAATGGAGGGCCCCTCACCCCTTCCTACCAAATTATTCACTGACACACAGCTGCCCCTCAGAATTTCTGTGAATCCAAGCTCCACCCTGGGGAACCCCTTCACTGTGAGGGTAGGGATATACCGATAATCACACAGTCCAGCACAGGCTATTACATTTATTTATAAATGGCAGCCTCCTTTTTTTTTTTTCTTCTTTTCTTTGTTTTAGTAGGTTGTTAGTAGCTGCTTAATAATTGGAATATGTTTTATTGGTACATCTCCATTTCCTCTCTCCTGTTTCTTTTGCGAAACCCCTCTGTTAGGGTATTGCTGCATTTGTTAATTGATCTCCATTATGTCTACAGACGACATGTACACTGTATGCTATCGCACTGTTTAGGAGACCTCATGCTAGTGTATAGGTCCAGTGATTTCATTTGTGAGCTGGCAACCATGGTGCAGAGGTGCGGGCAGGCAATCATAGCGTGGCATGATTTGCTGCTTGTTGATGCTATTTGTGAGTGCTATGACATATCCAGATTATGCTCCTGTAATGTAAAGTGTTGAACTGCATAGTGCTCTAATGAGGTTGTATAACGCAGGTTTATGTGTTGCTTTTAATTACTTTGTATTGTCATGCAAAATGTAAGCAGAAAAAATAGAAAGAAATTTAAGAAAAAACCAATAAAGATATTTAAAAAATAAATAAATAAATAAATGCAGTGCCTGATAACACTTAATTCAGTGTCAGGCTTTAGTTTTTCACCCATGTTGGTGGAGCCAGTGCTGTGTATCTCTAGATACTAACGCCCCACACCGAATTAAGTGTTATCATGCACTGCATTTATTATGATGCATCAGGGCAAACCGAGTGCTGGGATGTGAGGCAGTGTGCGCCACCCTCCTCCTGTTTGAAAAGGCTCCCTTGAGCTAATGAGCTGACGAGCTCTGGTTGATGCACCTGCGCCCAGCGAGTGGTACAGAGACCTGAGAAGACTTTGAGCAGCATTTCCAGCACCCCCAAAAAAGAATGTGTTGCTCTCTACTGAAGAAGGACAACTATCCTGAAATACGTGTCTAGAGATACACAGCACTGGCTGCACCAACAAGGGTGAAAAACTAAAGCCCAACACCGAATTAAGTGTTATCATGCACTGCATTTATTATGATGCATCGGGGCAAACTGAGTGCTGGTATGTGAGGCAGTGTGCGCCCACCCTCCTCCTGATGGAATAAATCCAATCAGTAGAACTGGAGTTATGATCTTTTGAAGTTTTAAGTGAAATCTAGGGCCTAAAATATCAAAGTGCCACCCGCGGACATCTAGTCGTACGAGATGCGGTCAAAGTCGAAAGTTAAGGTCGACTGCGCTAGAGCGCCGTTAGGATACAAGAAGTGGATTGGCACGGTCAGCGCTTACCTTTGGACTTATAAAAATGTCTGAAGAAAAATGTCTGAGAAGGTAAAGTTCAGCGGGGCAAGTCTGCAGAAGGTGTCTGAGGAGGGAGCGTTGTCATCGGATGGACTTGAGTCAAAGCCCCAGTGAAGATTTCTACTTCGGACTTTGTCGCCGAAATGGAAGTCCATAAACTCCAGTGAGATCAAGCAGAGGGCTGTAGCCGCAGACAGTTCCACAAGATACCCCTTTTTGCGAAGGGCCACTGAAATAGATTTGCTGATGCAGGGAAGAATGTAGCGGGAGAAGCCGCAAAGCCAATCCAACCGGCATTGCTCCACGGGTGGATAGGTGAGCAGGTTGGTCCTGGTCTACCCCTGGTTTTTAGAGCACTTTTTGGCCAAATGTGGTTTAAGTCCTCAGTTTTGGGAAATGGACATCAGGGCACATTTAGCACCACAACCGAGGCCCCAAGACTGGTGGGACACCTCCTGGAGGTTCGGGGCTTACTAAGAATAGGTCCAGGTGTGGGTTCCAAGATGGTGGAAGCCTGTTATTTCCCTGTGACTCTGAATAGGAGGCCAGCAGACTAGGCCTTGGAGTCACTTCTGTTGGTATTGGGTGCAGGTGTAGATGCAGGGCTCAACATCAGGAATGGCCTCTGAGGGTTCAAAGCAGGCTCCAGGCAGCAAAGCAGTCCTTCCAGGTACAGCATCAGTCTGGCAGACTGCACATTAGGTAACAGCAGCAGGCATTCCTCTGAGAATCCTTCCATATGTCCAGTAGTGAAACAGAACGGTGGGTCTGAAGGTCCTATTTTTAATCCCTGGTGCACTTCTTCTGGAAGGTGGGAGAAGTTTCTGGAAAGGTTCTTTAAAGTGCTTGGGCTTTCCTGATTCCCTTGCCTCAGCTCCAAGCTGGCTACAGTGACAATACTGAGTCATTATGCCCTTTGTATGGAGGCAGTGCACAGGCTATTGAGGTGTAAGTGGGGCTTTGCTCAACTCTGCCCCCCATCCTGCCAGCAGATGGCTCATTCAGGAACACCTAATCCCTATATTGTGTGACTGTCTGGGAAGAATTTACAAAGACTTTTAGCTACACCCAGTCATGTGACCCAAGACAGGCTGCAGGCACAGAGGGCTAAAGGCAGCAAAATGTCATCTTTCAAAAAGTGGCATTTTCAAAAATGTAATGAAAAATTTGACTTTACCATTAAAGAGGGTTTATCATTACAATTTCATAGGTAACAAAAATGACATATGCACCTCCTCTAAATTAGGAAATGTAATAAGGAATCCTCAATGTTATTCTATAGGAGGGAAAGGTAGGCCTCACAGTAGTAAAAAACACATTTGGGAGTGTTTTTTACTACTAAGACATGTAAAACGTAAAAGGACGTGTCCAACCTTTTAATTACACAGCATCTTGCCCTATGGGCTACCTAGGGCCTACCTTAGGAGTAACTTATATGTAATAGAAGGGGAGTTTAAGCCTTGGCAAGGGGGTTTAAATGCCAAGTGAACAAGGCAGTGTGATATTGCATTCAGGCTTTAATGGCAGGCCTGGGATGAGTTTTAGAGTGCTACTTAGCTGGGTGGCACAATAGGTGCTGCGGGCCCACTTGTAGCATTTAATTTGTTAGCCCTTGGTATATGGTATAACACTCTACAAGGGATTTATAAGTAAATTAAATATGCCAATTAGGTATATGCCAATCAAACTGTGTTTAGGGGAGTGAGCACAAGCTTTTCGCACTGGTTAGCAGGTGTAAAGTGCACAGAGTTCTAAAGCCAACAAAAGCAAAAATCCTGCAAAAAGTGGAGATAAGTAGGCCAAAAGCTTGGGGAAGGATCACCCTAAGGCTGACAGGTCTAACAGTGATCCAGGAAAGCTAAAGATTTCTGAAAAGTAGAAATAATTCCAAATTCAGCAAGGTGTCATATGTGTAGACACCTTACGGTTTTCCCAAAGAAACTAACTAAATATTGAAAATGAGTAAGAAAAAAAGGGCTTTTTGTGACAACTTTTTCATCTGTAACGTTTTGTAGCGATGGTCGATTTGGCCGATTTACAAAAGCAATATACCATTGGTTCCTCTAGACCAGTGATACTCAAAGTACGGCCCGGGGGCCGCTTGCGGCACTCTCGACCTTTACATGCCCCCCCGTGAACAGCAGCATCAGCTGCTGAGTACTAATATTCAGATTTTTTTTTTTAAATAAAGGGAAAAGCATGTATTAACTTGCAAATAAATGCTTGCCTGTTTATTTAATGTTTTTAAGCCTCCTTACACAATCCCTGACCCACCCAGTCCCTCTACTGCCACCCTGCTGGCATCAGTGTGGCCCTTGGTCACACCACAGACAGTACTTTGTGGCCCCTGGGCAAATATTTGTGAGTACCCATTCTCTAGACCCTACTGGTTTCAGGGATATATAGGGTTTTCAGGTTCTCCAAGAACCCAAGGTACCCAGAGCCAACAATTGAGCTGCACCATACAGTGGTTTTTAGGTCGAGCCTACAGCGCTTGCGCTGTCAGGCGATCTGTTATCTTTACTTTGTGGGGTCTGACTCCTCCCACGTTTTGGATTGGCTTTTGTGTGTGCTATTTAAAAATCTTAGCCTGCCAATGGCTAATGGTGGGAGCATGTCCCACCTTTTCTCTCAAGTTAACTCCCATGGAGCATTGCTGCGGGAACGAGCAGCAGCGCGCAGGGTGGCTGCCACCTCCTACCAAACCGGAAATAGCTAGCTGCCGGCTCCGATCGGGGCTGCTCTGCAGTGAGTGCAGGCGCTCTGTCAATGTGGTTTACTGTGCCATGTCTTCTATTGCTTTCTTTCTTTGCTATATTATTTTGGGAAGGCTTTTGTATGTGTAGGGCGTAAATTACTTAATTTATGAAAACAAGGCCTAGCAGGGTTTCCAGGGCTTTGAGGGACAGATTTCTGAACAGAAGTAACAGCAGAAATGTCCGCTGGCCACGTCTACAGTTTTCTCGGTTTTTCGGGACAGATCTTTGGTATTTGGAGCAGCGGCGCCCCGCCCCCCAGTGGTGATCTGCGTTCCATGATGACGCAATGGGCCAGTAGCCCGTGAACCGAGACTACATAATGGTTCATCATATTTTAATTTGTTACGGCCGTTTCTAAAAAAAACATATTCCAGTTGTGGTTTGAAAATGCATGTATATCTCTATTTTTCTACCGTGAGGTTTGCCTCACAAGTTAAATCTTATATGTCATAAACATAATTTTTTTAATACATTTATTTCACATGTCACAGTGGTGAGTCTCGCATCAATTACACTACTGACAGCTGATTTCTGTTTCATTATTGTAAGTTCGGGGTTGTTTACACAAGAGACTAGACTGTGCCGGGTGGAGGGGCGAGGGAATGTTCGCTTCTATTTGCTCATTATATATAAGGCTACTCATGATGCACATTTTGTTACCTTACCCGGTATGTTAAAGTGGGTTAAACAGAGCCTTTGTAGCGCCAAGATTGTTTATTCTACTTCCTATGTGTACTGATGCTGTGTACAGGGCAGACGAGGTTGTGCACATTGTAAAAACACTATGCACTACCAGTAAACGTAGCATGGATTCTAAACAGGGCTTTGGCAGTGCAGACATGCTCCTCTTTCTTCATGTAGCTCCTTGCTCACTCTAAGAGCACTTCACCTCACTAGGCACTGTACTTACCTTGTTTTGGTTCAACACACTTCAAGTTATAATCTTGTGAGAGAAAACAGATCTCACACATAGCTCACTGAATACCATCTTGGCGCTAGGTGTCATGCGTCTTCAGAGCAAGAGAGGTGAGGCCAGGGCTTTAAGTGGGATGAAAAAACTGGCGGACTCTCAATGGGGCGTGACCGATGTAATTAAGGGCTTGGCTTAAAATCACCTAAGCTAAAAACCTGTGTTTAGCATTGTATGCCGCCCGACTGGTATTTTGCTACTTCTGTAATTACATCCAGATCTATAATACAACTCGCAACATTACACTTACAACAAGCTAGGACTATTGACTTTGTCAATGGTTGTTAGTTACATAAGATAAATAAGCAACAACCATGGCTTCGTAGTAAAGCATATTGAAAATGATTCAGTTCTGAAATGCTGAGACTGTGAAATAACTATAACAAGTCTCTTTATAGGCAGTGAAAGGTGGCACTGCTGCAGAGTTAAGATATATTTTTATTTAGGTCGAGCCTACAGCGCTTGCGCTGTCAGGCTATTTGTTATCTTTACTTTGTGGGGTCTGACTCCTCCCAAGTTTTGGATTGGCTTTTGTCTGTACTATTTAAAAATCTTAGCCTGCCAATGGCTAATGGTGGGAGCATGTCCCACCTTTTCTCTCAAGTTAACTCCCATAGAAAATTGCCGCGGGATCAAGCAGTGGCGCGCAGGGTGGCTGCCACCTCCTCCCAAGCCGGAAATAGCTAGCTGTCGGGCCCTGATCGGGGCTGCTCTGCAGTGAGTGCAGGCGCTCTGTCAATGTGGTTTACTGTGCGATGTCTTCTATAGGTTTCTTTCTTTGCTATATTATTTTGGGAAGGCTTTTGTATGCGTAGGGCGTAAATTACTTAATTTATGTTCATCTTCCAAAGGTTATTTTTGTTCTCGTGTGGCCGCGCGCCTTTTATCAGCACTACGGCAACAGCGCATAATGTTTCAAAAGAATAGCGGGTTAATTGCGCTTCACGTTACTGAACCCCTGGTCCTGTTAAAACCATGACTTTTTGTCTCTGTAAGCAGCAGGGCTATTTTTTCTCAGCAATGAACTAAAACCTGGAACAAAGTCTTGAAGGCTGTCGGCGGCACATCCCCCACCCCCTCAGTTCACGCACACTTTAGTTAAGTCTCCCCTCTCGGTTGCAGTGTTGCCCATAACACCAGCTTAAAGGTTCGATATTAATTCCAGAAGGGTTTTAATGAATCTCTCGTCCCATTGCCTCACTTTGATAAGACTGCTGTTCTGATCAGAGCCTCTGGTCTTGCAATCAGCTGAGCGCTCATTTACCGAGTCATTCTATGGTCTTTGTATGAAGGCCTCACTGTTTGCTTGTTATTGTTAAAATGTGAATAAAGAATTGAAATACAAAAAAGAACTCTAAGCAAAAGCATTGCTGCTCTTCTCAGCGGGTTGGGCCAATGCTTTCTGTGCTTTTTTTTAGGTCAAGCCTGAGCCAGCGTGCATGCGTTGCTCTGGCCATCTGCTGTAGGGGAGTAGGGAATAGAAGCCCCGCCCACTCTCCGCCCATATTTGCCATTGGCTTGTGTCATTGTCCGTCCTAAATGCTGGCTTCTGATTTGTAAATAGTCTTGTTAGTCCCACTAATTAGTACCGCCTCCTCTTCATTTGTCACCTCCCATGACGACTGGCCCCTTTACTTCGGTTGTTACACGGTACGTGTTATTTAGACTGTGAGCACTATTTTCTTTATCCAGTTTCTCTTACTGCTGGCACAACGTGCTTTGATGCCTTCTTTACAACACCGCCCTCCCTTCCGTTGTCCGTGCCTTCTTTACCCCCCTCCCTCCCGTTGTCCTTGCCTTCTTTACCCCTCCCTCCCTTTGTCCATGTCTCCCTCTCCACCCCCCACCCCGCCCTCCCTCCCGTTGTCCGTGATGACTACCATTTGCCATAGATCTCGCATTTACGCAAGTTTGAGCTATTGACATTGTAAATGACAATGCCTTTTATTTATGTTTTGGTTTTTAAACCATAAATAAAACACATTGTCATTTAGCTTAAACTCGCGTAAATGCGAGACCTATTGCATTGCAAATGCTTGTTCATTGTGTACTGAGTACAGACTAATTCATATGGTGAAATATGTAGAGTGATAAAATGGTATCAAGGCAAACTATGTATTTTTGAAATGGGCACAAGATGTAGAGTTTAGGAGCAATAGTTATTTGTATGTCTCTGAATTTGTGGGTACCCCTGCTAGCATGAGATTTAAAGGGTACTTTTCAAAATGTCTTCTTTCTTACACACTGACTTACATTTGGAAGGCACAAATGCACTTAAATGCAAGTTGGTAATAATAAATGTTCTACTATTCTATGTTCCCGCATGTGTTCAGATAAAAATGGTACCTAACTTATGTGGGTAGGCCTAGTGCCCCGACAGGAAACGGGCCAAAAAACAACATGGACGCATCACATTTTTCCACTCAAAACTGACCTTTTTTCCCAATGTGGTTAGCTGTGGATTTTGGGCCTTAGCTCAGCCGGCACATAGGGAAACCTAGCAAACCTGTAAATTTTTAAAAACCACTCACCTCGAGGAAGCCATGGTGGGGTAATATGTGTGGCTGTTACCAGGTTTTGTTTACCCAGCATCCCGTGCAAACTTCAAACTTTGAGTGAAAAAACATATTTTCCTCATATTTCCGGGATGGAAAGTTCTGGGGTATGGAGGGAGTCGCAAATTTTCTTTTACCCAGCATTCCCCCAAAGTCTCCCGATAAAAAGGGTACCTCACTTGTGTGGATAGGCGTAGTCCCCACAACAGGAAACTGCCCAAAATGCAAGAAAGGATACATTCCATTTTTCCACTCAAAACTGCCCCTTTTTTTGCAAGGTGATTAGCTGTGGATTTTGGGCCCCAGCTCAGCTGACACCTTGGGAAACCTGTACATTTTTTTAAACTAGACACCTAGAGTAATACAGGGTGGGGTGACTGGCGTGGCTCTCACCAGGTTTTGTCACCCACAATTCCTTGCAAACCTCAAACTTTGTCTAAAAAAAGTATTTTCCTCACATCTCTGTGATGGAAAGTTCTGGAATCTGCAGGGAGCCACACATTTCATTTCCTTCTAGCCAGCATTTCCCCAAGTCCCCTGATAAAAATGGCACCTCACTTGTGTGTGTAGGCCTAGTACCCAAGACAGGAAACGGCCTAAAACGCAACATGGATACATCACATTTTCCCACTCAAAACTGACCCCTTTTTTGCAAGGTGGGTAGATGTTGATTTTGGGCCCCAGCTCGGCCAGCACCTGGGAACCCTAGCAAACCTGTACATTTTTAAAAACTAGGGGGCTTATTTACAAGCCTAGTGCGCCGCCAGAACATCACTTTTTATGACTTTCCAGCGGTGCACTGGGCTTACTCATATCAACGAGGCCACCTTAAGCCACCCTGCGTGGCTTTTTATGACCTCATAGATATGGTGTGAGGAAACATTTGACACATTCCCATTTTTACAACATGCTGTAAACCTGGGAATGCATCAAAAGCCTACGCCTCCCCAGGGAATACGTAAGCGTTGTTTTTGGGAAAGAAGGTGTCCTTTTCCCCACAACAACAACCTGATTTCAACTCAGACAACCTTGCACCATAGTGCAAGGGAGCCTGCGTTGGTGCATGGCAGCCATTTGTACACCTGCGCTGTTAAAGAGGACAGGACTGCGCTGTATCCCAAGGATAAGGCGCATTCCTCCCCCTTTCTTTTGACATAGTGCAGCATAGCAGGAAGGCTTGTGGCGCTGCCCTGCTCCAAAAATTAGTAAATGACGCTCAAGATATCTAGTGGATTCCAGGGTGGGGGTATTTTGTGTGACTCTCACCAAGTTTGGTTACCCAGAACCACTTGCAAACTTCACACTTTGACTAAAAACATATTTTCCTCACATTTCTGTGATGGAAAGTTCTGGAATCTGCAGGGAGCCACAAATTCTCTTCCACTCTTCCCCCAAGCCTTCTGATAAAAATGGTGCCTCACTTGTGTGGGGAGGCCTAGTACCCGCAGCAGGAAAAAGCCCAAAATAGAACATTTGTCACATTTTTCCACTCAAAACTGACACTTTTTTTGCAAGGTGGGTAGCTGTGGATTTTGGGCCCTGGCTCAGCCGGCACCTGGGAAAACCGAGCAAACCTGTAAATGTTTTAAGAGCAGCCCAGAACCAGTGGAGGACCGATGTGTGGCTTCGGCCTGATGGGAAGACGCGACTCAGGGCCTGGCCTGCCGCACCACTGCCCCGGATGACCTTTGTTACCACTGAGGATACCTGACGAACCACCACCAGTAAAGGTAGGCCTGCACAGTGTACTGGCGGTGGCCATCCTGAGAAGGGGGGGCACAGGGGTCGGTCGGGCCCAGGCTCTTCAGGCAGGTGCGTCGCATGGGTGAATGCGAGGCCAGTATCAGCGCTTCTGTCCTGAGGGGCCGCCAGCGCTTACCTACCGAGGGCAGCACGGGGGCCATATCGGGCCCGAGTTGGCCCTCTTTTTGCCTTCAATAACCTCTGGGTCCGTCGTGCTGGGGAGGTCCGGGGGCCAGTCGGCCCTAGACTTCCCGGGTGGCACATAGTGGTTAGTGGTGCAGTTGTGTTGGACGTGAGGAATCCACGCAGCAGACGCGGCGGGCAGAGCTGGATCAGCTCGTGGGTCGCTTCGGGCCCAGGCTGTTCCCTCTCTCTTCACAGGTAGTGCCCGAGCCGACTGGAGTTGCGGCTGGATCCTGGTCCCCAGGCTCACCTTTTCACTGGTCTAACTCGCTTCGCTGTGCTGACTTTGCTGTGGGCATTAGCATTGAGGGCCTGGGACTTTGTGATTAGGGGCACGCCCTGGACCTAAAGCGGGGCGCAGCACATGCTCCGCTAACTTTGTTCGATGCCCCCCCTGAACGGGCTCCATAACGAGTTCGGAAAAGGCGCTGCCCGGGGTTCCGTTGTAGCCTCACTGCCCTCACTGTACATTCCCTCCACGGCAGGCGGCTCAAAGGGGGAGGGAGTCCTCAGTGCTGCCATGCCCTGCACTCTGCCTCAGGGCCCAACAGGAAACTAGCTGCAGAGCGTACCTGGTTAATTCTGGAGCAAAGCCACCCAGGGCGCTTACCATAGCACGCAAGGCGCTCTTGATCGACATCGGTTGCCTGCCTTCCTTTTGCAGCTGCAGCAGCAAGGAACATCACATAAACTGCTCCATATGCCAAGCGCGCAGCAACTAGCTATGGGCTGTCTTCACTCTGCCACCCTTCAGGATGTTCCGCCTCAGGAATCGACTGGGGGGGTCCTCCAGGGGAGTGGGGAAGTCTGCAGAGCCTTTTAGATCAGACCTCTCGGCTAAGCTGGACTCGGTGCTGGCTGCGGTGGAACGGATAGGCACAGCACTGGGCCAAATCCGCACCTCCCTCGAGGGCAGAATAAACAGCATCACCTCAGACTTCACGCTCTTATTGGCGGATCACCAGAAGCTGACTGAACGCATACACAAAGACGAGGTTACGCTTGCGGACCTACAACCCAAATCTCGCAACCACAGGATCTGCTGGACTGGGTCTGCATCCTTGAGGAGAAGCTAGATGACCCTGAGGGTCGCTCGCGTCGTAATAATGTGCGAGTGATTTGCCTACCGGAAGGGGCAGAGGGCCGAGATGCTGTATGATATGCAGAGACCTGGCTGAAAGAGTTACTCCCCCAGGGAACACTCTCCCCCCAGTTTGTGGTTGAACTGGCACACAGGGTTCCTGCTCGCATACCCCCCTGGGGCTAACCCACTTCCCTTCCTCATCTGTCTGTTGAATTTCCGGGACCGGGATGTGATATTGAGGGAGATGGGGAGGCATCCGGGACCCAAGGTGCAAAACGTCTCTGTCTTCCTGGATTATACTGCCCAAGTACAGAGGAGGCGTGCCACCTTTGGAGCAGTGAAACGTCAGCTGAGAGCTCAGGACCTGCAATATTCGCTGCTATTCCCAGCCCGTCTCCGGGTAATTCATAATGGCACTGCTCGTTTCTTCGACTCCCCCTCCGACGCGTGGGACTGGCTAGAGGAAAATGGACTGGCAACTGCTCCTAGGCCACAAGGAGACCTCCCGGTACAAAAGTGGAACAGACGCGGTCGTCGGAGGGGTAGGGGCGTAGGATCACGGCGGCGGTCCCCGCCGGTCAACGTCCTGGACCCAGTGCAGATCCTTTCGGAACACCAGGACGCTCTACATATTGCATCAACCCTCCAAACCACTAGATCGCCCCCAGATTTCATATCTTCACCTTCCAGATCCAGGGGAGATGCGAACTCCTTGCCGGCGTGGTCTGCCGACTCAGGCTCACCTCGCCCCCCGGATGTCACGCCTCAAACATCAGATGATATTATTTAACTGCACTGTTTGCGTTGGCTCCCACCTCAGATATAGATTGCATCTTTACAGAGATATGTAATTGTTCCACACGCTCAGGTTCTGGCACCCCGCGTCACATGCTCATGTCAAGATATACATGCACAGAGACACTCCAGGATGCCAGTACTTGACGTTACATATTTGGGGGATGGGTCATTTGGAGCCTTCCCACTTTCAGGCACCCCCTCTCACGGTCAACATCTGACTAAGAACTACTTGCCATGTTTAGGCACACCTGTTTGGGTCAACGCCTGGTTGGGGTTTGTTCTTATGTAGTTTCACGAATTAGGTTGAGCATTATTGTTTTTCCACGTGAGGTTATTGCCCTTTCTAGTGACCTGAGGCCATTCCGCACGTACCATGCTACACATCTGCTCTGCTGGGTGGGTCCTATAGATTTGCATCGATCGCATGACAAAGATTAACATCATCTCCTGGAACGTTAGGGGCATCCACACTCCTGTGTGCAGGTATTCCATTTACGCATACCTACGGCACAGATCCGCCGGGATTGCATTCCTTCAGGAGACACACCTGACAAGCCTAGAGGCGGATAGACTTCGACGCCGCTGGTGTGGACAAGTGTACAGCACTAACTTTTCATCTCTACATTTCAGGCTAGAGGCGCTCTGAAATGGGTGAAGGCGGGGACCCCATGGGTAGAGGAGGAGGTGGTGGTTGACCCTGCAGGGCTCTACGTCTGCATTAAGGGTAGACTCAACGAGCAGACTCTATTGCTAGGCTCAATCTATGCCCCCAACATAGAACAGAGCACTTTCCTCGATAGCCTTTCCACTGTACTGTCCCGATGGGAAGATGTCCCGTGGCTTCTGAGCCGGGATTTTAACTCATTCCTAGTCGTATCTCTCGACCGCTCCTTCTCACCCCTTACCCGCACTTCAGCCTCATCAAATGCACAAGCATTGCGTAGCTTGCTGAGGCATGGTCCTTAACGGATGTGTGGCGAGCGCGTAACCCTGACTTGCGGATATATTCCTTCTACTCACCAGCTCATAATCTTCATGTGCAGCTGGATTGTATATTGGCATCAGCTGCGCTGCTCCCCCTAATCCGAGACACCTGGTATATGGGCCATACCCATTCAGACCACAACCCACAAACCATGTTGCTAAGCCGGGAGGGGGGGAGCTCCCCCGGTCCCTACTTGGCGGCTACAGACTGCAATGCTAGAGGATCAGGCCTTCCGCAGCTCCCTGGAAACGGCGTTGCTCCAGAATTTCGAACACAATGCCGGCTCCACGAGCTCCCCCCTGACAGAATGGGAGGCCTTTAAGGTCACGACTAGAGGACAATGTCTGGGCCTCACATTGAACATCCGCAAGCAGTTAGACACCTCCCTTGCCTCTATTGAGCGGAAGCTCCTCCATTGGGAATACCTATCAGTCACCCACCCAGAAGCCAAGACACACACAGATACCATGCATGCTGAACTGCTAGAACTCCTAGAGAAACTGCGCTATCACAACTGCCTAGCTCACTCGGCTCGCACCCACACGTCGCTTGACAAGGCAGGCAAACTGCTCGCACTCCTTATTAGGCAGGAGCACCCACATCGTCCCATACACTCTATTAGGGATGAGCTGGGGCAGTTGAAGTGCACACAACTGGACATTCACACAGCCATGACTAAGCATTACACTACACTTTACACATCCAGCGTTCATGGAGACCCCCACCAGATAGGCACCTTCCTGGACTCTGTTGAGCTGCCTACCTTATCCATTGACCAACGCCTAGAGTTGGATTCCCCCTTATCGGTTGATGAGATTCGGGAAGCTCTTGCGTCACTGGCTTCAGGGAAGATGCCAGGCCCTGACGGGCTTCCCACAGAGTTTTTTAAGACATATGCGGAGGTGTTGGTACTGCAACTGCATGTGCTCCACACCGCTGCATTGTACACATCAGCCCTTCCTCCCTCTTTATGCACTGCTAACGTAGTCTCCTTATTGAAGCCTGACAAGGATCCCACGGCCCTGGGGTCTTACAGGCCTCTAGTGATTCTAAACACGGATTATAAAATTTTGGCAAAGGCCCTTGCTAACCGTCTTGCACCCTAGATGCCCTCCACGTAGATCAGAATGGATTCGTTCCGGTCCAGAACACCTCACTAAACCTCCGTCGCTACTTCAGAGTGGCAGAATATGCTCCTCTGGACTGGCCCTGCTCAGGCTGCCTGGTACTCGACCTCAAGAGAGCCTTCGACTCTCTAGAGTGGGACTATCTCTTTGCAGTGCTGTCCAGGTTTGGCATAGGCTCTTCCTTTATCAATATAGTCAAGCTCCTATATAAGCGGCCAACGATCCTTGTGAAAACAGAGCCCTATATTTCGGACTCCATTCCCGTGGGCCGGGGGACTCGTCAGGGCTGTCCGCTTTCCCCCCTCCTCTTCTCTCTAGCGGTAGAGCCCCTGGCGGCGTACATCCATGCACGAGTGGACATGGGTATCCCTCTAGGCGATGGTACTCATACAATTTCTTTATATGCGGACAACATCTTACTATATGCCAGAGATCCCCACTCCATCCCCTCATCGCTAGATTCAGCACTTTCACTATTTGCCACTGTCTCAGGACTGAGGGTCAATGCAGCGAAATCCATTCTCTTTCCGTTCTCATCGACCGCTTTAGACCCAGGGTTCTTACTGGGTGGGGTCCCAGTGGCGTGGTGTAACGACACCTTTCGATACTTAGGTGTCCGGATATATAGTAATGAAGCTAACCTATTTGACGGAAACATTACCAGGGCCACCTCCGCTATTTCCTCGCAGATGGATTTCCGGAAAACTCTCCCGCTGTCTATCTCTGGTTGAGTGGCCCTTACGAAGATGGTGATCCTCCCACGTCTTCTTTACTTTTTCACCTCCCTGCCTCTCAACCTCCCCCCCCTCCTACTTCAACAAGTTGGAAACAATGGTCAGGGACTTCTTGTGGGGAACGTCCCGACATAGGGTCTCTGTTAGGAAGCTTTATCTGCCAGCGGGCCAGGGTGGACTCGCGGTGCCTAATCTCGAGCACTATTATTTAGCCGCCCAGCTGCAATTGGTATCCAGATGGCTAGCCTTGCGTCACCTGTCAGATACGGCCACACTGCAACCACCAATGTCACTCCACACCCTACTTCACATGGTTCACCCCTGCACGAAGCCCAGGAAGCTGAGCCCCTTACTACTTTCTCTAGCATATAAATGTTACTGCAGAAGTCTATTTATCACACGTGACACCACACCGTATTCCCCGGCTATTCCCCTACTAGGAACACCAAGGGGAGGGTTACCTACCACGTCAGCGGAGTTGCGCAGCTGGGAAGCGGTGGACATTCGCGACACAGGGGACCTCTTCAGAGATGGCACCTTAATCCCACATGCGGAATTCGTTTCAGAGGAGGGTCTTCCCCCGGGACATTTCCTATTGCACCGCGCGCTCATAACTTCACTCTCATCTAGGTGGGGTAACTTAATGACAGAGCCTCCCACTCATCATTTGATTTAGTACTTGCATATCATGGGGGACGGGGGCCATTTGATAGGCTGGTTTGCATCGTCCCTCTGTCAACACATGGCGATCTCACTGGTCCCTCTAAAGCAACATTGGGAGGTCGACCTGGGACGTGCCCTTTCGGAGAAGGAATGGTTGGCAGTGCTAGGGGGCCCGACACACGTCCCTCGCAACCAACACTTTCGGCAGATTCAATACTTCATAGTAAACTGAGCATACCTCTCTCCTGACCAAATAAACAAGTATTTCCACCGCAATGACTCTGGCTTCACCAGATGCCATTTGCCTAACGCAGACCTACTGCACATGCTTTGGCATTGCCCTACCCTGGGAGAATACTGGGCTGACATAGCGTCCACTTTGGCCCGCTGCACCGAGCGCGATATCCCTTTTCAATGGGAGGTGTATATTCTGCACCTCTTTAAGAGGAGTAAGAAGAACAGGGTCACCTCACGATTCTTTGTCCTGGGCCTAGTTACAGCAAAACGCCTGATCACTAGGAGTTGGAAGGCGCCGGTGGCACCTCATGCACTGGCCTGGCGCCGCTCATTGCTCAATTGGGCCAGGGCGGAGGGTGTGGCCCTGCAGAGGGAAGACCAGCTGGGACTTTGCAAGTTTCCCCTAGCTAGTGGTTGGGGGTCTATTGTAAATGTCCTTCAGAAGCTAGTCATGCCCACTGAGGATATACAAGAAGAGACTGTAGCCTAGGCAGATCCTATGCCACAAATCACTGTCTCAAGCGCGATGTCTCAAGCGGGGGCAGTGTCCCTTAATCTAAACCCAGTCAGGCATACCATAGCAACCTCACGAACACTGCAAACAGATAAGCACCTGATGTAACACTTTGCGCCTATAGGTCACAGGTGGTTATCCCCTCCCATTCGTTATTTTGTCCTCATTATGTTGATCCCTACGCCCACTGTTCAGAGAAGCATTACACCACTCACAGATCAGCACTGAACTGCATAACATGATGGCGGACTACATGGTTACACCTTCATTCAGGTGACCTGTCGATATGGACCCCCTAACCCCTCATGCATGTCACTTTGAACACATACTATCTGATAGAGACATCTAATCGCAGATTCCTTAACTTTAGAATGTTCCCAGGCGTCAGTCTGGATCCGGAAAATTTTCAGCAGTACCTCTGCGCGCCGGGGGACGGCGTCGCATGGCTCCGTCCCGACGTCACCCACAGATATGACGTCAATGGAGCCATATAAGTACCTCCCGGCGCGCGGACGTCAGTTTTCTTGTTTTCCGCGTCTCAACGCGGATCCAGGAGAAGCTGTTCCTCTGGCCTGTTTTTGTTCAGGCCTTTTCGACGCCTTTTGGCGTCAGGGAACAGTGTGCGATGCCTTCGGGCGTCAAGCCATGTAAGACTTGTACATGGCAGATGTCGGTGACGGCTCCACACGAGATCTGCATGTGGTGCTTGGGAGAGCACCACGACTCCGAGGAGTGCGACGCCTGCCGGCAGTTGAAACCGAAGTCCCTGCGGGAACGTCGGATGAAGTTGTTGTCTGCCCGGATGTCCCGTTCGGAGTCCTTGCGCCGCCGGTCTCCATCTCGAGCCAAGGCTCCTGTTTGGGACAGATCGCTCAGTCGTTCCTGCGGACGTCGCTCGTCTGACGCAGGTAAGCACAAGAAGAAGTCACAGAGGTCATCGACCTCACATAGACGTGACATCGAGGCCCGCTGCTCTCGGTCTTCACCGGACACGGACCCCCAGGAGTCGACCACCACCTACCCTCCATTTCCTGGTGCTGGGGCGACTAGGACCCAGATGGAAGCCTATTCTCAGGCTTTACTGGCCATCTTTGGGTCACCCCCTCTCCCTGGCGTGCCTTCGGGCCCCACAAAAGGGGTAGGGACTCAGGTCGGGACTTCGCCGGCGGGTTCGCCCTCGGCGCCGATCGAGAACCCTGACTCCGGTTCCGGAGTCGCTGCGACATCGGGGCACGACCCGGAGGGGCATCCCAGTCTGACATCGGGCTTTCCTGTGGCGTCTCTGCACAGCCCTGTGAGGCTCTCTGCACCGACGCCGGATGCGGCTGCAGTGCGGAGCTCGACTCCGAGTCGATGCCGTTCCTCTCCACAGTTCCCCATCTCGGTGGAGGTTGAGTCGACACCGGCCCGACGCCGGGCAGACGAGTCTTCGGTGGTCGTCGACGTCGAGGCGACGCCGGTGCCGTCCACTGCTATTCTTGAAGAGGATGAGGCCTCTGAGGGTTCCCCTCCACCAGGGTTGTTTCGATGCTCCTTGGAGCAGGTGCCCATGGGGCACTGGCAGGCCTTTGGTCGTCCTCGGGCTGTGGAGCCTCTACATTTGGGTGGACGGGTTAGCCTACAACCGTCCCCTACAGATGGCTTATTGTCGCCACCTAGAATGGCTACAGATGCGAGTGCGGCATTTGCGAGGGCTGTTCGCAAGGCTGCAGATATCTTACAGATGCAGCCTCCCTCAGTCTCTCTGCCTTCTGATCCCTTGTTGGATCTACTCCACCAGGACACTGTGGAGGTGGAGCCCTTGCTGCCCTTTTGCTGGTCATTATATGACACTCTTCTTGGGGCTTGGGGAAGGCCCACATCGGGGGACCCTGTGGATCGTGCTATTGCACATCGTCGTCGCCCGGCTCCAGATGACCCGGTCTGTTTGTCCCTCCATCCTAGGGCTCAAGGGCTGGTAGTCCAGGCAGCTTCAGTCTCGCTACCCTCCTTCCCTCCTCCGCTGCGTCCTCCCTCTAGGGAGTCTCGCTGGTTGGAGTTGTGTGGCCGCCATGTCTTTGCGTCCACTAGCTCGGGCCTTCGGTCCCTGAACACGTCTTGCGTGTTTGCACGAGCTACTTTTGCCCTTTGGGACTCAGTCGAGCGTCTCCTTCCTTCTCTTCCAGAGTGCCCTCGAGCTGACCTGGTTCGGCTAGTTCATGATAGTCAGGAAATGGCACAGTTTTCCATTCGGTCGGCCATGGACACTACTGACTCTGTGGGTCGGGCTATGGCCAGGTCATTTGGTCTGCGTCGCCATGCCTGGTTGCGCGATGGCAGTTTCCCTGAAAATGTTCAGGAACGTCTTAGGGATCTGCCCTTTGATGGGGTAAGTCTTTTTGACAGTCACGCTGACTCAGCAGTTCAGCGCCTCATGTCTGGGTTCCCATGATTTCCATGGTTTATAGTCCTCATTGCGGACTTTTAATTTAGTTTGCAGTATTGTCACTGTTTTTCTGGTATCCGTCTATAGGTTCAAGACGTTATTTCCTGGACAGACTGTATGGCTAATCATCTGGTTTTTTTTGCCCTTATTTGGTACAGCTAGCCAACTGTTTTTGCATTTCTTTTTTGAGTCCTCTGTGTACGAGGTCGTCTCAAGAGGTTTCCCTTACTTTTCATAGGGATGTGACATACCCTATGTGGGGTATTTGTTGGCTATGACATAGCTGCTCTTCCTAGCACGGGAAGTTTCGAAGGCTCCACGGAGACTTCTTAGGATGGTTGTCTTCTGTCCCTTTTGGGAATTGTCCTATGGGTCATACTGTAGGCTTCTCACTTTGTTCCGCTCTTCCTACTGTGTGGGACGTCCCATCTGGTGAGACCCACCTCTCTCCTGGAGCTAATGCGTTATCATCTACAGTTGGTCCGTAGCACTCTCCTGCCTCTGTGGATGCAGACTTCTCCTGGGTATTGTGGGGTTTCTGCCACGCCTGGTTCACCCCGGCATGTTCACGTCTTCATTTCTTGCCTTTGGCTGTTCTTTCGGCTTTTCGCTGTACTCTTTTTGCCTACGTCGCAAGTGTCCCTTGTGGGCATGTTGTTCTGTTCCATTCCGGGACGGTTTCTTTCTGTGTTTTGTGCGGAGACGACATGTGAGTACACACTGGGTATGTTTGCTGTCACTGGGTGTCTGCGGTATACCTTGTGCCACTGGCTTGGCTATGTTCTATTCTGGTGATATTGTCTACTCTTCAGTCCCTGGTGTGGGGAAGTGCTTAGGTCTTCTCTCATGGCTCAGACCCTGACTGGTTTTTGCCTATGGGCAGTGGAGTCTACGTCAGACGCGTCTCTGCTGCACGTTGCATGGTGCCCTATTTCTCTGTGCACTTTCCAGGTAGGGGCTCAAGTCCCTCTGCTCATTGCAGCGCAAGGGCTCAGGTACTTCTGCTCCTGGCCTCTGCTCATGTTATTGGTGGAAGTATTCTTCTTCAGGATACTCATTGTCCTTATGCAGTGTCTGTATATGGTTATAAATACATTCTTCGGACACTCTGTGTATGTGTATTACTAACTCATTCCTCGTTTGTGTAGTGGTTGGTATTCCCGCCTTTCACGAGGGAGACCAGGTTTCCTTCACGTCGGGGATGATGTCGCTTTTTAAGTGTCTTGACATTGTTATGTCCTGCTATACTTCGCAACAGCGCTGTTGATACCTATTATGCGGCCTCCTATTATCTAGGGCATGCTCTTTGAGATCCCCTTGTCTTTCATTGTCTCTCTCTCTCTGTCTCTCTCTCTCTCTCTCTATCATGGGAGCGAGCCTTATGTGTGTGCCCGGCTTTTGCCGGTATCCTTTCTCCTTTGTACCTTTGGGTACATTTGGCTGGTTGACTACCTGGTGATGCGCCCGTCTCTCTCTGCTGATGCATATGTGCTGTTGATGCTACATTTCATTGGGCTTTCAGATATGTGTGGTGTAGTTCTCACGGTATACACTTTCTGCTTATGTGTATCCCTGTCATCCACATATATATATATCTTGGTAGTCATGGTTTTGTATATCTCTGCATGGTGACATTGGCCCCTCACATGTCATTTTTGGCATCCACTGTGGTGCATGCTCAGTTTGTATGCTCTGACTCTGTTTTGCCCCTTCTCTGGGACTCTGTCTTTTGCAGTCGATATGCTGATGTATTCTTCTCAATGTGTTTGGTGTTGTTGATCTATAGTTGTAATTCAATGTTTTAATGATTGAAAAAGATTTAAACAAAAAAACAAAAAAAAACAGGAAATGGCCCAAAATGCAATATGGATACATCACATTTTTCCACTCAAAGCTGTCTCCTTTTTTGGAAAGTGGGTAGCTATGGACTTTGATGCCTGGCTCAGCTGGCACCTAAGGAAACCTAAGATACCTGTACATTTTTTAAAACTAGACACCTGGGGTAGTCCAAGGTGGTGTTCCTCACAGGGTGGTGGGCTTTGAGAGCCTTGCTAGGATCCCTCTACGTTTCTTACCCACTGTGACACGACAAGAATAAGGCGGAGCCAAGGTTTTCTGCAATGATGTGATGCTTTTATTCTTTTCTCTTTTTCCTCTTCTATAGAGTTTTATATTTCTCAATTACATCAAAGAGTTATCGTCACTCCTCTCTTTCTCTCCTCTTCTGTTCTCCTGTTCGCTGCTTGATATGCCACTGTAGCTCACCTGCTAACAGGGGAGCGATATACTGATCCCACCTTTCAGGAGGCGAGGAGACAGTAGTGGCCACCCGCTCAAAGTTAGTAAAGAAATAATCCGGGTCTTCCCCCGGTTGGAGTTTTTGCAGTACCGAACTTGGTACTTTAGGGTGCACTCTGGTATTGGCTATAGTGTACGTCAGTCTTTGAATGGCAGTATCTTGTATCACCTGATTATTGCTTATCACCCCAGCCTGGGTCTGAAGAGCTTCTTCGAGAGGTTCACGGTCCTTTTGAGGAGCGGTTGCTTGACCCTCCACAACCAGTTGTAAATGTCTCTGGCCTTCGGCCAACTGCTTGACCA
Organism: Calotriton arnoldi; assembly: GCA_963921515.1. Classification (NCBI taxonomy): domain Eukaryota; kingdom Metazoa; phylum Chordata; class Amphibia; order Caudata; family Salamandridae; genus Calotriton; species Calotriton arnoldi. Next base: position 2,620,338 of record CAWUFW010000711.1, on the reverse strand, counting down.
TGTCGGTCATGGTTAGGGGGTGGGTCATCCTCTTGTCCTGTCAGGAAGCACACTATCCCACTTCTGACACCACTGTGACAGGACAAGAATAAGGCGGTGCCAAGGTATTCTGCACTGATGTGATGCTTTTATTCTTTTCTCGTTTTCCTCTTCTATAGTGTTTTATATTTCTCAATTACATCAAAGAGTTATCGTCACTCCTCTCCTTCTCTCGTCTTCTGTTTGTCGTGGCCGAAACTCCTCATGATCGCACGTTGCAAAATTTGGTCCACCTCTCGACACCACCACGGTCTGACTATGTGTACACAGACTCCATGGAGTGGTCAAGCGGGGGAAGGGAAGGAAGGGGACAGCGTGGAGGGAGACCTGTGAAGAAGACAACAATAGGTGTAACTAGTGATATAACCTATAGCAGCTTCCGTCTTACTCTAACTCTCAGGGATAGTAGTGATGAACCTGAAGAGTTATACCTGTAAAGAAAGATAAAGCCTCCTCTTCAATTCTGCGATTCAATAAGTTCAGATATTGGATTTCAGCTAAATCTGGAGGTGACACATAATAATCAACATTATTCCTTTAGTCGACACAATGCATCGCTACTGAGGGCTCACAGAACATACAAACGACATACCCCTTTTCGCAGAGACAGGGGTGTGGAAGAGCCGTCCTCCTGCTCACTCTCTATACCCCTGTTTCTAGACACATAAAGAAACAGGCGTAACTAATAAGACATAGTAGGAAGCACACCATAATGTTCAGGGCTTGAAGACTTGTCCTCTAATCAATACGTCTTGAGCAGAGGAGTAAGGTCGTCGGTAAATCACCAGATACCGGGAGTGCACTGCACCGTCACACACTCACACTCGAGAACATGCACCCTCTTCTAGGAAAGCGTAACCCCACTTTAGAAGAAACGACCTGAACAATCAAAATGCAAAGCCCACAGCTCCGGGCAGGAAACCAAAGTTAAAGTAATGCGATTTGTAAATCAATCGCCAGTTCAGGGCTAGGAACTAGGTTGGTTTTCCCCGCATGAACCGAATGGTTCGCCAACGCGAGAAAACCTCCTGTGTTAGTTTTTTCCCCAACGGGAATATTTCCAGAATGCACAACACCCGACAAGAGGGAGGGCTTGGCTGCAAGGTTGCTCTGCAAGGAACTTGAAGTGAGTTCCACCAACGGAGCAACTGACCGAAGCAGCGTGATTACCCCCACAGTCGCCACCACAAGGAAAGGAGCCGACTGTTTTGAGGAGAATAAGTCAAGGTTGTTTGGTGCTCGAAGCACCCTTACCCGCCTCCTTCTTCACAGCAGCTCGAAGAATAAAGTAATCGGCGTCTCACCGAGGCTCAGCGCGTCCTTTGAAGGGAACGCCTCAGACACGGGCTGACGTCATTGACGTCAGAACCGTGGAGGCTCATGGGTTTTGTAGTTTCCAATCCTAATGTCGCTTTCTAGGCTGTAGCTGCAGTGTTCTTCTGCTCCCCTTTGCATGAGACGCAACAGAACATCCCTCTCCCGAAGAACACTGACAGAGACATGGTTTCTTCGGGAAGCGCTTATGGAATGAAGCGACGTAGCGCGGAGCACGCACCCCTGACGCTGGCTCCCAGGTGTTCTCTTCGTCCCCATATCCTTTCCAGGCAAGCAAGTACCATAACCTGGTTCTGTGTATTTTGGAATCTAGGATACCCCTCACCTCATGTTCCAGATCCTCGTCTACCAACACCGGAGACGGACCCTGATTGGCAGCTGAACGAGAGGGTTTAAGAAGAGAAACATGAAAGGACGGATGTATTCTCAGGGAGGAGGGCAACGCCAGCCTGACCGCGACTGGATTGATGAGCTTCACCACCTTATAGGGACCGATGTATTTGGGGTTAAAAATGCTGCGTCTCTTGAACCTAATATTCCTCGTGGAAAGCCACACATAATCCCCCACTCTATAGACGGGACCCAAACGCCTGTGTTTGTCTGCGTAAGCCTTGTACCTTTCCTTGGCCTCCCCCACCCATTTTTGTGTTTCTTTCAGTGTGTTCTGTATGTGAAGCACTCTCTCCCTAACCCCTGGTAGGGACTCGGACTTCACTGGATGTACAAGGGGACTAAACCTAGGGTGGAACCCATAAGTGCAAAAGAACGGTGAGTTTTTCGTAGAACTGTGTACAGCACTGTTGTAGGCAATCTCAGCCAACCATAGTATGTCTACCCAGGCTTCAGTGGTGTTGTCCACATAACACCGTAGGTACTGCTTTAAGGACTGATTCACCCTTTCTGTTTGGCCGTCCGTTTGAGGGTGAAAACTTGTGGACAAACTGGGCGTTATCTTGAGGGCTGCACACCAAGCCTTCCAGAACTTGGCAGTGAACTGAGACCCACGGTCCGAAACCACCACTTGCGGAAGCCCATGCAGCCGTACCACATGTACCAACAACAGTTGCGCTAACTGACCTGCAGTGGGCAAAGATTTGCAGGCGATGAAATGGGCCAGTTTAGTAAGGTAGTCCACCACAACCAGGATTGTCGTGTATCCTTTATCTGCTGGCATCCCCACGATGAAGTCCATGGATATGCTTTCCCACGGCTGGTCTGGGGTGGGTAACGGTTGTAGCAGTCCTGCCTGTCTGGCATGCGAGGTCTTCATCTGGTTACATGTCACACACTCCGTGACCCAAGTACGGACGTCAGTTTTTAGGGAGGGCCACCAAAACTGACGCAACAGTCTCTCAGCGGTTTTTTCCATGCCGTTGTGTCCAGCACTGGGAAGGGTATGACACCAGGCGAAAACCTTTTTTCGAAGTGAAGGGATTGGGACCAACAGCTGTTTTCCTCGTATTGGTAGGCCCTCTCTTAGTTCCCACTCTGGGTGTTTTGCCAGCCATGTCTTCCATTCTTTGGTACGGACCTTCTGCGCAATGCTTTTGAGAAAGGGCTCCGTTACAGTAGCACATAGAACATGTTGAGGATCGATAATGGCCTTCTCTGCCTGTTCCTCCAATGGTTGAGCGTTTGTTTGACGAGTTAATGCGTCGGCTTTCTTGTTGTCTTTTCCTGGTCGATAGGTAACCAGAAAGTTGTATTCGGCGAAGAACAGCGTCCATCTTAGTTGCCTGGGGGAGAGATGACGTGCTGCCGTCATGAACTGTAGGTTCCGATGGTCCGTATAAACCGTGATGACGTGTTTTGCTCCTTTGAGAAAATGCCGCCACTCTTGGAAGGCGTCTTTAATAGCCAGGAGTTCTTTTTCGGCTATGGTATAGTTGCGCTCTGCAGCGTTGAGTTTTCGTGACCGATAAGCCACCGGATGTAATTGTCCCGTATCGGAATGGCGTTGGGATAACACCGTTCCCACTGCGTGATCAGACGCATCAGCCTCCACGATATAAGGATGATCAGGATCAGCGTGCACCAGGACTGGAGCGGAAACAAACGCCTCCTTCAAAGCCTCAAACCCCTTTTGTGTCTCCTTAGTCCACACAAAGGGAACCTTCTTATGTAACAGACGTGTTAACGGAGAAGCCAGGGATGAAAAGTGGCTGATGAAGCGGCGATAGAAATTGGCAAAGCCAAGAAAACACTGAATGTCTCTGACATTTGCTGGAGTGGGCCATTCTTTTACTGCTGTTATTTTCCTTTCAGCCATTTCTTGTCCCCTAGGAGTTAGCATCACACCTAGAAATTCCACTGTGGTAACTCCAAACTCGCATTTACTGATCTTACAGTAAAGCTGGTGTTCCTGCAGGGTACGTAGAATAGTTCGTACATGATCGGTGTGGCTCTCAATGGTAGGTGAATAGATAAGAATGTCATCGATATACACCACGACGAAATGGTCCAGATATTCGCGCAGGACGTCGTTCAGAAAAAACTGGAAGGCGGCAGGCGCGTTACACAACCCAAAAGGCATGACAAGATATTCGTATAAGCCGTAACGCGTCTTGAAAGCCGTCTTCCACTCATCTCCCTTGCGCATCCGCACCAGATGGTAGGCCCCTTTTAAATCCAACCGTGTGTATATGACAGCCTTTTTCACCTGTTCCAGTAAGACCGGTATCAGAGGTAAGGGATACCGGTTCTTTATCATGATGGCATTCAAGGCCCTGAAGTCTATGCAGGCACGCAAGTCGCCGTTGGCTTTGGGAATAAAAAACAGTGGGGAAGCTGCGGGAGACATGGAATTACGGATGAACCCCAGCGCTAAATATTTATCTAGATATGCCCGCAAGTGTATGTTCTCTGGTTCAGTTAAGGCGTATACCCTTCCTGTGGGAATAACCGCCCCTGGTACCAGCTCAATCTGGCAGTCGTACTGCCTATGAGGAGGGAGTACCTCGGCCTTGACGTCGTTAAATACATCGGCAAACTCCAGATATTCACGGGGTAGTGTGACCGGATGTTCTGCTGCAGTGGCGATGTGGTGACGTTCTGCCAACACCCGAGCCGGGTTGAGTTCCTGAGGAACGCAATGGGTAGAACAGTAAACAGAGGTGAATTGTATTGTCTTTTCCACCCAATCCACGTGAGGGTTGTGTAATTTCAACCAGGGTAACCCCAAGATGATCCTGTATTGGGGCGCTTGTATGACGTTGAAGATGAGCCTTTCTTCGTGCTTCCTGCCTTGACGTACTTCCATGGCCTCGGTTTGGAGCCGAATAGGACCAGCTTCTAAGCATCTCCCATCCACAGCAAACACGATTTCCTGTGTGTCTTTTTCTTGTAGAACTAACCCTAGGGATATGGCCTGTTCCTTGTCCATAAAGCACCCAGTGGCGCCAGAGTCCAACATGGCTGAGACTGGACACCATTCCCCTCTTACCAACAGGGAAAGTTCTATAAAGAAGTGGTTAGTACACGGGGTGCCTTCCGTCAAAGAAGGGATGTATGTTTTGCTTGAGGGATTCCCTTCCTTTATCCTCAAGCCCAGTCGTTTCCCGCCGCACCCTCAGAAGTGGCTGCCAATTGTTTGCGGGGTTCCGTGCGTGGGTACCTTGTTCTCAGGGAACACTCCTTGATGAAGTGACCTTTCTTACCACAGTAAATACACAGGCCCTTCTTACGCCTGTATTCCCTTTCTTCATGGGTAAGAGTGGAACGGACTGCTCCTATTTCCATCGGCTCGGATTTGTGTGCAGGCGGGGTGTCATAAGTTTTAGGTTGGTCCATTCGCCAGGTGGTTCGATCCCTTAGTTTGTTTTCCCCTCGTCTCTCACCGAGGCGATGATCCAAACGAAGAACCAATCTGATCAGATCTTCGCAGGTCACAGGTTGTGGTTCTATTTGAGCCAAAACATCTTTCATTTCTTCTCGAAGGCCCCTATGAAAGATGGCGGCCTGTTTAGCCTCAGGCCATTCGGTCTCGGTGACTAGCCGGCGGAAGTCGTTGAGGTACGCTATGAGATCACTGTTCCCCTGTCGTAGCTCCAACAGGTCTTTGTCGGCCGAGAGGGTAGCCATCCTCCGATTGAATGTTCTCTCGAAATCCTGGAGGAAGGAATCCCAATCATGAAGCATTGGATCGTTCTTCTTTACGAGGGGTACCGCCCATTGAGCTGCGTCCCCAGCTAAATAAGAAATCAGGAAGGCTACCCTTGCATGGTTAGTGGTAAAGGCTTTAGGTTTACACGAGAAATGCAGGAGTACTTGTGTGAGAAAGACCTGTACCTTACTGCTCTCCCCATGGAACCTCTCGGGGTGGCTAAAGGAACAGGGATAGGTATCTCCACCACCAGAGGGGGGGAAGGAGGCGCTAAAGATGTGCCTGCACTAAAGGGATTTCTCTGCAGTCTGTCAACCGCGGCCTGTAGGGTAGCGGTTTCTGCCCTGGAGGTTGCTAGTTCGACTTGTACTGCGTGTAATGCCGCGATCACATCGTCTAGGGTGGCCATCATGAATGTACGACCGGGAGGAATACAATCCTTGGGCCGATTACTCTGTCGTGGCCGAAACTCCTCAGGATCGCACGTTGCAAAATTTGGTCCACCTCTCGACACCACCACGGTCTGACTATGTGTACACAGACTCCATGGAGTGGTCAAGCGGGGGAAGGGAAGGAAGGGGACAGCGTGGAGGGAGACCTGTGAAGAAAACAACAATAGGTGTAACTAGTGATATAACCTATAACAGCTTCCGTCTTACTCTAACTCTCAGGGATAGTAGTGATGAACCTGAAGAGTTATACCTGTAAAGAAAGATAAAGCCTCCTCTTCAATTCTGCGATTCAATAAGTTCAGATATTGGATTTCAGCTAAATCTGGAGGTGACACATAATAATCAACATTATTCCTTTAGTCGACACAATGCATCGCTACTGAGGGCTCACAGAACATAAAACGACATACCCCTTAGTTACTCCTTTTCGCAGAGACGGGTGTGGAAGAGCCGTCCTCCTGCTCACTCTCTATACCCCTGTTTCTAGACACATAAAGAAACAGGCGTAACTAATAAGACATAGTAGGAAGCACACCATAATGTTCAGGGCTTGAAGACTTGTCCTCTAATCAATACGTCTTGAGCAGAGGAGTAAGGTCGTCGGTAAATCACCAGATACCAGGAGTGCACTGCACCGTCACACACTCACACTCGAGAACATGCACCCTCTTCTAGGAAAGCGTAACCCCACTTTAGAAGAAACGACCTGAACAATCAAAATGCAAAGCCCACAGCTCCGGGCAGGAAACCAAAGTTAAAGTAATGCGATTTGTAAATCAATCGCCAGTTCAGGGCTAGGAACTAGGTTGGTTTTCCCCGCATGAACCGAATGGTTCGCCAACGCGAGAAAACCTCTTGTGTTAGTTTTTTCCCCAACGGGAATATTTCCAGAATGCACAACACCCGACAAGAGGGAGGGCTTGGCTGCAAGGTTGCTCTGCAAGGAACTTGAAGTGAGTTCCACCAACGGAGCAACTGACCGAAGCAGCGTGATTACCCCCACAGTCGCCACCACAAGGAAAGGAGCCCACTGTTTTGAGGAGAATAAGTCAAGGTTGTTTGGTGCTCGAAGCACCCTTACCCGCCTCCTTCTTCACAGCAGCTCGAAGAATAAAGTAATCGGCGTCTCACCGAGGCTCAGCGCGTCCTTTGAAGGGAACGCCTCAGACACGCGCTGACGTCATTGACGTCAGAACCGTGGAGGCTCATGGGTTTTGTAGTTTCCAATCCTAATGTCGCTTTCTAGGCTGTAGCTGCAGTGTTCTTCTGCTCCCCTTTGCGTGAGACGCAACACTGTTCTCCTGTTCTTCGCCTCCGCTGCCCTCGGGAAACATAAACGGTATGTGGTAGTTAGCAATCTATCCTTCTCTGTTATAGTCCCCCCCACCAGTCACCTCACGTGTCTTGAGTAGTTCACCAAGTCTATACTCTATACCCTTCTTTAGTAACCCAGGGGTGGCGTATCATAAGTGTAGGGGTGAATGAAAAAAAGGGGAAGAAAACATTGGGATTTGGCTCTATTCCCTTTCCGTGTCTTCCACCATCCGGGTTTGTTCAAGTACAGAACACAGAACCCATAAGACGAGTCCCACACGTCGTAATAGCTCCCCCTTAGCCAATACTTGCCTTGAGCCGTGACTCACGACCGGAGTCACGACATCCACGCCCGTCACGCCTTCCCTCGGGTTCTTTCCAGCACAGCCCATATTCTTGTCTTCTCCTCCCGCTCCGGGCTCTGCTCCCGCGATGATTGCTCCGTCCATCGCGTCATCCTCGGACTTCCTGCCGTCTTCCTCTGCTGTTCTCGATCCTCTTTCGTTCTCCTTCTCGATCTCCTCTCCTCTTGATGTGTCTCTCCTCTCCTCACCGTCTGTAAATCCGTCCGGCTCCTCCGCTCCCGTCACATCTGCTTCCGGGCCATGACCTCCAGGACCGCTAAAGTGTGTCTCTCGCGTGCCCCGGGGTGCCTTCCAGCTGGTCCCTCGCTTCTCCTATCACACCCACAATGCCCTAAACCTCAATTTTTTCCTGAAATCGCACATTTTCCTTACATATCTGCGAAGGAAACTTCCGGAAGCCGCAGGAATCCACACAATTCCTACCACCCAGCGTTACCACAAATTGTGGCGATATAAACTCTTCACCACTAGTGCCCGCGACAGGAACTGATCAAACCAAGGTCAGTGGAAGCTCTTGCTAGCACCTTACCCTGGTTGTCTAGTTTACAAAACTGTCTCTGGTTTGGTAGGATTCCAAAGGGTGGCGGCTGAGCATGGCCTCAAATACCGCAGCTACCCCTGTTGCTGATCTCTCCACATAGCACTTAAGGGCCTCTTGTATCAAAGTTTCTTAGCTCACCCACACACGTGAGGTACCATTTTTATCAGGAGACTTGTGGGGAATGCTGTGTGGTAGGAAATCTGTGGCTCCCCTCTGATTCCAGACGTTCTCCTCACAGAAATATAGGAAAATGGCTGTGGGTAAGAAAATGGTGTGGGGGCATGGTAGCACACCACCCTGGACTCCCCCCGATTGCCTAGTTTTCAGAACTATATGGGTCTGGTAGGTTTTACAGGTGGCAGCCTACCCAAGCCCAAAAAGTGTATTTGTTCACCATTGCAAGTTGAACTATTTTGGGGTTTAGCCACACTCTCTTGGCCCATATGTAAATGCATTACCCAAAAGAATCAAATATCCTCTCACTTGCCATTGAGGTGGGATGATTTAGTACGCAGTGTAGCAGAAAGACTGTTGAGGTGTATGGGGTGATTGTGGGGCCTAACGTTAGGATGGGCAATACCCAACCCATTATTTTATTTAAAAATATATATTCCTGTCATATACAGTGGGCCATACAGTGAGCTTTCTGTCCACCAGGGGCAAATTGGGGGCAAACCTCCAGTCTGCCCCTGGGGGAGTGGAAGAGACCAGTCTGCCCTTTTTAGGGTGGAGTGTGGCCAATGCCAGAGTGCAACACCCGCACCACTTTCTTTTGCCCCACAGGCAAAATCCCTGGTGTCAGTTGGATTTTTACCCCCAGGGGGCATGTTTGGGGCAACCTCCCCAGTTGGGACCAGCCTTCTATCTGCCTCTAAGGGACAGAATAACACTATTGACCCCACTGGGGCAGAGATATGGCTCAATGCCAGGGTAAGCCGAACCCATTCTTTTTATTTATTTTGGTACCATTTTGAAATCCCCAGTGTCGAGGGGGCGTGGTCTGGCCACAAAGGAAGATGGCCGCCTGAACGTGCAGCTCCGCTTCGGAACGGACTCCTGACGGAGGTGGCGCTCTCCACAGCACAGCCAGGACCACCAAATCGACGGATATGAAGACCCTATTGCAGCGCCATCATTGTGGCTGAATTTCGTGACCGAATGACCCTTTTTAGGGTTCATTCTGACTGAAAGAAATTCTACCCCAGCAGGCACATACTGGGCCTTCTGACGCAGCAAAGCCTCGGCTCTTGCGTAGTTAGCGCGCCGGACCTGCTGCCTTCCTGAGCGGTTATTAACATCGCGCATGGCGGAAATGTGACTGCATCATCCTTGGTTCCAGTAACACTAAAGTGGTAAGAAATACCAACGCCTTCTAAAAGAATTTAACACAAAATCTCTTCAATTGTCATTTGGAAACCTCGTTAAGGAAGAATCAGAGAACAGCGCTTTCAAGTGTATTAATACCTCCAGTATCTCCGGAAGTCCCTTATTTTTGCAGAATGTGCCAAGTAAGACTGGCGCAGTGGTTTGAAGTTATTATACATGATATCTCAACATTACGAAGTCTGTAGTTGAAACCATTAGTCACTGCTCGCTTATAATGTTTTCCTGAAATTTTATGAGGAGTTTCATTTGACTGTGATTATTCTGTTCTTCATATGAGGTGAATTTCTACACGTTTCTTCACATTCCATTGTGATTCCGTTTTTGCTGACTTTTGCTATATAATGTGAGAGGAAACTTTTTGCGACGCATCACGCGCCAAGCGCTTAACGACTTGCATATTATGACAGCCTTACACTGATCCTTCAAGGGGCTTTTCATAATCTTGATTACAATGTAGTAAACAAACAGAACTCTTTCCTCACAGCTCTGAACTGTTACCCATATATGCTGATATTGTTTTAATAGCTTTTTGACGCACAATGTGAGGGAGAAATTTCTGCACTATATTGCTTGACAAATATCAAATACCTTGAATAACCTGTCAGCCTTGCACCATATTTTCAAGAGTTTTTTTTCCAAATATTGGGTACAACACCATATATACCAGGATACTTTCGACTCTGCTATTAGTCAGGGCCTGCTACGTTCATTTTGCAAGCACCTCGTAAATAAAATGTGGTAAATGCAATATATCATTTTGCATTACCGTTGTTGTACTGGTTAAAATAACTCCTACCATAATTGTGATAAAACCTCAACGCTGCAATATTACTTTTAATTGATTCAGGTAATTCTGCATATAACTCTGTGAAGAATATTGGTCTAAAGGAGGTCATACTTTATCAAACAGTAAGTGCTATAATTAACTGCATCTGAGAGACAACCGCTCTCGTAAGTGACTGTTTCCCGCCACATTTTTTGTAAACTTGTTCTTAAGTGCTTTCTTGGTTCACTGAATAAGACGTCGATTTACGGATGTCTAATCACAAGAACGGGAACAAAAACTCCAAGCAACCTCTTCTGACAGAAGTTCATAAACAATCACGCATTATGTCCACGAAAGGTCCACCTTCACCATCTTCTCATTCATCTCTACTTACCTCAACAGCAATATCAGGGGCAACTATGGAGCGCATCTTACAAGAAATTTCGACAATTAGTCGCCGTTTGACAGATATGGACGCTAACATTTCTTCTCTTACGGCAGAAACCAAATCAATTAGAGCAGATTTCGTACAATTTCATAATAAAACGGAAGGGTTGGACCAAAGATTAACAGTAGTAGAAAGCAGACTTGATTCAATACAAAGCAGAGATCAAGACCTTTTGCTTCTTCGAAGCAAGCTTGTTGACTTAGAAGATCGCAATAGACGAGATAATATTCGTTTTTTCGGTTTTCCAGAAAAAGTTGAAGGCCAGAATGCTCGAACTTTCTTATGCAATGTCCTCCCCAAGCTACTTGGTACTACTTTTGATCCGTTACTGGAAATCCAACGTGCTCATCGTATTGTTCCTCCACGACGAGACTCGGATCCTCGTCCAAGACCTCTAATTGCCTGCTTCTTAAGACATGAACAAGTAAGACAGATCTTAACGCTGGCACGTACGCAAGGCTTGTACATTTATGATGGTCATAAAATTCGCATGGCAGCTGACTTCTCGAGAGAAACCAATGAAAAAAGAAAAGCATTCTTATCTATGAGACCACAACTAAGGAAGATGGATATCAAATATGGATTATTTGACCCAGCTTGTTTCCATATCACCAAAAACGGAGAATCAAAAGACTTTTATAATCCTGAAGACCTCCAACACTTCCTAGACAACATGTCAATTCAGGACATAGATATACAGCATACTTCTCTCGATCAGTCTATCCACAGTTCTAAACATCCTCAACAGCTGCTAAATAGTAGACATCGCAACACTGGTGAAGCTCGTAATCGTGGCAGGGACATTGAACGAATATTCCGTACGCATGAGGACAAAACATCTGCCTGGCAGACAGTAACCACCTTTACACAAGACCGGCATAGAGATAAGTCTAGATCTCCCTTAAAATCTGCCTCAGATGGAGAATAGGCATTGATGATATCTACTTTTATCACAGATATGATCTGTCACTATCCTCTTTACGGATATTTTCAAGTTTCTTAAAGCCAAGCTAACATATAATTCTTATGCTTTGCAGGTAATTAGATTTTACAACTTGGATAGATGAGTGTTATCCACATTCATTATGTTTTAGATAGTATTTGAACTTATAAATGTATTTACATTAATGTTATATTTAAGGCCTTTAATAGAGGAACTTTTTACTGTGCATTACTTACAGTTCTACATTATACCTATCATCTATTTTATTTGATGAAGAAAGTTTTAAAGGTTTTGTTGTTTTACCCTTCTATATATCAGATTCTTATTCATTTATGTATTGCTAATGTTATATATCAGATAACACTTCTATTTATAATCGTTTCTAAGTCTATATTATCAAATGCGATTTTATAATATGAAATGTAATACTTATGGCTGAATACTCTTAGCAATTTGTTTTAATTTCTTGAATTTTTACTTATGCATTTTTTGATTTTATGCTTGTTATAATGTATATGTATGCTTTTTACTGGCATTAGTCTTCCCTCCCTAATAGTTAATATCATATACACTTGGGTCTTCGAATTTCCACTCTCCTCAAAATCTTCTCCTATATGGTCCTGGTTAGGATTCTACTCTCCTGAGGGGGTTTGTACCCGAGGCGGTGCTCTAGTGAGCCCAGACCCGCTGTTAAAAGTTAGAGGTAACAGAGTTTTATAGTTTTACTTTTCTTTTATACATATTCTTTCTGTAGGAATATTTTTATACTATTTCCTCACACCAAGTTTTGATATCCTTTGCTTGACTTCAAAAGTACTGAATTATCTTTTTCTTTATTTTCTTTCATATTCTTGATTGAACGCATTCATTCTTCTACAGTTGTCTATTGCTCATCAACTCCATACAAAAACACCGATACATATATAGGCATGGCTAATACTCGTCCTTTACGTGTCATAAAATGGAATGTTCATGGTCTAACGCATTATATCAAAAGGAAAAAAGTACTTTCTTATTTGCAATCGAAAAAAGTAGATGTGGCTCTACTCCAAGAAAGACATCTTGATGCACTAGAATCCGGTAAACTATGCAGAGAATGGGTAGGAAAGGTGTTCCACAGCAGTGTCTATAGTGGACAGTCTACAACCACAGGTCCCATCCGTAAATGTGGCGTGGCAATTCTTATTCGTAAATCTTTGCCATTTACGATATCAAAAACATGGGAGAATCCAGATGGAAGGTACGTGTTAATCAAGTTCCTTATTGGAGAAACTCATTTTTGTGTAGGATCTGTCTATGCTCCGACAGGAGCGAAAAAATCATTTCTTCTTCATTTGAACCGTTTATTATCAGAGATAAATGCTTCACAATATCTCATAGGAGGAGATTGGAATCTGACAAGAGACCCGGTTTTGGATAGAACAGGTCCTTTTGATAAAAATAACGCACCAGATAGAGCCCTTTTGAGTGATATTATGGAAGACAATGGTCTGATAGATCATTGGCGTCTTTCCCATCCGACTGATTCTGAATACACATTTACGTCTCCCACGCATGGAACTCTTTCACGACTTGATTATTTTTTAATGTCTCAAAAAGTAGTTCAGCTAGTGCAAGAGTCTCATATATTAGAAGCCTCAATATCTGACCACTCCTCGGTTCTCTTATCCCTACAAACAGGATTGGCTAAACCAGGGTGCAAACCTTGGCGGATGAATATACAACGTCATAAAACTCCTAAGGGTAAGTTACAGTTGCGAGAACATCTTCAAAATTACCTTTCTATTAATCAAGGATCTGTAGACTCAGGTAGAATCTTATGGGCTGCAGCCAAAGCTACTATCCGGGGCCAACTTATGAAGGATGCAGCAATGGCTAATAAACAAAATGCTATTCGGCAGAAAGATTTGGAACATGATATTGAGACATTTACACGATTATATACTACAAAACCTACTTTACAACATCGCAAATCATTAGAGCAAGCTCGTATGGCACTCAACAGCCTCTTTACTTCCAAAGCTGAATACGCTCTACAAAAAATGAAGGGGAGACATTATGAGCAGGGTGAAAAGGTGGGAAGGCTATTAGCGGCTCAGTTGCGACAAAGGGAGGCTACCATGGCTATACCAGCCATAAGATCATCTGAAGGGAATTTATTAACTCGACCTCAAGACATCGTTAATGAATTTGTTTCTTACTACAAATCCTTATACACACCAGGAACCCAGTTAGACCAAAACAAGATGCTCTCTTTTCTTTCAGTGGTAGAACTTCCTTGTCTTTCTATAGAAAGTAGAGCCCTTCTTGAAGGGCAGATTACTAAGGAAGAGATAGCCCAAGCCAAACCAAACTCCCATACCATAATGCCCCAGGGGAAGATGGTTTCCCAGCAGAATTTTACCAGTGGTCAGGTGAAAACATAATAGATACTTTACATGCCGTTTTTCAGGAAGTTGATAGCAAAGCTTCTTTAGGATGTATTTCTAACAAAGCAGTAATAGCAAAACTTCCTAAACCAGGAAAGGATCCATTACTTTGCAGCAGTTATCGTCCCATATCACTCCTCAACTGCGATATTAAAGTTTTAGCCAGTATCTTAGCCTCCCGTCTTCGCAAAGTCTTACCCTCCCTAATTCATCACACTCAGGAGGGATTTGTACTCGGACGATCATCAAGGAATCATTTATGCACTTTGGCACACACACTTCACTCAGCCAGATCTCACCAAGAAGATGCTTTGGCATTATCACTTGATGCTGAAAAGGCTTTCGATCGAGAAGAATGGCAATATCTCTTCACAGTTTTGGAAAAATTTGGTTTGGGAACTCAATTTATAGATAAAATTAGGTTATTATATCAGCATCCTACAGCTCAAGTTAATAGTTGTGGTTTCATTTCAGATTCATTTTCAATCTGTAGAGGAACTCGCCAGGGTTGCCCCCTTTCTCCCCTGCTGTTCCTACTAGCTTTAGAACCTTTAGTAGCAGCAATTCGTCAATCAGGAAATATAGTAGGCGTACCTCTCCCAGTAGGTAACTCAAAAATTTACCTTTATGCTGACGACATTCTACTAACTATCACTGACTTATCCCGATCTCTCCCATCATTGCTTAAAATTATAGAAGATTTCTCCTCCTTCTCTGGATACAAAATTAACTGGGATAAGAGTGAAGCGCTTCCCATATCAGATGGAACCACAAAGGCAGCTATACAGGGTTTTCCCTTTCATTGGCAACATTCACGTTTAAAATACCTGGGTATCTTAGTAAATAAAGGAACAGAGGGAATGATTGCAGACAACATAGGTCCTTTAATCACTCAGATGCAACATGATTTTGAGAAACGGAAGATATTGGGATTATCTTTGTGGGGTTTTATATATACACTTGGAATGCTTCCTCTTCAGATCCCTTTATCTACGCTGCGTCTCATAGATTCAAAGATCAAATCCTTTATTTGGGGTTCTATGAAGCCTCGTTTAGCTGTAAATAAATTAAAAGCACATCATTCTTATGGGGGGTTGAGTCTTCCATCCATTGAACACTATACTTTAGCTTTACAACTCTCTCAAATCACGCACATGTTAACAGAAAATTCCAATACGCCGCAATGGGTTCACATAGAAAGACATC
Organism: Calotriton arnoldi; assembly: GCA_963921515.1. Lineage (NCBI taxonomy): Eukaryota > Metazoa > Chordata > Amphibia > Caudata > Salamandridae > Calotriton > Calotriton arnoldi. The sequence goes on along the minus strand of CAWUFW010000711.1, from coordinate 2,605,012 downwards.
TTTTGCCCACAGAATTGGGTATCTCTGCCTTTTATGGGACAGGCACAAGTCGCCTTGACCCCCACAATCCTTTACTGGCTGCAATGCGCAAGACATGGCAGAGAGCACACCGCATACTGGGTTTTAATCCACGTATTCATGATAAAGCACCAATTTGGAGCAATACAGGAATACGTATTAAAGGAAAAACTATATCTTGGTCCCATTGGAAAACAGCAGGTATCTTTACTTTGGATCAACTTTTGCATAATGGTGATTTTAAGTCTTTTGCTCAATTGGCAGATGAATTTAATCTCCCATCTCATCAAGCAGCAAACTATACACAACTCAACGCCTGCCTTAATAAAATTTTAGGATCACACCCACAGATACTGCAAACTTCACCTATAGTATCCTATTTATATACCTGGGGGAAACATAATGGAGTCACATCTGGCTTATATAAAATATTTACATCACACTTATTTTCACAGCCATTATCAAGAGATCTCCGTATCAAATGGCAAACACGCTTGTCAGTCCTTTACAAAGATCAGGAATGGATGGATTTGTTAGAAAATTTAGATAAAGGAGCTCGAGAGGCTAGGTTAAAATTTTGCCTGTTTAAAATTATACATAACTGGCATTGGTCTCCGGTTAAATTACACAAAGCAGGAATACTCCCACATACTAATTGCTGGAGATGTAATACTTCTGGCTGTGACATTGTTCATATTATTTGTGAATGCCCTATGGTTCATTCCTATCGGTCCTAGATAGGTCAAACTTTACATAACACTATACTTTTACCATTACCGTTAACACCATCTACCATTCTTCTGCATGACTCACGAAATTCTCAACATCTTTCTAAGCCACAATGCCGTCTTTTACATACTGCATTAGCCACAGCTAAAATATGTATATTAAGACAATGGAAATCTTCACTCCACCATCTCAAGAGTCCTGGTTGATAGCCATGATTCAAACTGCCTCATATGAAAGAGTCATTTATAACTTAAATGACCAAGCTGACCTCTTCAATCAAGTATGGGCTCCTTTTTTGCAATCAAATGATGTTCCTGTTGGAAATACCATTGTCAATCCTATGCTGATTACTCCAACAAATTAATTTATTTGTATTAACTTTTCTTTCCCTTTCTTTGCTCCTGTATTTTTATACTATCTTTATACCTCATTTCCTCTTTCTGTTCTGTTGATATAGATAAAAAATAATATTTTTAGGAAATGTAATGGTTTCAATTTATATTTTGTAACTACTGAATTTTCTTAAGGGGCAAGATAATCTTAAAATATTTTATCTTACTGTTATAAGATTGTTATTTTATATATATTTAATCCTTCTGTTTATCTTCTCAAACATGTGCTAAAATGTAATTTAACAATATAATGATTTTAATAATTTAATATTTTAATAATCTTACTCAGTATTGTATCTGCTTCTAGGATTTTACTACTCAGCTATTTAATATTTTAATCTTTCTTTTGAATTTCATAGGTAAATTTATCCTAAATATTCTTCATTTTTTCTCGTTTTTATATTTATATTTACTACCCATACTTCCATTCATGTATTCATTAATTTATACTTCAATGAATTTGTTTGTTCACCTATTTATATATCAGATATGTTAATATTTTATGTCTTGAGAATTTTGCCTATTTATATATTTATTCATCTGTTTATATCTATTATCAGCTACTGTTTCAACTTACTTATGTATTGTATTTATAAAATGCTAATAAAAAATTTCAACACAAAAAGAAATCACCAGTGTCTAGTGGGTTGGCAGATTGAGGTGAATACCCTATCTACCCCGAGGAGGGTTAGAAAGTCTTTTTGACCTGAGGGGAGAGGGGAGGACAAACTCATGCCCAGGGGGGGGGGCACCCCCCCCAAAAAACAATATTACAGAAATTCAGTCCCTAGTGTCTAGTGGGCCTTTTGCCCCCCCCTCCCTGGTAGCAGATCGATGGTAATCACCCACTCTGCCCCCCGGAGGGAAGAAGAACTGTTGTCCCATTTAGTTGGGGTAGGGGAATAGCCATGCCCATGGTGCGCAGCACTCAACCCTATTTTAAAAAAAATAAAAACATTCCCTGGCATCTAGTGGGCTTTTGGCCCCATATGCGATGAAGAGCTGAACCTTACCGCCTCTTACTCCCAGAAAAAGCATAGAAAAATAACACAAATCTACTACAACATTATATTTAGCTGTAATAAATGGCTGCTAAATGAAAACAAGAAAAGCCTAACTCCCTTTAAAAAACAATGGGACTTTAAATGAAAATTATTAAAAAAATTGTGAAAATGTTATAAAAATGAAAAATATTTCAATAAATGTTAAATAAAAATATAAAACAGTTATGTAAAGTATACTGTAAATAATACTGTTAAAACAAAAACAATAAGTAGTATAGTATTGTTTGTAATATACTTAAAAACTATGTGAAAGCTGTTTGAAAACAAATATGTTGTAGAAATGTTGTCTTTGAAAAAATAAAAATGTACCACAATTGAAAGAAGTATGTAAAAATTGAAGTATAGAACAATGCTGTAAAAGAATGTATTACATGTATTTCAGAAATAACAATAAAAGTTTTTTTCTTACATTAAATATAAACCTATACATTGATTAAATTTTTTTTAAATGACTCACTGTCTGAAGTACCTTTATTGAATTAAAAAAAATATATTAATAATGTATGTGAAAAATGCAAACTGGTATATCTCACACTTATCCTATAAACAAAAATGTTACAAAAAACATGTTATGCAGTAACATAATTACATTAACTACTCCTACTTCTCAGGGTCTAGGCTAGCGGCGGCCCAAGATGGACGCCGGCATTTGAGCTGTAGTGTGACTCCTCCAGATCTCTAGTCATCCTGCGGCCTGCTGGAGACTGAGGGGCTGGGAATACATCCTGATGTCTCAGGTGATGGACGTGTGGCAGAATTGTTGCCATCAAGACCCCCAGGAGAACGGAACTATGAGTGGAGAGAAGCGGAGCAGACAAGTATGAGATGAGAGCCGAACAAGCTGAGAAGGGAACTGCTGAAAGAACAGATGATGGACAGAATGCTGTACAAATGAAACACACACAGATCTGGGTTTAATCCATTGGTTTTTTACTCACCACGCCACCCAGTTTGGACCCAGCCATATGCAAATCAGTCTTGACACTGCTCCCCATGGGAACAGTTCAGCCCAAACTGCCAGGCCAGGTCCTCCCTGGACCGGAAATAAGCATCCTGGGACCAGTTTTGGTTTCTACATTCTATCTATCATTTGTATGTTTTTTTGCTTTGTCGCCGCACTAAGTGGAAAGGGAATGCACAGACTTGGGTCCCGTGCTCACTATACCACTGGTTTCAAACTAGCCTGGCTGATGAGGGGTTATACTCCGAAACCGGTCTCAGGATTCTTGTTTTTCGGTCCAGGGAGGACCTGGCCTCGTAGTTCGGGCTGGATTCTTCCCTTGGGGAGCAGGGTCAAGACTGATTTGCATATGGCTGGGTCCAATCTGGGATGGCGTGTTGATCAAAAAATGATGGATTTAACCCAGATCTGTGACTGGGTGTGAATGTTTGATTTGTTCTGCATTCCGTCCATCATTTGAGTGTTTTTTTGAGAGGGGAACTGCTGGCCTGTCATGCTCCACTGGGCCCTGGTGGCTACGTTGAGGAGCTGACCAGTGGAGAGGAGGGGACACTGCCGCACAGGCCCTGAGGGACGACGTGGCGAACCAGCACCCAATGCTGAGTGGAGAGGCGCCTGGCTGTGGCATAGCCTAGGGGAGACGCGGATTCCCTGCAAGAGAGGGTGAGTCAACCTGCGGCTGCTGTGTAGGTGTTGAGCCTAACAAACTCTCTGGGCCCTAGGGAGGAATGATAACCCTGATAAGACCCGAAGGAAGTGTGGAGTGATGAGGAAGGGTGCTGCACCCTCGAGTGTGTCATCAGCAGGGCGTTGAGGGCCCCAGACCAGTGCCTTAAGCCGGGCAGTCTACAGCATGGCTGAGACGGGCCGTTGATCGGAGATGCCCTTGCCCCTGACCACTGAGGGTGACGTCTCTAGCTGCGGGCTGGAGAGACTAGGCTGAGGAGTCGTGCTGCCCTCTTGGCGGCTTACCCTGATTCTACCATGGCCTCGCGCACACGCAGCAGCCTGAACACTAGAGTCAGCGGTGGGAACTCCTGAGTTGTAGAGCGCCTATCAACTGAGATGGGGAGTCTTGTCCCCAGTTCTGAAGTAGCCTTGAAGGAGGCCATCGTGGGGCTCTATGATGGAGACCCTGGGTTATTATGGGGAGATCCCAGTCTGTCAGAGACTCTCCACCTGAGGGGCGCACAACTACAGGGGCACAGTCCTCGCAGTGAGAAGACAGGCAAGAGCAGGACAAGGCGGGACTCTGGGCAAGAGCCTGGGACCCCGGACAAGTGAGACCAGATCCTCAATACAGTCCATGCAACCAGGGAAGCCCTTGAGTCAAAGATCCACAAGGTGTACATCGACCTCAATATCCTCAGGGATGATCATCACAAGTTGGTGATAAGGTCAGGAGTAACACTGAGGCCCTTGGAGAAGTGCTCCATATGGCGACCGTGCTGCAGGATTAGGTACAGACCTCAACCAAGCGTGTTGAGATGCTAGAAGATGTAGAGGGTCATAGTCGAAGCAATAAGATAGGAATAGTTGGCCTCCCAGAATGGATTGAGGGAGGAGGCATGGTGATATACTTGGAGCATTTGTTGTTGACTGAAGTAGTACCACAAGGATTGTCGTAATATTTTGCACTTGAGAGGGTGCCTAGGGTGCCTGCGGGGCCACTTCTCCCTGGGATGCCTTCTCCTTCATTGGGGGCCAGACTGTTACATTATTGAGATAGAGACGTGAACCTACTGAAAAGCATGTGCGGTGGGCCACCTGAGGGTGGAGGATGCCATGGTTGCCATTTTCCGTGATTACACAATAGCAGTTCAGAAAAAGCGGTGCACCTTCGTGGTGGTTAAAAAAGAACTATGGGACACCGATGTGCGCTACGTGCTCCTCTTCCCTTCCCATCTCAAACTTCTTGGTGGGGGGGGTCTGTCCTGGTTTTTTGATGAACCAGAAGGAGCTTGGGACTGGCATGAGTGGTACAAATTGGGGGAGAGCGAATGGACATGACATAGGCTACCACTGCCGAAACGCCAGTGCAGACTATAGAACTGAGGAAGAAGAAGGAACAACGCAATAGACCCACAACAATGGAAAATACACTGGAAAGGGCAGAGACTATACACATTGCATCCACCTTTCGATAACCATATGCACCGGATTCAGGCGACCCCTGTTCTGTCTCATCCGCTGGGACCATGGACTGTGAAGATTCCTATGGAACACTGCACTGGGGTCCCCACATTACGCTCAGACTGGCTGACGACTTGTAGGGGTATAAGGTGCGGGCAGCACCTGGGCAAGAGAATCACCCTTCAGAATAATTAGGTTGACAGGATAAAGACTGCCCAATACATTGCCATGGGGAAGAAAAAAAATGTGCACAACGGGCTAAAGACTGCCCACTGTCTGAGACTGTTGTCTGTTTTGTCAATATGAGGGGAGTAAGGATGGATGTGGCACACAGATTGTCCCTATGGGGCTGGCACCCACTGGAGACCCTCTCTATCAGAGCGGCACTGGGAGTTTGCTCCTTGATGAAGTTCGATGTTTTCTGCTTCGGGCAGATGGCCGTTGTCATATCGCATGGGGAGAGAGAGTTGGAGATTGACGTTTAGTTTGTATCCAAACTCAAATTAATGTATCGATTATATGTGCTTGGGGACTGAGGTGGGAGAGCAGGAAGTATGTAGTATCTTTTATTCTTCATAGGGTGTCCACGGATACTTTAAGGGAGGTGAGGGCATGCCATGATATGGGTGAAGCCTGGAATACCTCTGGATGTCACCAGGTCTTGCATAGACAAGGAGGTTTGCTACATTATCCTGTTTGGGAATTCAGATGGTTATCACATGGAGAGAGCGAGAGATTACCTACCTCGTTGCATTCTCCCAAATAATCACTTTCTCACAAACGGTCAACTGGGCGTGAGGGACTAAAAAGGGTGGAGTCCAAAAATGACACCACTTTGTGGTCCTGCTTAGGTTTCCAAAGATATTGGAATAGACACCTCACTCACTTTATCATGACATGCTTCTTCATTGGCACCTATCCACACCCTGGTAGGGTGATACCACCAGGGTGAACTGAACCAAAGGAATGAGAGTTCTTAGATAATGTTTTAACTGGATAAAGCAGGGATCCAGATAAAGAAGGAAAGTTAAAAATACCTCACAGTATACCCAAAAGAATTCTTTATTTATAGGGTACTGGGGGTCCAGATAAAACTTATTTCAGGCGTTTTTTTTGTTTAAATTTCTTTATTCATATTTTGTGGGATAAACAGAGGGTACAACACATGCAAATACAATCTGTGTTCATAGCATGTACTGCAATGCCAAATCGACAGCTGATCAGAAGACAAAGGGTGCATATTTACCATTGTGCCGCGTGGACAGAAATGAGGAAATTATATTGCGGGCCCATTTAAAAGAGTCCACGCGCATGGCGACTGGGTAAGACTATGCCCATTAATGGCCTCAAAATAATGCAGTTGTTCATGTGGGTAGGGGGGGAAAGGTTAACAGGAAAGTTGGATTATACAAGAGTATCAATCTGCATGCCCTAGCGATTTGGTATCAGTTTGTGCCTGTTTCTAGGACCCTGGTGGCCAGCATCACGCCCTCATGAGGAGTGCGCGTAGTGTTTAGCGACTGGGCATTGAGTGTCGGGGGCACAGACGGTTGGCCTCGCTAGGGGTGTTAGTTGTTGCTATCTATGTAGGGTCAGCCCCGGTTGCTTCAGGCGCTGTATGTGTTTCTGAAATGGGGGAGCGCTACCCCTGTCGAGGCTTTTGAGAGTCAATAAGCATGACATCCCAGGCGGATGCCAGTGGAATTTTGCGCAGGCCCAGAGCATCTTCTCGCCTCAGCGCTACACTCTCTGCCCATGCCCAGTTTGTAAAGGAGCGGTGCCACGCATCCCAGGATGGAGGCTTTGGGTTTTTCCATCGCCTGGTGACCAGCCGTTTGACGGTAATCAGACCCAGATCTATCAAGCGCGATGATGCCTTTCATTGTTTGGGTCTACAGTAGAAGCCTAGGATGCAAGTCTCCCAAGTGTTTGCCACTGTGCGTTCAGTGCAGTCTGAGAGATGGGTGGTGACCGCTGGCCAGTAGGTGACCAAAGCAGTGCAGCCCCACAACATATGAATTAGGTCAGCATCCACCAACTGACAGCAGAGACAATGGGCGTCTGTGCGCCGAAAATATGTGTTTATGTTTTCCGATGTAAGATATGCCCTGTGAATTATGTAATGCTGTATGAGGCGGAACCTAGCATTTCTGGGTATGTGAACCGGCCCCTGCAGAACGCTCTCCCACTCCTTGTCAGTGCTGGGGCGCTGTAAGGCAACATCCTAGCGATTCCTGAGTGAAGTTAGTCAGTGCGATGTGTGTGTGCGCAGTGAGTCAGCTAACCACTTAATAAGGCGCCTCCCCGTGCCCATGGTATGAATGTATTGGATAGTGTGGTGCATTGGTGGTTCCTGCGATATGTCACCCCATCGCGCCCTCAGCTCTGCAATCAGGGAGGCATGAAGCAGAAACTGTCCCTGAGGGAGCCCATCATCTGTCGCCAGCGCCATAAATGGCTACAGCTGCCCATCTCTGTAAAGGTCACCCAGTGTTTGCAGTCCCGCTGTTTCCCAGGTGGGAAGATCCGCACTCATGATGCAGTTCTGGCCTCTTGGTGTGCCTAGAAGGAGCAGGGCAGGCGCATATGGGGTGAAATCCCTAGTGAGGAATAAAGCGCGCTTAAAGCACCTATGGGCCACCGGAAGCATTAGCTACTCTGGGGTTTTGTCCCGGCTCCCTGGGTAGAATAGGTGGAGAATGGACGAGCTTGACCAGGCCTGATAGTGCGTGGCTGTTTCTTCTGTGTATTGCCCGCTTACCCATCTAGCCACCCACTGGAGTTGCGCTGCTAGATAGTAGTTAGCGGGTGAAGGTGCCTACAAGGGATTTTCTAAAGCATATATAGTTTAAGCATTTGATATACAAATAATGATGACAAGCTTTATGAAGTTGCTTGCATGAAGTTATTTTGCAAAATCAATTTAAACTCATTTATACTTGAACTAATCCGTTAGAAAGAGATCATACACGGGTGTAAATGTTTATAAAGAATTGAGTTTATCATAGAAAATCTTTCAAAGGGTACAAAAAAATGAATACAAATTTCTACACGAAACTGCACACAGCAACTGAGGTTTCCAGATCTTACAATGTTACAAACACCTCTTAGTCCCTAGTGTAGACACCTCTTTACAAAAATATAACAGGAAAATGTGACTGGCTCCACAGACAACAGATCCTTGAAAACAACAGTTTAACGTAAAAGTAGGTGAAATAGTCGACGTTTCGGTCTATATTGTAGACAGCCGCTAGACCATCTTCAGGACATAAAATTCAAGTGTTGGATGACCCCTATATAAATAGAACAATCCACAAATTACCAAGAAAATCTCAGAAAGAAAGAAATACACCCATGCAGAATGGAAAAAGTGAGTGATCAAGTTCCAAATGATCACAGAAACAGAAAGAGAAAAGTATGTGCTCAATAGAATTACAAGTCGTTTTACTAAAAATCACCCGAAAGTAAAATCTCCAAACAGGAGAAATATCTAAGTATAACTTACTCAACGGTTTATGTGGACTGATTCACGTTGTAGTCAAGTCCATCAAGACTTCGATTCGAAATTAAGAGGGGGCTATCAAATGGTACCCACTGTATTTGACAGTAAAAGCTGAAATACAGATGCAGAAAGAACTCACAAGTAGTGTTCGATAAGGCACAGGACATGCCTGTAGTAATAGTACTTGTCTTTATATATCACTGATCCAGATGATAAGAGCTCATGTTAATAACATCACCTTTCTAGAATTATTTAGCTTAGAATATGTGTAGTTGTCGTGAAAACAACATTACCAAGCCAACCTTCAAAAAACAAGCCTGTAGGTTAACTGACTGTATTAGATACAGAGTGTCTGATGAGGTACGTAGTGTTGATACAGATTCAATGAGATGTTAAATAGAGCCAGTGCTCACCAAAAGGCGAATCAATAATTCTAAACAAAATTGTATGCACTCGAGCGTTACAAAAACGATTATTAACAGTACCTCAGATAGTTGAGGTTACTTCAAATAGCACTGGATGTTTTAGATTAACGTTGTCTAGTATAAACATGGAAGCCACCTGAAGCCCCATTTAAAACGTACCAGCTAGGAGGGTCAAAAACCAGAATATTTAAAAGCATTGCAAGAGTCTGCTTACCAGGCAATAATGATTGAATGTGAGCCTGACGTGTACTTTAAGTTTGCTCCGATGTGACCAGGACTAGCTTGTGTCTAGGAAAAAACACAAGCCACCTCGATTAGATAAAAATACTCGAGTGCTATGAAAACAAATTTAAACCTAAAGCGCATACGTATGTTTGGACGAAGCGCTTACCTAGAAACTGGACGGGCCCGGCATCAATGAACGTCCCGCTGTGTTAACAGTCGGCGTCTGCGATGCGAGCGGCCCCTTTGCTTCATTTAAAGCTAGTTCCGGATTAGGCGAGTAATCAACATAGAAAGGGGACGGCCGCCACCGTGGAACACTCGTATTGTAAAACTGGCAGCCATGATGAAGACAACCACCCATAGATTATGATGACTAGCTCAACCAAAGAGCTGCCGCAAAAACATTGATGCTGACTAAATCCCTGCATATTAATTATGTCCCGTATTTGTCTTAATCTAATGAATGGAAGAAGAGGGGGGGTAGCCAAAAATGTACAAGACTAAATTAAACAGGCAATCTGATCCGCCACTGATTGTACCTGGCAGGTGCCTATTTGGAAGATGGGGACCTTGTGTTGGTGGCTCAAGATAGATTTTAAGAGCGTGTAAAATCATTGCAGAACATAGCGGACATATTGATGCAAAGCTTATCATTGCAAAGATGTACAGCTATAATCTGAAAAAGGTGGAGATCATAGTGCCATCCGGTGTTAGTGAAAGAAAGTAGATGTTATATTCATAGTAATAGAGGGAAAGGAAGTGATATAGCTCCCATAGCCGTTTTATCTAGAGTGTTGAAAACCTGGATTACTATCAATATTTAATTTTTTTACATGTATATTCTCAGCTGTTGACATAGACATATTCAATGTGTTTTTTGATAAACAACAGTATCTCTTTATTATTACTGATAACAATATTGTTGGAATGTTCTTCATAGACAATATTAGCAAGGAAAAGGTGAAATGAACACAAGCATCTTTCAGTAGTGCTGATCAAGAGACATTTGAACAAGTTTTAACCAGTCTTTTCTGAAGTCTGAACAAGCACATAGTAATGTCAGACAGAATAGAATAGCGTGGTGATATTACGAGATGTCATGCAATATACCAAATAACCTCATTACTCATATATTAAATTATCGAAACTCTGCCATATACAATATATATTATTTTTGACTGGTGAACATATGTATATCTACACAGTATATTTATATAGAATGAACAACAAAATATACTAAACTTAATATACATCCTAAGTCAATGCAGCATCGTGACATATGAAGGAAGTGGCCCTTAGGTGCCACCCGGGTTATCTATAACCTCCTACTCGCCTTCTACCAAAATGAAGAGTCGGTCAGACAATAGAGAATACAAACAGTTATTTATTAGCAATACTCTGCAGAGGAGTCCAATCTGACCTGCACCCTAAGATGTCTGCCGAGGCACTGGCCCCCCAACAGTCTGCAACGCATAACCATTCCTCCCAAGAACCTCCAACCACGCCCACAGTGGAAAGTTACCGGCTTAGGCCGAACATGAACAAAGGAGGCACAGAAGGTTGGGCTACCACCTGCTAGATGGGTTCACACTATCACAGTTTCAAGGTTGCCGTGCTGGGTCTCAGCGTCTCCTAACGTGGGAGCAGAGCTACACACACGGATAGGTATGCGAGGGCAGAATGGCCTATTCATTAGTAAGTCGGAAGGCAACCTTGAACAGGAAAGAAAATAATAACTAAATACAGTGTTCTGCTAAGGCAAGCAATACGAATAATGAGGCCTAGTTCAGACACAGCCTAATAGGGATTACGAAATACAAAATGGAGTCACACTCGCTAACTGAAGCTTGCACATTGCAGGGATAACTCAGTGGGTTGCATAACGTGAATATGAATGGTGCCTAATTTAGCCGCACACTGCTAACCTAATATAAAATGGAACAAGTGTATAACGAGAATGGGGTTTTAAACCTAACACATATTGAATGTACAATTCGTTTGCAGATATCATTAGTGTGACATTTATCATAACACACAGGTTAAGGTGTGCCATTCAGTTGCCGAATTTAAGCCTTTGACTATATTATCAGTGCGGCAAATCAGTCGATTTTCTTTAAGAGTGAGTTCATGGTCGACATTTGATTGTCTCTTTGAGGGTTTAACAACCTCAATTACCCACCACAACATGTCCTTTTCTGAGTGTTTCAGCTTTGTGTAATGCTCGACTAAGGGAGCACTCTCAACCCTACAACGGATACGTGATTGATGTTGTAAAATCCTTTTCTTGACATTTTGAGTTGTTTTGCCTATGTAATGTAAGCCACAAGGGCATTTAATGCAATAGATTACATTTCTCGTGTTGCAGTTTGAAAATTGCTTAAGAACGAGCGTGAGTCCATTGATCTCACATTCTTTAGTGGCCTGGGTGGTCCCACAAGCTGTGCACATGTTGAATTTATAGTGCCCTACTAGTGGTATCAGTTGTTTCATGTTGTCTATAATGTTGGTGTTATTCGTTTCATAAGCATGAACTACACGGTCTTTAATGTTGGAACCCCTCTTGAAAGAAAACAGCAGTTTGTTTTTCAATTCTGATATGCCTTTGAATAACGACCAATGTTTGTTTATTATTTTCTTGATACTATTTGAGTGAGTGCCAAAAGTAGATACACATGCCAGATGTGGTTGATTAGATTTTTCTTTAACCTCTAGCAATGCCTCACGGTTATTGTACCAAGCACGTTTCAGAGATCGTTTGAGCAATTTAGCTGGGTAACCTCGTATCTTCAATTTTTCTTTCAGTTGTTTGGCTTCAATAAAGTAGTCCTCTTTACGGGTACAGTTCCTGCGAAGACGCAGAAACTGTCCGAAAGGCAATCCATCTTCCAAAGCTTGAGGATGGTGACTATTATACTGCAACAGTGTGTTTCTGGCAGTGGGCTTCGTGTAAAGTGTAGTGTACAGGAGGTTGTTTGTATCTACTTTAATAGTTATGTCTAGAAAGTTCATGCTATTCGAGTCGCTTTCCATCGTAAATCTTAGATGGGGGTTGCTAGAGTTAAGCCATTCATGAATGATGTCTTTCGCAACCATTGCGTTTGATGGAGAAAAGGTTGATGGATTGCGTAAGCCTGTAATATCATTTGGAGGAGCAGACAAATTGGTTGCAAAGACATTTTTCATTCTTTTTGAGTGGAGAAATTTGTAAAGTTCTAATTTAGTTTGGAAAAGATCATTTCTACAAGTTGGAACAAATGAGAGACCAGCTGAAAGGACAGAAATTTCACATTCTGATATGTGTTTTGATAAATTAAAAATAGGGATGGTTTGAGGTGGTCCTACCCTCGTAATATTGATTCCTCGTCTGCCTGAACCCTGTGGTGTACTGATTGCGAAACCATCCTCGTTTCGCTGCCCGCTGTCTCCTCGGGGGGTCCGAACCCCCCCGATCCTGTCCTAAAAAAGCCTGTCAAGATGTGGATGGCTGTTGTTCATATTGGTGGCGGTAGGAATTGTCAGAAGTCTGGTCACTACCAGTGTCTGAATTGGTGTCTGAAAATGTTGTTCTTTTGCGCCAAGGTTGATTAGGGCCGTGAGGCAGACAAAAATCTTTATTGAGGTATGGATAAGTTTTTTCTTTACTATACCTCCTGATGTCTTTCTGTAATTTATCAGTTTTTTTGTGTGCATTAAATTCCTCAAATTCCTTAATTGTTGTTGCTATCTTTTCCAAGAGAAATTTACTGTTTTTGATACTGGAGTCTGTGTTAATTTTTTTCTCCACATTTTCTATTTCTTTCATAAGTGATTTGATATGTTTCAGTGCAGTTTCTATACTTAGTACCATCCAAGTGCGTGAGCACTTGTTAGCAGAGTAACTGAACCCAATTTTAAAGTCTTCGTCGTCAGTAAAAATTATTGGTATATTTCTGATTTGTAACCCCGTAAGGATTATGTTGGCATTGAGACAATCTGTCAGGAATTTGGCATGCAATTCTGTTCGAACTAATTTTTCTTTAGCCTTTCCAGCTGATTCAAATCTGATTCATATGGTAGTTGTGTTATGGGGCCTCTATTGCCTAAAAGGGACGGGCCACCAGCTATCTGTAAGATATATTCATCTGTATATGAGAGAGTCTCAGCCTCAGACATGGATATGGTGACGCTTATTTCAATAGATACTCAAAATCAATTTTTAAAAAAACAACACTTTGAAACAAAGTGACCCACAACAGACACTTGTCTGCGCAAAATTAGTCTAAGAAAGAAGAGGGAATCCCAATATACCCTTGGAGGCTTGGGTGATCAGTAAATAGCAGGTGAAGGTGCCTACAAGGGATTTTCTAAAGCACATATAGTTTAAGCATTTGATATACAAATAATGATGACAAGCTTTATGCAGTTGCTTGCATGAAGGGTATATTGGGTTTCCCCCTTCTTTCTTAGGCTAGATAGTAGTGTTCTATGTGGGGTACTGTGAGGCCTCCCTGATCCACCGGTAGATACAGCTTGGACAGCGCAACTCAACAGCGAGAACTGTTCCAAATAAATTCACTCATCATGCTCTCAAAGGAGCGGAACACTGGGGGCCGGATATAGATCGGCAAGTTTGCAAAGGAGTATAAAAGCCGGGGCAGCACCACCATCTTCAGCAGGGCAATGCTACCCATAACTGTCAGAGCCAGGCTCCACCAGAAGGACATCTGTGATCACATGGAAGGTATCGAACGTGTGACATTGCCGTCCAGCAGGTAGGTGATAGACCCTGATTCCGAGATAGCGAAAAATGATGGGGTGCCATTGAACTTGCTGACCAGCGATGGTTAGCCCAGGGTCAGCGGCGGAGGGGTCAAATGGGTACAGGCATGAATTTTCCCAGTTGACTCGGAGGCCAGATAGCGATGCAGATTCTGTGAGTGATTTAGCAACGTCGTCACGAGGGGCCCTGATGTCCCTGACATAAAGTAATAGGTTGTCTGCATAAAGCGATACGGAGTGCATTTCGTCACCGAGCAGTATCCCCCACTCTACTCCTCCACTCCTAAGGGCCGTTGCCAATGGCTCCATGGCCAAAGTAAAGAGGAGCAGTGAAAGGTGGCATCCCTGCCTGGTTCCGCGTTTGATGGGCACAGGGCTGGAGAAGTAGGGGCCTGTTTTCACTCTTGCCTTACGTAGGGTGTATAAAATTTTAACCAGGCAGAGATACGCATCTGGAAAGTACAGCAAATAAATATTCCCATTCCAGCGTATCGAACACTTTCTCCAGGTCCAGAAGCAAGCACCCTGAGTGCGGCCACTTCATTGTAGAGTACCTGGCCACTCGAAAGCAGCGGCGCAGGTTTAGAGACCTGCTGCCGGACGGGACGAACCCATTTTGGTCAGTGTGGACTAATGTAGGGACCAAAAGGGCCAACCGTTCCGCTATATTTTCGCTAGGATTTTGTGGTCGGAATTAAGTAGTGCCTGGGGGTGATATGAGCTTAATAGCTCTGAGTCCCGGTCTGGTTTTGGCAAGGAGACTAAGTGGGATTTACGTAGTGATGGCGGCAGCTTAGACACCTCTTGCGAGGCATCGTAGAGGGCTAATTATTGGTGGGGCCAGGTCTGCGGTGTATGCTTTGTAATATTCACCCGGCATGCCATCTGGGCCAGGGGCTTTCCTGGTGGCCAACGTTCTGATTGCCTCTTGCACTTCAAAGAGGGTGATCGGCTCGTCTAGTTTGTCCAGTTGCTGTGATATGATAGCGGGTAGAGGGAGGGGAGAGTGGAGAGTGGAAGTCTTCTAAGTTGCGTGGTTCTGCTTAGAGCGCGAGCCATATATTGTTGCGTAGTGCCCAACAAACTCAGTATTGATATCTGTCTGAGTATGAAGCAGGTGGCCAAGACTCAAGCGAAGTGCGAGGACTGGCGATGTGGTTGATCTTGTCTAATTAGTCATGCCAGCAGGCGACCGGCCTGGTCTGCAGAGGAGTGAGTGTGGGCAGAATGAGCAGCATAGTTTAGGCACCGAAGCCTTTCTAGGAGTTCTGCATGTTTATTTCTTGCTGCTGTTAGAGGCTGGGCACCCGTGGGGTCAGACACCACAGTAGTTTCTTGTTGGAGGAGCGACCGTTCAATTTGCGCCACTTCCTTATCCAGCTGTTCGCGGATGCCCCAGCTCAGGCCCAGGCAGTGTCCCCGGATCATCACATTGTGTGCTTCCCATTCCGAGCCCACATCCATGCCCATGCCTGTGTTAATATCAAATAAGGCATTTATGGCTTCCCCCAGGGCCGCACAATAAGATGGGTCTTCGCCGGTTGGAGGCGCCACAAGTGTGTAGCCTGGTCAGCTCGTGGCCACCTAAGCTGAAGAAGGTGGGGATTGTGGTCCGAGTGCGTGCGCCCCAGGTAATCTATGTACTGGCATCTGGGAAACAGCGCCACTGAGCCTACGAAGCGGTCGATGTGGATGTGCAGGTTGTGTGGGGGAGAATAAAAGGAAGGGAGTTTGGTCTCGGGGTTCTACGTCAGATATCTGTAGGATGCCAGTGACTGAGCCAGTCCCCTAGTAATTGAGCGTTGGACGTTTCTGCCGTGCGGGAGAGAGGAAGAAAGGACCTATCTAGAGTGGTGTCAAGTACAGCGTTAAAATTTCCTCCTATGAGCCAAGGAAAGGAACTCCAGCGCACTAGGGTAGCTGATAGGGAATGCCAGTATGAAGCCTGCTCAGTGGTGGGAGCGTATATCGCCCCAATTACCATGTGACGTCCGTCTAAACGGCCACGCACAAAGACGGAGCACCCGTCCGTGTCCTTCAGTGATTCGTCAATATGCAATGGGGTGCCTGGCCTCACCCATACCAGCACCCCTCTGTCGTGTGATTAATAGCCTGTGGTGACCACCTGCCCACACCACCTACAATGGAGGCGTTGTGTCTCTGACAAAGTGAGATGTGTTTCCTGTAACAACGCAACGTATATTGATTGACGTTTAAGATAGGCGTATGTGTCGTAATTACGCGAGGGGGTGTGCATCCCCCTCACTTTCCAAGAGAGGATGTTAATGGACGACATTATTCACAGAGATGAGCATGAGCGTGTGCATGGTCCGTGCCTGGAAGGGGCCAGGGTGGCGATGATGGGCAGCAGGTGCGAGGTCACGCCTTCTAAAATGTGTATCGTGTGGGCATGGACAGCGATGTATGGAAATATTCAATGCAGAGGTTGCGAGGAGGAAAGCGAGGAAGGGAGAGGAACATGAAGAGAAAAGGTGGGGGAGTAAACCATGGGCTAACTGTGTTAGAGCAGAGGGACAACATGTATCCGCCCAAACTGTGGGGAGAACGTCCCACTACAACAAAACGGCTGATTTGGCCGGGAGGGTTGGCAGTGTAACGCGCCAGGGGGTGCTGGGAGTGTACTGTGTGTACTTGCGCTACCGGCCCTCATATGGTGCTGTGATGTGCTTATGAGATTATGTGTCATATGTGCAGCTTGAGCGGTGGGAGCGATGCTTGGGTGCCCATAGAATGCTAAACCGAATGGCCTGCTAGGACCGGCTGGGCAGGTCGCTTTAGGGCACAAGAGGCCTGCAGAGCACCGCAATGCTGTGTGTGGTTTGTGATAGAGTCATTGTCCCAGAACAGTTCATCTGCTGTTCGAGGCTTGACGTCCGGAGGTAGCCCAGTTTCCTCTCTGACGGGCCAAACTGCGAGGGAGCTGTCATCACTGGGGTAGGGATCAGGAGAGGCATCCAGTTCTCAATCCAATTCGTGGGTACCCAATGAGGCCGCAGCCTGAAGGGCTTCTCTGTGCTCTTGGATTTCTTGCTCCAGGTTTGGTACTGTTCGAGGCTGGGAGGACCAAGCGGGCCGGACGTGTTAACGTTTTCTCCCACGAGCTTTCGTGCGGGGTCGTGTGGGCTGTGTGCTTTCCCCGTGTCTCTAGGACACTCCCGGGCGGACAGCAGATTCCAGCCAAGACCAGGCCTCTTCCGCCTCATCAAAAAAATGTGGGACGATGTCAGCAGTGATTTAAAGGCGGGCCAGAAAGTGGAGGGAGTACGGGATATCCAGTTCACGTAGGCGTCCTTTTACTTCTAGGAAGGATCCCCTTTTCTTCTGCACTCCCATGGTGTAGTCAGGAAAGAAGAGAATGGCAGCATTGTCGACCCCCACACTCCCGAGCCTGTGGACCTCACGCAGAGCTGCATCACAGTCCTTGTAATCAAGGAGGCGAAAGAGGAAGGGTCGGGCCTCGAACCAGGTGGTGGGCGCCTGGCTGGGACAAGGCGTGCCCTTTCAATCGCAAAAAAGGGAGAGAACAAACCCAATGGGAGCAGGGTGCGCAGCCAGTGCTCGGTGTATCCCACTGCTTCGGATCCCTCCGTGCCCTCAGGCAGGCCAATGACATGCACATTATTTTTGCGGGAGCACCCTTCCACATCTTCAGCCTGGCATTCTAGAAGATGGACTCGCCTAGTCAGGTCACGCACCATGGAGGCTCTGTCTGCGACAGTAGGACTGTCCTCTGCAAAAGCGTGTTCCATATCAGGCACTTTGTCCGCAAGCTTGCGGTGATCATCGGGTGAAGTCCACATTGATTTTATCGATACGGTCTTCAAGTGAGGTGCGGGTCTGGGCTAGGGAAGTGCCCAGCCTCTCCACTGCCTTTAGCACTGAGTCTAGCTTGGTGTCCAAAACCAGTGAGGATACTGTATCTGGTGCACGTTCCCCTCACTCCGGGTGTGTGGCCAGGGTGTCCGGTTGCAAGGAAGTTGAGGCAGGCCCGTCACGCTGACGACCCATCTCCTGGAGGTGCTCTATGTTGCTGAGCGTGGAGAACAGAGAGTGCAATCGGTGGCCAGAAGGGACCAGGACCAGTGCAGGCCTCCGGGCTGAAACCGAGCAGCAGCGAGTGTGGGGGGTAAATTCAATGTCACTCCTCAAGATCAGGTGTGCTCACAATAACATCTGAGTTGGTATGTTCCATATCAAAGTGGTCACTCGCGCCTCTGCACTGCGATTATTGATGTCTGTCCGTGGGCCCCAGACCCACACCCGGGGCGCACTGGGCGGAAGGAGGGGAAGCGAGGCAGCAGGCAGTAGCACGAAGGAGGGGTGGTGCCCACAGTGAGATGCTCCTACTAGTCCAACTGGGCACCCCCCTGCCCACATGATGTGGCGGAGCCCAAGTAAGCCCGGGACACTGTGGCCACACTCCATCAGAAAGGTAGGCCTGGGCCCGACAAGACCCCAGGACCGAGTGACACAGCTCTTTCCTTCTTCAGCTGCCAGGGACGTTGGGGAGGAGCTGAGGTGAGAGGTAAGCCGCTGGAAGATGTCAGGAGGAGAAAAGACTGCAAGGAGGAGATGTGAAGTTGTGGCGGTGCACCCAGCTCTGGCCAAAGATGCGTGTGACACTCCAATGGGACTCCTGCTAGGCGTGGGGACGGGTCTAGGCCTGATACAGCCTCCGAACCCGGTAGTGCCACAGAGCTCCTGCGCAGACCATCAGGCGTGAGGAAGTTGGCACACCAGCCCGATTGAGCAAAGGTTCTCCCAGTCAGGGACCGCAGCCGACGTCGGCCTAGGCCTGATACGGCACCCGGGGCTAGAGGTATCTCTACTTTTGTTTTTCCCCCTCCCCCCAGCCGCCCAAGTAGGACACAGAGCAGGCCCGAGGCCCAGGGCAGGCAGCAGGTGTCGCCAGAAAGGGGGACCATCAGAGGCGAATGAGCAGATGCTTCAGGACCCGCAGGGTGGGTCAGGCACACTCAAGGCCTTCCGGCAGGGCTCTGTGCAGGTGTGGGCCTAGGTCCGATACGGCCTCCGGACCCAGCAGCTCCACCTGGTCCCGTGGGGCCCCCCCAAGTCGCCAAGCGCGGGAGAGACGAATCACCAGTTGGTGTGGCGTGGTCCTTTAGTTGTGTATCAGGGGGACTACGCACCTCTCGTATGTGGCAAACGGTTTTTAGGTCCGATTCGAGAGGCGCTGCTACCACCACGGCGCTCTGGCTCCGCTGTCATGCAGGTCTCGCTGCAGTGTATCATAGATGAAAACTGTGCAGGTCCGGCCGTCCCTGCCTGCAGCCGATGCGGGGTCGCGCGGAAAGCTTGGCCCCAGAGTCTTGTTGCAGGACGCGACTCCATGGGCGTCTCACCACAGGGCGGCAACTTATTGAGACCGCCAGCGCACTGGATCCACACCAACTGTGCGGGAGGCCACCGATCACTCTTCATCGCCCACCGGTGCAACCATTTAGTTTATGTGCAGCTCCAGGGAATCTGCATCACCCGCTGCATCTTAGAGCGCAACTGGGGCATAGGATGGCAGCATGAGCACATGAATGTAGTCGGATTGAGGGGCCGTAGCGCGGAGCCCTCTCAAGATGTGTAAGCCATGTTGGCCAGCTAGCCACGCCCCCCAATTATTTCAGGGTTTTTAGTGGGCTTTAATTTCTTAATTAACTCTAGTCTATTTATGCCAACATGTTTCGTCCCGCATCTAAAGTGCAACCCGGCTTGGGGCCTTCTTCAGGGCTAAAGTATGTATCCCTGTCTAATTAAGCATGCATTCCATGTACGTACCGCTCACCTGAGTCAGTGCTCCGTCTAGGAGACAAAAAGATTGTCATCAGAAAGGAATAAACAGTAACAGGATAGTGTGTGTTCTGTAAAAAGTGGTTTGAAAAAGTCTGCTATACTCTGATTTCAGAGGGCAGATTGGTCTGCTGTTACCAGTGTGGGTTACCCATTATGATTTTAGAGTGCTAGAGGGTAATTTTTCTGGTTGTGAACACCTACCATGCACATTGAGTGCAAGAGATTTAATCCTGAGTGAAAGTGTAGGGGCCTGGCTTAGTATATGGGGCTCACTTATGTAAGTGTAGCACCCTGCACTTATCCAGACATCCCTTATTGTGATTTTAGTGTTCTTAGACAACTTTAGAAGCTCTCCAAGTGGTAGCTGTGGAGAGCAGCCTTCAGGCTTAGCCCAGAAGGAGTGCAAAGCAGCTTGTTTTACCAGTACTTAATCTTATGGTCCAGGTTAAGTGAAAAAGAACAACACAGTGTAGTTACAAAAATATGGATTTATTATAAACACTCACTAACACATTGCAATATCTCCTCCCCAGAGATATAACCACAATACACACAATACTTTGATAATAGAACACATAAGTAGCACAAATACACAGTGGTCTCCAGGGTAAGACCAAACCATATACTAAAATAGTGGAATGCTAGCCACGACTTAAGTCGGGACTGGACCCAGAAGATGTAGACGAGCTGGGGACGCAAGGAACCACCCAAGGTAAGTACCCAGGAACCCCACTGAGGCCGTGTGCAGAGTGAAAACACGACTGTGTGCTCAATACAAGTCAGGGGTAAGTCGTGGTTGCAGTTTTAAAGAAAAAGGACTCTTCCCTTGGGACCCTGAAGACACCCTGTGGAAGATGGAGGGTTGGAGAATTACCCCACCCGTGGAAACCCCAGGAACCAGTATATCTACTCTAGGGAAGCCCAGTGCATAGGTGCGAAGTGACGTTGGAAACCGCCGTAGACCACAATGGATGACTTCAGTGAAGATACCACTGACAAAGAAGGTGAAAGACTCCAGTGGAACCCAAAGGTGGATTCAAGATGAGAGGTACCTGCAAGCAGAGGGGACAGAGTCTATGCCACTCAGGAGTGACCATGAGGCACGGAAGACGAATGCCCACCGATGTCGGAGGTGCAGGTGAGTTGACGGTGCCCTTGAAGTTGCAGATGTGCGGACCAGGCGATGCTGTGGAGAACCAGCAGCCATTCACGAGCTTTCCCACGTTGGATGTCAAAAGCCAGGGGGTCGGTGTCCGGCAGGAGCACCAACAAGCCTTGGCAACGTCAACAAACGTAGAATGCGAAAAAAGGGGAGTGTTGGAACCAGCAAAGTCCAAGTGACTCACCACGAGCAGGTAAGTCAGTGCAGGCCTTGAGCAAGCAGGGGAGCCTACTTGAGCCAAAGAAGACCCTCCAGAGGACCCACGGGCCAAAGGCACAGGAGTCGCAAGAGGACCTCGAGCAGCTCACCAAAGGATGAAGGCCCACAGTGCAGAGGATGCGGTGCAGGCAAAGATCTTGGTTGCAGGAGATGCTTGAGGCTGGAGCTTCTTGGAGCCTGAAGATCTCTGGTGAAGAGAGCCAACAAGCCTTGGCAACAGCAAGTTGAAGTGGTGCAAAGCAAAGGGGTACTGCTCCAGCGGTTCCTACAAGGGATACTGGCTTCAAACTTGCTGTGAAGACAGTGCAGGCCTCTAGGGAGCTGCAGAACCACCACCTGTGTTGCTGAACATTTCGGAATCCGTATGAGCTCAGGAACAGCATACCGGTCAGCTTTGTTGCGGTGCCTGCAGATGCAGGGAAATGACTTCTTCACTTCAAGGGAGATTTGTTTGAGTGTCTTGGATGTCCACAGACCTGTAGAAGAACCTGTATGGAGCACAGGCACAAATGACGCAGAAGACTGGCAGGACGACGAGACCAGGAGCAGCAGGAGCCTTTCCAGTTGCAGAGTCGGTTCCCAAAGTGAAGTCCAACAAAGTCCAAAGTGCCCAGATGTTTGCAGATGAAGTGGTTTCGGATCTGAATCTTGTCCCACAATGAATCTAGGGACCCACTCACATGTCAGCCCTTAAGTACCCTAAGGAAAGGGTTGGGACGATTTAGAAACCCTCCCAGAGGGGGGGCTGGACAGAGAGGAGGATACTCCCATGTTCTTTGTCCAGTTTCACGTCAGAGCGGGAGCCAACGGCTCCCTGGATTGGTTTCAACTGGAGTATGCAAGGAGGGCACCAAATGTTCCCTTCAAAGCAGTCTAGTCCTGCTGGCAAGCGCCCCCACCCTGTCCCAATTAATTAAGTCCTGTCTGGGAGGTGGTCACAACGCCCTGTGACAGGAAACCTATTGTCCTGCTTTCCCCTGTCCGAGCTTGGCTCAGCAGCAGGAGGGCAGAATGGTGTCTCTGATCGGCAGCAGCCATAGTTTGCTGTCCGGGTCTAGAAGACTGGTACCGGGAGCACTGAGGGCCTCCCAGAGGAGCTTTACAGTGCATGGAATCATACCTCCAACACCGTTTACGGTGTTGGGGTATGACTCCAACATGTTTGATACCAAACACAACACGGTTTGTTACAGCCAGTTTAGAGTTGGCCATCCCACAATGACGCATGGCCACTCTATATATCATAATGGCTAATGCACTTACAACCCAGGAGAATGGACTCCGTGGATTGGTAGGGTGTCCTGCTCATGCAGGGGCACCCTCACACTTATAACCGAGCACCCTACCTTCAGGATTGAAAGGCCTGTCTTAGGGGTGACTTATAGGATTTAAGTGCAGTGACCTCAGATATAAGGAAACTTATATCTGTCATGAGTGGTGCTATCACCAGCTTACACAGGCTGCAATGGCAGGCCTGTAGTCACAATTTGAGTGGTCTCCCATGGGTGGCATAATACATGCTTCAGCCCATGGAGGACCCCTGGTGTACCTATGCCCTGGGTACCTTAGTACCATATACTAGGAACTTACAAGGGTACATCAGTAGCCAATCTGGAGGCTCAACAGCAGTTATGCAACTGTTACATTTTATGTTAGAACATGGACTTAGGGCATGTAATGGCCGAATTATGCCTGAAAGTAAAGATAGGTCTTCATTATATACCGTGAAAAGGGGAAATATTTGGACTAAGATAGATTACATCCTACATAGTGTAGAAGAATGACATAGAATTACGGCCTTTAAAATTGATGACAAGGAATATAGTGATTATCTTCCCTTGTGCTTAGAAATGTCAGGGTGCTTCACTGAAATTCAGCTTGAGATCAATAAGAACCCGCAACTGCAACCATCCCTTGAAAATAACGGAAGGTCAATTAAGTGGCTCCATATTGTGAATAATGCTGAGACCATGACTGAAATATATAACATATTTTCTTAATTTCAATAGTTTTTTATTGGTTGTTTTTAGACCGATCTGAACATATAATAAAAAAACATATGAAAAGACAAATGGATGTAAGCAATAAAAAACATCAATAAAGACATAATACAATGATGATTAAATTGAAGGTGACACCATGGCAATGTAGGAACAGCAAGCAGGGTAAGTTGTCAGTAACAAGTTGAGATAAAGGTAGGGCTGTAAGAGTCACCTTATATAACCTCCGACATACAATAATGTACAGAAACAAAATTCTATGTGATGAAAAATAGAAAGTAACATGAAGCGAAATATATACCGCTAACAATAGATATCTACTAGACTAAGGTATGCGTTGACAGTATTTATATACTTTTAAGGTACAGTGAGCTAGAGTGAGGGCATCACAGTGAAGTGGTTAGTTGGTCAGACCTCCGTGACTCACAAATCATGGCGGTTTATGAGATGTTAAGTATCGATCTAGGCTATCCCACATGTGTCTGAGGGGGGGTTTCCATGGAGAGTTCTGGAGGGCAACGTTGTCAGCACCCCTTATGTTGGAGACCCAGTTCAACCAGCACTTGAAAGACGCTTTTCGCGTGTCTTTCCAATTATTTATGATGATCTTAATCGCTGCTGTCAGGAGTAGGTCTAGAAGCGCCCTATCATTGTCATTTAGAGATTCTACTCTGAGGAAGCCAAATGTCAGCGTGGCTAGTTCTCTTTTGAGGGAGCATGAAAAGAGATTAGAGATGAAGTCAAAAATTCTGTCCCAAAAGGGTACCACACATTTGCAAAATAGTAATAGATGGGCTAGGTCTCCTATCTCTTCACTACAGTTCCAGCAGGTAGGATCATCACGGATCTTGTGTGAATGTAATCGGGCCGGTGTCCAGTAGGCCTTATTTAAAAGCCAGAAATTAGTCTGGCACAGGGCTGGTGAGATTTTATTCCTCGAGACAGAGTTCCAGGTTTTGGACCAGTCGGCCTCAGATATCGGGGAAGAGGAGTGTGATTCCCAGAAGGATATAATCTTCTTGTTGAGGGCAGATTGTTGTGGACGGATTAATTTGTAGATCCAAGAAACCTGATGCCCTAATTTATTTATTCTCACCATGTATTGTGGCAGGGAGGGTGGTAATGGTAAAAGTTTAGCTTTTGTCAGTGCTGCCTTTATTTTTAAAAAGTTATAAAACTCTAAAGGGTCTAGGTTATATCTAGTCTGAATTTCTTTGAATGTTAAGGGGTAAGCTGAGTCGAACAGTTGGTATGGAAAAAATAAACCTCTATCAATCCAGGTTTCCTTGTGCAGTGTATTCCCTTTGTATAAGATTTTGTGATTATCCCAAAGGGACTCGAGATAAGATCTTCGAATGCTGGTGTCTAATTGTTTGTCCACTTTCAGTAGCGCAGCCTTAGTGTTTTTGAAAATAGATTTTGAGCAAGTGACGTTGGTGAAGTTTGAGGTTAGAAGGGCTGCTGGGGCGAGGTTTTTAAGTACTGATTTTTCTATTTCTAGCCAGACTGGGGTATACTCCTCCGGTGGGACGAGCCAATACGAACCCTGTTTTGCTAGAAATGCTGTTTGATAAAGTTTGAAGTCCGCTAGGTTGACCCCCCCCTTGGATTTGTCTAATCTGAGTTTCTTCAGACCAATTCTGGCCCTTTTCCCTTTCCATAAAAAGTTTGAGAGCAGGGCGTCCAACTTGTGGTGGAATTCGTCCGACAGTATGAGGGGAAGCATGGTAATTAAATAGTTCACTAGGGGCGTAATCATCATCTTGATGGTCTCTATCCTCCCCCACCATGTGATGAATCTTGGGGACCATGCCTCGAGGAGAGTTTTGATTTTCCCCAGGGTGTTTGTTTCATTACGTTGGAGTGACTCTAAGATAGTGCTACCGAATTCCATCCCCTGGTATTTGATAAATCCAGGCTGCCAAGTAAGACCTGAGTCTCCTATTACCTCCCGGGTGCAGTGGATGTTCAGGGGTTTAACTTCGGATTTGTCCCTGTTTAACTTATACCCAGAATGGCTTGAGTAAATTTCTGTGGTTTGCATCAGGGCCTTAATGGATGAGCTCGGGTCCTCTGTGACTATAAGAATATCATCCGCATACGCGGCAAGTTTCACTTGAGAATGTCCAAAAGTTATTCCTTTTATTTCATTATTGCGCTTGATGTCTTGGATTAGTGGTTCTAACGCTAGGAGAAAAAGGGAGGGGGAGAGAGGGCAACCCTGCCTGGTTCCTTGTTCTAGTGTGAAGGCATCCGAAAGAGTTCCATTGATCGCTATACGGGCGGTGGGATCTGAATACATAGCTATAACCATGTCTATGTAAGGATTACCTAGATTAAAGGACAACATGCAGTGTCTCAAGAATGACCACGACACCCTGTCAAACGCTTTTTCAGCGTCCAGGGTGATGGCGATAGAGGGGACAGACGTCATCCTTGCCTTCTCAAGTATGTGACACAAAAGTCTAGTGTTGTCATTCGACATTCGGTATTTGAGGAAGCCAACCTGGGAGTTACTGATTAATTTAGGGAGAACCTCATTCAGTCTCACTGCTAGGATTTTTGCATATATTTTACAGTCCACATTGATCAGAGAGATCTGCCTATAGTTTTTGGGTAAAAGAGGGTCTTTCCCTTCCTTTGGTATGACGATAATATTGGCTTCTCTCATTGATGTCGATGTACATCCCTCTCTGGCAATGGTATTGAATACTTTTAATAAGGTTGGTTGAAGGGAACCACCAAACGCCTTGTAGAAGGAGGCTGAGAATCCGTCGGGGCCCGGGGCTTTGTTGCATTTGAGAGATTTGATAGAGTTGGTTAATTCCTTTTCAGTGATGGGTTTCCCTAGCTCTGCATTCTCTGATTCTGTCAATCTCTGTAGGTTTAGTGAGTCTAAGTAACTGGTACATTCTTCCGAGTTTATTGTTTGTTTACTTTTATATAGATCTTCATAGAAGGAATAGAAGTCGCGTAGGATCTCTTTTTGTTTTGTTTGGGTGTTATTATTTGAGTCTTTAACCCTTTCCGTGCTCATGACGAGCTCAGCTCGTCATGCTGCGCGGTAGCGCTGTGCGCATGACGAGCTGAGCTCGTCACGACCCCACCCGCGATCGGAATGTCCAGCATACGAGCGGAATTCCGATCGCGGTCAAGGGGTTAATCGAGGAAACAGTAAACTGTCTCTGTTTGTGTTTGAGGTACGAGGCTAATAGTTTGCCCGCCCTGTTCCCTTCGCAGAGCTTGAGTGCCTTGAATTTGTTGATCCACACTCCCGCTCGCTTACTCACGATTTTATTATATTCATATTTTTTCTTAACGAGTTGGTCTAGGGTATCTTTGTTCTCTAACGCCTCGGCGTGGGAAGTTTCTAGGAGTTTGATTTCTTTCTCCAGTGTATCTAATTCTGAATTTAGTTTTTTATTGATTCGTGCTTTAATTCCAATGATGACCCCCCTGATGGTCGCCTTTAGTGCATCCCACAATGTGAATGTGTCTGTGTTTGGGAGATCGTTATATTTAATGTATTCCTGAATAGCAGAATCGATCTTTTCTTTGACAGCTAGGTCGGCGAGTACCTCATCGTTAAAACGCCACCTTTTAGGAGGGAGAATGGAATGAGTGCCTGTTAGCTTGGTGTTAATGCAAGAGTGGTCTGATACTAGTATAGGGGCTATGTCCGTTTGGTCTATAAGATGTGTGTATGTGCCTGAGATTAAAATGTAATCAATCCTAGTATGGGAATTGTGCGGGCTGAATAGAACGTGTAATCCCTTGTGTCAGGGTGCTGGAGGCGCCATGAGTCTCTAAGATTAAACTTCGAGCAAATTTTGTTGAGAACCTCGTGTGAGCGTGTTGGCTGGTATCTACATTTGGATTTACGGTCAATGAGTGGGTCTAAAGGCAAATTGAAGTCACCACCTACTATGATGAGATCATCTTGAGGGAAGCTCTCGATTGTATTCAAAATCTTTTACCAGAAGCTGGGCTCATCGGAGTTAGGGCCGTAAATGTTGAGGACATGAATGGAATCGTCTCCTCTTTTCAGGTGTGTGACTAACATCCTCCCTTCATCGTCATGTGTGTGTGAGACAGTAGAGATATTGGATTTTCTGGCTGTAAGGGTAATGACTCCTTTTTTCTTATGGACTGCAGGTGAGCAGGAGATATGGGAGATCCAGTTGTGTTTAATAAAGCCAACGTCCTCCTCTGAGAGTTTCGTTTCCTGAAGAAGAATGATGTCGCCCTTAGACTTGGCCAGGTAGTCGAATATTTTCCTACGCTTGACTGGGTGATTGAGCCCTTTTACATTCAGGGAGACTATATTAAGGTCTTCTGCAATATCCTTAACCTGAGACATCTGCAGATCTAGAGGTCGCTATGGAAATGAGTCAGCCTGTAGAGTTGGAGTGTACCCTTGCCCTCAAACTCTGCACTGTAGTGTTTTAGATTCATACTGACCATGTATCGGAAATGGAGCATACCTGTCAAGTCAACATAATCTACGGAAAGAATAAAACTTGCATAAGACAAAAAGAAAACAACCACAAATATTTTTACCCTCTGACCCTCCTCCTCCCACCCCCCGTTTCCCTCCCCCTCCCTGAGAAGATCGGATGCAGGGGTTGCGACAGCAGGTCCGTCATCCGGCAACCTGGAGGGTGTTAATTTGAAAATTGTTTCATCTGGAGAGATTTTAAATGAAATAATTATAGAACAATACTATATGGCAGCGATACTCACACCTATCAATGGGAGCCCCCATAGTGTCGTAAGCCGCTATTAGTAAGTATTTTTGCAATTTAACTTATCAACTTGTTAACCTGTTAACCAGTGAGGCGAGTATCCGACAACCCGAATAGAGCAAGTCTCTGCCATTTAATACAATGAACAATACATCTGAGTGTATGTACAGGGCGTGACATGAAGAACATAGAACAGAACAGCAACTAATTGTGCCTACTTAGCTGCCTTGCTGTAGCGAACAGTTATGATTGAGACTATGCAGTTGTATTTGTGCGAACACAAAAGCATGAAAAGAGTGAACATTACAATTACACAATTATATAAAGGCTATCAAGTCTTCCATTTGTTAGAGGCCCCTGCGGAATGATCCATCTCTTGTACCGGATCTGCTTCCAAGTGCTGCGCCAGTTCTTTGGGATTTGTAAAGAAGTGTGGTTTGCCATTTTCAAAGATTCTAAACTTAGATGGGCCTGCAAATGAGAATTGAATGTTTTTTTCTCTCAGCTTGTCTCGCAGTTGAAGGAACCCCTTCCTTATGTCTACCGTCTCCTTAGAGTAGTCCTGTGTGAAGTTAATTCGGTGGCCTTCCCATAAAACTTGGTGGTTTTTCCTGGCAAAGTTTAGGATGGCCTCCACATGTTGGTAGCGTAATGGTTTGCATATCATGGGACGGGTTCCTTTCCTGTTTGAGGAGTTGAACGTCGTAATCCTATGTGCTCTGTCCAGTTCCAAGCCATGATGAAATTTTATCCCAGTAAGCATGGGTATCCAAGATTCTAGAAATGCCACGCAGGATCCTGCAGCATCCTCTGAACCTTCTGGGATTCCAAAAATACTTATGTTGCCTCTTCTATTTCGGTCTTCCAATTCCGCTAGGTGACTTTTAAGCTCACTTGTGGTGCCTCGAAGGTGTTTAATTTCTTTGCCGGCCTGAGTAGCAACATCCTCGACGTCGCTTATTCTTTGTTCCGCGTCGTTGATTTTTAGGTTCATTGTGTTCATGTCCGCTCGGATGGCGGTGAGTTCCAGCTGCATGGAATCAGTATTTTGTTTTGTAGATTTTGCCAGGTCATGCACCTCAGCTAATTTGTTTAATATCAAGTCCATTTTACTATTTAGATCCGATTTAGCTTTGATCGGAGAGTCTGAGATAGTTGGTTCTGCTTTAGATTTTTTAAAGGTAGCTCTGGATTCCTTGTCGGCCATCTTGTGTCGTGGAGCGTACCTCAGCTGTTGGAAGCGAAGGGAGAAGACTTGGGTGTCGGCTTCGTTTGAGGGAGTCAGTTTTAGCTGATGTGGTTGATACTTGCAGAGGTAAAATTAATTGTATACCTGGAACCCGTAGCCGCAAGAAGTTATTGGCCGGAGTGACGGCAGCGGTTGAGATATTGCTGGACACTTTTTGCTGTTTGACCTTGAATAGGCGCCATTTTGAGTTGGCAGTACGGTGAATGTTGTTATATGACGTGGAACCTGGTTTTGGTGTGTCTCTGCAGTTTCTCTATTCCAAGTACGCTTCTTGCAAATGCGCTTTAGCAAAATTTCTGTAGAAGCACCTTTTGAAAAAACACCTTTTGCACCATTAGCACCATTTGTTGTAACAACAACCACAGAAACACCAATCGAGTGTAGCTCAGAAAAAGGCAGCCAGAGGCATGTAGCATGTGGACCAGAGCGAGTAGCATAACGCGTGTAACGTAAAGTGACCCTCGCGTTTGTGTTTGGTCAAAATCGCTGCTGAAACCTCCTTTGTTGTAGCGCCATTTGCATCATGTGCCGAAGCATCCGTTGTAGAGATGCTATTTGCGTGTAGAACCGAGAGAGGCAGACTGTGGCATGTAGCGTGTAGACCAGAGCGTATGACGTGTAGCTCAGAGTGAGGCAACCTGTAGACAAACTATATCCCCGGGGGAAGTGGGAGACTCAGCACTTCCTTCAGCCCTCACCAGCCTTCCTACTTCTCCACAGCTCTCCCTGATCGTGGCTACGTCAAACCTTCACCGAGCTACGCAAAGCGACTCATAGCCTTCTCAATTCAGTTTTACTCCCCTCATTTATCGCACTTATTTCACTGTGTGGCTCTAACGTCTGAGGGTGTATATGCAGCCTGAAGGTTCGCTATGAATTCGTGCGCTCTTCTGCCTTCTCCTTCGCCGTTAGGCCGCCATTTTGAAGGTGGGCTTCATTTTATACATGTTATCACGATGAGGCCATAAATGCCAGGAGCTGCGGGGTGATTGGGGACATCAGCTAGGGTGAGATCATGCAAACGTTGCTCTATGAATGGATCACTTGGGTTCACTGAGAGCGCTCACATTTGCAGAAATACGAGGGTGCGAAGTGCTGGTTGCAGACATCACGAAGCGCCATAGCAGGGTCAGGCAGTCAGGCAGAGCGCGTGTCAGGTGTCGATTAGCTTAATTCAGCCAGGAGAGTATCGTTATATTGGGCACCCACCTTCAGAGACCGGGAGTGTTCTATGGTGCTAGATGTGATCGCGCAGCACTTGTTAGCAGCCTCATGAACCTTACAGTGCCCCGGACGACTCCGTCTCTGCAGTTGCCGCCATTTTGTGTAGTCTGAGTCGGACAGGACCCGCTCACTTCTCTTCAGGATAACGGCAATTTGAGCGGTCGGTGCGAGCCCTCCTCGCCACAACTTATGCCGCCAACCTATACGATGCAAAAACTGGTGTCTGCTTCGATTTTTGCTGCCTATGACTCCAGATAGCTGCTTAAGTCGCTCCTCCGTTTGCCGAGCGACGGGATTAGGCAGCCATTACCGCTGCCGTCCAAGCCACGCCCCTCATATAACATATTTTCTGAAGTGTTTGGTTCTCATGTAGAATGTGCCCAATCTTTAACATCAATTACGGCGATCCATCAATCAAAATCTAAATTTTGACTTCCCTAAGACCTCCATTGACAAAAGCTATGAAATTTAAACAAACTACATCGAGAGAGTTACTGAGTAATCCTTGGTATAATAAGCAATGTAAAGAGGCCAAGATATCCCTACTAGATTGTTTAAAAAATGGAAATATACAGTTAATAAGGGAGGCAAGGGCTAACTACAAAAAAGCATTTAGCTATGCACAGAGAGAATGGGATGAGGGCAACTGGAATGATATATTTCATGCTGCTAAAATAGAAGGCTTTTTCATGTTCTGTAAAATAATTGCACATGATAGTAAAGGCGCAATCTCCCATACAGAATATTATTTGGATCCTGTCACCTGGACTCAGCACTTTGCCAACCTCTACCCAGAGGCCCAGGGTGTTTCTAACGATCATCGTGGGCATTAGCCAATTGTGTAAACAATTGTTCAGTTAATAGGATCCACTTCATTTTACAAGAAACAATAAAGGCAATTAACGCTATTAAGTTGGGCTCCAGGGCTGGATAAAATTCCGGGAGATTTGCTTAGAAATGATCTAGAAGTATGGGGTCCTTATACTAACTTAATTAGCACTGCGGTTGCTTAGGGTGCACCATTCCCCCCACTTGGAAGGGGGCTGAAATAGCACTGATAGTTAAAAAAAGGGAGTAAACTGGATCCTGGGAACTACAGGCCAATAAGCTTTCTACACAAAATGCTGAACGTTTATGCCAGACAAGTTCTCCAGACAAGTTCTGGATAAACTGAATAATTGGATCTGTGAAAATAATATACTAACAGTTTACCAGGCAGGGTTTAGATCTCAAACTTGCACCATTGATCAAGTATTCAGGCTAATGTGCATCTTATGGAAATATGTTAAAATAAGCGATGCCTATATTTATATTGCATTTGTTGACTTCAGGGCTGCGTTTCACTTTGTCCCAAGGGGGCTGCTCTGGGCACACAGGGAGTCCCAGACGACATCCTAGTCCAGATAGTTAGGTTATACCAGGGTAACTACGCTATGGTCTGTTGGGGGGCAAATAAAGAACTAACTGAGCCAATCCCAATTAATAGAGGAGTGAGACGGGTGCGTGCTCACACCTACCCTGTTCTCACTCTTTATCAATGATGTTGTTGACCATATTAACAAGTGCAGTCATGACTCCCCGAAGCTCTGCAAGTCCCCCGTTCCAGCATTGCTTTTTGCTGATGATACTATTCTGGTCTCGCAGACGCTGAGGGGTCTCCAAAACCTTTAGATTGCTTTAATAAATACTGAACTGGAAAGGGATTGGAAAAAAACATTAGTAAGACCAAATGTATGCCTCTAAAACCCCACAGGTCCTTTAAGAATAACATACATGTTGCTAAGAAAAATCTTGAAATGGTCCCACATTTTATTTATCTGGGTATTACTATAGATTCTAGGATGTTGTGGAATCCCCAAATAAATTGTGCAAAAATGATTCTTACACATGGTGCAAGGGCGGTCTCTAGTAAATATCATAAGTCTACAATAAAAGCTGTCACACAGGCTCTGGAGATTTACAAGTACAAAGCCCAGGCCGCAACATTGTATGGGGTTGAGCTACGGGGCAGAGAAAATTCGAGGCAGTTTTCCATTGAGGAAAATACATTTATGAGGGGGCTATTAGACCTACCGGCGGCTACACCACTAATGCCTCTTTTCCACAATCTTAACGTAAAACGGATTGAGCATGTTGCAGACTTGAGACCTTTGCTCTTTTGGGTAAGGTTGTGGACAAAACAGGAGTTGGATCATTATAGAGAAGGCCTTAGAGAAATAATAGCCTTAGATGAACTGCTAACTGTCCCCTGGCTGTGTTATGTGAAAGCATTGTTCATTAAGCTTGGTTTAAGTGATTACTGGAACGAGCCACAAAGACTGTCCCAGAACTCCAAGAAAAAATTGGTACGGTTTCTTTCGAATTAAAGCATTTACAGCCAAATGGATTTTGGATAATGGATTTAACGCTGAATCCCTTTGCACTTTATACACTTCAGCAAATGCAGAAAGTATTGCACATATTTTGTTCTTTTGCATATTTTATGATAAGATCAGAAAGAAGTGGATTCACCCTATTTGCCAGAAGTTGGGAATTAGAAAGCACCAGGAAGCTTTTAAGAGTTTTGAGGCACAAAATGTTGCCTTATGTTGTTTTTAAATTGAGCCGGTATTTATTAGAAGTTGCAATTGCACGGAAAAAAATAGGTCTGAAGTTTTAACATTTTAAAATAATGTAGTCATTGCTTATCTGAAGCTATTTTTATCTTTTTATTGTTAAAATGGAGAAATGTATTATAATGCAACTTTTATGGTTAACAACCGAAATAAAGTTTGAATTGATTAAATTGATTACTTTCTTCTAATAGTACATATCTAAACTTGTATTTACCACTGAGTAACATTCACAGTAGCCTGGTCGTGCACAGCTTACTCTCTATCACCACTTTACTAATTACTGTGTAGCTATAGGATAACCTACTTTGCTTGCCCTTAACATACTGAAATTATTACAACCCAAACTGGTTGCATTATTAACATATGAACCCCTCACATGAATTATCGGTAGCATCCCTCTATGTAAATGGCCTAACCCACAATGTAAAGAGGAAGACAATACTAAATTGCCTACATTCACTCTGTGATTCAAGAGTCCCACTTTGCGGCTTGGAAAGTTTAAAACTCAGACAAGACTGGTTGGGTAAAGAGCCAGTAAAAATAGCCCAGGACTCAGTGATAATGCCTCCTCCAGACTCTGCCGTAAAGGACTTGTCACTATCCTGATTACATGGCCACTTTGTTTTTATTAAAGCCACGCTACAAAAAACAAACAGTACTCTTACATAAATATACACACCAATGCACAATAAACATGAGACACTGAGTGAAATATCCAAAATGCCCCCGTTGAGAAATCCGGCAGAGATTCTGACCACCTTTGTCGCGGATCTCGGAGATCCGCGACAGCTGAACAGGTTTCCCACAGGTCCTGATCCACAAAGGCGGTCAGAATCTCTGCCGGATTTCTCAACGGGGGCATATACTACAAAACGCTAGCTATTGCTCGGAGAGGGAATCCCCTCCCACATATAAGGCACCTTAGCGCGTGCAACACATTTTAAATCACATTCACATAAGTGCTACATGCACTTACACATACTTTTTCGGTCCTGAGGAAAGCCAGAATTAATGAAAGGCCTGGCTGAAACATGTAGACCACACCCTGGATGTAGGAGTGCTTAATTCTCGCTCCACCAGCATCCACTGTCCTGCTTTTAACGCTAACAGAGGCCCAGACATTACATACTATGCCCTCCTGGGCACTGGGACCACTATATAGCTTTTAAATTTTTCACTTTCACACCACTCTCACAGCACACTCAGCAAATATACCAGCTCCGCTGTAAATACAGGCGTTGTAGCACACCCGGGACACATTCGGTGTCACTAGGTGGGCCCGATGATGAAGCATGCCACCAACTAGGTTGGTGGGTGAGGGCTTTATAAAGAAACCAAATGTTTTTTCTCTTCTTCATACAGTCCTGAGTCTTCAAATAGTCACATACAGTCAGTCCTTTTTGATTACATATTAAAATTTACATCGCATTGACAACAACAGTAAACAAAACTCCAAATTATTTCAATGCAGTAGTGGAGTTTTTGGTTGTAAAAGTCGACGGCGTTTTGATCTCATTAAGGTGAGATCATCATCAGGACGAAACAAGTGTAAGCAGGTGGAATCCTGGAGAGCTAGGGAGCCGGATGAGGATTTGATGTTAATCAGGAGTGGGAGTCAATTCCATGGAGCGGCGAGTGTTGGGTGGAAGAGCAGGTCCTGAAGGCCTGAGGTGGCACCACTGGTGATTTGTTCCCGCAACCTTCGGACTCTCGATGAATTGCTCCCGGACCTCACCAATTCATTTGGCTCCCACGTCCTTACTCAAAGACCAACACGCTTGATTCGCCTGACGCTGAACGCCCAACGGCGCGATTCAACTCTTGTGGCCCCCCATGGCCTTCCTAGCATCCGCTAATTCAGTGCACCGCTCGTGCCACCTCAGGCCTTCAGGACCTGCTCTTCCACCCAACACTTGCCGCTCCACGGAATTGACTCCCACTCCTGATTAACATCAAATCCTCATCCGGCTCCCTAGCTCTCCAGGATTCCACCTGCTTACACTTGTTTCGTCCTGATGATGATCTCACCTTAATGAGATCGAAACGCCGTCGACTTTTACAACCAAAAACTCCACTACTGCATTTAAATAATTTGGAGTTTTGTTTACTGTTGTTGTCAATGCGATGTAAATTTTAATGTCACGATCACCCCTCACTTCACGCACTTTCACTTTTTGTGTGAGCACTGGAACTATTACTAGAAATATACTATGATACTCCATTTATGCTGTTAATAAATGTGTTGTCATATCAAACCTTGTGTCCCAGCATACATTGCGTAACCAGTCCCGCCTGGACTTCCCTACAATTACTCCTCTTGATTAACGCTGTTCTAAGGAAATGTTAGTAGCCTAAGCTACATGAGGACCCTATTGGCCTCCCACAGACCCTTGTTTTTCCAAATACTTAATTACCCAGGGTCTCAATACTGGGGTTCCCTTGTTCTTTGAAATATAATGTATAGCATAGAGGTATGTCCTTTTGTTATTGTTTCACAATGTACATCTATTGTAAACAACCATAGGGGAAAATTATGCTTATAACTACAGATATGCATTGACAAGTTTACAAGATGCAGTTGTAGACAGAAGATCTGATAGCGATATGGTCACATCAGTGGGTTAGTGTGGTCACAAAACCCCGCCATTCTTCGGCTGAGTTCAGCCCATCATTGATAGAGTTAATTCTCTCTATCCAGCGACATTCTAGTCGTTGTAAAATTTGTGAGATATCACCTCCCCTTTGAGGGACAACAGCGACGTCAATCACTTGCTACCTAATGTCCTCTGCAGTATGATTTATTTCATCAAAATGTGACACCAAAGGGGCATTGGCAACAGAGCGTCTTATCCGGCTGCGATGTTGTCCAATGCGCGCCTTTACTGGCTGTTGTGTTTGGCCAATGTATGGTAACCCACAAGGGCACCATATGCAGTATACTACGTTTCGTGTATTACAATTGGAAAAGAACTCCAATGTGTGCTTCAAACTTGCATGTTCAAATACGTTAGTGTTTGATGTAAAGGTGCAGGAAACACAATTCCCACACTTGTGGTGTCCTTTGATTTCAGGTAGGCCCCATGTGGATTGTAATGTGTTGCTTTTACGCAAAGTGACCTCTGTAGATGATCTAACTAGGTGATCTTTGATGTTCTTACCGCGTTTAAAAGCAAACATTGGGGTGTCAATCTCAGGGTCGATACTTTTGATTATGTCCCAATTTTTGGTTATCAGCTTCCGAATTTTGTTGGTGTGTACACCACATGTAGTAACACAAATCAGTCTGTCTACTGCAGGTTTTTCTCTGGTGGTTAGCAATTCTTCCCTGGGGCAGAACCAGGTGCGTTTCATAGATTTTCTCACTAGTCTTGTGGGGTAGCCTCTTGCCACTAGACTAGTGAGAAAATCTATGAAACGCGCCTTTTAAAGATTCGCTATTTAGAATTCGCTATCTCCAATGCATGACCGTTTTAGCGAATATTTACCGAATCGCTAAAATTCGCAATCGCAAATAGCGATAATACAATTGCAACGCGCAAATACAGAAATACCTATTTGTGAGTTTGCTGTTAGCGAACTCGCAAATAGCGCGTCACTTTTGAAGCATGCTGATGACATCACAACAAGGAAGTCATCCAGCCCATGCTTCATTCAGTGCCCAGAGAGAGTGAGAGGAGGAGGCTGAGTGCAGGAGTAGAGCAGGACAAGCAACATCTTGGCTTGCTGACCTGTCCAGTGCAAAATAATGGAACCATCAGCATCAGGGGAGAGTGCATCAACCAGGAAACGCAAGCTCAAGTTCAGTGAGAGAGAAATTGCAAACCTCATAGAGGAGGTCGTGAGGAGCCACGACAAGCTCTTTGGGAAACTGTCTCTCAAGGTACCGGAGGCAGAGAAGAGGAAAATATGGCGCAGGATCCAGAATAAAGTGAATGCAGTGGGGGTCACCCACCGCACAATAGACGACCTGAAAAAACGGTGGTACGACCTGCGCAGCCGTGCCAAGGAGAGGATTGCGGACAGGCTGAAGGAGGCTAAGAAGACTGGAGGTGGACCAGCAACACTGCCTGGAAATACACCCCTGGAGGACCTGGTTGAGTCCACACTCCAGCCTGAAGCTGTGGTGGGAGTGACCCAGTTGGATACATCCGGAGCAGCCAGTACTTTACAAGGTAAGATGCATGCAAGTGTCCATTTCAAGAGACATATCAAAATGTGAACATTACCTCAGTTCAGCTCTAGTGTACAGATACTAACTCCAGTCCACATTTTCCTGCTACACCCAAATGCATTATGGGAGTTGCAGGCAGGTTAGGCAAGTTGGTAGGCAAACACACTATAAGAAAGTTAAACATGTGAACACTGTGTGACAGATAGTAATTTAATGAGACCCAAAGAATGCTTAATGTGACACGACATTACCCTTACAACAAATTAATATTGCACTGTTTAACATCACAGATGGAGCAGAAGGAGAGTTTGAGGAAAGTGAATGCGGAGACACACAGGAGACTCTGGCTGAGGCAGACGTGGAAACACCTGTGGCCCCACAAAGCACAGCCCC
Organism: Calotriton arnoldi; assembly: GCA_963921515.1. NCBI lineage: Eukaryota > Metazoa > Chordata > Amphibia > Caudata > Salamandridae > Calotriton > Calotriton arnoldi. The sequence goes on along the minus strand of CAWUFW010000711.1, from coordinate 2,567,201 downwards.
TGCCCCTACTACACGCAGGGCCCCAGTTCCACCACTGCAGCCCATGGAACCTGAGGAGGAACCAGCTCCAGAGACAAGCCAGCCACGAGGTACCCCCACAACGACACCCCAGTCACAGCTCCGGCACAGCACAATCCAAAGCCGGAGGCACAGGTCAAGGGCACGCATCACATCGCAGGAGGACCAAAGTCTAAATGTCTGGGATGGGCTGGAGTGCCAGATGCTGAGGGTGCAGCGCCTGCAGGCAAAACATATGAGGTCAATGCAGGCACAACTTAGCAAAATGGCAACCAACATTGCAGTCATGAGCAACTGTGTGAGAGAACTCACAACAGTTGTGGTGTAAGGCAACAGGCAGTCCAATGCGGCCATGCAGGAGCTGAGCAGGGTGATGCAGGAGGGCCAGGTGACACAGAGGAGGAGGCATCACCAGTTAATGATGCGCTTAGAAGGCTACACTAAATCTAACAATCGCCTGAGCACCAACACTGCACTGCTGTCCCGTCGGTCCGTGGCCATGCAGATAGAAATGAGCCATTGTTGTGGGGATGTGGCCAGGGCACTGGTCCAGGTAACTAATGCCGTGGAACAAATCCAGGCTGCTACTGCTGGGGGCTGCAATGTGACGGGGGAAGAGGGGAGTGAGGAGGCGTCCAGCCTCAGTAGCCTGTCGGTGCCAGTACCCACTTGCAGGAGGCGCACCACTCGGAGCACAACACCTTCCAGAGCCTCCATGAGGGATGGAGATGATGCCGGCGAAAGGCATTTAGGGGTGCGTGGTAGGAAGAGATAGACTGACTTGGGCAGAACAATTCAACCATGGTGAGGTAACCATTGACAATACCATACTAGTGACAGAGATCCAAGTCAGAAAATGAGGTATTGTTTTTTTTTCTGCGTGCAATCACTGTGCTACTTTGCACCTGCTATGTGTGCTTTAACACATCAACATGGTTTAATGCAAGTAAATACAGTACAGTTCAAACATGCTGTGTCGTGTCTCATCATTACTCACCTCAGAAATAATGTTGTGTAATTTCTGCACGTCTCTTTCGCCCTTCTGCTGAGCTTGCCCCATGTGCTGGTTGTAGTTGTGGCCCTTGCTGGTTGTCCTCCTCAGGCTCACTGTCGGTCAGTTCAATGGGTATGCCTCTCCTGGTAGCAATATTGTACAACATGGCACATGCAGCCACAATCCTGCAGCAGGTCTCGGGCCGGTACTGCAAGGCTCCGCCAGTCTTGTGGAGGCAGCGAAAGCGACTTTTCATCAGCCCAAAGGTGCGTTCGATGACTTTTCGTGTGGCGATGTGCGCTGCATTATACCTCTGCTCATTTGGGGTGGCTGGGTTGAGGTATGGTGTCAATATGTAGTTTCGTACGGCGTATGCGCTGTCACCTACAGGGTAGTGAGCAAAGGGTTAGTGACAGTTATGCATTGCCATTTGGCCATTGTGTGAGAGGAATCAATATATATGTTTACCAAGCAGATGTCCTTCGCCAAAATCACCCCTGAGCAGACGGGTGTGTATGCCACTGTGTCGAAATATATAGGAGTCATGTGTGCTTCCAGGGTATTGAGCCACAATGTCTGTTATGATATAGTTAGCATTGCAGCCTACTTGTATATTGAGTGAATGATAGGATTTACGGTTCCTGAAAATGTATTCATTCACTGCTGGTGGACAAATGGCAACATGCGTACAATCTATGCAACCTATTACATGTGGAAACCGGGCTACCTGGTAGAAGTCCAGTTTGGTCTTATTCAATTCCTGTGGGGTTGTGGGGAAGGAAATGTGTTTGTGGATCCTTGTCATCATGGCGTTCAGGAATGATTTAAAGAAACGTAAAAGGGAGCTTTGTGACACCCCTCCAGCTACAGCTACTACCCCCTGGAAACTGCCTGACGCAAGTAGGTGCAGGCAACATAGGACCTGCACATGAGTGGGGATGGCATGTGTCCTACAGGTCTGGCGCTGCATTAGGGGTTCCAATTCTGCAATTAGATCAAGGATCATGGCACCATTCAGCCTGTACTTGTCGTATATTTCATCATCTGTTTGTCCCAACAATGTGATGCACACTCTGAAAATGCGCTCCTGTATTCTCCTTCTTCGCTGGGCTGCTGCATGGAGCCTCATCCTCCTCGCCATCACGTAGAGCGCTGCCATTGTGAAAGATTCTGAGGCCTCCTGGGTCAGTTTAAATAGGTTTCTAAGGATTAGCACCTGTAGGGCTTTTTTACTCATGGTTACCACCTGATTGTGATCCTCTTTAAATTGCACTTGCAAAATTGCGAATTTCGTAGAAATCGCTATTTGCGATTTTTCATGCATGATGTTTGTGAGTCCTTAATTGCAAATCGCTATTTGGTATTCGCAATTAAGGAATTCGCAAATAAGGATTCCCTAAATTGGGGGTCGCAAATTTAGCGATTCCTTATTTTAGCGAATTTCATGGTTTTTCGCAGATTTGGGTTCATGCATTGGGAGTAGCTAAATTGCGCTCGCAAACAGCCTTTTTTTGCGATTCGCAAATTTTGCGAGCACAATTTAGCTTGATGCATGTGCCTGCTAGACTCTTCTGGAAAACTGTTAATTCAACTATCTTCCAAAGCTCTCACAACAGTAGCATTGATGCCACAATTATGCCCGATGCTTGGGTACAACACTTCTCTAGCCTATATAGCATTAATGGTGAGCATTGTCCCACTTCAAACTATAGGGACATAAAAAATGGTCATGGAATTTTTGATCTGGCACGCCCAACGCTTGATGAAGTTGAAAAGGCATTAAATCAGACTGTAAAGAACAAGGCATCTGGCCCTGATGGCGTCCCTCCCGATCTGTTTCTGGCCAATCCTGTCCTTTGACTCCTTCTGCTGACCAATATTTTAGGCTGCATAGCTTCCCAGGGCCTTCCAAAATCTTGGGGCACCATGATTATAGTTCCCATTTTTAAAAAAGGGGACAGGTCAGACCCAAGATGTTATTGCCTAATATCATTAATTGATTGCACTTGTAAACTGATGGACAGGGTCATCTTAGATCGTCTGGAGACTTGGGTAGCTGAAAGTGGAAAGTTTTCAGACATACAATACGGCTTCAGGAGAGGCCTGGGAACTGTTGAACAGTGTCTCAACCTCCACCTGGTCATAAGCAAGTACACAATAGCTAAGACCGGATCCTTTTATCTCGGGTTCATGGATCTCACATCAGCTTTTGACTGGGTGCAGAGAGGGAAACTATGGGAAAAAATGCTGGATCTGGGCATTGATCCATCTCTAGTTTATTTCTTAGCCCAGATGCATCAGGGTGTGACTGGGAGGGTCAGGTATGGAGTGGGCGGGGGACTCACAGCTCCCATTAAAATGAATCGTGGGGTTAGTCAAGGGTGCGTCCTTGCCCCCTTTCTTTTTTTGTCTTTATATTAACGACTTAGAAAGTTATATTAACCCCTTCCATGCGCGGCCGATTTTCGCCCTGTGCGAGGCATTGCATTGAGCGGACGGGTTCATGACGAGCTCAGCTCGTCATGCGCACACGAGCACTGCGCAGCATGACGAGCTGAGCTCGTCATGAGCATGGAAGGGGTTAATCAATGGCATGCTGATGTTCCCAAGATAGGCACTAGAAATCTTCCGGCATTACTTTATGCCGATGACTGTGTGTTAATGTCCAGAACCAGTTTAGGCCTGCAAAAGCTTGTCACTAGACTTAATGATTTTATGACCAAACTGGGCCTAAAGACTAATACGGCCAAGTCTTACACCATGGCGGCAGGCAAATCTCCCCCCTTTTAAAATCATGTTTTATTAATAATGAAAGGTTGTCCTATGTCCCAACTTTTTCGTACTTGGGAATCCCTTATGACTAGAAAAGTACTTTGCACCATTTAGTTGAAACAAGGGTTAGTAGTTTTAATCAAAACCTGGAGGCGCTGTTTAGGTTTACAAAGAAATTAGGCTCAAGACCGATTAATACAATAATTAATATTTATAAGGCCCATTTGTGTTCTGTAATCTTGCATGGGGCTGGAGTGTGGGGATCTTCAATCCGGCTCGCTTCCAAGCAGATGAAAACAATTTTCTGAGATGTTTATTAACAGTTCCAAGTAGTCTCCCCATTTTTATTTTGTCATAACGAACTTGGCTTGACTCCCTTAACTCATTGCATACAATTTGCACCAATTTTATTATGGCATTCAATTTGGGCAAAAGATGAGCCGGCCCTTAATCGTGCAATTATATTGGACTGTTTTAAACTTGATTACTTGCTGAAGATACCATGGTTTAACTACATAAAAAGGCAGTTGGAGACAGTGAGAATGGTGGACTGTTTTTATAACCCAGAGTGCATTGCAAAGATCCCAAAAATCCAGCTGAAAAAGGATTTTTTATCTTGTCTAAAGTTGTCTAGTGAGCGCCTGGAGATAGGGAAAAAGAGAGTCTCTGAATATCTGCTTTTAGTACGCTCTCCAAGTGTTGAGCCCTATCTCTCTTTTTATTTTTGTCATGTTAAAATGTTTTATCTTATCAGATTCAGGTTTGGCATTGCGCACCTCTTGGTCTCCTATCCTCGCAAAGCTTACTGTGATGCTAAACTGGATCTATGCCCATGTGACTCCAAATCCAGAACACGCTGCATTTCCTGTTTTCCTGTCAACTCTATACTAAGCCGAGGCGGGATTTTATCATCCCCCTCTTAAAATTCTTAAATATCAGGAAGTGCCGGCCGGCCCTATATCATCTCCAGCTTTTAAATGACAAATGTACATGTTTAATGGTCTATAGATATATTTCCACAGCTGTCCGTTTACGGAATTTGGCTGGGAAATTACTTTTTTGTACTCGGATTTTAATAATTATTTTTGGATTTTATGGTTTTAGGGAAATAGGGTTGTCTTAAAGTTCATTATATGTTGTCTGTATGTCATGCTGCTATTTGTTGAAACATTAACTTAATTATCACTGTTACATTTCTGAATATGAATTTCTATTGTCATGAAGTTTATTATATATTGTCTGTATCATATTTTAATTGTTTTTTAAATTTTTTGATGAACTCTTTTATGGCTGCAAGTCAGCCGAATAAAGATACTGGACTGACTGACTGAACCTGGTCTCGAAAAAAACTAAGTGAATTAGGAAAACTCTGTGGGACAATATGCTGGAGATACAAAAACCTGAAAAGTGCCATTGTACACCTACTTTAAATCACAATTGGACTAAAGTGGGGAGAACAATGGAAGGAGCTATTAGTATTACAGTACATTCGATAATCAAGGTAATCCTATTAGATGATTGTGGCCTGTATCCAGAGATGTAACAAGAAGGTTAGCAACCTCCTTAGCAATAGTGACGCTCTGCATTCTGAGACATTGCAGAACCAATCGCAGCCTTAACAGAGAGACTTGGTGGGAAAAGATGTATAAAACTGCTTTATGAAAGAGTAATATACAATCTAAATGACTTGTTAGAAAAATTTCAAGAAATATGAGGCAGATTCATTAATGACTTGTGGCACTCTGCTTCTTTACATTGAAACATTCATACGTCGAAAGTATACTATCTCTGCTGTTAGGTCTAGTTTACTTAGGCAGAGGATAAAGAATGTCCAAGTTATGCCAAACCGCTTCTGTTATGTAACTTTTCATATGGCCACAGACTTGTACACAACCTGGAGGATATACTACTTGGTGACATGACCAAGAGTTTACCATGAGACTGGGAATGGCAGCGTGAGCTACAGATTAGGGGGTTTAATAATGAGAGACTTGCACCTTCTGAGCATTACTTTTTTTGAGGCTCCGGTGGCATAAGCCTTTCAATCATATCTATGAGGCGGTTCAAAGCCACTCTGCGTGGCTTTGCATGGCCTCATAGATATGGAGTAAGACAAAGCAGCGCAAGTTGCTTCCTTGCCTTACTCTGCGTCAAGGAGGCTTTCCATGGGTGTTGCAGTGGGTTTTCTCACACAGCACCCATGGATTTTGACTCCGTCCCAGATTTAATTAATCATGTAAAGCCAGGGCAGTGGCAAAACCTTATGCCTTCCCAGAGCAGGCATAAAAAGAAGAAATATTTTTATTTCTTCTCTTTTTTCCTCTTTCCATGTGTGCTGCATTCTGCAGCACACATAGAAAGAGGAAAATTTCTCTCGGGATTGTTTTTGTGCAGGAAGGTGTCCCTTCTTGCACAAAAACAATTTTGTCTTCAACAGAGGTACCCTACATTGGTACTAGGCAGCAAAGTGTGCGCCAGCACAAGGGGAAAGGACAGGAATTCACCGTATTTCATAAATACGATGTATTCCTACCATTTCACATTGGCGTAGGGCAGCGCAGCAAGAGGATTTGCGGCGCTGCGTCACGCCAATTTCTGATAAATGGGGCCTTAGGTTTCATAAGTAGGATACAACCCAGAACTAATTATAATAAGAATGTATGTATAGTGATATACTCTGGCGTATAAGATATAGTTGATAGGTAAGTGATGGCTGACGGTTGTTGTTTACCTATAGAATCGGATATATTAGTCCTTGGGGGTGAGAGAAGAAAGGGCGAAAAAGTGTTCATATATCCTATTAATAATTCTTATGGTTCTATATTGGACAATCATAGCCAAAGTAAAAGAGCTGTAAAGCAGTTAAAACTTAATAAAGAATTGTTAAAACCCACAAAGGAAATATAAGCCCCACAGAAGGAACTGATAATATTGAAATCCGACCCTAAACCAAAGGCGGTGATTGTCACATCAGTCAGAAACCATCATGCATCAGCACTAGAGGCCACTGCTTCGCCTGAAAGAGAGAGACAAAAAAATTATGCTACAGGCAGAAAAGTGTGTAACAGAGCAGCAACTGCTTTAAAGAATGCAAGTGCTACAGCGCTTGTAAGTCAATATCACAGTGAGATCTGTGAAGGAATTAGCTCTTTTATGAAAGGCCTTTCAAAGCACTGCCAACAAGAGTTTGAAGGAATGGTCAACGAATTACCAAATTATAAGCGCAGCTCTGGCTAGGGCAGAATTAGTGGTAAAAGGCTATTGTCATGCAGTGTCACTGTGCATATCCTGGTTGAGAATAAGCACTCTAAAACCAGATGTGCATGAAAAATTATAAATGTTCCTTTCTCTGGTACAAAAGTAGTTGATCAATTTCTCTGGTACAAAATGTTTTAGTCAACACACAGGAAGATATGATACAAATGAAAAATGAAGCAGTGACCCTCGAAGCTTACAACATAAAATCCTCATATCTGAAATCAACACCTACAAAACAATCGAATTCCGGAGGAAGACGTTCCTCCAGGATTAAAAATTGACCACCTTTTTCCCCCTCCTCCCCCCGTTCGCCACTCCTATGGGGAAAGCGGTATCTTGTCATTTTGGCAGAGTGGAATCTCATAAAATCAGAAAGGTGGGTTTTAAACCTAGTGAGTCGGGGTTACTCGTCCAAATGCCAGGCCACCTCCAGCATTCCCAAAAACAACATTGAAATATCAAGTAGCCATTTTATTAAAGAAATCATCCGGGGCCTGATTCACAGAACTAACTTAGGCAAAATCCTAAACTTACTACCATTTTGGTATTCACAGAAGGCACTTACTCATTTTGGTATTCACAGAAGGCACTTACTCATTTTGGTATTCACAGAAGGTAGTTACTCATTTTGGTATTCACAGAAGGCACTTACTCATTTTGGTATTCACAGAAGGCATTTACTCATCAATGAGTAAGTGCCTTCTGTGAATACTAAAATTAGTAAGTTACTCAAAATGAGTAAGTTACTCAACATGAGTAAGTTACTCATTTTGGTATTCACAGAAGGCACTTACTCATCAATGAGTAAGTGCCTTCTGTGAATACCAAAATGAGTAAGTTACTCAAAATGAGTAATTTACTCAAAATGAGTAAGTTACTCATTTTGGTATTCACAGAAGGCACTTACTCATCAATGAGTAAGTGCCTTCTCTTCCAGGGGATACTCATCAATAGTCATAAGCACTGAATTATCCCCGCCCACGTGCGGGATCCCTGAGCATATAGAAATATATGTATATATATATATATATATATGCTCGGGCCCACAAGTGTATAACACTTCCGAAACATACACAAACATATGTATATACATATAAACATGCAGCCTAAAACTGTTCCAATAAGGCAAACCGCCAAAATTACATAGGTTTCTCTTGTATGAAAATAATCCCCTAAATACATTTTGTAATAGAGAACATACATTGTAATAGTATCATACAAGAATCCTTTATTTTCAGAAAAGGAAAACAGGTAATAGCAGGCAGTTGGCCCATAGGCTGCATAGATAAATAACTATCATAGTACAGTAAAATAAAACTGGCACCTTGCCTTTAAGGCTTCCAAGATTCTGGACACCGTGCCTTTAAGACCTCCAGGAGCCCCTCTGCTCCCATCATGCACCACAGGTGACAGTTAAGTCAGTTCTTTTTTCCGGCTCCTTCTGTGAGGATCCTGGAGCTAGAGCTCGACAGTTTTTGACTTTTTCAGTCAGGAATTGTTTTTCTTCTATTGTATTTCGATTTTTTTGGTCTGCTGGTAGTGTTTTCTACTGTTTTTCTGACAATTTACACATATTTTCTGTCAGAATGCTGGCTTTATTTAGGAAATGCCCGTCTTGTGGTAAAAAGATGGCAATATCTGACCCACACTCAGTGTGTATAGCGTGTCTTCCATCTTCCCACAAGCCTGAAATTTGCTACCACTGCCAGCAGTTTTCTAATAGGATCCTGCGTGACAGGGAAAGGATTCGACTTCATGCTGTGTTGGAGAGGGGAATAAATCTTCCTAAAAGTGGCCTTGGGAGTCAAGAGCCCTCCTCTCACCAGGTACACCGAAAACAGCGTCGTTCTGCCTCTCCTGGGTCAGGAAAGAGGCAGATTCCAGAGTGTTTGCCGTCGAGATCGCCGTCGAAGAAGAAGCAGAAACACTCTTCAACGTCGAGACAGCGACAATCGCCGTCGCCGAAGAGGGGATCGACGTCGAGGCACACTACTTCGGGGACGAAGTATGTTGACCCCGAGAGGCCTAAGGCGAAACACACGTCGAAACACTCGTCGATGGCGAGGAACACTCCGCCACCTTCTCGAGGGCGGCGTCGAGAGTTTCGCCGGCTAAGACTCTGCCTAGAGCCTACAGGCGGTCGACGTCGAGATCACCGTCGCCGTCGAGGGTTTCACGGTTGACGAAGTCGACATCGGAAAGACGTCGTGGAAGATCGACGACGAAGTCACCGTCAATACATCAGTCGACGTCGAGAAAAAGGACTCCCGCCATCACCTCGGAGGAGGTGACAGAGAGGCCGAGATCGAAGTCGAACCTTTCGCCATCGAAAGACAAAAGTCCTGCCGTCGTTTCGGAGGAGGTGCTAGAGAGCTCTAAATCGACGTCGAGGTCAAGACGGTCGACGTCGAGAGAACAGTCATCGTCTCCTGGCATTAACATTGTTCAAATTTCCCCGGAGGGCTCTCCGGTGGCTCCTAAGAAGCATCCCTTTAGTCTCTCGCCAAGGTGGCTGGAAAGTGTCAGACACAAGGAAGCAGGGGGTGCGGTTCATACAAGTCCGGGCTCGGACTTCTCTCGTACGTATTCCCCTTCAAGGCTCTCAAGGGGCTCTCCTCCAATGACTTCACGGAGAGGGTCTCCGTGTAGAAATTCGAGAAGGTCGAGGTCCCCATCCTCCCGCCATACACGTTCACGGTAGAGATCACGTCCTCATCACTCCTCCTCTCCAAAACGGAGGCGGCGAAGATCTCCAACCTGGTCCACGTCCACCAGGTCTTCAATACGGGACTATTCTCCAACTTTGTCGTTGACACCTCCATCCAGAGTATCCCCGATTGATGATCTAGGTACCTTCACTGAAGTTCTCTGCAGAGGGGCCACAAAATTGAACATAAGTATGTCGGCTCCTACGGTCTCCACTTCTGTTATCTTTGAGACTTTACATCATCGCTCTTCTACGAGGTCTCTGCTACCATTGGTCCCAGGACTTTTGGAACCCGCCATGCAGGCGTTCTTAACCCCTGCAACAATAGGAGCGGTACCTTCTCGCATTGCAAAAAAGTACAAAGCCCCTGATCAGGATCCGCTTTTCCTTCGTTCTGATCCTCTTACGGACTCTGTATTTGTGGCGGCGGCCAGGAAGACACAACCTGCAACATCTTCCTCTTTAGTCCTTCCTGACAAGGACAGCAAGGTTATGGACTTGTTGGGCAAGAGGATGTGTAATACCTCGGCCTCGGTCATGATGGTGGCCAGCTCCTCAGCTCTCTTGGGGAGATATGACAGGTCGTTATGGGACTCTCTATCTCGGTTTACGGAAAAACTCCCGAAAGAAGACAAACAGGACTTTCATGAGATACTGCAGGAAGGGGGCTTGGTGGCCAACCAGATAATAAGTGCTGCTGCGGACTCATCTGATCTGGCTGCTCACGGCTATTCGCACGGTGTCTGCTCTAGGCGCTCAGCCTGGCTGCGTCTGACTGGGCTTAAGCCTGACGTGCAACGGAAGATCGTCAATCTACAGTTTAATGGTTCTTCGTTGTTTGGGTCTCATGCGGACGATGAGATGTCCAAAATGAAAACTGATTTGGACACGGTGAAGGCGGTTGGGCTGGAAAAGCGGAAGGAATTCCGCAAACGATTTCATCCCTACGACAAGCGTTCCTTCCAACAGAGGGTTCAAACCCCTCAGTGGTCCTCTCAAAGTCAACAACAGCAGAGGTCACACTTCCACCAGAGGAGACCTGGTAGGGGAAGAGGGAACAACAGACAGCAAGTCTCAACTGCCAAACAACTAGCTAAACAATGAGCACATGCTTCCTCCGTGCCCGTTAGCCACTCCGGTAGGGGGAAGTATCGCTTTTATCTGGAAGAGTGGAAATCAATCACAAACGACAAATGGGTGCTGAATATTGTGCAAAATGGGTACTTGCTGAGATTCAAAGTCCCACCTCCACCAGTTCCACCACTCGGAGAATTTCGTCGATGTCACCACATGTTACAGCAAGAGGTGAACAGTCTTCTACTAAAAAAGGCCATAGAATATGTTCCTGCTCAACAGCGGAAACAGGGAATATACTCTCGCCATTTCCTGGTTCAAAAAAGAGGTCCGACCACAGAGTACAGACCAATTCTCGATTTGCGCTTCCTGAACAAATTCATCCGCAAGGAGAAGTTTCGGATGCTGGCCCTGCACCAGATCTTTCCTCACCTACATCAGGGAGATTGGATGTCTGCTATCGATCTGCAGGACGCTTATTTCCACGTCCCAGTGTCCGAAAAACATCGCAAGTTTCTCTGTTTTCAAGTAGCTCACCAGCACTTCCAATTTCGAGTCCTTCCATTCGGGCTAAAATCAGCCCCCCGGACATTTTCAAAGAGTATGGCAGTAGTGGCAGCTTTTCTCCGCAAGCGCAAGATCTTCATTTATCCCTATCTGGACGATTGGCTCCTGAAGAGCGCTACACCTTCTCTGCTGCAGAGCCATCTTTCCTTCTGCCTTCATTTACTGACCAAGCTGGGTCTGCGGGTCCCACCTCCACCAGTTCCACCACTCGGAGAATTTTGTCGATGTCACCACATGTTACAGCAAGAGGTGAACAGTCTTCTACTAAAAAAGGCCATAGAATATGTTCCTGCTCATCAGCGGAAACAGGGAATATACTCTCGCCATTTCCTGGTTCAAAAAAGAGGTCCGACCACAGAGTACAGACCAATTCTCGATTTGCGCTTCCTGAACAAATTCATCCGCAAGGAGAAGTTTCGGATGCTGGCCCTGCACCAGATCTTTCCTCACCTACATCAGGGAGATTGGATGTCTGCTATCGATCTGCAGGACGCTTATTTCCACGTCCCAGTGTCCGAAAAACATCGCAAGTTTCTCTGTTTTCAAGTAGCTCACCAGCACTTCCAATTTCGAGTCCTTCCATTCGGGCTAAAATCAGCCCCCTGGACATTTTCAAAGTGTATGGCAGTAGTGGCAGCTTTTCTCCGCAAGCGCAAGATCTTCATTTATCCCTATCTGGACGATTGGCTCCTGAAGAGCGCTACACCTTCTCTGCTGCAGAGCCATCTTTCCTTCTGCCTTCATTTACTGACCAAGCTGGGTCTGCGGGTCAACTACAAAAAATCAGTCTTCAACCTGACCCAAAAAATCCACTACCTGGGCGCTTCACTCGACACCGTAAAAGCAAACGTGTGTCCTTCGGAGGAGAGGTTATCATCAATCAGGGAGAAATGTCGCAAACTTCTCCGATCTCATCTTCCCACGGTCAGGCAAGTGTCTTCTCCTTTGGAGTCAATGGCTTCTTGTGTCTTCATCGTCCCCAATGCCAGATTGAACATGCGTCCTCTACAACAATCTCTGGAAGACCAGTGGATGCAGACGTCAGGCCGCTGGGAAGACCGTGTAACTCTACCTCAGTCAGCCAGAGATTCCATCACATGGTGGATGAAGCGTTCACATCTCCTGAAGGGAGTCCAATTCCACCAAGATACTCCCACTCAGACTATAGTCACGGATGCTTCCCTGCAAGGTTGGGGAGCTGACATGGGACATCTTCAAGTACAAGGTCTCTGGTCGGAGACAGAGCGGGGATATCACATCAACCTTCTAGAGTTGAGAGCCGTGCACCTAGCCCTCAAGTCGCTGTACCCTTCTCTCCAGTCCAGCTCTCTCTTGATTCAGACAGACAACACCACAACGATGTATTATCTGAACAAGCAGGGAGGCACCAGGTCGAGACCTCTCTCTCAGGAGTCGCAGACCATCTGGAAGTGGCTTCTCGCAAGGAATCTCAACATTGTGGCCATTTACCTGCCAGGGTCTCTGAATGTCCAGGCAGACACCCTAAGCAGGGACTTCGTAGAAGCTCACGGCTGGGTGCTAAACAGCGAAGTCACGCAAGACATCTTCCGGCAATGGGGAGTGCCAGACATCGATCTCTTCGCAGACGCGGCAAATACCAAATGCCCCGTCTTCGCATCCAGGTTTCACCAGCCAGGGTCACGGGGGAATGCCCTTTTGATAAAATGGTCTCAGACATTACTGTACACCTTTCCGCCACTGCTTCTCATCCCAGCAGTGATCAACAAATTCTACAGGAACAACTCCAGGATGATCCTGATAGCTCCGGAATAGCCGCGTCAGTGGTGGTACCCGGACCTTCTGCAACTATCCGAGATGCCACACCAGAGGTTGCCTTGCCGTCCAGACTTGTTATCCAAGAGCGAAGGGAGAGTGTTTCATCCCCATCTCACATCCCTCAGATTGACAGCATGGCTCCTGAGGTCCTGCAATACGGACACTTAGACTTACCAGTGGACTGTATGTCCATCCTCAAGGAAGCCAAGAGACCTTCCACCAGGGAATCCTATGCTTTCAAATGGAAGCGATTCTACTTGTGGTGCATGAACAATGCTCATGATCCGGTGAGGGGTAAAGAGAAGGTGGTCTTGCCATACCTACTACATTTGGCCAAATCTGGCCTGCAGTTCTCCTCGATTAAAGTTCACCTAGCAGCAATCACTGCATACAGAAAGTCCGCTACACAGGTTTCTTTTTTCCAGATGCCAGTGGTTAAAGATTTCCTTGAAGGCATAAAGAAAGTTTACCCCCAAGTGAGAGCTCCTTCTCCACCTTGGGAGCTCAACATAGTCCTTACAAAACTAATGGGTGCTCCTTTTGAGCCAATTCACAGGGCTTCTCTGCAGCACTTGTCATGGAAAGCTGCCTTTTTAGTCGCCATCACTTCTGCCCGCAGGGTTAGTGAAATACAGGCCTTGTGCTGTAACGAGACCTATACTGTTTTCCATGCAAACAGGGTAGTTTTAAGAACCCATCCGAGTTTTCTACCTAAGGTTGTCTCAGATTTTCACATCAATCAGACTATCACTCTGCCCACATTTTTTTCCCAATCCCACGACTCCTCCTGAGAGGTCCCTCCATTCACCAGACCTCAAGAGGGTACTGAAATTTTATCAAGACAAAACCAAGTTATTGAGAAAAACAGACCGGTTGTTTGTTAACTATGGTTCCATAAATACCGGTTTGGCAGCCTCTAAAAGATCCATCTCTAGGTGGATAGTCTCTTACATATCTTTGGCTTACCAACTAGCCAACAAGTCTCTTCAGGGAAAACCTAAAGCACATTCTACCAGGGGAAAAGCCTCTACCACGGCTCTCCTTAGAAATGTTCCTATAGTAGAAATTTGTAAAGCAGCTACATGGCGTTCTGTTCATACTTTCTCTCGCCATTACTGTTTGGACTCTGATGCACAGGCAGATGCCCAAGTTGGGCAAGCCTCGTTGAGAAATTTGTTTGGTTGATTCCATTTTAAGATGCATTGTGATATATTTTGTGTACTGGTTTGCTCGTCCGCGAAGTAGTGGGTATGGGCTTGCTACTCTATTCAGTGCTTATGACTATTGATGAGTATCCCCTGGAAGAGAAGTATAAGTTACTTACCTGTAATCCTAGTTCTCTTCCAGGGGTATACTCATCAAAGTCATAAGCAACCCTCCCACCTCCCCGGACGAGTAATTATGGTACAATACTGTGTGTTGTGAATCTTATACTCAGGGTGATACAAGTTAGTACACCGTAAAAAAGAACTGACCTAACTGTCACCTGTGGTGCATGATGGGAGCAGAGGGGCTCCTGGAGGTCTTAAAGGCATGGTGTCCAGAATCTTGGAAGCCTTAAAGGCAAGGTGCCAGTTTTTTTTACTGTACTATGATAGTTGTTTATCTATGCAGCCTTTGGGCCAACTGCCTGCTATTACCTGTTTTCCTTTTCTGAAAATAAAGGATTCTTGTATTATACTATTACAGTGTATGTTCTCTATTACAAAATGTATTTGGGGATTATTTTCATACAAGAGAAACCTATGTAATTTTGGCGGTTTGCCTTATTGGAACAGTTTTAGGCTGCATGTTTATATGTATATACATATGTATGTGTATGTTTCGGAAGTGTTATACACTTGTGGGCCCGAGCATACACACACATATATATATATATATATATATATATATATATATATATATATATATATATATATATATATATATATACATATATATAAAAAAACAAAAGTTATTCGCGTTACTTCTGCCAACAAATGGCGGCGGGCTCCGGCAAGGACGCGATCCTTTTCACCTCAAGACACCAATCTTACACGTTCATGCAACAGATTGCGCCGAGCCCAGTATCCAATTTAAACGTGGTTTATTTCTTCACAATGATAAACAAACGCCCGACGCGTTTCGGAACAGCCGTTCCTTTCTCACGGGTCAATAGACATTCGTTTTCACCCATTACATGTAGTGCACCAAACATATAAACATAAACATAGGACTACTTGATAACTTTCAAGTTCATGGTAAAAACGGCATCCATTTTGGAATGGTATTATACATGAATATATGTATATGTTAATCTGTTAAACAAATTAAATATAACGGATGCAGAAAGCAGTACATAAATAATACTATTCATTCTCTTGCATTATAACACTGTAATTATACATGAGGAGTTACAAATTCTCATTTAATTTGAAAAGCCAATAATGCCTCAATGGGCTTCAAAAGCATAGTTTGTAATTATAATTCTGCCCCAGTGGGCCATAATTCTCATTTGTCATTACATGATATCACAAACGAAATTCCTATATTTTCCAATTCTGCCCAAGTGGGCAAAGAATACATAATTTGGCTTACAAACAAATCTTAAAAACTCAATTCAATCTCCTATTTTCATGAATATATAAAACACCCATTAATAACACATGCATCAACCTCCATAGATAGCACGTAATTCCCTTCTTCTATACATGAAGTTATCGTCGTCTCCTAAAAGATAAAATTGATATGCACTGATCAAAATTGATCCTACTCTTTTCTTTAAAAACAAATATCATACATGAGAGACAATTAAGACAGTTAACACTATAAGTGCAGCTCCATTTTATTAGAAAAAGTTATTCTTGATTTAACCTAGGTGGACCGCTAATTCCTCATCCTTGTTCATACCCTCTGGATGCATCGTACCATACTTAATAATCATTCTCGATTCCAACCTCCTTAACTCTCGGATCCTGTTCCCTCCCCTCTCTGATAGTGGCCCACTGGGGCAGAATTATAATTACAAACTATGCTTTTGAAGCCCATTGAGGCATTATTGGCTTTTCAAATTAAATGAGAATTTGTAACTCCTCATGTATAATTACAGTGTTATAATGCAAGAGAATGAATAGTATTATTTATGTACTGCTTTCTGCATCCGTTATATTTAATTTGTTTAACAGATTAACATATACGTATATTCATGTATAATACCATTCCAAAATGGATGCCGTTTTTACCATGAACTTGAAAGTTATCAAGTAGTCCTATGTTTATGTTTATATGTTTGGTGCACTACATGTAATGGGTGAAAACGAATGTCTATTGACCCGTGAGAAAGGAACGGCTGTTCCGAAACGCGTCGGGCGTTTGTTTATCATTGTGAAGAAATAAACCACGTTTAAATTGGATACTGGGCTCGGCGCAATCTGTTGCATGAACGTGTAAGATTGGTGTCTTGATATATATATATATATATATGTACATATATTTCTATATGCTCCGGGATCCCGCACGTGGGCGGGGATAATTCAGTGCTTATGACTTTGATGAGTATACCCCTGGAAGAGAACTAGGATTACAGGTAAGTAACTTATCCTTCTGTGAATACCAAAATGAGTAAGTGCCTTCTGTGAATCCCAAATTGAGTAAGTGTCTTCTGTGAATACCAAAATGGTAGTAAGTTTAGGATTTTGTCTTAAGTTAGTTCTGTGAATCGGGCCCTCGGTATTTTAAAAAAGAATTGTGCAATAGAACTGATACTATTTCAACAAAAAGGTCAGAGAATATAGAGAAGATGTTTCCTTGTTTACAAAAAGAGGCTGAAACAAGTGTATAAACCAATACTGGACTTACATTTTTTCAACAAATATTTAAAAAGGGAAAAATCAGGATGCTGGCATTGCATCCAATATTTCCTCACTCAGAAAAGAAAGATGTGTGCAATAGATCTTCAAGATGCCAATTTTCACTCTCCAGAAGCGAAACACCACTGAAAGTATTTGAGGTTTGTAGTCGCCAGTTCCCAATACCAGCAGTCAGTCCTGCCATTCTGACTGAAGTCCAGTTCCTGGCACGTCCACAAAGTGCATTGCAGTAGTAGCAGTTCATCTACCTTTACTTAGACGATTGACTTCTCATAATTCACAATTAGTCCAAACTGAAATAAGACCTCCGGAGACTGTCTCCCTCCTGAACAGACTAGGTCTCCAGGTAAATATGCAAAACTCAATAATATCTCTAGTACAATGTCTATCTTCTAGGGGGCCACAATAAATACTGTCAAAGGAAAAGTATTTCCTTTAGAGGAGAGACTGTTATCTGTCATGGACAAGTACCTCCTACTGAAAAACAACAATAAACCTACTGCTCATTAAATTCCCTCACTCCTTGGCATCCTGTCTCTTCATTGCCCCAAATGCAAGGTTGCTTATGAGGCCATTGAAGCAATGCCTTGAATTAGATGCAGGGCATTTGGAATGACAGGCTGATTCTGGCAGTACCAGCAAAACGGTCTCTAGTATAGTGGTGCAGATCAGAAATCTTTTACAGTGAGTTCTGTTCCAACAGGTACCACCATCAGAAATAATTGCCACAGATGCATCACTGATATGATAAGGGACCGGATCTAGAGAATGTTAGTCCAGGGTCAATGGACAGAGAAATAAAAGTTGTATCACATCAAATACCTGAAATTAAGAGCAGGCTTGTTAGACCTGGCATCTTTTGGCATGTTTCCCCTGTCCTTTTGCTTTCTGACCTCCTGATTTTGACCCTGTTTTCGCTGGTTTAGCGTCTCTGCGCACTTTCTCACTGCTGTTCAGTGTTAATGTGCAAGTGCTTCTATTGTAAATTTTGTTATGGATTGGTGTTTCTATGATTGGCATATTTGATTTACTAGTAAGTCCCTAGTAAAGTGCACTTAGGGTGCCAGGGCCTGTAAATCAAATGCTGCTAGTGTGCCTGCAGCACTTGTTGTGCCACCCACACAAGCAGCCCTGTAAAGGGTTCTCAGACCTGCCACTGCAGTGTCTGCCCACAGTTTGTAACTGCCATGTCGACCTGGCAAGTGCACCCACTTGCCAGGCCCTAATCTTCCCTTTTCTTACATATAAGTCACCCCTCAGGTAGGCCCAAGGTACCCCTGTGGGCAGGGTGCAATGTATGTGAAAGGTAGGACAGGTACTGGTGTGTGTACCGTGTCCTGGTAGTTAATTACAGTGTATTTCGTTTTTCTCTATGGAAAGGTTGTCTGTCCCATAGGATAGAATAGGAGTTTACTGATAACATCTTATAAGCATATCTTCCCATTGGGACAAGAAAGAGAAACAAGGTTTAGTATGCCTGAACTCAGAATATAAAAATGCATCTTTTAATAAAGATGATTTTTATGTTCTGTGTTTGAAAATACCACTTTTAGAAAGTAGGTATTTTCTTGCTTAGCCATCCTGTGTGCCTCTGCTGAGCTTGTGGGTTGACTGTCTGGCTTTGGAGTGACAGGTGCTGGGGATGTGCATTCTCTTCAGACAGCCTGGATGAGTCAGGGCTGGGCTGAATAGACCTGGGTCGCATTTGGAGTAGTGGGAGGAGATTTCCTTGCACCTAAATGGGCCTGGTCTGCCTTGGACAATGCTGTCTCCCCCTCCTGCCAGGAAGCCGGGCCAGAGAGGACAGAACTGGTTTGGGCTGGGCACAGACACTCTTCTCTGCCCAAGAGAACAAAGAGAAATGCAGTATAAGTATTGGGGCCCAACCCCCAGAACTTTATAACTCGCTGGAATCAAGGAACCTGCCAAGAAGAAGAGTAGGAAGAACTGCTAGGAGGAGTACTGCTCCTTTGCTGTGTTGTTGCTTTGTTGGGTTGGCCTACAGTTGCTGCTTCTGCCTTGGGCAGTGAAAGGACTGGACTGAACTTTATTTACTTGTGCTGAATATCTCCAAGGGCTTGAAGTAGAGCTTGCCTCCTGCTCTGAAGTCTCAGGGACCGCAAAGACTTCACCGACCTCTGGGTACCCCTTCTGGAACCGTGGTTTCAGCTGCCACAGAGGGGGAAAGCAACCAACTCCGACTCTGTGTTTTGAAGGCACCGCAGAGGGCACCTCCGCATCTCACACCGCAACCCTGGTCTCACGACGACCGCCGCACCGCTGTGGGCACCGCACTCCGCACCACCTCGCTTCACTTTGCCACCCTGGTGTCACTGATGCCGTCGCTGCCCGCTGACTTCGACACCCGTGACCGCACCGTGGCTTGGGGGCACCACTCGTAAGTCTCAGACGCACCACCTTGTCCCACACCTCAGTCCAGACCAACCAATGCCAGCTCCCCGCAACCGGCTCTGTCGCCTGAAGCGTGATCTGTCAGCACCGCAACAAGCACTGCCTTCACTCTGCACCCCCAGTCCTGGTCTGACCGACACCGCAGGACGACCGTCACTGAGCCGCTGCCTGCACCGCGACTTAAGGGCACCGCACCGCTACGTTTCGCATTGCAACCGCGACGGTTGCCACAACCAGCCTGCACCAACGTGATTAGCCGCAACAAAAAGGTACCGTTTACGAGTCTGCCGACCAATGCGGTCAGATGGAACTGTTGGATTCTGTTGTTCTCAGCACCGGGGACGCACCGGACAGAGCTACCGACTTCAAGGAACTGCATTTTAAAGGTTATTCTTGCAAAGTGCATATTTTTTTAAGTACTGTATGTTGGATCTTTATCGTTTTGGTCGTTTTTTAAATTATATACAATATTGGATATTCTAAACTGGTGTGGTGTCAGTTTGTAGTGTTTTCCCTGTATTACTGTTGGTTATGTGCAAATGCTTTACACACGGCCTCTGAGATAAGCCTGAGTGCTTGTGCCAAGCTACCAAGGGGGTGAGCAGGGGTTATTTCAGTAGTGTATCCCCCTTATCCTGACTAGGAAGAAGGGTACCTACTTGAACAAAGGTGCAAACCATTGCCAACTAGAGACCCCCATTTCTAACAAGGCTATTTACTGCCGAATGCTTTTCTGTCATCACTAGGTTAGGTATCTTCAGTCTGACAGACAACACCACAAGGATGCGCTACCTGAACAAGCAAGGATGCACAAGATCAAGGGCTCTTTCACTATAGACACAAACAATTTGGCCGTAGGCTTTAGCAAAAGGTCTAACACTGAAGGCAATGCATGTTCTCAGAACACTGAATGAACAAGCAAATTTCCTCCACTGATTTTGCAAAAACAGCCCCAAATGGGTATTAGACAATGCAACCGTGCAAGACCTCTTCGGTTATTGCAGAACTCCATCCATTATACAAACATAATCGATTCATCAGGCTTTCAGGTTAAATTCAATGCACCAACATAACATCAATAAATACATTTGGCACCATGGGTCCTGGAAGTCAGACAATATGGGCATGCCAATCCTCCACCTGCTTATATGGAGATTCTGAAGGAGGAAAAATTCCCTTCAATAAGAGCTTGTTATTCTATGAAAAGGATCTACATGTGGTGCCAAAATAACAGCCATGATCCAATCTCATGTTTCGAGAATATCATCATTCCGTACCTCTTACATCTAGCCAAGTCCAAACTACAGTTCCCTTCTAGAAAATGTTATCTTGTTGAGATCACAGCTAATTACAAAACACCACACCAGAATTAATTTTTCAAGATATAGGTGGAAAAGACTTTTGAAAAGTCTCAAGAAAATATTCTCTCCTATAAGAAAACCATCACCACCTTGGGAACTCAATGCATTGTTATCCAGAATAATGTGTCTTCCCTTTGAGCCCATTAATAGGGCTACACAGCAGCATTTGACATGGAAAACTGCTTTTTTAATAGCAATACCATCTGCTAGGAGAGTAAATGAATTCCTGGCGCTATTAGTGGTAGGCATATGCACAGTAGGGAAGGTTTGAGGACTCCTCCATCTTTCTAACCCAAAGTAGAGTCATAATTTCACATCAATCAAACAATCACATTACCTTCTTATTTTCCCAATCCATCCACTCCCAACAAAAAGATCCCTACTTTCTTTGAATGTTAGAAACTTAGTCTGCTTTTACCTAGATAAGATGAAGACATTTAGGAAATCCAAGCAACTCTCTGTTAATTATGGACACACCAGGCAGGTGTTGGCCGTATGCAGGACCTCTCGAATTATGTAGCAGGGGAGGACCAAATTATGAGGCAGGGTTGAATACATTATGCGGCAAGAAAAGGCATATTATGCGATGTAAGGTGGCACATTGTGATAGTATTACTTCATTATTTTGCCATTTTTAAACATGTTAACACTGTCTTGGTGAATGAGCCACCTCATTGATATTAGTTTAACACCAAAATACAGTAATAAACAATGGAAAGGTGACTAGTCAACCTTTGTATAGGGCCTTCAACTGTGTGGCAACATGTATCTCACTGCAATTGTAATAACTCTAGATGCGAGCTGGAAACTATTTTTTTCGTTAAAATTTGTAGATTATGCAGAAGATGATCTATTATGCGGCAATGCCACAAATCCATAATTATGTGGAAAACGCCGCAGAATCATATAGTTCCAGCTGCCCTGGCCATATCCTAACAATCCACTTCCAGATAGATTGTGGCTTGTATTTCATTATGCTACAACCTAGTTCAAAAACCTCTTCCAGGTAGACCAAAAGCTCATTCAACTAGATGAACAACAGCGTGGTTTAGAAATGTCACCTTAACAGATATCGGCAATTCTGCTACTTGAAAATCAGTGCTCACATTCACAAAGGACTACTGCCTTGATTCAGATATTCAGGCTAATGCTGAAGTAAGTGAAGCCACCTTAAACAATTTGTTTGGCTAATAATGAGGTATTGAAGACAATGTTAATTATTCCTTATGAATTCTCTTTCGTATGTCCAAGAGTCATCAAGAATCATAAAATTTGTTTTTAGCATGCTACTCCATTCTAACATTTTTGAATATCAGTGATGATCCTACGATGAATTAGAAATGGTTCTTACTTGTAATCCTGGTTCTGCATCAGAGGACTCGTCATTGAAATCATAAATGACTCACCCGCCTCCCTGGCTGGGTTATCTTGGTGTAGAAAGCTGACTCTGTATATGGTATACCACTAAGTGGTTATATATCGTGCACAGTCCAGAGACTCCCCCAGAAGTATAAAGGGTTCCAGGTAACCCCAAAGTGCTCTATTTGTGGCAGTATGGGCGAGCAACCTTAAGCCTAACACAGAGGATGGTAAGACATTTTAGAAAAATAGGTTTATTTCAAGATTTATTTTAAGACCAAGATGTACTCAAAAAGGTAAGTATGCTTTTCAGGAAAAATACTTAACATTTTAAAAAGTGGACACAGTGCAATCCTCAGGCTGTGCAATGTTAACTTACGGAGAAAAACAAGAATGCAGTTTTCAGGTAAGTACACAACTTACAGATCCAGTCTTTGAGGTTTCAGGTCAACACCAGGCAAGGTTCAAATTGGTAGCAAGAATGCACCACCAGCGGCACAGGGGTGGCCCGGTGCAGAGGTCAAGTTCGGGGTCAGGCGACCAGTGTTAACTATTGGAGACTGGGGGTGATTAAAGATGTGCTGCTCACAGGTGAGTAAAGCAGAGTCAGGGGTCGATCTCTTGGAGTTAAGGTAAGTACAGGGTGGGCCACAAGGCAGCACCAAGCTTACACCCTCAACGGTTCAGCGGCCACCAGGTGCAGAGTGCCGACACAGCGTTGGGAACCCATTGCAATTCAGTGGGGGAGATCGGTTTGGAAAGAGGCTGCAGGTGCTGGCCAGGATGCCGCACACAGAAAACCCACAGCTGCCCCGGTAAGCGCTGATGCTAGGGGGCGTAGGGACACTGTTGGTCAAGCTCCCCAAGGCCCAGGAGCTTTGAATGCAGGGGTGTCCTTTGGCATCAGGAACAGCCTACTGGGCAGGTCGCGGTCAGGGGGAGTCTTTAGATTCAGGCTGCAGACGTCAAGGTAGAGTCCGGCGGGGGTCTGCCAACGGTGGACTCTGGCTCAGAATCGCTGGGGAACCTTCGCAGGACTGGTGGGCCACTTGGACTCGGCCGCGGGCGTCGGATGCAGAGGTGGGTCCAGAGGCAGTTTCACGGTTCCTCAGGGAAGAGTTCTTTTTCTTTAAAGTTGGTTTCTTCTAGACAGGTCCGCTGTCCACAGGAGATTTAGAGTCTTTGTTGAAGACAGGCAGGTCTCCCAGGGTTTTGGAGGTTCTTGGGCCTGCAGGACGAGTTGCCTTTTGTACCAAAGGATGAATGGCAGCAGACAGACCAGCAGGGCTGGCGCGAAGTCAGTCACTGATCCTTCTTTTTTCTTGCTGGTGCGACTCTTCAGCGTCCGGGCTTCGTAGGTCGTCAGGATTCTGATTTCAGGGTCTGGGGGAGCCTCCTAAATACCAGATTTAGGGGCATTACAGGGGAATAACAGGTAGGGGCCAGTAGGTTCCTTACCTGGGGTGTCTACACCCACTATTATGACACCCTCCTGAGAGAGTGGGGCATAGCCCTAGCCCTGAATGGATAAGTCCCACCATCTTAAAGATGGTGGGCACAGAAGAATGGGCTTCACTTCGCCTCCAGCACCTGAGGGGTAGAGTTGGCACAGGGGGCACACCTCCTATTCTTACTAAGTTTCCCAGGGGTCCAGAAACATGTCTGGTGGTGGCAGGCTGCCTAAAGCCAGTCAGAGACCACACCTGGGTTGGTAGGTTTTCAGGGGATACCTCTGAGGTGCTCTTTGGGTACTTATTTCAATAAATCCCATACTGGCATCATTTTGGGTTTATTGAGAGGAGTTGTTTTGTGTAGGAAAGTAGGATCTGCTTTTATGGTTACCCCCACGTTTTGCCTGGTGCTGTGCTGTTTCCGACTAGTCTGACTGGGATCCTGCTAATCAGGACCCCAGTCTGTGTGCTTTCTCACCTAAATTGGTTATGGTAAGTACTTAGGTACAACCCAGATTGCATACTGGTGTACCCTTATAAGTCCCTAGTATATGGTGCTAAGGTACCCAGGGCTTAGGTACACCAGGTGTCCCCCATGGGCTGAAGCATGTATTATGCCACCCATGAGAGACCACTCAAACTGTAACTACAGGCCTGCCATTGCAGCCTGTGTAAGCTGGTACTAGCACCACAAGCACCACTTATGACAGATAAAGGTTTCGCTAAATCTAAGGTCACTGCACTTAAAACCTATATGTCACCCCTAACGTAGGCCTTTCAATCCTGAAGGCAGGGTGCTCGGTTCTTAGTGTGAGGGTGCCCCTGCATGACCAGGACACTCCTACAACCTTCAGAGTCCATTCTCCAGGGCTGTAAGTGCATTAGCCCTTACGATACACAGAGTGGCCATCCGTCATTACGCAATGACAATCTCTAAACTGGCTGTAACGAACCCTGTCAGGTTTGGTATCAAACATGTTGGAATCATACACCCACACCATAAACGGTGTAGGAAGTATGATTCCATGCACTGCAAAGCTCCTCTGGGAGGCCCTGAGTGCTCCCTGTACTAGTCTTCTAGACCTGGACTGGTGCCAACCAGAGACACAATTCTGCCCTCCCGCTGCTGAGCCAAGCTGGAGCAGGGGAAGGCAGAACAATAGGTATCCTGTCACAGGGAGTTGTGACCACCTCCCAGACAGGGTTTAGTGTATTGGGGTTGGGTCGGAGCCCTTGCCAGCACCACTCAGTCTGCTTGAAGGGCACATTTGGTACCCTCCTTGCATAGTCCAGTTCAAACCAGCTCGGGGAGCCGTTCGCTCCCGCTCTGGCGTGAAACTGGATAAAGGACATGGGAGTATCCTCACCACTGTCCGACCATCCCCTGAGAGGGAATCCTGAATCGACCCAACCCTTTCCTTAGGGTACTTAAGGGCTTACCTGTAGGTGGGTCCCTAGATTCGTCGTGGGACAAGATTCTTATCAAGACACCACTTATTCTTCGACCGTCTGGGCACTCTGGACTTGGCTGGACTTGGCCCTGGGCATCAAGACTGCAACTAGGAAGACTCCTGCTGCTCCTGGTCTCATTGCCCTGCTCGTCTGCTGCAACGTGCGTGCCTGTGCTCCATACAGGAACCTTCCAAGGCCTGTGGACATCCAAGACACCTAAAGGAATCTCCCTTGAAGTGAAGGAGTTACTTCCCTGCATCTGCAGGCACCGCAACAAAGTTGACCGGTCTGCTGATCCTGTGCTCCCACGGACTCCGAAAGGATCAGCAACACAGGTGGCGGTTTTTCTTTTTTGCTAATCAATTTTTATTGGTTTTTGAAAACAAGAAAACCCAGCAGTGATCAAATGCGCCATATCTGAAAGAAACACATAGTGATAGATTCCTTACCTTAGAAAATCCCCAGGCGTCAGACTGGATCCGGAAAGTTTTCGTCAGCAGTACCCCTGCGCGTCGGTAGGGGCGTCGTGCGACTCCGCGTCCGTCGTTGGCGTCGTTGTTGCCAAGATGATGTTGCGGGCGCTACTTAGACGCCGCCCACGCGCGCTGACGTCAGTTCTTTCTTTTTCCGCGCCAGCAAGCGCAGATCCGGAGAGAGCGGTACCCCTAGTCTTTTTTGACTAACTTTTTGAGATCTTTTTCGAGTCGATATCGACTCCTGGTGCAGTCAGGGATGCCCGGTTTTAAGTCCTGCGAGGACTGTCATCGGATGATGTCAGTGACGGACCCGCACCGCGTGTGTCTCTTCTGCCTGGGGCGCGACCACGACCCCAAGTCGTGCCCCGACTGCCGGTCCATGGCGTCGAAGTCTTTGCGGGAGCGGTCCCGAAAGCTGCTTGAAGCCCGGCAGTCGGCTCCGCGCCGTGAGAGGTCCCGGTCCAGAGGGAGGTCGAGGGACCGTGCGCGGAGTCACCATCGGTCGTCGGGATCGAAGTCTTCGCACTCCGGGTCCGGTAAGACGAAGCACAAGAAGTCGAAGAAGCGTCATCGCTCTCCGACTTCCCCTCGCCGGTCGCGCGACGCGGCTGAGGGTTTGGGTGGTGCCACCCCCGCGGCTCCGGCAGAGTCCATGGAGTTGCCGCCTGACTACCCGCCCTTTCCGGGGTCGTCGGCGACTCCGGCCCAGATACAGGACTTCCTGTCGGCCATGGCTTGCCTCTTTGGGCCGTCGGGTCCCGCCAGTGCGCCTTCGGGCCCCGCGGTCCCGCATGGGTGTCCTCGCATTTCATCGCCGGCGGCTCCGGCCCCGGCGTCGCTGTTGGCTCCAGCGTCGCTGTTGGCTCCGGCGTCGCTGTCGGCTCCGGCCCCGGCGCCGCAGGACACCCTTGGATCCAGGCCTGGATCCCGGTCGACACCGGTTGACCTCGTTACACCTCCACCGACTCCACCGGCACCGATCCTGACGCCGCCCGCTCCTCGGGACGACGTCGAACCCCGGTTCAGCCCTGAAGTGGACGCGGCGTCGGTCCGGCGTCAGTCGATGCCGTTCTCGACGCCGTTTGGGGAATTCTATCCCCATGTCCCTGCTCCTTATTTTTGGCCTGTTGAGCAGCCTGAGGAGCAAGGGGAGGACTGGGAGGGGTCTGACGACCCTCTTGCCGCAGCCTGCCTGTCAGAACAGGTCTGGGCTGAGGAATTGGAGGACGCCAGTGGTCTGGATACCTCACCAGACCTTGGCATGCTGTCTCCTCTTACCTTGGCTACGGAGGAGGGAGCCAGTTATGCAGTGGTGTTGCGTAGGGCGGCGGAGGCCCTACACCTCCAGCTCCCTACTGTGGCCGTCAGGACTAACCTCCTGACAGAGGTGCTTCAGCCAGCAGCTACTTCGGCGGAGCCGCTGCTGCCCTTTAATGAAGCCCTTTCCGACGTTCTTTTGGACACTTGGTCCAGGCCCACCACAGGGGCTCCTGTGGATAGGAATGTGGCCCGACGCCATCGCCCGGCTCCGGGTGACCCCATTTTCCTTTCCCAACACCCCACCCCCGAGAGCTTGGTTGTCCAAGCCTCTGCTTCCCCAACCGCCTTCCCTTCCGCACCACCGGATAGGGAATCCAAGAAGCTGGATCAGTTTGGGAAGAAGATTTTCTCTTCCTCCAGCTCTGCGCTGCGGTCCGTGAACACCGCATGCCTCTTGGGCCGTTATTCCCACTCTCTGTGGGATACGGTGGCGAACGTGCTGCAGCAGTGTCCGGAGGAGGCCCGGCCTGCCCTCGCCCAGGCTGTTGCAGAGGGGAGAGACGCGGCCAAGTTCATGATCCGTTGTGGTCTTGACACCGCCGACTCACTGGGCAGATCCATTGCAACGACGGTGGCGGTTCGCCGCCATGCCTGGTTGAGAACCACTGGATTTTCAGGGGATGTCCAAAACACTCTGATGGACATGCCCTTTGATGGCCGTCGCCTCTTCGGCGACAAGGCGCACAGCGCGTTGGAGCGATTTAAGGACTCACGGGCTACGGCCAAGTCCTTGGGACTCTCCGCATTCCGCCCTCCTCCGCCTTCCACTTTTCGCTCCTTTCGTGGCACAGGAAGGGGCGCACCACAGCATCCGCAACAGAGCCACAGGCCGGCGCAGCAGTCAACCCAGCGCGGCCGCAGACGCGGGTTACGCAGTGGCGGACAAAGGGGCCAGCAGGCGGGTCAGTCCACCACCACCACCCCTGCCACCACTGCCTCCAAACCTTCATAGTCCAAACTTTCAGGCCCATCAAACGCCAGTGGGCGGCAGGCTACGCCATCACCTCCCCCACTGGCGCACCATCACTTCGGACAGGTGGGTTTTAGACATAGTCCGGAGGGGCTACTCCCTCCCCTTCGAGACTACCCCCCCAGCCATGCCACCTCAATACCACCGCATGTCGGGGGATCACTTGGTGCTTCTTCAGCAGGAAGTTGCGGCCCTCTTGGCCAAGGGGGCCATCGAGCGCATTCCGACGCCCGAAGTAGGTCGTGGTTGTTATTCCCACTACTTCGTGGTGCCCAAGAAGGACAAAGGCCTGCGTCCTATCTTAGACCTCCGGAATGTCAATCGCTTCCTCCGCAAAGAGAAGTTCAAGATGCTCACTCTTGCTCAGGTCTTGTCTGCTCTCGACCCACAAGACTGGATGGTGGCGCTGGACTTGCAGGACGCCTATTTCCACATCCCCGTCCTGCCAGCCCACAGGCGTTACCTACGGTTCATGGTAGGCCACGAGCACTTTCAGTTCACCGTGCTCCCCTTCGGCCTTACCAGCGCCCCTCAGGTGTTCACAAAGGTGATGGCGGTGGTCGCAGCTCATCTGCGCAGATCAGGGGTCTCAGTCTTCCCCTATCTCGACGACTGGTTGTTGAAGGCGGGCTCGTCCCAGACAGTCGTCTCCCACCTCCAGACTACGGCCGACCTCCTGCACTTGCTGGGGTTCTCCATCAATGTGCCGAATTCGCACCTGATTCCTTCTCAGAAGCTCCTCTTCATCGGAGCGGTTCTGGACACGGCGCAGTTTTTGGTCTATCCTCCTGAACAGCGAGTCCGAGATATTTGGGCTCTGATTCCCATCTTTCAGCCCTTGTCCCAGGTTTCGGTCAGAGTGACTCTGAGGCTGCTGGGCCTCATGGCCTCCTGCATCCTGCTGG
Source organism: Calotriton arnoldi (assembly GCA_963921515.1). Taxonomy (NCBI): domain Eukaryota; kingdom Metazoa; phylum Chordata; class Amphibia; order Caudata; family Salamandridae; genus Calotriton; species Calotriton arnoldi. The sequence goes on along the minus strand of CAWUFW010000711.1, from coordinate 2,538,460 downwards.
TCAATCATGCCAGATGGCATATGCGGGCTCTGCAGTGGGACCTGAAGTTCCAGTGGGCGCAGCATCAGGGGAACTTGTCCGATCACGTCCAGATCTCGGAAGGCACTGCACAACAGTTGCAGTGGTGGCTCACGAACCGGCATTGGGTCGACGGCAGATCCCTCTCCCTTCCCCACCCGGAGTTTACAGTAGTGACGGATGCGTCCCTCCTGGGATGGGGCGGCCACATGGGAGAAGCGGAGATCAGAGGCCTCTGGTCTCCAGCAGAGTCCCGGCTCCATATCAACCTTCTGGAGCTTCGGGCGATCAGGCTTGCACTGAAAGCATTCCTTCCCTCTGTCAAGGGGAGAGTAGTGCAGGTGTTCACAGACAACACCACCGCCATGTGGTACTGCAACAAACAAGGCGGGGTGGGGTCGTGGACCCTCTGTCAGGAGGCTCTGCGTCTCTGGACATGGCTGGAACATCAGGGCATGTCTCTGGTGGTTCAACACCTGGCAGGTTCTCTGAACGCCAGGGTGGACGAACTCAGCCGCCGGTGCATGCTCGATCACGAATGGCGTCTTCACTCGGAGGTGGTGCAAGGTCTCTTTCTTCAATGGGGAGAGCCTTGGTTAGATCTATTCGCCACCGAAGAGAACGCGCAATGTCATCAGTTCTGCGCGATGGAATTTCCAAGGCGGCACTCGCTCGGCGACGCTTTTCGTCGCGAGTGGAGCTGCGATCTGTTGTACGCCTTTCCGCCTATACCACTTCTGCCCAGAGTGCTGAAGAAGATCAGGCGCGACCGGGCTCAAGTCATTCTTGTTGCTCCGGACTGGGCTCGAAGAGTATGGTATCCCGAGCTACTCAGTAGGAGCATCGATCCCCCGATCCGACTGCCTCTTCGGGAGGATCTTCTGTCGCAGCAGCAGGGGACGGTCCTCCACCCGAACCTGTCCAGCCTCCACCTCTTTGCGTGGAGATTGAGCGGCGGCAGTTGATTCCTTTCGACTTGCCTCCTGAAGTTTGTGATGTTATTCTGGCAGCCAGGCGTCCCTCTACTAAGGTGGTATACGCCTGCAGGCGGAACAAGTTTGTGGCATGGTGCACAGCAAAGGCTGTGGATCCCCTTTCTGCCCCTCTTTCTGAGGTACTACTGTTCCTTCTTTCTTTGGCCCAGCAGGGCTCTGCTCTGGGCACTATCAAGGGCTACCTTTCTGCTATTTCGGCCTTCCTCAGGTTCCTGATCAGCCCTCTCTTTTCAAGTCCCCTGTTGTAAATAGGTTTCTTAAAGGCATTACACGCCTTTTTCCTCCTATTCCCTTTGTGATGCCTCAGTGGGACTTGAATCTTGTTTTGACATATTTGATGTGTGCTCCTTTTGAGCCCCTTCACAACTGTCCTCTTCGTCTTTTAACGTTAAAGACTGCCTTCCTGGTGGCCATCACTTCCGCTAGGCGAGTGAGTGAGCTCCAGGCTCTTTCCTGTAAGCCTCCTTTCCTTTCAGTCCATCCGGACAAGGTTGCGCTCATGCCCCGTCCTTCCTTTTTGCCAAAAGTGGTTACGGCCTTTCACATTGGGCAAACAATTACCTTGCCCACCTTTTTTCCGCCTCCGCATCCTTCCAAAGAGGAAGAGAGGCTCCACCGTCTGGACCCAAAATGTGCGCTTTCTTTTTACCTCAACCGCACACAGCAGTTCCGGGTGGATGACCAGCTTTTTGTTGGCTACGTTGGCACCAAGAAAGGTTGGGCGGTTCATAAGAGAACCATCTCCCGCTGGGTTGTCTTATGTATCAAGGCCTGTTACTCTTTAGCTAAAAAGGAACCTCCGGTGGGGCTGCGCGCCCATTCTACCAGGGCAAAAGCAGCCACTACTGCATTGGGACGTGGTGTCCCCCTGCAAGACATCTGTCAGGCAGCCACGTGGGCCTCGCTGCACATGTTTACCAAGCATTATTGCCTGGACAGCCAAGTCCGGAGAGACGGCTTCTTTGGCCTTTCTGCTCTCCGTGACTTTCTGGTGTGATCTTTGTTCGCAGACCCACCACCGGGGTTGATATTGCTGGGGTGTCTATTCTAAGGTAAGGAATCTATCACTATGTGTTTCTTTCAGATGCACAAGTTACTTACCTTCGGTAACGATATATCTGTAAGAAACATTAGTAGTGATAGATTCCTTACCGCCCCACCCATCCTCCCCATTCTGCAAACTGATTTCTAGGGTTAAGGTCATCCCTTTCAGGGCCCTAGTTTCAATGCACCAGTGGTCAGTATCTTGCATGGCTCTGCGTTCCTGGCGCGGAAAGTCGTGTACAGAACTGACGTCAGCGCGCGTGGGCGGCGTCTAAGTAGCGCCCGCGACGTCATCTCGGCGACCACGACGCCAACGACGGACGCAGAGTCGCACGACGCCCCTACCGACGTGCAGGGGTACTGCTGACGAAAACTTTCCGGATCCAGTCTGACGCCTGGGGATATTCTAAGGTAAGGAATCTATCACTACTAATGTTTCTTACAGATATATCGTTACCGAAGGTAAGTAACTTGTGCATTACAGCAGTTATAGGACGTCACCATGTTACATATACAGAAAATGCACTTGCAATACATAATCTCATAGAATCTCACATAGTGCTCACAGTTCCTGAAGTGAGGTACTTTTATTCTATCTGCCCCAGCCATTTTCCCCAAACTTTACGATGTTTCGCCGGGCACCCCCTGACCTCATACATAGGCTTTTCTTGTGCTGCACACCAGTCCACCCCTCTGCGCCATTTCGTTATAGTGGGTGGGACAGGGTTTATCCAGCCGGCAGCAATGTCCCTCTTAGCCACCATCATGGCTGTGCTCGGAAATAGTTTGTCAGATTTAGAGCCGTCTAATCCATTCGTGATTCCCAGGAGCATATTTATGGATTGTGTGGGTCCTCCCAGCCCAGAACCTCTGTGAGTTCCTTTTCTATGGAGTCCCAATATCGTGCAATGGAGGGGCAAGTCCAAACCATGTGAAAGAAGTCTGCTTGGTCTTGCTTGCAACGTGTACATGATGCGGTTGGTTTCAGACCTGCGCTATGAAGGCGTTTTGGTGTTAGGTATGCAGCGTGTAGATAGTACAGTTGGACCAGACGGAGTCTGGCTGAAGTGGTCTTTGTTTTGGGTGCCATCAGTGCATCTCTCCAGTCCTCCTCTTCAAGAGGTCCGATCCATCCCTCCCACTGGCTCCTAAGCCGGTCTAGCGTATTTGGAATGTTGTTGGTTAGGGAACAGTAAATACGAGAGATTCCTCCTTTCCCAGATTGCCTGTTATGATTTGCGCCTCAGGGGGACTGTAGTCTGGTAATGAGGTGCCATTTGGTATGTGCATGTGGAGGGCATGGCGCAGTTGCAGATACCGATAAAATTGTGAGGGGTGTAAGGAGTACCAGGTCTGCAAGTCCTGAAAAGTACGCATGTGGTCGCCTGTCCATATGTCCCCAAGCTGTAAGACGCCAATAAGATCCCAGGCCCGGAATCCCTCTAATCTGCTGACCTCTCGGAGCCAGGTACCCTGCCAAAGCGGTGTGTATTGGGTCAACTTGTTCGTCCATTGGATGTGGCGCAGGGAGGCGCGCCAGGCCAGGAGAACCACCTGTGTCACTATGGGTAAAGTTCTGGGGATAGGTCCCCCATACATCATCGCCTGGATGCTGGGTAGGCCCAAGTCGTTCAGCTCTACTCTATATGCCGGATCAGACCAGCCTCCGTTAAACCAGTTGTGTAACGTAAGTAGGCGAGTTGCCAAATAATACAGGTATAAATTAGTCATGCCCATGCCCCCATCAAAGGATGGGATCCGGCATGGGGACAGGGCCATGCGAGGTCTCAGTCCGCCCCAAAGGAATTTAGTGGCCAGGCTGTCCAGTTCTTTAAACCAAGTCCACGGAACATGAAATGGGGTATTTTGAATTATATAGAGGAATCTGGGAAGAATCATCACTTTAAAGAGGGCGACTCTTCCCAGGGGATTAAGTGGAGGTGTCTGCCATTTGTGGCGGTCATCTCGGGCTCTCTTCATCAGTGGGGTAACATTGAGTGACCAGGTGAGGTTAGGGAGCAAGGCCACCCAGATTCCCAGATATTTAAACGATTGCCTTCTGATAGGTATCGTAGATTGCCAATCAAATCAGTCTCTCGAAATGTGGAGAGGGACTAGGAGGGACTTACTGGGATTTAATTGCAAACCACTGCTCTGTCCAAAAGAGTGCAGGGCCCGGAGGCAGTGGGGACCGGATTGAGCAGGTTCGGGCAGAAAGAGCAGGACATCATCCGCGTATAGAGCGATTTTGTCTTCCTCAGAGCCTGGCCATTTCCATCCCCTAATTCGGTCATCAGACCGTATGAGGCATGCCAAGGGCTCCATCTCCTGGGCAAACAGGAGCGGTGAGAGGGGGCAACCTTGCCTCGTCCCCCTCTTAAAAGGAAACAGCTCCAATAGTGCCCCTTTGATGAGCACACGCGCCTGCGGCCTGGAATATAACACCTTAACCAGGTTGCGGAAGTGCTGGCCCAGGCCCATCTCAACCAATACGTCCTCCAGATACTACCAGTCTATGGAATCAAAGGCCTTTTCGAAATCAATGAGGAGAAGTGCTAAATAGGGGGTTAGTGATTGGCGATTTGCTAAGGCTAAGTGGAGGCGTCTGAGGCAGTGTCTGGTCCCACGAGATAGCATAAATCCACATTGGTCAGGGTGGACCAGTTTAGTAAGATAGGGCCTCAGTCGGTTGGGTAGGATCGAGGCAAATATTTTAACCTCCGAATTAATGAGGGAGATTGGGCGGTATTCGGCGCAGTTTGGTGAGGGAGACTGTGTTTTGGGGATCACCACAATGGTGGCGGCGTCTGTCTCTGGTAGAAACAAGCCATTTTCGACAGCTTCGGAGTATAAGTCCAAGAGATGCGGAACGAGTGTCTCCCAGTAGGCAGCGTAGTACTCCTGCAGACCTGCGGGAGACCATCGGGGCCTGGAGTTTTACCTGATGCGGTGTGCGATATGGCGTCATTGATCTCCTCCTGAGTAATAGGAAGATCAAGGTCAGCCATTTCGGCTGCACTGAGGCGAGGAAGGTGGAGGTGCTCCCGGCTGATTAGCTCTGAAAGGGAGAGTTCAGGGCGCTGCTCTGAGTAAAGTTTAGAGTAATAAACAGCAAAGGTCTGAGCCATCGCCGAGGGTGAGCGATGAACAGTACCGTCCGGGTCCTTGATCTCTGGGATTATGCGATTAGCCATAGGGTATGTGGCCAATCGATGTAGGATTTCCCCATTTTTGTCCCCCCAACCATATACCCTGGCTACAGAGGATCTCCACAATAGCTTAGCAGCCTCCATGGAGATCTGCTTGATCCCGTCTCTTAGATATGCAAGCTGTCTGTCCTGTGGGTCGCCTTGCTGCCCAGACGCTCGGTTCTCAAGGAGTTGCTTGGGCCTCCAAGAGAGTGATCTGGGAGTCTTGAGTTAGGCATTTGATCTTGAGCTGGCCCTTGGCAAAGCCACGAATAGTGGCCTTGCCTGCTTCCCATAAAGTGCCCGGGGAGGAGACGGAGTCCCGGTTAGTGAGAAAGTATTGTTGGAGCTCAACCCCTACAATTTTCTTGAAGTCTTTGTCCTGGAGGAACCATGTGTTCATCCTCCATATCAGGCGAAGTGTGTCGGGGGGGTCTCCCACTCTCAAAAATATGGGTGAGTGGTCAGATATACCTCTGGGAAGGATGGCAACATCTCTGATTTTTTGGCAGTCTAGTGCAGGCATAAAGATATGATCGATTCGCTCGTGTGTATGATGTGCTGCAGAGGTGTGGGTGAATTGTCTGCTTTGGGGGTGCCAGATTCTCCAGGTGTCGCAGATACCTAAGGTGCTTGCCCAGCTTGTTAAAAGTTTAGCATGGGTGGAGCTTGTGGCGGAAGGGGCGCTTGTGGTATCGAGGTCCGGGTGCATAACTGCATTGAAGTCGCCTCCAATTATTGTCAACCCAGGGGGTAAAGAGGCAATAAGGTCTGTGGTGCGTTTTAAGGTTGAAGTGAGCAGCGATGGAGGGGAATATATGGAGATTAGGTTAAGAGCGTTTCCCCCTATAGTTCCTCCTAGGGCCATGAAGCATCCCTGGGGGTCACTAGTGGCCATTGTGAGTAAAAAGGGAAGATTGCGCCGCATGAGGATTGCCACGCCCCTTGATCTCCGGGTGAACCCTGAGTGCCAAGCTCTGTCATAGCTGTATCGTACCAGAAAAGGGCAGTTGTTGCCTATAAGATGAGTTTCTTGGAGTAGTATTATATCGGATGCCTAGCGTTGGGCATATCGCAGGACTGCTGTCCGTTTAACTTTGTCTAATAACCCATTGACATTCCATGATAGCACGCGGAGTGGATGCCCGCTATTACATGTGCCTGTCACGGTGGATAAGAATGTGGATGGAGGCCTGCGAGACTTGGGTTAAGTGCGTAGTTTACTGCGTTTTGTGCAAACTGTGGGATTACAGGTACATTCCTGCAATGTGGATAGTGCATGCGACTGTCTTGCTGCTGAATAGGAATGCTGGTGTAGTAAACAAAATACAATAACTGAAACTCGGGACAACGGTCCCCCCTCCCTTCTCTCCCCCCTCCCCCCACCCTATACTTCGAGAACGGAAGCATCTGTTGTCCCAAGTGAACCAAGGCGAGATACCAAACTAGAACGCTTGGGTGTGGAGATTCGTGGAGGACCCCTCCTTACATAAGGATACTTATCGTTGCAGTAAGGAAGAACTTTGAGTTGCAGTGAGCCGCGTTTATTTGGAAATGTCCCATGCAGTGTGTCTTGGGTGGTCCGCCGTTAGCCGAGGCTATCATCCCAGGAGTGCCGGACTTCGAGAAAGGTCTGAATCTGTTGAGTCTATGTGGGGAGTTTTGGGCAATGCGTTCCCAGGTTCCAAATGGTCCATGGAACCAGATCTTTGTGGAGAATGGGAGCTGTTCAGAGGTGCTCGGTCTCTTGGATGCAGTCCGGGACCCGTGGGCGAATTCGATCTGGCTCGGCATGTTCCTCGTCCCCTGCGGGAGCGTGTGCGTCTTCTGCTTGGTTTGAGCGATACCGCCTGGGCACCCCCAGCTCGGGCCCCGGAGGACAGGGCCAGGGCATTTGCTCTTAGAGGACGTTCTTCAGTCAGCCATGTCCAGGCCGCCTCTGGGGAATCAAAGAAAAGAGTTTTATTCTGGAACACCACTCGGAGGCGAGCGGAAAGAGCAACCTATACTGGAGGTTCAGAGCACGCAGTTTCTGTTTCACCTCAACAAACGATCGTCGTTGAGTCTGGACCTCCCGTGTGTAATCTGGGAAGAGCATTATTGGTTGTCCTTGGTATGTCAGGGATTTTTGGTTGCGTCCTTCGTTGAGGATAGAGTCTCTATCCTTGAAGTTAAGGATCCGGGCAATAATAGGCCTGTGTGGTGCTCCAGGCGGAGGTCTTGGGGCCAGAGAGCGGTGGGCCCGTTCGATCGCGAACCATGTGGAGAGGGGGGGCGTGGCCAAGCCGCCGACCAAGATGGCCGCGCGGCGTTGAGGCTCCGTCAGCCGTTCCAGCTTCATTGCATTATCCCCAGTGTGCATTGCGGTAATCGCCCTATGCTCGACAGCGCTGGATCGCTGTACGCAAGCTGAACATGGCGTTATGATTTGGTAGCGGAGCGGTGCCTCCTACATCGATTCCCGGCGTTTGGCTGACTGCAGGGCAGAGCGAGTGCCTGCGAGGGCCTGGTCCTCCTCCATGCGGGCCAGCTGGAGGGCGAAGACACGCGGAGAGAGCTGCACGACTAGACCGGAGGTCCGTTGCTGCGGTGAGTGCGCCTGGCGCGGGTCTGCGGCGGTGCCTTTCCCCCCCTCATGCGTTTCCAGCTCGGCTAGGGAGCGGCCGCGTCTGGCTGCGCCCGATCCTTGGTACTTGCGCCCGCCATATCCCAGAGGCCACGCGGGGACAGGGCCCGCCGGTGAGCCTGGGAGGCACCCGCCCGGACGCGGACGGTCGTGGAGCGGGGGGGAGGTCGGTGTCGGCCCGCCGCATCCTGCGCCCGGCTGCCCCGTGATGCGGCGTCTTTTCCATTAGGCCCCTCTGGTGCACGGCCTGCGGGCCCCCGGCCCACCACTTGGCCCCTTGCAGCCCAGAGGGCCCACGTGAACCTGCCGCTGCGCTTCGCCGCTACACAGCAAGGGCACACATCCTCCCCAGTGCTGGGGCCACAGCTCACCCGTCATCACCCGGCTTGCCGCCTACTGCCGGCCTCCTAGACGTCACCATCGGTGCCTCGTCTTCCTTGAGCACAGAGGCCTGGGCCGGGACACCACACGGCAATGAGTTTCTGGGCCTACATGTCTGCCTGGTGAAGGGCGATGACCTGCACCCCATGCGCTACTAACAGCTGGCTCTCCCCATGCCTTCAGCAGGGCCGCAGTAGCCCTAAAAGACGAGGCTTGAGCCTGGAAGCCGCACTGTGCTCGGGCATTTAGATCTCAGCATTCACTACCTGGGTGCCCGCAACCTTCCACTTCGATATACTCCGGTGCTACTACCGCCCACACCATTGGCGCCCTGAATCCTTGCGCAGCTCTCCACTCTTCTTAGTCATTGCTTCGTGCCTGGGCCAACGCTTCTGCAGAAACCAGTAAAGACTCGCTTTTTCACTGCTCCACTTGGGCTGCTTTGACGCGGCATGGGCCGCAAGGACCCCAAGCAGAAGACCCTCCCCTTTGAAAAACTCGCAGTTAAAGCTCCTGAGGAAAACTCCAGCATGGCAGAGGGCGTACAGGGTGCGGATCGCGCTGACGACCCCTCCGCCCCTTCCACATCACTGCTACAGGAAATGAGAGCTGGCTTCAGAGCGCTAGACGGGCGGTTTGATACCCTAGACAAGAGTCTTGCCAGCCTAGGGGCCAAAATCCAAGTTCACGACAGACGACTGGATGTGGCTGAGGCGCGCATCTCTGACATCGAGGATGGCACTGCGCAGTCCCTCAAAAGGTTGGAACGGGTGGAGCGCATCCTCAAAGACGTGGCAATCAAGAACGAAGACCTAGAAGCGCGAAGCAGGCGCAACAACATATGCATCCCGGGTGTTCCGGAGACCACCGCCACAGGCCGCCTAGACCTCTTTGTCGAGACTCTATTGACTGATCTATTTGGGAAGGAATCCTTTACCCCCGGCTTCGTAGTTGAGCGTGCTCACCGGACTCTGGGGCCCCGGCCCAATCCTGGTTGTCCACCAAGACCCATCATAGCACGCATTATGAACTTTCGAGACCGTGACACTGCGCTGCGCCTCACCAGGGAACGCGGAGACACTACATGGCAGGGCTCCAAACTATCTTTTTACCCAGACTTTATAATCATGGTGCAAGAGGCCCGCCGCAAATTTAATGGGGTTAAGGCCACACTTAGGAACCTGGGTTTGAAATATGGAATGTTATACCCCGCCAGGTTGAGAGTGGACGTTAATGGCAGGGCTCGCATTTTCGATACTCCTACCGAGGTGCAGGAATTTTGCCACGCATACAAACAAAACAACAATCGGGCTGAAGCAGGCGGGGTGGGCCCTCCCCCCCGCACAGCGGCTCTGACGCAAGCATAGATCTATTTTCTGGTGCCGGCACTGGCTAATACTGTGACGCTGCTCCTTCTTTATTATAGTAAAACTTCATGGGGATAATGTTACTCATCCGTCTGAAATGTTTCAAGTAGCTGGTCGACTGACGTGGCGTTGCCACCCCTCACGGTGTATACCATGGGTTTGTTCTTGTTCTTACGGATGTACCATTTTAGGGATTTCTCATGTCACTGTAAAGTCAATTGGTACTTCACGTTTTGCTTATTGTTATGGTTCTGCCTCGCTTTTGTCGTAGTGAGGTTGGGTGGGGGGTGGGGGTGGGGGGACAATTGCTATTGCATAGATGTTTATGGTTATTTACAGGTTTGTTCACTGTCACAGCTCTCATTTCCGTGTAGTTGTTTGTATATGACATGCTTGACACGTCCACCTGATGGCACAGCTGGGTAATACTGAGGGTCCTTCCGGCCTGTCCTTAATGTCCTGGAATGTCAGGGGTCTCAATGATAATCGCAAGAAGAGGCATGTTGTTCATTAACTACTTAGACACAATGTGGACATTGCTTTCATACAGGAAACGCATTTACCTAAATCAGACTCGGCCCGCTTTGCTGCTAGCTGGGGGGCGCACAGGTATTTCGCCAATTTCAGCAATTATGCCAGGGGCGCGGCCATCCTTATCCACAAAAGGGTACCCTTTAGCCTCAGCTCTGTTGTAGGGGATAGTGAAGGTAGATACACCATCGTCACGGGGTCTCTCATGGGACACAGCGCTGCTCTGGTATGTGTGTATGCCCCGAACACTGATTCCCCAGATTTCTTTCACTCCTTGCATGCCCAGCTATTAAAGTTAGAGCATGGTACGCTCTTAGTTGGGGGGGATTTCAACTTGCTCCTTAACCCCGGACTAGATAGCACCTCCACATCTCCAGACACTAAACCGCGAGCACGCCGCGCTCTCCTAGAGCTCTATGAACAATTATCTCTTTTGGATATTTGGCGTCTGCGCAATCCCTCCCACACTGAATACACGCATTATGCTGGCCAACACAACACCTGGACTAGAATCGACTTCTGGCTCGTTTCCCCTGACATCTCTAGCTGGTTCCACTCACTCGTGACACTCCCGAGGACATACTCCGACCACTCTCCGGTTCATCTTCTCTTAAGGGTTCCCCGTCCAGATGGGTTTGAGCGGCAGTGGCGCTTCCCGAGTCGCGCCCTTAACGATGACCTTTTCCACGCAGAAGTGCGTGATGCCATTGAAGACTACTTCACTCTCAATACTGGCTCTGTTGACACATGGGCGGTCCTATGGGAGGGTTTCAAAGCATACATCAGGGGCGTTTGCATTGCCAAAGATGCAGGAGTTCTCAAGGACCTCCGAAAACACACTCTCTCTCATTGAGCGCGAACTAGCTGACTCAGACAACACAATGCTGCACTCTTCCAATTCGGATGCGACGGGACGACGTTTGGCCCTCCTCATTGAATACAGGGAGTCAGCATACCGCAAGATATTATTCTTAGGCAAGTATCAGTCTGCCAGGCAATACGGAGAGGGAGAACGACCTGGCCGGGTGCTAGCGCAGATGTTGCTGCCCCCGTACAGCAAAGCCTATGTCACCGAACTGCGCTCTTCCACAAATCAGACACTCACCTCTACCTCGGAGATTCGTAATGAATTCCTGGATTATTTTACAGCTCTATACACTACTAGAGTGGGGCATGATCCCTCGGCGCAGGAAGCTTATCTGTCCGAGATTGCATTGGTCTATCTCGAAAAAAATATGCAAGACTTCTTGGCGGAACCAATTTCCGAGGCCGATGTCCTCGGAGCCATTGATGCCCTCCGCGGCTCCTCTGCCCCGGGGCTGGACGGCTTTACTGGGGAATTTTACAAGGCATACAAGGAGCTACTGGCGCCGCAGTTAATTGAGGTCTACGCGGAGGCCCTTGAGAAACAAATACTGCCCCCCACGCTTAGGGAAGCAGTCGTTATACTCCTCCCCAAACCAGGCAAGGACCCGTCCTTATGTGGCTCCTACAGACCTTTGTCCCTACTAAACTTAGATTACAAAATCTTAGCTAAGATCATTGCCAATCGCCTATCCCAGTTGATGGAATTCATCATCTCTCCGGCCCAATCCGGCGTCGTCCCATGCCGATCTACCTCATTGAATGTTAGGACACTCTTTTCGGTCCTCCACAGAATTAACCCCGCGGTCCCCGCTGCCGCAATCCTATTAGACACCGAAAAGGCCTTTGATTCCTTAGAATGGCCCTTTTTCATTTCCGTCATGCAACGCATGGGCATGCCCGTTGGATTCATATCCACCACCGCATTGCTATATTGCCTCCCCACTGCGAGACTTCGTCGGAACGGCACTCTATCCCGTCCCTTTGCTCTATCACGCGGCACACGACAGGGCTGTCCCTTATCCCCCTTATTGTTTATCCTGGCTATGGATCCCTTAATTCGCCATTTCCAGGAAAGGCATATACAGAGAGGCCTACAATTCAACACCGGCCCCCTCCTGGTATCGCTATACACGGACGACACGATCCTCTATGTCAGAGATCCCCAGGTGAACTTAGAGCCGCTCATTAGAGAGATACTCCGATTCGGTCGCTTCTCCAGTCTGGGCATTAACTGGCAAAAGTCAGTGATCTTCCCCTTAACCTCCAGCACGGTCCCGTGGGAATGCGAATTCCCCCTTGAATGGTGCACTGACTCCGTTAAGTACCTGGGCATCATTATCCATCTTGACACCACCCAGATCCTTTGCCTCAACTATGGGCAAGCGATTAGCGCCCTTGAGGCTCAGGTGGAGAGATGGCTGTGATTACCATTGTCCATTGCCGGCAGAGTTGCGATTCTTAAGATGGTGGTGCTCCCCAAATTTTTATATCTGTTCAACAATATCCCCGTACCCCTCCCGAACAGTTTCTTTTCGACATTACGCACACACCTTATCAGACTGGTCTGGGGGGGCAAACAGGCTTGCGTCCGTTGGCAGGTGCTCACCCTCCCCTACGATAGAGGAGGATTTGGCGTGCCGGACCCACAATTGTACTATTTGGTGGCCCAATGCTGCTGCGCCTTTGCATGGTTTCACCCAGACGCCATGATCCCATTTCTCCGCCCGGAGGCTGATTTTGTCCTTCCTGGGCAATTGTCCACTGTGTTACCCAGGGGCATACCCAGAGACCCTAAAGATATACAGACAGTTTCCACTACCAGTTGGGCCTGGGATAAGCTAAAACGTATCACCGGCGCCACCGCATTATATTCCTCTGCCCTACCTCTCCCCAACGCCCACTGGCTGCCAATAACAGGTGAAAGACTGGTGCAGCGCACTTTAGCCAAATTTGATATCACCAAACTGGGAGATTTATATCCAGATATACATGTCTTCTCGGTGTCTGAGGATGCCCATTTCCACGACGTCACTTTTATGGACAGCTTCGTACTGGGTCGGATCCGCTCGGCTCTACGCGCCACGCTGCCCGGTTTCGCCATAGAGCCTGACTCTTTCCCTCCTCTCTCTCTGGTCATTGAGAGCGTGAATGGGGCTCATTTAATATCTAAACTATACAAAACTTGTGCTGGGATGAGCCTGGTAAACGATGACAAGGTCCGTAAAGACTGGGAAGTAGACTTAGGCCGCCCCATCACAGACGATCAGTGGGTTAAGTGCTGCACAGTGACGAAGGAAGTCTCTCTCAACAGCAGGCACAAACTACTCCATTTTAAGTTCTTGCGTAGAATCTACATCACTCCTGCTAAAGCACACAGACTGGATCCGTCCAGACCCCATAACTGCCATAAATGCGCTGCCCCACACACAGATTTTGCGCACCTCACATGGACCTGTCCAAAACTCCAGGCTTACTGGGAGAAGGTACACAGCACACTCGGAGACATGACTAAACTGTCACGTGTCCCCACACCTGAACTGGCTCTACTGGGTTGTACGGTAAACTTCCCCAGAATTGTTAGAAGGTTTGCATCCCTCAGTCTGCTGCTGGCCAAAAGAGAAATAGCAATACACTGGGGCCGCAGGTCAGTTCCCACCTTGCAAGGCTCGCTGCACAGCCTAGCCTATTGTAACACTAACAGCGAAGTCTACGCCAGCATAATGCCTAGCTCCTCCCGCCCCAAAGACATCTGGGGCGCCTACAGATCCTATGTGGAAAATATACGACTAGCTCCCAACTCAGAGCTGGAACGGGGTATAGACCCTGAGGGTGTGGGGTAATCGGTTCCATTCCTCTTAAATAATGGCAACGCATGCCTCCAACTCCCTCCTCGATGCACACGACTCTTCGAATGTGTGGCTCTCTGTGTCTATGGGTTTCAAATGTACCAGGTGACCGGCTGTTGGTTGGTAATGGCTGCACTTTGGGTGCTGGGAAGGGCCTACGGGTCTGTGTTTAATGACCTGCTGAGCCTCTTCTACCACAAGCTACATTACATGTCAAATTTGTAATGATAAACTACGTGCTTTTTCATGGTTGTTTCAATTGTACTGATGTTGACAGTGAACTTCTATGCCTGAATTGCTTTCATATGTGCCAAAATGGTAAATAAAGTAAAAAAAAAAAAAAAAACATGTGGAGAAGGAGTCTTTGGGCATCCAGGATTTTATCCACTGCTCAATGAAGTTGCTCATCTGCCCCTGTTCTGAACCCTCTGGGAATCCCACTAGGCGGAGATTATTACGCCTCGATCTATTTTCACCATCTTCTGCTCTTTTGTGCAGTTTCTTGTTGTGGGTTTGCAGATGCGCGACTTGTTCTTTTAACTGGTGAACGTCGTCTTCAACTGTGGAGATACGGGATTCAGCCTCTTTAATCCGGGCCGTCGCGTTGCGAAAGTCTTGTCGGAGGAGGGCCATGTCCACCCGGACTTCACCAATCTTGTTCTCGACCGAGGTTTGTGAGGCACTGATTGCTTGTAGAATTGGATTAAGGTCAGCGACAGTGGGGGTGGATTTCTCTGTGGGCCCGCTTGCTGCCCCGGCGCCAGTAGTCGTGTATTGGTTCATCTTGGTCTGCGTTGGGGGAGGCTTAGGTCCTCGATCTTTCCCCATGGCAGTGAATGGGTGCTCGCCTCACCCGAGTCCAGCACCTCGGGTTGGGCTTGGTGCGTACAGTGGAGAGAGGCGCGCCCTGTGGCCTTAGAGTATGGGTGGGAGAGGAGAGCGTCCAGGCCCGGTGGCCGGGGGTCTGTCCCACTGTGCTCTGTGAATAGCGGTTCAACACAAGACGGTAGACGATTTTCTGGGCCTTAATAGTTTTCAGTTGTCAGCCCATTCAATTCCGCCCTCTCGGGGAGTCTGGTGATCGATTGGGACACCGAGTCCTGGCCCAGTTCAGGGTCCGGCTCCACCAAGGGCCCCCCCTGAGCTTCTTCCCTTTAGCCAGGCCAATGGATCGGGCACCCGACACTGCAGTCGCGGCACAGATTTGAAGAGGGGCCGAGTTGGCGTAAGCCCGTTGCAGGTTTGTGTTTAGGTGGGATGTGAAGCCTCTAGACGGCAGTCCGCATTCCCAAGCCGCGGCGGTCCCGCCGTGCCACCCCTACTAACTGCCAGTCCACCCCATGGGGGGCGAGTGGGAGGGTTAACCCCACAGGGGGCGGCCGCGGCAGCAGCAAACAGTAGGGCCCCAAGGGTAGATTTCCAGATTAGGCCCCCTTGGATCGTCAGGCCAGTCAATGGTCACCACGGGGGGGAGGGGGCGCTTTTTCTTTGTGCATCCACCCCTCCTCGACCGCTTACCGGAGTGCCTGGGGAAGTGAGGGGGAATCAGCCACCAACTGCCGGAATGCCACAGCAGCCTCTTTTTCTCACGTTGAAGGCCGCCGTCCGCAGGGACACCCCATAACCCCTGGCTACATCCGGCCCCTGGGGCCCACCTGGACTAGGTCACTACTTGGGGCCTCTTACTTCTCGGGCCCTCCCCGGGGGCCCTCGACCATCATTCACCCCGGTGGAAGGCACAGATCCAACCGGGTAGCTGCAGGTCCGCCGACTCCCGTTTGAGGATTAGGTGCAGGGCCTAGGCATCAGAGGCTCAGGGCCGTCCCAGCACCCCCACTCTCGGTCGGGTCTCCTGCCTGCCGTACAGTTGCTTGCAGGATGCTCCCTGTTGCTCCGGAGCACCCCTGGTCCTTTGCCTACGTCCGGGCTCAGGCCGCTCGTCCCTGGACTCACCCGGGTCTTCGGCGCAGCGTGCACGGCTCCGGGAGACAGGTATCAGGCCCCAGTGGATCACCTGCGTCAGTCCAGGCCCCGGCGCCGCCCGCACTTCAGGGCCCGGAGCGTCTCCTTGTTAGTCTTCGGCAGGATGCCAATACAAGCGCTCCACCGTAATCCGATCTGGACTGCGGTTGGGGCGTCACCTCGGCCCTCGATCCTCTCCCCCTGCCGCTTGACAGAGAGGCCGCAGGCAGATTTCAGGCTTACCTTCAGCCGCAGCGGTCCGTCTGCAGATTGTGTTCGGACCGGACCTGGGCCTCCTCTCTGTGTCCCGGTGCACCGCTGTGTGGGTTCCACCCGGTCCAAGAGGCCACAGCGGGTTAACTGCCTCGGATTCCACACTTTGGGTCGCAGGGCGCCCTGGCAGGCCACGTCTCACGCCAGTAGCCAGGTCCCTTGACTCAAGTAGCTGGGCCTCACCGCCATCTTGTGTAGGCGGCTGGGTCTGGATCTCGGCAGGCGGCGTCTCCGACCCCCCAGCGACTTCGCTCCACGCTGGGACGTTTCGTATTAATTTAGCGGGTTATCGCCAGGTGCTGGGTCACTTTAACGGCAACGATGGTTAAGGATGGCTGAGCGGATGACGGAGGGGTCCAGAGCACTCTTAGAGTGCATCCGCCATCTTGACGCTCCAAGCCACGTCCCAGGTGGCGGTTTTTCACATACCTCGAGGCCTGCACTGTCCTCTCACCAAATTTGAGGCCAGTATCCCCCATCGAGCTGCAAGAACCGAACCCCGGTGCACCGCGTTGACTTGCCATTGCAAAGGCTTGTTGGTTTCCTTCTTCCATGATCTTCGGTCTCCCAGTAGCCCCAACCTCAAGCATCTCCTGTGACCAAGATCTTCATCCACACCGCATCCCTTGCATCGTGGGCCTGCATCAATTCTGAGCTGCTCGAGGTCCTCCTGCGACTCCAGTGCCTCCGGCCAGTGGGTCCTCTTGAGGGTCTTCTTTGAATTCAGCGGGCTCCCCTGATTGCTCTTGCCTGCCCTGACTCCCCTGCTTGTGGTGAGTCACCTGGACCTAGTTGGTCCCGACACTGTACCTCATTCGCTTTCCTCATTGGTTGCAGTAGCCAAGGCTTGTTGGTGCTCTCGCCGGACACCGACCCCTCAACTCTCGACATCCTACATGGGACAGCTCGTGAATGGTTCCTGGTCTTCCACAGCATCGCCTGGTCCGCACAGCTGCAGCTCCAAGTCACCGTCAGTTCTCCTGCAACACCCGACATCGGTGGGCATTCGTCTTCTGTGACTCCTGGTCACTCCTGAGTGGCATAGACTCTGTCCCCTCTGCTTGCAGGTACTTCTCATCTTGAATCCACCATTGGGATCCACCGGACACTTTCACCTTCTCCTGCAGCAGCATCTTCCTGAAGTCCTCCATTGTGTTTGACTGCGGTTTCCAACGCCACTCCACACCTATGCACATGGCTTCCCTGGTGAAGATATCCTGGTTCCTAGGGTATCCACGGCTGGGGTGGCTTTTCAACCTTCTGTCCTCCACAGGGTTTCTTCAGGGTCCACTGGGAAGGGTCCTTCTTCTTTAAAATTGCAATCGCAACTTATCCATCGACTTGTATTGAGCGCGCGGTCGTGTTCCCACTCTTCACACGGCCTCCGTGAGGTTCCTGGTTACTTACCTCGGGTGGTTCCTTGGATCCCCAGCACTTTTACGTCTTCTGGGTATAGTCTTTACTTGAGTCGTGGTTCGCATACCACTATTTTAGTATATGGTTTGGTCTCTCCCTGGCGACCACTGTGTATTCGTGCTACTTCCCTTTTTCTATTGCAAAGTATTGTGTGCATTATGTATATCTCCGGGTAGGAGATAACTGAATGTGTTAGTGAGTCTGTTATAATAAATAAATATTTTTATAAATATACTGTGTGGTTCTTTTTCACTTAATCTATACCAATAAGATTATGCTCTGGTAAAACAAGCTGCTTTACACTCTAAGGGTTGTCTGGATTGGTGCAGGGTGCCCACTTACATAAGTGTGTACCATATACCAAGCCAGCTTCTCACATTTGGTACCAAAGGCGAGTTTCTAGCTCATGTACTCTCTATGGCTTCACTGGCACTTACAATATTTATATTTAAGAATCGGCTCAGCTATTGTAGGGGTATATCTGCTCATGCAGATATACCCACACCTAAGATTTAGTGCACCCTGCCATGGGGCTTGTAAGGCCTGCTAGAGAGTTGACTTACTTATACCTTGGGCAGTGCTTTTGGGTATGGTACACAGGCAGTGTGCCAAGTCGCCTTTGTCGTTTTTGTCTGCACCAAGGCATGCATGCTGCAGTTTACATGACCTAGGTGAGGGGTCCCTAGGAGACCCATTTCAGCCCCAATGCCCTAGGTTCCAGGGTACCAATTACTAGGGACTTACAGGGGGGTCTGCAATGCCAATCGTGTTACAGTTTAAGGGAAGGAGCACTGTCACAGGGGACCTGGTTGGCAAGGACCCTGTGCACTTACAATCAAAACCACATAATTTTCCCAGCAAAAAGAGGGAGGGGGCTAACCATGTCAAAGAGGCACTTTCTCATTCCCCCACCAAACAAAAGAGGATGAAACTAACCTCCCCCTGGAGAGTTTTCATCTTCTAAGTGGAAGAACCTGGAAAGGCCATCTGCTTTGGCATGGCCAGTCCCAGGTCTGTGTTCTGCTATAAAATCTATTCTCTGTGGGGATATGGATCGCCTTAACAGTTGGGGGTTTTCAACTTTCATTTGTTGTAGCCATCTGAGAGGCCTGTGGTCTGTCTGAACTAGAAAGTGAATTCTAAACAGTTATGATCTCAACTTCTTCAGGGCCTAGACCACAGCAAAGACTTCCCTCTCTATGGCACACCAATGCTGCTCTCTGGGGAGTAGTCTCCTGCTTATGAAAGCAACAGGTTGGTTATGCCCTTCATCATTTGTTTGGGCTAGGACTGCTCCTATCCCACCCTCAGAGGCATCTGTCTGCACAGTGAACTGCTTTTAGTAATCTGGAGCTCTCAGGGCTGGGGCAGAGCACATTGCATTCTTCAGAGTGTAAAAAGCCTTTTGACAGCTTATGGTCCAGTTCACTTTCTTGGGCATCTTCTCAGAGGTGAGTTCTGCGAGGGGGGCACCATGGACCCATAAGCCTTCTCAAACCTCCTGTAATACCCAGTCAAGTCAAGAAATGCCCTGACTTGGCTCTGGGTTGTTGGAGCTTCCCAGTCCAAAACTGTCTGGATCTTGGGTTGGAGTGGCTGAACTTGGCCTCCATCTACCAGGTGGCCGAGGAAAAGAACTGCCCTTGCTCCGGTGGAGGCCGGGGCTGCGACACTGGGGCACGGCCACGGAGTGGGAAGAGACTATGGGATCCAGCGCTGAAGCCGGGACGATGGCACGCTCCTCAGGCGGGTGCGGCATCTGGTGGCAGGGAGCCCCCCAGGGCCTGCTGATTCAGCGCGCCTCCCACAAGGAGCTGAGAAGTGAGCCATCTTGCCTCCAGCTGGGGTGAGGCGACCATCTGACCTACCTGTGGTCCCACAAGAGGCCCCCCAGCCCCTGTGCCCCAGAGAGACCCTACGACCTGCAGCATTGTAGGGACTCTGAGGGGATGCTCGACCTGCGGCCCGATCACTTGGGGGGGGAGGCATGGAGGCGCTCACACGGCGCACTGGTGTTTGGGCTGATGTGGTGGAGACCTACGAGATGACGCACCATCGACTTCCGAGGGCCTCCGGCTCTCTTAACTGGTGAAAGAAAGTGAGGACGAGCATAGGGGTGCCCGACACTTCAGAGACATTCACGGCTAGACCTGGGGGAGGCGGCCGATCTGTCTGCTCACTCCCAGCCACAGGTCCCCAACCTATGAGACCTAAGCCTGGTGGCCTACATCAACGAAGGGAGGCCCTCTCTGCTGCTGGGGTAAAGGAGGCCTTTAAACTGTAAGTGGAGTCCTGGGTGGCACCCACCCCATGGAGAGGTGAACAAGGGACTCTATGGCGGTGCCTCCCACCGGTGCGGCCTGAGCAGTGGGCATCGTCCCACTGGGGCGATTTCAGCACGGCAAATGTGAAATTACCCCGGGGCACCCTCCTCACAGTTTCACACGTTGGCCTGCAGAAGTCCTCCTTCTGCCTCCACATGGGAGCACCCTGAGTCACCAAGGCACCCCCCTCTACAGGATTACAGGATATTCCAGTGTGACCCGCCGCCTCTCAGCGAGACCGACCCTCCAACCCCCATGGGGTGGATTGCACTAGCTAATAAGGGCTCCTACCCGGCCTGGTGAAGGAGGGATTGGGTAAAACGAGAAATGAGATCCCGCAACAACTGAAGATTTGCCACAACACCCCTTGCTCTTCCAGGGCCCAGGGACTTAGCCTCTGCCGCTTTACCCAATAATAACTGGATCGCAAATACAGCTACTTCCCTGCCCTCTCTCTAATATCCACACTGCACGTGGACCATTGAGACGCACCTGAAGGCCCCATCTACCCAACCAGCCCCTAACAGAGACTACGTGGATATGCCATACTCCAAAGCAGCAAAAGATATCCTGGTGACATCCCTCTGGTCCAAGGTGCTGCTTGCTGAATCGGGAGAACTGCCCTCCCCCCGGGCCCTGACGATGGAGCCCCCACCTACGGCCCTGATCAAGCAAGCCTAAATGGACGTTTCCTGCAGAAGATCCGCTCTGATATTAGCTCAAAGACGAGTTCAGATCCTGCCTGAGAGACATTCGGAAGGATGTTACAGATATAGGCGAGTGATTTGACAATCTAGAACACACCATGGATGCACGGTCAGAAGATCAGGAGATGTTATGGTGGCGGGTGACAGAACAAAATATTGAGATCCATTCTAAACAGGAAGACTTGGAAAATAGAAGCCGCCGTAATAACATATGCATACGGGGAGTTCCTAAAGGTGCAGAGGGCAACGACATCCTGTCCTACACAGCCGAACTCCTCCAAGAGATCCGAGGAGACGAAGATGCCTCTTCACCAACCCTTGACAGGGTGCATTGGATGGCTGTGGCCCCGGGGCGGAAGGATACAGCATCGGACATTGTGACCCGACTACACTTCTTTACTGATAAGGAAGCGATACTACAAGCTGCCAGGGGCAAAACTGAACTGAACTTACGGGGTCACACGGTGTAGTTATATCAAGATCTGTACCCTATCACACTGCGGAAACTACGAGAATTTAAGCCGGTCACTGACAAGCTTCGTGAGCTGGGGATTCGATATCAGTGGGGTCACCATTTTGCCTTCCTGTTCCTATGGGAGGGCAGGCGTCGATCGTTGATCACTTTCAGAAGCAAAACACCTCGTCGGCCTCCCTGATGACATTGGCAATCGTGTTGACCCACTGACCAGAGACACCCCCTCCCCCCCGGAAAAAATCTTTGACCGGCCTAGACCATGGTTAAGCCACAACTATCTGATAAACACCAGGCGGAGAAATCCGCACAGGAAGCCAAGCAGGACATAATCTACCATCTCCAGAGCCTTGAAGGGACTTCGTCCCCTACGCGATCTACTGCTAGCTCCCTCTGAATCAGTTCCTCTCTCCACACCTGCTGGTTGATGTTCCTTATCTAATACTGTCCTGAGGTTTAGTTACACCTTTCTGGTGGTGATGGGCCCCAGGGCCCGAGAGAGACTCACCATCTAGCCTTCGCAGGGAGCTCCACCCTCTCTTTGATGGCCGCCTCCCGACGACCACCTTCCCAGGAGTGTGACTACTCCAGCGGGCCTAGTGCACTAAGTGTTGGCCTTCGCACAGACTGGAGATCACTGTTGGGCCCTGTTGGCCCGTTGTTAACTTTGGTTGCAATTTGTATTTCTAGTCAGGTCGATCTATATCATGGGCGAGTTTTCACCACACATTACCAGGGCCCTACACAATAACAGGAGAGGCGGGAGATATAGGCGTGTGTGCGACTGCTTCCCCCCTCGCCTACATTCCCCGATGGGACCCTCTCCGTTTGGGGTTAGGCAGGGGTTTCTCTAGGCTTCCTCTTCCCTGGGGCCGGGCAGGGTGACACTACCTCTCCCTTCCTTACCAATGCGGCGCGCTCCCTAGCGCTACCCCTCTTTCTGCAGTAGTGTCCTTTTCGCACCCCTCCGGCGATTACATTAATGGCAGACGACATTAAATTGATATCCCTGAAAGTACAGGGCTTACATTCCCCCAGAAAGCGCAAACAAGTCTGGCGATAAATATTACACCATGATCCAGATGTTCTCCTTCTACAGGAGACCCACCTGCTTAAAACAGACTGCCACTGCATGACGCATCCAAGATACCGAAAACGTCACTGGGCATATATAAACATGAAAACACTCGGGGTGGGCATCCTGTGCAAGGCGGGTTGTTACTCCTCTGTCACTAAAGTGGTGCGGGACAGGGAAGGACGCTAGCTCACACTCCACCTCCTTAAGGGGCAAGAAAAACCTCACACTGCTTAACGTATATGCCCCAAATGCTTCCCAGGATATCTAGCTTAGACGAGTTCTGAAAGAGCAGCTAGAAGGGGTGGATGAAGATATTTTGGTGTGTGGGAATTTTAATACGGCGTGGGACCCCACCCTTGACCGTAGTGGAGCCACCTTCCAAAACGCGGGGGCTATGTCGCTAGGTCTTAAGCGCGATATTGTAAATTCGGGCCTAATCAATGCGTGCCACTACAAGCATCCAGGCACAAGGGATTACTCCTTCTTTTCACACGTACATACCTCCTACTTCCTCATCGACTACATCTTTGTCACCCACTCTCTCTTCCGCTACCTACGTGCCATAGAAATGTCCAATATCTCTATCTTGGACCACACGCACATAGAACTGATATGGGAGGGTATTAGCCACCTTACGAAAACTCAGCCACCATGGCGCCTTCCGCCACACCTTTTGCAAGATCCAGTCGATATGGCCGAAATTCAGATAAGCATCACTGAATACTTCTCCCTTAACGACCTCCCTGAACTCTCCCTGCACTCTCTGTGGGATGGTTTTAAGGCCACTATCAGAGGCACGATCACATCTATCGCAATTGCTCGGGGGAGAAAATTTAAGCTAGTGGAATCCAATCTCACTGCAGAAATCAAACAATTAGAACAGCAGGACAAGACTAATTGCTTCCGCCACACTAAACGGCAGCTTGCTGTGCTACGAGGCCAACTTCGCACACATAGAACGGGGAGGGCAGAGCGAGCGTTACTAGCACTGAAACAACGCCACTACAAGGGGGGTGACAAAGTGGGTAGGCTCTTGGCCCACATGCTTTGCCAGACGTGTGCCAAGACCTATATTGCCAAGCTGCGGTCAGAAGATGGAAATTAGATGACAGCGGAGGGAGATAAACTCCAGAGCTTTTACGCGTACTATCAAACTCTATACTCGTGGGAAGAACCCACCCTGTAAATGACGAAGTCCTACCTGGATGTCTGTGAGTGGGAGCTGTTGTCCTAATATCATGCCAACCTCCTTGACGAACTGATTACCCTTGAGGAACTGAAGACGGCAGTCAGAGCTCTTCCTCCGGGCAAGACCCCCGGACCAGACGGCCTTCCGGTCTCCTTCTATCGGCTCTTTCTGCCCAACTTACAAGATCACCTAGTTTGCTTATTCAACTATTTCCCTCATGAGACGGGACTCACACCCACGATGGCCTTCCGAAATCTCTCTCATTTATAAAGCTGGTAAAGACCCTGCCTCTTGCTCCTCTTACTGCCCTATTGCCTTGCTTAACAATGACGCAAAGTTGTTTACCAAAATATTGGCACAATGATTGGAACCCTATCTCCCAGGCCTCATCGACCCGGACCAAATTGGCTTCATACGCCACAGGCAGGGTGCTGATAATGTCCGCCGCATAGCACACCTGGTGAAAAAGGCACACCATCATAATATACCTGCCTGCCTGCTTTCACTTGATGCAGAGAAGGCCTTCGATAGGGTAAATTGGTCTCGCCTACTGGCTGTCCTCGAAAAGATTGGGCTAGGCCCAGGGCTGGTTTCCAAATAAATGACCTCGTACACAGCACTGGAGGCTAGGGTCCGGGTCAACGGGCAGCTTACAAAACCCGTCACTATCCTGCGCGGCACGTAGCAGGGGTGTCCACTATCGTCTCCATTATTCATGTTGGCGCTCGAGCCCCTAGCCATTATGATCCGCAACGCAGACAAAGTGAAAGGCGTTTCTTTCGGGGGACAACAACATAAGATTAGCCTCTTTGCAAACGATCTACTCCTCACAATCAACCAGCCTGAGACTTCCCTCCCAGGGGTGTTGCACTGCCTCCGGGCTTATGAGGAAGTATCGGGCTTCTGAATTAACATGACCAAATTCTCAGTGCTCAACTTGAACATCCCCGTCCAGGACCTCCCGGCCCTACAACGTCCAGCCCCCTTCCAATGGTCCCACGATGATATCAAATACTTGGGCCTCAATATCACCCCCACACTCTCCTCTTTGTCACAAGCTAACTGGCCTCTCCTACGTCGCACCATCTTGGCAGACTTTCAGAGATGGAAGCCTCTATATGTATCATGGCTGGGGTGTGTGAAAGTTGTAAAAATGAATGTTCTTCCATAAGTCCTCTACCTATTTCAACTCTGCCCACACTGATCCCCCAAGATGATATTTGGCGCCTACAACGCAATGTCAGGAACTTTATTTGGAACGGGAAGCGTCCCCGAATAGCTAATGCATTGTTGATGCTCCCATGGGACAGGGGAGGTCTAGGGTGTCCCAACCTCCTGGAATACTACTGGTCCGCCCACTTACATTATGTATCCGAGTGGGTGGCCCGGGAGAGTGGGAAGCACTGGTTCCACATGGACAGGGCAGAGGCATGCCGTCTACTGTGGAACCTAGCATGGCTGCCTAAATACGCCCTGCCCCGTAGTACATACATCGCCACCCCAACCCGTACGGTACTTGACATTTGAGACAAAGTGGCCCTCCAAAAGGGCCTGACTACCTTCCCTTCCCCAAACACACCGATCACACGCAATTCTGATTTCCCCCCAGTGCTCTCCCCTCTATCATTCTGCCATTGAAGTGAGGGGAAATGCTAGACGCTTAGTGGTCTATTTGTGGGAGTCAACATGAAGACTTTCGATCTGTGCAAGGTGGACTTCCAGCTCACAGACAACTCTCGGCTTCAGTACTACCAATTGCGACATTGGGCCCTACACCCCTCAGTGTACCCAGCAGCCATCCGGTAATACACCCTTTTTGAGACACATGTCCGCACCTTTACTGGCTCAAAGGGTCTCATATCTAACACCTATCAGGTACTCCAACGCTCCACACCATCGCGCACACACACCTACCAGTCGACATGGCAGACCACAGCGTAGGCAGAGATATCGCCCAAGCAATGGGAGACCCTGTGACGGGATATACCTAAGACATATTGCAGTATCTCACTTAGGGAAACAGCTTATAAATTGATGTTCTAATGCGCTACCCAAGGCCCTGCACGGGGTGTTACTGCCCCTTCTCCCGCCTCCTCTACTACAGACTTCAACCTGTTCTCTTAGTGTTAAACATTAGTTCTATATAGTTATAAGGAAACACAGAATTTAACCTCTCCTGTACCCAATAAAATGAGGGGTGCTACTCTCCATATGGACATTTAGACATTGGTACCTTATGTACATTGTTATATAGACAGATATTGAATTTGAAGTGTTTCAGGGCCTGCGCATGCAGCAGGGAATTATTTTTATGTTTTTGACTTCAATTAGTATTCCTAAGTTGCAGAACAAACTACAAGCAAATAACTATGGGCCCGATTCACAGAACTAACTTAAGACAAAATCCTAAACTTACAACCATTTTGGTATTCACAGAAGGCACTTACTCATTGATGAGTAAGTGCCTTCTGTGAATACCAAAATGAGTAAGTGCCTTCTGTGAATACCAAAAGGAGTAAGTGCCTTCTGTGAATACCAAAAAGGTAGTAAGTTTAGGATTTTGTCTTAAGTTAGTTCTGTGAATCGGGCCCTATGACTCTGAAGGCTCTATGCAGCATGTTCCTATTTTCAGGAAACTGAAGTTTTCTTCTCAGGTAAACTGGTGGTAAAAAAAAATATCCAAATAGTGATGATTATTGTGAGAAACAATGCTCAGATAACCGTTGTTTTATCCTGATTGGTTCATAGCTTACTTTTGTCTTAAGTAAAATAAAACCTTGTTTAGCATGCGTGATGAATGAAACACGTAATGATGCTGATTTTTTTTTCCAAAGAAGATTATCCTCTAACGCAACTTGATAACGAAGAAAGAGATTTCTACGTAGCAGAAAAGAAATGGTCAAGATTGGCTCGAGGTAAAAATGCAATGTTTTTTATGATGTGGTTAATTAGAGAGATCGCTTTTAACATTTACTTTAGAAAAATACCCAATATTGTGATCCTTTAACTTGGACATATTTTGTGGTCCCGTAAAAATGTTATTTCTAGCTTGTCTGAAGATATCCTTTATCGTTTCCCTCATGAATGGTTCTGGGAAGTGGATACCTCTTAAAAGAGTATCATAAGGGCATGTGTAGACAGCTCAGTATGCACACAATCAATTCAGGAGCCCCTATCAGCCTTGTCTCTGCCGTTTTTATGGGCTTCTCTGAATCCAACGGCAGGTTGAGAAATCAAAGTCAGAATTCACTGGACATTTTTAAAGCTTTTCTGTGACATCGATGATCGATCTTCCTTTTGGATATAGACCAGGACTGACAGTCAGAAAAATTCACAAGGGTTCCAGTCGCAGTTGGTTTCATGTTAACTTTCTTTTGCCAAAACTGGATCTCTCATACAGTTACATGCTTTTTAGGTCTCGCCTACGCAGCGCACATGCGCGACCTTTAGCGATCGGCACAGCTTTCGGGGCAAAAACGTGCACGCGTTGCATTGCTTGCAATGGCAACGCGTGCACGTCTGGCGATTCCCTTGCGGGAGCGCGCGGCGCCATATGGTGGCGCCATATGGTCGCAATCATCGCGCCTTGCTGCACGCTCCCGCAAGGGAATCGCGCAGGCCCTCCCCTGCTGTTGTACGTCTCAAATATGCCTTTTCTAAATGTGTGGAGATTTATCAGTTGGGTTCACTTAATTACAACCAGTCGTTTTCAGCTATCTAATGCAACTAGGGTACTAAACGTGTGAACATACAATAGCAATTACTGGCTGCACAACATGGTATGCACGTCTGCATAAAGCTAAAAATAAATAAAAGCAAGCATTGTTATGAGGCTAGCTCTGTCAACGTGCCAACCGTTTGCTGCCCAACATTCCTCCTCCCAGAATGGTTTTACGCAGGTAAAGTTCTCGTTTTACTTCTGTAAGTTTTGACGCTCTGGGCAACGAGAGAGCTACTAATGTGGTGCTTCCCCCCGACCCCCCCCCCCCATCCCCGCCCCCGGCTAATTCTCAGCCCGGGCACAGTAGGGGTCTCTGCAGGGGCGTAGCTAGGCCTTAGGCTGCCCGTGGCGGCCCCTGCGTTTGCCGCCCTCGGCAAAATCATAGTAGAGCGGGGGAGGGGGGTAGCGGCCGATTTTTGCGGCCGCAACGGCCGCAGGTAAGAGCGGGAGGAAGGGGGGCCGGCTGCCGCCCGAAAACTCGTGCCGCCTGGGGCGGTCCGCCCCCATCGCCCCCCCCTAGCTACGCCACTGGGTCTCTGAGAACTGTGGGCATCATCTGAAACAGTGATGAGACTCCTAGAAACAGTCTCCTCCTTGTGGTGTTCCTGGGAGTTTCCAGCTGAGAGGTGCAGTTACATTATTAATAGAGCATTGAAGGGACTTTTATCCATAATCTGCTCTGTATCTGGAGAATAACTAGGTCACGTGCATTAATTATAGAAAAGGATTCTGACAGCCTCAGAGTTTCACTGTTTTACCGCGAACACTACATTTGGTTTTCCGATTCCTAAAATGTAATTTGTATTTATTGATGCAATTAATTGCAAGAATCATACAATCAATGTATGTTCATCTATGTGTCACAGCCCCAGTCTGTCTGTAGTCTTGCTCACTAATCAGATCCTAAATACTACCATCATGTCCAATTCAGCCCCCCCCAAACAGAAGAGAAGAATTCACCCGTCAATCTCAGACTGACACCTTCTCTGCCCATATCTTCCAAGGCAAGAGCCACTCAACATCCCAGTTACTCCACACTTTTGAAATATGCCTTTATCACATTTCAAAGAGGCCTTCATTAAACTCCGGGTGGATAAGCCAGTACCCAAAACCATAACCCAAAACATCCGGCCAATTTCCAACAAACAGCTTTTCTAGAAAAGAGCACATCCTCCTAGTAGAAATATTTTGTTGACTCCACCTTCATTAAGGACCCTCTGCAATCTGTGGCCATATTATACATAGTACCTGGGGACACAAACGGAGTTTGCACTTGCTTTTGCACGTCTGGGATACTATGGTGATACAGAAGGGTCAGCAGAAGCGCCTGTGGCCCCTTTAGTGAATGGAAAGAAGATGGTTATTCGGACATGTTAGAAATCAAATATTCCACTCACTTTGTTCTAGGCCAAGCATCTGCCTCTGTCCTAGTGAAACTTTTGTAAAATAGTAAAATACTGACGTTTTCAGAACAATTTCCTAAAACATGGCTTAAGAACTGTATGCATTACAGTCAGTAAAAATATCAGATTATGCCATTTCAAATTGCCTACCATAGCATCTAACTTCACTTCAATTGTTCCAACTTGTCCATCCAAAACAGATTCACAGACATTTGTTTTGACTGGGAATCTACGGGTTTTTTTGGGGGTGGGGGTGGGCGGTACGGTGGATATATAAATTATACAAATTTCTCAATGGAAGCTCGCACACAGCAGAGCTAGATAAAGGCAGGCATGCTACTGTTCAATTGTATAGAGTTTGCAGGAACAGACAGTTTAATCAAATCTTGCATGCTTCGGTCGAGAACAGACAGCAGTAACGATAAACTAAAAGGAAGTCTTATCAATACAGATGATGAAATTCCTCTTCGCACTTCATGCACTAACAGCTAAGGCAGTAAGTGCTCTATGATTCAATGAAACAAAAGTGAGAAAAGGACGTCCAAATCCAGTATGCATTTTCAATCATTCAAAAACAGATTTACCATAATTTCTGAAATGCAATAATTCTGTCTGATACATCAGATTGTCAGTTTCTGTAATGCAGACATTTCACAGCAATATTAACCTTGCAATAGGCAACCAGAGGTAGTGTTTATTACAGCAACATGGCTATGAGAAGATTTAATGCCTGGTGTTGCAAACGGCTCCCCTCATTAAGGTTATGCAATCGCAAGGTGCGATCGCGAAGACAAAAGGGGCATGTGGGGGTGGAGGGATGGGGTAAGCCATAATCCTTAAAGACAAGCTAAAAGGATCATTAACACCCATAAAGATTCCTGGGAGTGAAAGTCTATTCTTCTCTCTCGAGCTTTCTGTCACATATACCTTTTCAGGTATATTGACATATCGTCCCCAAGGTCCAGTCACCAAATTCAGTCAAGCAACTACCAGAGTTAGTAGCAGAATTCTGCCTACAGAAGGCTAATTTCACACTACTGGGAGATCTAAATGTGCACTTTGACAACAATAACTGTGAAGGTGTTAAGAACCTAATCCAAGATTTGGCAGCCATACAGATGATTCTGTGCCAGGACTGGAGGCGAGGATTATGCCTTCTTTCTTCACTTTATTAAGACAGCAGCCATTAAAACTTGAAACAAACTACATTTCCCATGAACCCTTGGGAAAAATGTAGTACAAAAATGAACCAATAGGAACATAGTGAGTGTCCAATCAGTATGCAACCAGTCCAACATAATCCCTCTTCACTGGCCCTTAGTTCTCTTTCTTCGGTGCTGCACAGCCAAGTTAAGTACCTTATGCCATTTCTCTATTATCCTGTTACTTATGTGCATTTGATTATAGTTGTTTAACTGTTTTCGATTATTGCGGTAATTTGTGACTAATATAGAGCTGTGGCACACTTTCTCTTATTAGCGTTCCGTTAGTGCTTTTTCTGTGCACATTATCGCTGCCAAAGGTTTTTCTTTTACCTTGTTTTTGCGTGTTTCAGGTTTTAGGTCTCGGCCTGCACCAGCGCTTGCGCTGGTCTGGCCGAGAGTTTTAGTAAGCGGGTTTT
This sequence comes from Calotriton arnoldi, assembly GCA_963921515.1. Classification (NCBI taxonomy): domain Eukaryota; kingdom Metazoa; phylum Chordata; class Amphibia; order Caudata; family Salamandridae; genus Calotriton; species Calotriton arnoldi. Next base: position 2,508,431 of record CAWUFW010000711.1, on the reverse strand, counting down.
GGAAGTGCAAACCCACTGGCTTTCGGCTGGCGACCAGCTTGCGTTCACGATAGCGTGCTGCCATCTGGGTTTCCTATCTCTTCCTCATTTCCTCGTCATGGCTCATTAACTCTCTGGACTCTGATGTTTCAATCGCAGCAGCAGCTCACATTACCAACTGACGGCCCTGGACTACAGTCACATGAAAAACAGCATGACTCAGCGCCGCCACAGCATGACTCAGCACCGCCACAGGATGACTCCGCACCGCCACAGGATGACTCAGCACCGCCACAGGATGACTCAGCACCGCCACAGGATGACTCCGCACCGCCACAGGATGACTCCGCACCGCAACAGGATGACTCCGCACCGCCACAGGATGACTCCGCATCGCTCAGCGCCGCCACAGCATCGCTCAGCGCCGCCACAGCATCGCTCAGCGCCGCCACAGCATCACTCAGCGCCACCACAGCATCACTCAGCGCCGCCACAGCATGACTCAGCGCCACCACAGGATGACTCAACACCGCCACAGGATGACTCAGCACCGCCACAGGATGACTCTGCACCGCCACAGGATGACTCCGCACCGCCACAGGATGACTCCGCATCGCTCAGCGCCGCCACAGCATCGCTCAGCGCCGCCACAGCATCACTCAGCGCCGCCACAGCATCACTCAGCGCCGCCACAGCATCACTCAGCGCCGCCACAGCATCACTCAGCGCCGCCACAGCATCACTCAGCGCCGCCACAGCATCACTCAGCGCCGCCACAGCATCACTCAGCGCCAAGACAATATCACTCAGCACCACCACAGCATCACTCAGCGCCAAGACAATATCACTCAGCGCCAAGACAATATCACTCAGCACCACCACAGCATCACTCAGCACCACAGCAGTATCACTCAGCAAGACCGGAGTATCATTCAGCATCACCTCAGCATCGTCTCCGCAACAGTCACCACCACCACCACTACCACCACCTCAGCTTCACTCAGCACCACCTCAGCCTGCTCTCGGAATCTGGCATCTGTTGATTCTCCCTAGCGTCTGGCCGCTGCTAGTGTTATAATACAGGTACTAGTTCCCAACCTTCACCCTCCGATTGTTTATGCCCCCTCAAAAAAAAAGCTTTAACAAACAACCATTGCAATAGGCAGAAACAAGTTGCCAGCATTGCTAGAACAAAAGAAAACTGAGGAAATTTTTTATTGTAAATACTTTTTTAATATGGTCGTTCAGGTTTACATAATGCCTTCTTGGTCATATATAAAGTAACAAAAATGCTTCTGACACTTTTTTATTATAACTTTTCAGCATGCTGCACAGCAGCCACACTTCTCTACGGCACAGCTTGAAGACATTGGCAAAGTCAATAGCTCTGGCTAAACACTTATAAGGCCCCAAAGGCGAGACCTATTGGCTATGCCAATGCTTGTTTTATTCACTAAGATGGGAATCCCTCGTAGAAAGGATAAAAACCAGTAGCATCAGAATGCATACACTTAACAAAGTGCAGGGTATGCCCTAGGACTCTGCTTCCATTAGTGGTCAGTGCGGCCCAGATTTTCTATTGCACAGCAAGAGAAAGGGAACTGCTTTTATCCCTTTCACTGCTGGGGTGTTTGCACTCTTGTGCTACAACTTTTTTCCCAAAAAATCAGCATTAAGTAGTTTTTATTTTCGGCACTCTCTGGACTATGCATTGTTCAAACCTTCATCAATATTTCAATGCAGTCAAAAAATATAATGAAAAATGTGGAGATATTTCAATTTGTCTAACAAATTTGCTCAGTATTTTGTTGGATTTCTTAAATAGACAAATCTAAATCACAGATTACTAAGCATAGAAATGTTGCCCTGAATGTATTGAGCCTGGCATCCAGTTATGTGTGGGTTTTCGTAAAAATGTGATCTACACAATCAATTATTGTAATAAAATGCCTCTTTTTGTATGGTCACCCCCAAGTTTTTGGACTGATGATGCTGGGTTTTTCGACTGTGATAGTTTACTGATGCCTGATAACCAGCCTGTGGCCTTACTCTTAAACTGGTATGTCGAATTGGCTCATAGCCAATTTGCTGAGCTATCTTGCCTGTAAATAACTAGTAAATGGTACCCAGAGAATGTAAGTTAACGGGTCCTCTTAGTGATTGCAGCACTTTTTGCGCCACTCTGGGTATGACACGAGTAAAACGAGACTCCCAGCCAGCCATTTGCAGGCTGAAAGAGCAGTTTAAAACTGCTAGCCTGATTTCGCCATTTAAAGTAGCGGCAAAGCCCTGCTTCTCCAGCATTGGATCTTTCATAGATTCACATGCTTGAATCATTCCCCGTCGTCGAAGTGGGAGTCCCACTGTACATTAAAAGCAGTAAGTAATGACTTTAACATTGAATTTAATGGAGAAAGCATTCACTTTAATATCTCGTCCTAGTTATTAGGAATGGTCCAAAGTCCGACCAATCAGGCACCCTCTAGAACCCTCTCCACAGAGGCTCCAGGCTCACAGATTTTCTACTGCACATCGTGTGAAGGGAGTCTCCCTGAGCTCTGCTTGGTACTTTTCTCTTTTGGCCTACTGGTCAAGTTTTTTCTTCAGAACAGAATGTCTTCGACCAAGAGGTCCCTATTTAGGCACTGTGACACCTGTGGAAGCTCAGACTGCACTCGGATGATCCCTACAAAAAATGTATTTACCGTCTTTACCCTGACCACCAGATGAAAGACTGTAAAATCTGCAGGAATTTCTCTAAAAAAACTTTGAGAGATAGAGAGGGATGGCTTCTTCTGTGGCTACAGAAGTTAAAAACCAAGGACAATCCTTTGTCTGACAATGACAGTGATTCCTCCCTCAGGACTACTGCCTCAAAAAAGAGGATAAGTGATGTGGAAATGATCTCCCCGACTGCTGTAAAGGTGCTAAAAAGGCATCATTCATTGTTCATTGAAAGCTGATGATCAGCACTCCTCCTCCAGAAGGGAGTCTGCCTCTCACAAGGGTCATTCTGTGCCCTCTATGCCTTCTACTACCTCCTCTAAGGTAAACACAGCTTCCAGGTCTTTACAGGAGACAATTTCATCTCCTCAGAAAGATGCGCCGTCAACGAAGATGTCGACGACACCCTCGTCAGCAAAAGCTTCCGTCGCCACTACTACTATGACAATGTCGACCTTCTCATCTCCTCAGACTAAACTTATAATGTCCTCGTCCCTGTGGACCATAGTTTCCGTAAAGGTGAGGCCTTCTACATCGACGACAACATCATCTACGAAGAAGACGACGAAAAAAGGTCTGTCATTGAAAGATTTGTCGTCGGCTACATCATCGCCGCTGCGGTTTTCGGCGGCCCTCAAGAACAAGAATCTCTCATCGACGGCAACTTCGTAGACGGTGGCTCCATTGATGGACCCAAGGCCTACCTCCCCATACTTGCGTCGATGAACATCATCGACGTCTAAGACGTTGACGGAAGAATCGTCGATGAATGAACTGTCATCGACAACCTCATCAAAGGTTTGCTTGACATCGACTATTCCGTTGTTGTTTACTCCATCGACGATCTCTTTGTCGATGATCTTGCCTGCAGCACAGGATAACGGATCTGATTCTACGTCGACGAAGGTACAAGCAGCCAAGGGCACTGCTTTTTCATCTGCAGTTTCCCAGCCTAAACAAAGAACTTCAAAAGAAATAATTTGGCTATTCACACTTCTCCTAGTAAGGTTTCCCCCAGTCCTCCAGAAGAACTTTTTACTATGTGGATGAAGAGGAGGGTGATTCTGATGAAGAGGGCAAGTTTGGTGTGGCACACAGCCCTTCAAACCTCCGTATAAAATGTCAAGAAGATGACGATGAATATTATTACTACTCTTATGACCCCACCAAGGATAGACAGAGGCAGCAAACTATTCAGATGCCTGTTTCCCTAGTGTCAAATCTCAACACATGGTGGAAGATTACTACAGCAGATTCCCACCAACAGAGCCGGCGACTTCAGTCCCTCAAACTCTGATTGCTAGACCATCTTTGATCGCAGGGTCACCTCCTCCATCTCCACCACCACAACCGCAGATGCAAGAGCATCACACTACCTACGATGAAAGAGAGGAAGGAGAACTGGAGGAAGTACTCCTGCCCAACGAATAGGATGATTACCAGATACAGACGTCATCTCTATCAACCCCCCGTCCGGTAGATTAGCCACCGGAAGACATAGGAGGCTTTCATACCCTTATGGAAAGGGCGGCAAAGAGATTTCAGCTCCCCATCGTCACCAAACAATCTGATTGTTTCCTATACGATTTTAAGTAACAGGCTAGGAGGCATGTTCGTTCAACCCCCATAGTAGATTTCATATGAGAGGAAGGCCTGAAGGTAATGCGGACACCGGCTTCCATTCCAGCAGTCTTACCTAAGCTGGAGAAGAAATACAAGGCACCTGACAACTCGCCTGCCTGCATCATTGGGCAGACAAAGCAATTTGGTGATTTCCCAGGCGGCTCAGCGTCGTGCCAGGAATCCTGTTTCACCCCTGTCTGTCCCTCCTTACAGGGACGCGAGACGTCTTGACACCATTGGCAAGAAATTCTCGACTATGGCAGCACCCACGGTTAGGGCAGCAAACTCACTTGCAATTTTAGGTAGATATGACCGCCAAATGTGATTGGACATTTCACCATTTATTGATCTGCTGCCTGAGGACTCAAGGGCAGAAGCAAGGAAAATTCTTCAGGAAAGAAAGGATCTCAGCAGAGATAATTGATTGTGCTGCAGACGTTTCGTCAACAGGTTTCTGTCACTTGGCTGGGGTGGCAGTATTAAGACGACAGGGCTGGCTGAGAGCTACTTCTTTTTGCCAGGAAGTACAAACTAAGGTCATCGATATGCCTTATGATGGCGAATCCCTATTTGGCAAACACATTGATGAGGCTCTGCAAGCGATAAAAAAGGATACAGACACAGCAAAGGTGTTAGGCACCCTGCAATTTAAAAGACAGCCTTTCGTGGAGCTCGAGGCCGCGGCTCGTCTTCCTTTCGGGGAGGTTACAACCAATACAAACAGTTTCAGTCGTATAAGGGACAATCCCGATACTCATCAGCACAACAGCATCAGCAGTCATACAAGCAACCACCTGCCACCTCTTACAAACACTATAGAGGAAAGACAGCCTTCAGAGGCAGAGACACCTCCAAGAAGCAGTGACGAACCTCTGGTGTCGGCCACAAATCACACCACTTCCCTAGAAGTTGGTGGGAAGATTTCCTGTTTTCTCCCCAAATGGTTTATGATAACAACTGACAGATGGGTCCTAGATATAGTTTCCAATGGTTACATATTGGAATTTCAACAGATTCCTCCAAATTGTCCACCTCAGGGACCTTCGCCTTCTCACCTAACAGAACTACTGTTTCAGATAAACATCATGTTGCGCAAGGGAGCAATCAAAGTGGTACAAGTGCACAACGAGGGGCAGGCTTTAATTCAAGATTTTTCCTCATAAGAAAGAAATCAGGAGAATGGCGCCCCATCTTGGACCGCCGTCACCTCAACAATTTCCTGAAAAAACAAACCTTTTGTATGTTGTCTCTTCAGGAGGGGCTTCAATTCGTGAATCAAGGAGATCACATGACTTCCTTGGATCTTCAAGACGCCTATTTCCACATCCCCATTCACCCCAAATGTAGGAAATTCTTGCGATTCAGAGTGGCTGACATGGACTCTCAATTCCGGGTTCTGCCCTTTAGCCTTCGTTCGGCACCTCGAGTGTTCACCAAGGTTCTAGCACCAGTGGCAGCTCAACAATGACAAGCAGGGATTCAAATTTTCCCTTACCTGGACGATTGCCTTATAAAGGCAAACTCCTCTACAGTGGCAAGCAGACATACACAGGAGTGCCTATCTCTTTTCCAGTCTCCAGGGCTGTCCATCAACCTTCCAAAATCTCAATTAACTCCCTCAAAGGTCAGAACGTTTTTAGGAGCAACTATATACACTCTACAGGCAAAGACTTTCGCCTCACAGGAAAGGCAAGAAAAGATACGCAGGCTGGCAGCTCTACTCCTCATTAAAAAAGTCAATTTCAGTATGAAAGTACCAATTGCTACTGGGAATGCCGTCCTCCTGCATTCCCCTCATTCCCAACCCCCCCTTGTGCATGAGGCCCCTGCAGGAAGAACTAGACAGTCAGTGGTTACAGATCTCAGGGTCCTTCGAGGATATCTTTTGGATAAGACCACAGATGAAGGATGGGCTTCAATGGTAGACTCATGTCCCAAACATAGCCACAGGCCGCTCTTTCTTGATAGACTCTCCGCAATATGTAATTACAACAGACTCCTCCCTCGAAGGTTGGAAAGCACATCTGCATGGTTTAACAGTCAAGGGCAAATGGGACAGCCAACAATGGTCCCTACATATCAATCTATTGGAACTCAAGGCTGTTTTCCAGACTCTGAAGTCTTTTCTTTCCAAAATATCAGGAGCATCAGTTTTAATACGGACGGACAATACTACAAGTATGCACTATCTAAACAAACAGGGCGGAACAAGATCGACTGCACTGTCTCTACAAGCTCAACAAATATGGGAATGGGCAATTCAACAACAGATAAACTTAACGGCGTAACATGTTCCAGGAGTGGCCAATATTCTTGCAGATTCCCTAAGCAGGGCAAGCTCTGTCAGCCACGAGTGGGGACAGCACCAACCAACGTTGGACCACCTATTTCAGTTGTTGGGCAAACCAAGTTTGGATTTATTTGTGACCAGCCAGAACCGCAAATGCCAGTACTTCACCAGCTGGCTACCCCAACGAGGATCGTGGGGGATTGCATTTTTGATCAATTGGTCAAAGATATATGTATACGCTTTTCCTCCGATTCCGTTAATTCCAAGGGTGCTCCAGAAAATGAAGAAAGAACCTTGTCGGATATTGCTCATAGCACCCAGGTGGCCTCGCCAGTTCTCGTTCACGGAACTCCTCCACCTCTCGGAGTATAAACCCATTCAGTTACGACCCATACCGAACCTGTTGACGACAAATCACGGCCAGGTCCGTCATCCAGATCTGACATCTCTTTGATTGTTGGCATGGCTCCTGAACACTATGAGTTTGTTGGTTGAGTCATCCTGGCTGACTGTCGGGAAGTCCTTGCTAATGCTAGAGCACAGTCCACTGGTAAAACATACAAGCTCAAATGGAAAATATTCTGTCACTGGTGTTCAAGCTCCAAAGTGCATCCTATCCAGTCACCATCAGAGCAGTTACTTCCCTTTTTTTCTCCAGTTGGCAAAATCTGGTCTTTCTCATTCGTCCATAAAGGTCTACCTTGCCGCAATATCCAGATTTCGACGGCATATTGGTTCACATTCACTTTGCTCTTCAAGAATCATGAAGCAATTTCTAAAGAGATTGTTTAGGATGTTCCCACCAATAAACGGCCACCTCCGCCTTGGCATCTCAACATTGTGCTGCTCAACTTATGAAAGGACCGTTTGAGCCCATTCATAGAGTGGAGCTAAAATATATCACATGGAAAACGTCCCTTCTGCTGGCTCTTACATCAGCTAGATGAGTAAGCAACATACAAGCTTTCACTATTCATCACCCTTTCCTTCAGTTTACAAGGGACTCTGTAATACTTCGCACCAATCCAACTTTCATCCTTAAGGTCCCATCAAATTTTCATTTAAATGAACCAGTCATCTTAAAAACCTTTTTCCCAAATCTGCAAACACCAGCGGAAAGATCATTACACTCCTTGGATCTCAAGAGATGTATTAAATTCTGTTTGCAGAAAACCCCCATCCTCCGCAAAGCAGACCAGCTATTTGTGGCAATGGTAGACTCATGTCCCAAACATAGCCACAGGCCGCTCTTTCTTGATAGACTCTCCGCAATATGTAATTACAACAGACTCCTCCCTCGAAGGTTGGAAAGTACATCTGCATGGTTTAACAGTCAAGGGCAAATGGGACAGCCAACAACGGTCCCTACATATCAATCTATTGGAACTCAAGGCTGTTTTCCAGACTCTGAAGTCTTTTCTTTCCAAAATATCAGGAGCATCAGTTTTAATACGGACGGACAATACTACAAGTATGCACTATCTAAACAAACAGGGCGGAACAAGATCGACTGCACTGTCTCTACAAGCTCAACAAATATGGGAATGGGCAATTCAACAACAGATAAACTTAACGGCGTAACATGTTCCAGGAGTGGCCAATATTCTTGCAGATTCCCTAAGCAGGGCAAGCTCTGTCAGCTACGAGTGGGTACTGCACCAACCAACGTTGGACCACCTATTTCAGTTGTTGGGCAAACCAAGTTTGGATTTATTTGTGACCAGCCAGAACCGCAAATGCCAGTACTTCACCAGCTGGCTACCCCAACGAGGATCGTGGGGGATTGCATTTTTGATCAATTGGTCAAAGATATATGCATACGCTTTTCCTCCGATTCCGTTAATTCCAAGGGTGCTCCAGAAAATGAAGAAAGAACCTTGTCGGATATTGCTCATAGCACCCAGGTGGCCTTGCAAGTTCTCGTTCACGGAACTCCTCCATCTCTCGGAGTACAAACCCATTCAGTTACGACCCATACCGAACCTGTTGACGACAAATCACGGCCAGGTCCGTCATCCAGATCTGACATCTCTTTGATTGTTGGCATGGCTCCTGAACACTATGAGTTTGTTGGTTGAGTCATCCTGGCTGACTGTCGGGAAGTCCTTGCTAATGCTAGAGCACAGTCCACTGGTAAAACATACAAGCTCAAATGGAAAATATTCTGTCACTGGTGTTCAAGCTCCAAAGTGCATCCTATCCAGTCACCATCAGAGCAGTTACTTCCTTTTTTTTATCCAGTTGGCAAAATCTGGTCTTTCTCATTCGTCCATAAAGGTCTACCTTGCCGCAATATCCAGATTTCGACGGCATATTGGTTCACATTCACTTTGCTCTTCAAGAATCATGAAGCAATTTCTAAAGGGATTGTTTAGGATGTTCCCACCAATAAACGGCCACCTCCGCCTTGGCATCTCAACATTGTGCTGCTCAACTTATGAAAGGACCGTTTGAGCCCATTCATAGAGTGGAGCTAAAATATATCACATGGAAAACGTCCCGTCTGCTGGCTCTTACATCAGCTAGATGAGTAAGCAACATACAAGCTTTCACTATTCACCACCCTTTTCTTCAGTTTACAAGGGACTATGTAATACTTCGCACCAATCCAACTTTCATCCTTAAGGTCCCATCAAATTTTCATTTAAATGAACCAGTCATCTTAAAAACCTTTTTCCCAAATCTGCAAACACCAGCGGAAAGATCATTACACTCCTTGGATCTCAAGAGATGTATTAAATTCTGTTTGCAGAAAACCCCCATCCTCCGCAAAGCAGACCAGCTATTTGTGGCAAATGGAAATGTCAGGAAAGGATATCCTGTTACTAATGGATATCAGCAGCCATACAGTTATGCATTCAGCAAGCAGGCAAACCACTGTCTTTGACAGCGAAAGCCCACTCTAAGAGAGCTGTTTCATCTTCGACAGCCCTCTTTGCCGGTGAGCCCATACAACGGATTTGCAGAGCGGCAACCTGGTCCATGGCATTACTGTTTGGAAACCGTAAGCAACGCTGATGCAGCTGTAGGACGAGCGGTTCTCCGTAACCTTTTTGAATAAGGTGAGCCTCTTTTACATACCACTTTCCTATATGCTTTTATTATACTTATTATGTTGTTTACAACAGAGTTAAGATTTTGTGCATAGATGGTTTATATATATATATATATATATATATCCACACGAAAACTGCTCACACAGTGAAGGCGCCACACACAACGTAGATTTCACTGTCTTTATTTGGCAGGCAGCAGCAAAACAGGAAATGCTTTCCCAGCGAAAATCTTAAAGCATAATGTCTTTGAGCCATGTTGCCATACGCGTTTCTGGAAGTATTTTCCCTTGATCACTGGCTGGCCTCTGGGGAAAGGAACAGCTGCAAAAATTCACCTCGTTTATTTATAGTCCCGCCCTTGAGGGAGGATCGGCATCAATGCACGTTGGTTAATGTAGTTTATAGGTAAGTATTGTCCATAGTGGTTGCTGCTGTTGCTTAAGCTTTCACAAAATTATTAAAAACCATTGGGTCGCTCTTTCTATGCAAACCTGCTTTACTGCTAAACTTCAGCCTCACCAAATCAGTCACGTCGTTCCTTGCGGTGCTCTGTGATCAAGGCAACCGGACCTGCACTTGCAGTGGGCGTCTTCGTGACCGGAGCGGGCCACTTACAAATCCACACGAAAACTGCTCACACAGTGAAGGCGCCACACACAACGTAGATTTCACTGTCTTTATTTGGCAGGCAGCAGCAAGACAGGAAATGCTTTCCCAAGCGAAAATCTTAAAGCATAATGTCTTTGAGCCATGTTGCCATACGCGTTTCTGGAAGTATTTTCCCTTGATCACTGGCTGGCCTCTGGGGAAAGGAACAGCTGCAAAAATTCACCTCGTTTATTTATAGTCCCGCCCTTGAGGGAGGATCGGCATCCAATGCACGTTGGTTAATGTAGTTTATAGGTAAGTATTGTCCATAGTGGTTGCTGCTGTTGCTTAAGCTTTCACAAAATTATTAAAAACCATTGGGTCGCTCTTTCTATGCAAACCTGCTTTACTGCTAAACTTCAGCCTCACCAAATCAGTCACGTCGTTCCTTGCGGTGCTCTGTGATCAAGGCAACCGGACCTGCACTTGCAGTGGGGCGTCTTGCGTGACCGGAGCGGGCCACTTACAAATCCACACGAAAACTGCTCACACAGTGAAGGCGCCACACACAACGTAGATTTCACTGTCTTTATTTGGCAGGCAGCAGCAAAACAGGAAATGCTTTCCCAAGCGAAAATCTTAAAGCATAATGTCTTTGAGCCATGTTGCCATACGCGTTTCTGGAAGTATTTTCCCTTGATCACTGGCTGGCCTCTGGGGAAAGGAACAGCTTACATGGTTAAGTATGTTTTTTGATGTCTCATATAAGTATCTATTCCTACAGTATTACTGTTGTCTATTCGGATTCCAGCATGTGAATCTATGAACGATTCAATGCTGGAGAAGAAAATAAGTTACTTACCTGTAACTGTGGTTCTCCAGTATAATAGATTCACATGCGACCCACACTCCTCCCCATAGAGGCTCCCCTGGCTATCTAAATACGCTTAAATTTCACTTGTGCTCGAAAATTTGAGGGTGTGGAGCCTCTGTGGAGAGGATTCTAGAGGGTGCTGTCTCCTGATTGGCTAGACTTTAGACCATTCCTAATGACTAGGACGATATATTAAGGTGAATGTTTTTCTCCATTAACTTCAATGTTAAAGTCATTACTTACTGCTTTAATGTACCGTGGGACTCCCACTTCTGCGACGGGGAATTATTCAAGCATGTGAATCTATGAAAGATACCAATACTGGAGAACCACAGTTACAGGTGAGTAACTTATTTTCTTCCCCCTAGTATATGTATAAGTCACCCCTATGGCAGGCATATCAAGTACTTAGGCAGGGTGCAACATATCTCACAGGCAGAACATGTAATTTTACATGTTCCCGATAGTAAAAATGCGAAACTGTTGTTTTTAGTGTGAAAAGGCTTGGTCGCTCGATTGGCGAGTACAGAGCTACACGCTGACCCTCTCAGCTGTGCTAACCCTGGAACTGTGTGACCAAAGTCGGTCATCCAAGGTATCAAACAACTTGTTACATTAAGCCTGACTTGATTCTCAAGTTGAAATTAATATAACAAGTTACAGTGTGCAACTTTAGCAAAGTTGCCACTTTGTTGCCTTTAGTCCCCTGTGCCCATACCGATTACACACGGGGTCCTGTCGCCGAGACAGCTTCCTGCCCTCCTGGGGAGACATGCTAACGACTCCCAGGACAGGATACAATAGGGGCCTGCTCTGGTAAGAGGTGTCACCTCCCTCCTGCAGGAAGCCACATAGGTGTTGGCCCACATGGCAAGCTTCACAGGAGAAGCCGTCTTTGAAGTGCAAATGAGGAACACTTGGGAGAGGGGCTACTCTTTTGTTCCGGCAGACAGGCTGGACCCGAGATAGGAGAGGGGAAACAAGTTGCTAAACTGGTTTTCTAGGGGCGTGTAAAACCCTTGGCAACCACATCTCTGAGTTGGGCTAGGGAGCTCCACACACGGGAGAGGGGTCCTGCCATATTGGAAGTGGGCAGAATGGTGCATCCTGGGATGCCCAGATGCCACACTTTTCAGGAAGTGGTCATCAGGTGGGAGGGAACCTGGTAGCCCGTTGGCTATCAAACACATGCTGCTCTGAGGGCATTCCCTGAGCATTAGGTGGGGCACCCAAAGTCATATCTTGGCTGGACTGGAAGAAGGACTGCCCTGCTGCACCGTGGAACCAGCAAAGAGAGGCTGCACCGTCCTGGGCTGCACCTCCTGACTAGCACGGGAGAGGGACTGTGCTTGCTATGTTCTGCTGAAGAAGTCATCTCCTAAGCCCAGCTAAAGACAAAAGACTCCAAGGGCCAGCTTACTGGCCTCCTGGTCACAGCACAGGGGCACAACAGCTAAAAAAGCCTGCTGGGGCAAAGTTGGTAGCTCGAAGTTTTCAACATGCCACCAACCGCAGCCCTGCAGCAGGGACTAGGACTCAATGCACAAAGTTGCACCCGAGTTTGCTGAGCCCAGGAGTGCTATCAGAGTGCAGCCGGGATCCCCAGAGGACAAGTTACGACCCAGTTAAGATTGACCAGTGACCACGATACTGGGCTAATGGTAGTCTATATCTCTGGAACTCTGGTGGATTTTTATCGTTGTGGTGTATAAAAATACAGTCTATTTTTTTTTAATTGGTGTCGGATGTCTTTAGAGTATTGTTGATTTCTTCTACTTTCAATTTGGTGCTGTTTAAATACTTTACAATTGTTTCTTTGTGTGAGCCTTGCTGATCAGAGCCACAGCTACCCAGGGCTGAGCTGAAGGTTTTTCAAACGAAACCCAAGGGTCCTAAAGGGGTTGGTAAGTGTATTACATGGTGAGGTCGCAACCACTCCATATAATACAACCCATTTCCTCATGATTATTTAATGTTAGCCAACTGGAACACCACTCTACCAGAGCCAATATGTGGGAGGCAATAAAGGCGGTGATCAGGGGGAAAAGGCTGGGAAAAGTATAAGGGATTAGGAAACAACTACAGCTAGACTTGAAGGTACAAGTGAACAGATGGTTAACATTAGGTAACATTACCAGAACGCATGAGTCACACTGAGTAATACTTGGCATGGCTACTGAAAGGGGAACGTGATATCTCTGCGATCCCTGTTCTAACTTGCTCAACAGCCTTGATGCAAGTGGACATCTTCGGGCTCGATATAAGAGCACAAGTCAGTGAACAGGGAGATGACAGCTGCTATCTAAGCAGTCTGGCTTAGCTAAGGGTTCCAGAGGTTCTGATTGACGAGTTTGAAGGGGTACAGGAAAGTGCCTATTTGTGACATGGTTACCCTCCACTTGTTGCCTGGTATCTGATGAGAAATTTCTTTTTTACTCAAATTCTGTTTATTGAGTCTGCCATAACATTACAACACATTTGTAATTGAAAGAACAATCAATAGGCATTTGCATAGCAGTAGCAGTACATACAGGAAGATATGCAGGAAACACATTGAAGCCGTCCCAAACCACTGGGAAGGGGAAGGCCTGCAGTTAGCTAAATTGCTCCTGTTAGAAAGACCAGGAGAACCTAAGAGGAGGACAAAGTGCTTTGCTCCCATGTAGGTGTATGCCTATATGAAGAATGAAACAGATGAGCAAACAGGGATGGGGAGGGAGGGGAAGAAGGGGACGTCAGGGAAGGTCAGGGGTCTCCAGCCGGTCACTCTTGACTGTGGAAGTGTTGGAGGATGGGGGACGCTGGTCGCAGTGTAATTTTCAGGCTGCTAGAACCCAGAGGAGGCAGGGGGGAACTTCACCCTACCCTGATGTGTCAAACAGATAAAGGGTGCACATTCTGGAGGGTTGGAAGCATAAGTATTCTAAGTGGGTCATGTAATCAATAAGAAGTGTCCAGAGGCACAGGAACTTTTTATCTATGAAGGACAATTTGTGTGTTATCTGCTCCATGGCAATGGTGTGCCAAAGCTGTGTGAAATAGGACACTGCCGAGGGAGACCTCCAGGCTCGAACTATAAGCTGTTTGGCAGCGCCCGTCTTATGGCGTACGAGATTCCCCTCTGTGTGCGTCATTGCAGCCAATGATGTAGGGCAGAGACCCAGAAAAATGTGGAGCGGTGTTCAGCGCCGGAGGTCTTCAAGTATTGCCTTACGATAGCGTGATCAATTAGCCCTCGTCCAGGTGGTTAGAGAGTTTGTGATTGTGAGGCCTAGGTACTGAATGAAGTGAGAGGACCATTGAAAGGGGTAAGTGCCTGTAGGCGTTGGAGATATTGCAGCAGGAGAGTGAAGTTAATCTTGTACCCAGATACCTGCTCATAGGTCTGTAGAGCATGGACCACCGGGGGGAGGGAAGTGTCTGGCTCTGACTCGGAAAGTGGGAGATCGTCTGCATAAAGCAATTCTTTGTGATCTTGTCCCCCAAACTGATGCAACATTGACTTAAAGTGTACTGGGTCCCTGCTAACCGAGACCCCAGGACCAGTGTTCTTTCCCTAAACTGTACCATTGTTCCACAATTGGCACCACTTTAGACTCCAAATCCCTATTAAATGGTAGCCCTGGTACCTAGGGCATTGGGACTGAAGAGGGACCCTAAGGACTGCAGCACGTATTGTGCCTCCCTAAAGGGCCCCCCACCAAGCTCATGCAAATTGCCATTGCAGCCTGCGTGTCTTGGTGCAGAGAAAAGTGAAGAGTTGACATGGCACACCCTGTGTGCCATGCCTGCAAAGCACTTACTCTAGACAGTTCATTGTGCAGACTGATGCCTTTGAGCAAGGGATAGGAGCCATCCTATCCCAAATCAACGATAATGGCCATAACCAGCCTGTTGCTTTTATTAGCAGGAGGTTACGCCCTATGGAACAGTGTTGGAGTGTCATTGAGAAGGAAGCCTTTGCTGTATTGTTGTCCCTGAAGAAGTTGAGACCATACCTGTTTGGTACTCCCTTCCTTGTTCAAACCGACCACAGACCTCTCAGATGGCTGATGCAGATGAAAGGTGAAAACCCAAAACTTTTGAGGTGGTCCATCTCCCTACAGGGAATGGACTTTACCATGGAAGACAGACCTTGGACTGACCATGCCAATGCAGATGGTCTTTTCAGGGTCTTCCACTTAGACAATGAAGACTCTCTTGGGAGAGGACAGTCTTATCCGCTTTCGTTTGAGGGGGGTTGTGTAGGAAAGTGCCCTTTTTTGAAATGGTTACCCCCCACTTTTTGCCTGGTATCTGATGCAACTGTGAATGAAAGTGTACTAGATCCCTGCTAACTGGGTCCCCAGTACCAGTGTTCTTTCCCTAAAGTGTACCATTGTTCCACAATTGGCACCACTTTAGACTCCAAGTAAGTCCCTAGCAAATGGTACCCCTGGTACCTCGGGCATTCGGACTAAAGAGTGCCCCTAAGGGCTGAAGCATGAATTGTACCACCCTGAGGGACCCCTCACCAAGCTCATGCATACTGCCATTGCAGCCTGCGTGTCTTGGTGCAGAGAAAAGTGAAGAGTCGACATCTCACACATCCCTCGCACACATCCCTGTGTGCCATGCCCTGCAAAGCACTACATGTGGTATAGGTAAGTCTCCCCTACAGCAGACCTTACAGTCCAGAGGCAGGGTGCACTATACCCATGCGTGGGCATATCTGCGTGAGTGGATGTGTCCCTGTGATATCTAAGTCCCTTCTCAGGTACCACAAGTGCACAGGAAAGCCATACCGAGTACATGGGCTGGACACTCGTGACTATGAGTTCTCCAGCTACATGATGGCTTCGCTGTACCCCCAGATATTTGGTACCAAACATCTTGTCTTAATAAACCCACACTGATGCCGGTGTTGGATTTATTAAGAAATGCACCCAGAGGGTACCTTAGATGTGCCCCCTGAAAGTCTGCCAACTACTAGTGTGTTGACTGACTGGACTCGACCAACCAGCCACCCTAGAAAGTTTCTGACCTCCTGAGGTGAGAGCCATCACTCTCAGAGGTCTGGAACAAAGCCTGCTCTGGGCGGAGGTGTTTACACCTCCTTCATGCAAGATCTGCATTCCATAACTGAGAGCTTCAAAGGCCCTACTGCCTTTGTTGTGCGACCCTGGCCTCTCCAGATAGTGGAGCTGCCCGGCCCCCTGTCCAGACCCCACTTTTGGCGACAAGACAAACTGGAAAATTAGTAAGATTAGGAGTGTGTCCCACATCAAGCCAGCACCACCCCTAAGGTGGACTAGCTGATGTGGACTCCACCATTTCAGATTCCTCCATGTTGTTTTGGACACAAATAGCCTTCTAGGGTCAGGGTTATGCCCCCCTTCCTGCAGGAAGTGGTTACATAGGAAGTGTAGACACCCTAAAGGTAGGCAGCCCATTGGCTGCTACCTGTCACTCTCCTTAACGCCCCTAAATTGAGGTATTTAGGTGGCACCCTGAACCAAAGAACTCAGATTCTATGGATCAAGAGAAGAAGGATGAAAAAGAGTCTGTTGAGAACTGCGGAAGAACTGTGAACTTTTGGCGCAAAACCCTGCCTGCTCGCAACTCTCTCGACAATCACGACAAAGTGACTCGTTCTGCAATCTGGATCTCTACCACTGCCTTGGGTAGCCTGCCAGCCCTTCGAAAATCGCCTACAGTCTCCCTTGGAGTAGAGGAGCTACTCCCCTGCAGTTTTCAGGCACCGAAAAGCAGAGTCCGGTGCACCGCCTTGCAGCTCCCCTGCCTGGCCGATGCTACAGATGACCAGGAGGAGGTACTTGTGCTCTGGAGGGTCAGATCTGTCTCTCCACCGAGTGTGAAGACACCAGGGCCAACCGGAGCCATGCAGCACCAATCCCCAGGGTTCTGGACGCCCTGCACCAAACGCTGACAGCGAGAGTCCAATCTGGATTCTCACTGCACCACAACCGAGCAGCCATTGAGGGACATCAGCATCACTGAGACCCACTTCATGAGTGGCCCAGCTGTCCTGATTTTGCACCTGCCAGCTGTTTGTTGCTAACCACGAGGAGCACCTTTGCGCATCCAGCCTAGTCGATTTAATAACTCTGCACCTGAGCCGCTCGGCCCGGGTACTGAAGAACCGGCTGTGCCCCCATGCTACAAGGCCCCTTGTGACTCAAGCCCTTGTTTGGGAGCTCTCGTACTTTTCCCCCAGTGCAGCCTGTTTCCAGGTGGTCCCCCTTCTCCGTAGCGTGCACAGCTAGCAGCCTAACCAGCACCCTACTTCATGCTAAACCCGGGCAATTCCTGAAGAACTGCTGGTAGTACTTTGGACCTTGGCCCACTACAATCTGAAACCCAGAACGTGAATCCCTGAAACCCACTGTACTTACTGTTATGCATACATGTCTTTTCCTCCTGTAGATTGCATTGTGCATGAAGGCGCACAACTTTGAAAAGATTATTTACCTGTAAAAATTGCTAACAAAGACAGTACTTACTTTTGAATGAAGCTCTTGGTTTTACAACATATATAAAAATGTTATTTTTTAAATTTGGTCTAGATTTATTCTTTGAATGTGTGTCTCATTTATTGCCTCTGTGAGTACAACAAATGCTTAGCACTACAGAGCATTAGTATTATCTACTTTAGCCTCTGTAAACCGATTGGGGACCCACTGGACTCTCTACACAGTGTACTTCGTTTTAGTGCACCATATAGAGAGCCAGCTTCCTTCACTGGTGGATCAGCGGTGGAGTCTACCACTTTGCATTTGCTACTTGGTCAGTAAGTGACTACACAAGTAAATCCAAAAATTGCCTTTAGTTAACTTTCATTTTTTCAATTGGTTGATTTTCTAAATTTCTAAAATTAACTGTTAGGGCCTTGGTTAGTTTAAACTGTTTTAGAATTTAAAAACTTACTATAGTTAGGACTAAAAAGCTCTGCTAGATTCTTTTTTCTAGTTTTCAAAAATGTCCCAACTTCAGTAAAATAACAAGTGCCTCATAGGGACTGGCTAAGGAGCTCAACTTAACCCCTTTTCTGCAGCTTAACACTCGCAGTTAAAGACCCTCTGTAAAGGGTACACGATCAAAACTGGCTCACACTCTACCACTGCAATGCTTCAAAAGCTGTTAGGAGAGTATGAGCCGGCCCATCCTTTGGATGAGGCCCCCAACCGTGAAAACCAAGGTGGAGTGAGCGAGGAGGATGACTTAGACCTTCTCCCACTTGAAGGAGAGGTTGCAGTACCTGTGCCCAGCAACCTGCCCAATGTGCCAAGGGCACCTGTCTCTAGCGAGGATGGCTCAGGTCATACGAGATACACTGATGATCTCACTGAGGAGGAGATTCTTCTGGAGAGATTAACCCACAGAATAGCCCTGGAGGACAGGATACTGGCCATGGAAAGGGAGAGAGCTGATGTGGGCCATGAATAGTGGCAACAACATAATACCTAGGGACAGAGAAGACACCTTTCACCCTAAAATCCCCAAAGGAATTGTTCCCAAATATGTAGAGGGTGATATCACCAAATGGTCTACAGCTTTCGAGAGAGCCTGTAGAATGAAGAAACTCAACCAGAAATATTGGGTCTCTCTCCTTTGGTAACTATTCTCTGGTAAGTGCAGGGATAGACTTCTGGCATTGGACGAGGCAGGAGCTGAGTCCTATGGCCACATGAAGGGTACCCTGATATAATGATTTGGACTCACCTCTGAAGAGTATAGAATTAAGCTCGGGGGCTCAGAAAACCTTGAGTTAGCCCTAGGTTGATTTTGTAGATTTTCCATTAAGAACACTGGGTGGTTGGTTAAAAGGAAGCCAGGTGCAAGACTATGATGGACTGTATAATTTGATTATAAAAGAACATCTGTTGAGTAACTGTGTTTCCGAAAAGTTGTAGCAATACTTGGTGGACCTAGGTCCAACTTCTCCCCAAGAATTGGGAAAGAAGGCAGACCACTGGGTCAAGACTAGGGTGACCAAAACTACCACTGATAGGGGTGACCAAAAGAAAGGGGTTACTAAGCCTCCCCAAGGGAAAAGGGTGAACATCCTAAGGATAAAGGTGGAAGAGTCTGCTAAAGGGCCCCAAAAACCTTCTCAGGAGTGTGGGCCCCAAAACTCTTCACAACCAAAAAGTGGGTACCAAGGTAAGAATTGGGATCCCATAAAGGCGTGTTGTCACAACTGTAAACAGCCTGGACACTGAACTGGAGACTCTGCCTGTCTCAAATAGAATCCCCCTACTGCTGCTCCAGCTAGTTCTGGATTGGCAAGTTTCTAGGTGGGATCCCTAGTGCGCCCTGAGCAAATCAGAATGCACACAGAAGCTACACTAGTCTCTGAAGGTGGGGTAGATATTGCAACCTTAGCTGGTTGGCTCACTAATATGGAAAATACAAACAGCAGCCCTTAATTAATGGGATCAGAGTAGATGCACTAAGAGATACAGGTGCAAGTAGCACCATGGTGACTGAAAAACTGGTATCTCCAGGATAGCATCTGACTGGACAGACATATCCAGACACCAGTGTTGATAATGTAACTAAGGTTCATCCTATGGCTATGGTGTCCTTAGAATGGGGAGGGGTTAATGGCCTGAAACAGGCAGTGATCTCTTCTGCAATTCCGGTTAAATGTCTGCTAGGGAATGATTTGGAGTCCTCAGCTTGGGCTGAGGTCGAGCTTAGGTCCCATGCAGCCATGCTGGGAATTCCTTAATGGGTGTACGTAAAACCCCAAGTGCTGTGCAAGGCCCAGGGTGAAAAAGAGGTGTTGGAGCCTGAAACTATGGCCTAACAATCCAAGAGGAAAGGTAAGAAGTCTGGGAAACCACTTCTGAACAGCCGCAAGCTCAGGTCCCCTCTCCTGACCTGTCAGCCCCAGAGGGAACTGAGCCCCAGGAACTTGGGCCTTATACGACCAAGCTCCTAGGCCCAGTGAGACTCTCTAGGGAAGAGATGTGCCAAGGGCAGAGGATCTGTCCTACTCTTGAAAGCCTGAGACAGCAAGCTCCTGCACAGGAAAAGGGAGATGTCAGTGGCTCCCACAGGATCTAATAAAAGGGAGGGCTCCTGTACACTGAGGCCAGAGACCCCAAACCCGGTGCCACCAGAAGAGTGGTAGTGCCTCAGCAGACCAGAGAGTTTCTCCTTGCATTGGCACGTGACATCACCCTAGCTGGGCATCTTGGCCAGAGCAAGACCTGGAGTAGGTTAGTCAGCCACTTCTACATGCCAAACATGTCCCAGAAGGTGAAGGAGTTTTGCAACTCCTGTGCCACCTGCCAAGCCAGTGGCAAAGCAAGTGGTCACTAAAAGCCCCCTCTTAATTCCACTTCCAGTTGTTAGGATACCCTTTGAGAGGGCATGGATTGATATTATCTATCCCCTTGACCCTCCAACTGCATCAGGGAACAGATTTATACTGGTATTTGTGGATCATGCACCCAGGTACCCTGAAACAATAACCTTTAGGACTACCACTGCTCCTGCAGTGGCTAGGGCCCTCATTGCTGTCTTTACCAGAGTGGGATCCCTAAGGAGGTGGTGTCAGACAGAGTGCAAACCTCATGTCTGGTTACCTAAAACATGTGAAATGAATGTAGAGTGACTTACAAGTTCACTATCCCATATCACCCACTAACAAATGGCCTTGTTGAGAGATTCAACAAGACCATAAAAGGCATGATCATGAGACTCCCTGAAAAACTCAGAAGGAAATGGAATGTCCTTTTGCTATGCTTGCTTTTCGCTTACAGAGAAGTGCCACAGAAGGGAGTAGGTTTTTCCCCCTTTGAACTCCTGTTTGGCCATCCTGTGAGGGGGGGCACTTTGTCTAGTTAAGGAAGGCTGGGAGAGACCTCTCAAAGAGCCTAAACAAGATATTGTAGACTATGTACTAGGCCTGCGTTCCATGATGGCAGAGTACATGGGCAAAGCATCAATAAACCTAGAGGCCAGCCAAGAGCTTAAAACCCTCTGGTATGACCAAAAGGCTGCAATGATGGAGTTCCAACTAGGGCAGAAGTTGTGGGTGTTGGAGCCTGTGGCACCTAGGGCCTTCCAGGACAAATGGAGTGGCCCCTACTCTATCCTTGAGAGGAAAGTTGAGGTCACGTATCTGGTGGACCTTGGCACTAGCAAGACCCCAAGAGGGTCATCCATGTTAAACACATAAAGCTTTTCCATGACAGGGCTGAAGTGACTATGCTGATGATCACTGATGAGGATCAGGAAGCAGAGTGAACTTCTCACTGACCTCTTCTCCGCAGCCCCAAAGATGGGTCAGTAGATGGAGTTGTCTACTCAGACACCCTCTCTTCCCAACAGCAAGTTGACTGCAGGCAAGTCCTGGAGCAGTATGCTGGGCTCTTCTCCTTAACCCCTGGACAGACACACTGGTGTACCTATGATGTGGACACTGGAGACAGCATGCCTGTCAAAAACAAAATCTATGGACAGTCTGACCATGTTAAGGAGGGCATCAAAGCTGAAGTGAGCAAGAAGCTGGCATATGGGGTTATTGAACCCTCTGATAGTCCCTGGGCTAGCCCAGTAGTCTTAGTCCCCAAACATCACTCAAGTGGTGGGAAACCAGAACTGAGGTTTTGTGTGAACTACAGAAGTCTCAGTGCTGTCCCAAAGACAGATACACTCCCCATACCCAGAGCTCATGAGCTGATAGACAAAGTGGGTGCAGCTAAGTTTCTGAGTACCTTTGACTTAACATCCGGGTACTGGCAGATTGGCTTAACCCAAGGAGCCAAAGAGAAAACAGCATTCTTGACCCCAGATGGGCATTACCAGTTTACTGTTATGCCAACTTCGGTTTAAAGATTGACCCTGCCACCTTCCAAAGGCTGGTGAACCAAGTCCTGGTATGGTTGGAAGCTTTTCGTGCAGCATATCTAGATGATATTGATGCCTACAGTTCCACCTGGCAGGGTTACCTGATCCACCTTTGCAACGTTTTGCAGGCCACGCTGACTGCAGGACTCACTATTAAGGCAACCAATTGCCAGATAGCGCAGGGCACAGTTGTATACTTGGGCCACCTGGTCGGTGAAGGCCAAGTTCAACCCTTACAGCCCTAGATTCAGACAATTCTGGACTGGAAAGCTACAACCACTCAGGCCCAGGTCAGGGCATTCCTTGGCTTGCCTCTGTATTACAGGAGGTCTGTGTAGTGGTATGTTAACATTGTGGCACCCCTCACAGAATTTACCTCAAAGAAGATGCCTAAAAAGGTAAACTGGACAGTTAGTTGTCAAAAGACTTTTGACACCCTGAAGGAGGCAATGTACTCAGCACCCATTTACAAAGCTCCATATTACTCTATTCAGTTCATTGTGCAGACTGATGCCTCTGAGCAAGGGATATGAGTCGTCCTATCCCAAACCAACGATGATGGCCATGACCAGCCTGTTGCTTTCATTAGCAGGAGGTTACTCACTATGGAACAGCATTGGAATGCCATTGAGAAGGAAGCCTTTGCTATGGTTTGGTCCCTGGAGCAGTTGGGACCAGACCTGTTTGGTACTCACTTCTTTGTCCAAACCGACCACAGACCTCTCAGATGGCTGATACAGATGAAAGGTGAAAACCCAAAACCTTTGAGGTGGTCCAACTCCCCACAGGGAATGGACTTTACAGTGGAAGACAGACCTTGTACTGACCATGCCAATGCAGTTGGCCTTTCCAGGTTCTTCCACTTAGACAATGAAGACTCTCTTGGGAAAGGATAGTCCCATCCTCTTTCATTTGGGGGGGTGTAGGAAAGTGCCCCTTTTTGACATGGTTACCCCCCACTTTTTGCCTCGTATCTGATGCAACTTTGAAAGTGTACTGGATCCCTACTAATCAGGTCCCCAGTACCAGGGTTCTTTACCTAAAGTGTACCATTGTTCCACAGTTGGCACCACTTTAGACTGCCTGCATGTCTTGGTGCAGATAAAAGTGAAGAGTCGACATGGCACACATCCCTGTGTGCCATGCCTGCAAAGCACTACATGTGGTATAGGTAAGTCACCCCTACAGCAGGCCTTACAGCCCCAAGGCAGGGTGCACTATACACATGTGTGGGCATATCTGCATGAGTGGATGTGTCCTTGTGATATCTAAGTCCATTCTTTGGTACCACAAGTGCACAGGAAAGCCTTACCGAGTATATGGGCTGGACACTCATGACTAGGAGTTCCCCAACGACATGATGGCTTCACTGTACTCCCAGATGTTAGGTACCAAACATCTTGACTTAATAAGCCTACTCTGATGCCAGTATTGGATATATCAAGCAATGCACCCAGAGGGCACCTTAGAGGTGCTCCCTAAAAACCTACCGACTACTAGCGTGTTGACTGACAGTCAGCCACCCTAGACAAGTTTCTAACCTCCTGAGGTGAGAGCCATCAGTCTCAGAGGTCGGGAACAAAGCATGCTCTGGGTGGAGGTGTTTACACCTCCTCCACACAGGATCTGCATTCTAGGGGGGAAGGCTTCAAAGGCCCTACCGCCTTTGTTATGAGGCCCGGCAAGATAAGTGGGAAAATTATTAGGATTAGAAGGTGTGTCCCTCATCAAGCCAGCACCACCCCTAAGGTGGGCTAGCTGATGTGGACACCACCATTTCATATTCCTCCATCCTGTTTTGGATGGAATTAGCCTTCTAGGGTCAGAGTTATGCCCACTTTCTACAGGAAGTGGTCACATAGAGGGTGTAGGCACCCTAAAGGTAGGCAGTCAATTGGCTACCACCTGTCACTGCCCTTAACACCCCTAAATTGAGTGTTTAGGTGGCACCCCTTAACCCAAGAACTCAGATTCAGCGGATCAAGAGAAGAAGGACGAAGAAGAGTCACTGTCTGGCAAGAACTGCAGAAGAACGGCGAACGTTTGGCGTAAAACCCTGCCTGCTCACAACTCTCTTGACAATCATAATAGAGTGACTCATCTTGCAATCCGGATATCTACCACAGCCTCGGGTAGCCTTCCAGCCCTTCGAAAATTGACTTCAGTCTCCCTTGGAGTAGAGGAGCTACTCTCCTGCAGTCCCCAGGCACCGAAAAGCAGAGTCCGGTCTACCGCCTTGCAGCTCCCCAGCCCAGCCGATGCCGCAGATGACCAGGAAGGGGTTCCCGTGCTCTGGAGGGTCAGACCTGTCTCCCCACAGAGTATGAAGGCACCAGGACCAACCGGAGTCGTGCAGCACCAATCCCCGGGGTGCCGAACGCCCCACAACAAACACTGACAGCAAGAATCCAATCCGGGTTCTCACTGCACCACGACCGAGCAGCCGTCGAGGGTCTTCAGCATCACTGAGACCCACTGAGACCCACTTCATGAGTGGCACAGCTGTCCTGATTTTGCCCCTGCCAGGTGTTTGTCTCTTCCTGCTGCGAGCACCATTGCACATTCAGCCTAGTCGACCTAACCTCTCTGCACCCGAGCAGCCTGTCCCGGGTACTGAAGAACCGGATGTGCCCACTTGCTCCAAGGCCCCTTGGAACCCAAGCCCCCAGTTGGGAGCTCTCGGATATGTCCCCAAGTCCCACTGTGCGTCCTGTTTCCAGGTGAACCCCCCCTTCTCTGTAGCGCACAGCTACCAATCTAACCAGTAACCTGCTCCCAGCAGATCCCGAGGAACTATGGTAGTACTTTGGACCTTGGCTCACTACAATCCGAAACCCAGAAGGTGAACCCCTGAAACCTACTGTACTTAGCGTTATGCATACATGTCTTTTCTTCCCATAGGATTGCATTGTGCGTAAAGGCGCACAACTTTGAAAAGTTTACTTACCTATAAAAATTGCTATCTGATAGAGACATCGAGCCGCAGATTCCTTACTTTAAAATCCTCCCTTAGGCGCAAGACTAGATCCGGAAACTTTTTCCACAGTATGTCCGCGAGTAGGAAGAGGGTGCCACGCTACTCCATATTGACGTCATCACGGATCCCGATCAGTTAGGGGGCCGTTTCTTGGCCCATCTCTACATTTTGGGTGAGAAACAGTGTGCTTTTGCAATGCCGTCATGGTTTAAACTCTGTGGATCTTGTGACAGACAGATGTTGGTCACAGATATTTATACCATCTGTTGGAAGCTGGCTCTGTATATACTATATCAAAGTAATGTATAGTGGGCACAGAGTCCAGGGAGTCCCCAGAGGTATTGCAGAGGCTAAATTAGGTAAGTACTAACAGCTCTCTTTGTGGTAGTGTGGGCGAGCAGTTAGGCTTATTCAGAGAGAGTGTGTTAAGCATTTACTGTATTCACTCAATCAAGACTGAATCCAGACCAATTGGGTAAGTATAAAAAGGTATGCTTGTATTTTATTTCTGGAGCCATGCAGGACTTGGTACAGGTAAGTAGAATATACTTGAAATGCAGGATTTCACAATAATATGCAGTTATGATTGAATCTTGCAATAGTTACAGGTTGGTATTGATTCAGAAAGCAGTTTGCATTATACAATAATTACTTTTAGAATATGTTTTAGTTACTTTTAGATTACTTTGAGTACTGGGGGTGATATGCCTAGATACCACACTTAAGGATCTCACAATACAAGGTGAGTATGACTTTTTATACTTTGCAGTTTAGTTATCATTTCTCCATACAAACATCAGTCCAACACTTAGAACATTTTAGGCCCAAAAATCTCATAACATGGGTTCCTATGGGAAAAAAATTGTTATCGGTTTTACAGTAGACGTCTTACAAGTGGGAGTTTTTGGGGTTAGGACCAAGGTCCCCCCAGGTTCAGGTAGGCACTCAAATTGCACCACCAGTGGCAGTACGGCAGCCGGGTGCAGATTGCAGGATGCCAATGTTAGCCAATGGGGCAAGGGGCACCTCGGTTGGGGGCTGCTCACGGGCAGGCCACTCAGTCTCGGGTGCCAAGCTCCTAGGGTTAAGGTCAGGGCAAAGGGGGTCCCACGTCAGCACCAAGTCCACACCAACAGCGGCGCAGGGACGGCCGGGTCCAGGGTGCTTAGGAGGGGTCAGGAGCCCAATTCAATTCTATAGAGGTTGCCGGTTTTGGATTTTGGCTGCGAGCTCGGTCCAGGAAGTGTTCCGGGAGGAACCAACAGCAGGGCAGGTAAGTTGGAGGGCTCGGGGATGTAGGTGTACCTCAGGTCTTCTTCTCCAGAGCGCAGGGCGGCCGGATGCAAGGGTGTCTTTTGAGGTCGGATTTCACCTTACCGGGACACTCACGGTTGGGGGGGGGGTCTCACTGCAGAGGCTGCAGGTGACGTCGGGGAGTCCTGGAGGGGTCAACACACGGTGGACTAGGACTCTGGAGGACCTCGCTGGAACTGACGGGCCACTTGGAATCGGGCCGTAGGCGACGGGTGCAGTGTTGGTTCCAGGCATCGAGTTTCTTCGTCGTCAGCAGGCTCAGGGTCAGTCTTTGGAATTTCTTTTGGACAGAGCTGCTGTTCGCAGGAGATCCAGTCTTTGTTGAAGGCAGTCAGTCCTGCCAGGGGTTTTGGAGGTCGCTGGCTGCAGGACAAGTCGACTTTTGGCAAAGGATCTCTGGAAACTGCAGATGGGTTGGTAGGGCTGGTGACAAGTCAGTTCTTCTTTGTAGTCTTCTCTCCTGTGTGACTTCTTCTGTCCTTCTTCTTCGTAGGTTGCAGGAATCTGCCTTCTGGGTTCAGTGCTGCCCCTTAAATACTGTATTTAGGGGTCATTTTAGGGGTCTTGAGGTAGTAGCCAATGGGCTACTGACCTTAGGGTGACTACACCCTTGGTGTGCTCACCCCACGTGGGGGAGTGGTCACAATCCCTAATCCTGATTGGAGAATGCCTGCCATGTGCAAGATGGCGGGCACTGAAGAGTGGGCGTCACCTTGCCTTCCCCACCTGAGGGGTGAGGTTGGCTGAGGTGGGCACACCTTCTGGAATGGTCTAATTTTTCCCGCTTGTCTTCCCACCGAAAAGGGGGTGAGCCAGGAAGGGGGCCTGCTCCTGATAGCAGGAGAGGCTGGGAGTGCGTTTTATAATAAATCCCACACTGGCATCAGTGTGGGTTTCTTATGCTGAGAAGTTTGCTACTAAACTTCCCAGAATTCAGTAAAGCTATTATGGTGCTGTGGAGTCCGTAATGACAAACTCCCAGACCATATATTCTTTATGTCTTTACTGCACTTAAAATGTCTAAGAATGGACTTACACACTGTAGAGGTACAGTGCTCATGCAACTGTACCCTTACCAGTGGTATAGTGCACCCAGCTAGAGCGGTGACTTACCCATACCATAGGCAGTGGGTTGCAGGCATGACACACAGGTATGTGTGCCATGTCGACTCTTCACTTTTCCCTGCACCAAAACATGCAGACTGCAATGACAGTGTGAGAGTGTTATGGTACAGGACCTCTAAGGTTGGCACAATATGTGCAGCAGCCCTTCTAGACCTTCCCTCGTCAAAAAGCCCTTGCTACCCATTTGCAAGGGACTTACATGTGGCCAGAGAGGTGGCAATTGTGGGTACAAATTTACAGTTCTGGGAAAGAACACAGGCCCTGGGAAGCTGATTGGCAGGGACCCAGGGCACATCATGTCAAAGTGCATCAGAAATCTGGAAAAGGGGGGGGGGGGGTGGTTACTGCAACAGAAGTCCACTTTCCTACACCATCTGTTTGTGGTGCCTGGGATACTACCATGACTCGGAGGAGTGTGGTTCCCTTCAGCGTTTTCTGCCGAAGGTGTTGAGAGAGCATTGAATGACACGTCTGTCGGCGCGTCTATCTGAGGCACCGCATCGTTATCAGTCCTCGTCGAAGTCCAGACACCGGTCGAGGAGCCGTTTGGGTGAGGGGCCATCTCTGTCGAGGGTGGCTCCGAAGCACCAACGGTCAAAATGTAAGTTCATTTCTGACGCCGTCTCACAACCTTTGGTTGTAGAGTCGGTGTCCACCCCCGCCTCCCTAAATATCCTGGAGCCGGGGCGACTCTAGACCAAAAGCAGGAATATTATGTTCACCTGCATAAAGTCTTTGGGCCTCAATTCCCCTCTGGTGCTCTTTCTAGCCCCAAGGAGGTGGGAGGTGCCCCTACTAGATTCTTGCTGCCGGGTTTGCCCTCTGTGCCAGTCGTGCCCTCTGAATCCGTTATCCGATTTGAGACGGCGGTGGGTCACAGCATCTCGGGGTCTTCACCTTTGTGGCGGAGTCGGGTCAGCCCATGATGCCGGTGGCGCGAATCAGTGCTGCACCAAGTACTCTTCCTGATGTCGACACATCGCAGTAACGTTGCCACATGGCATCGATGCCATGCGGCGCCGATGGAGCAGTCCACTTAAGGCAACCCCCCATCTCTCCCTATACAGCCTGTTTCTAAACTTTCTACAAGAATGCACAGTTTGTCAGGTAAAGGGGGGAATATAGGATGTCAATACCCTTTGGACAATAATGTCCAGCCTCCCTTGGAGGAAAATTGGCTGACTGACCTGGGTGAGGCTAGTGGTCTTCAGACTTCCACAGATTCAGATTTGCTTTCTCCACCTGGTATGGAACAGAGGTGAGTTCCTCTTATGCTGTGGTGTTATGGAGGGCAGCTGTTGTCTTAGACAGCTCCGTGTAATTGTCCACAGACCCTTTAGTGGATGTTCTTCACCAGGGTAAGATGGGAGTGGAGCCCTTACTTCCTTATAATGAGTCTCCACGACATATTGTTAGGGGCTTGGGCAAGGTTGGTAACAGGAATGCGTGTAGACAATGCTATATCCCATGGGCATCAGCCTGCCCCTAGGAACCCTGACTGTCTCTTCAAATATCCCTCCACAAAAGGTCAGGTTGTCTAAGTAGCTACAGCCTCTGCGGACACAAATGTCCTCCCTCTGGTTCCACCAAGCACTGTGTCCAGATGGCTGGAAAGTTGTGGGAGAAATATTTTCTCTTCAGTTAGTGCAGCATTTCGGTCTTTGAACACTACATGTGTTCTCTGCAAGTTTTCCTATGCAGTATGGGACTCAGTGGATAGTTTGTTGCCTTCTCTTCCAGAGGAAGTCAAAAGTGAACTGCTACAGTTGGAGCAGGATGGTCAAGAGACGGCGAAATTCACTTTCAAATGTGGTCTGAACACCACTGATTCCGTGGGTAGAGCTATGGGTCAGTCAATTGCACTGCGCAGACATGGATGACTGCGTCAGCCTGGGTTTTCTGAGCCTGTACAGAATACCCTGAAACATATGCAGTTTGATTGTGTAGATTTATTTGGTGTACATGCTGATTCGACTTCAAGGCGATTTAGAGCTTCATGTTGTGATAAAGATACCTAGACATGGGGGCGCTAGGTGGCGCACGAGCGGAATGGCCGACCTAACGTGAGGCTCCCGCAGCCTGGTGCCGAAATCCTGTATAAGATCCTGCCCAGATGGTCACACATGCAAACAAACGGCCGACTTGAGATGTTCAAGTGACGAGGAACAAGCGGTGAAAGTCTTCTGCAAATCCGTGCTGGAATGGCGCTGTAATCGGCAGCTGCTGACTTTACCGCTGTAAGGCCCTGAGCGGCTTGGAACGGGCGCGCGGCACGGACCGCTACGAAAGAGCTGCGGTTCCCACGTGGCGTGAAGGCCCCAGTTCTTCAACGGAAGCGAACACCGAGGTGCGGTGAGTGCTATATTGCCGCAATGCTGCATAACGCATAGGGAGGATTTCTGAGGCATGGGGAGGCAGCTGTTTTATCCCCCGGAGGCGGCCACATAACTAAGCTCCTGAGAAGTGGCGTCATACAAGGAAAAATAACACAGCGCGGGTGGCGGATCGGCCATTAGCGGTGAAGCCCTCAATGTATGGCCTGAGAATTTGCCTGAATATTATACACTGTAAGTGGGCTAACCTCACGAACATCCAACCAAGATCTGAGCCCCGTTCAACGGTGGCTCGTGACTGTAGCACATGCGGTGCAATTCACTGAGGATAATCCATACTAACAGATTCCACGAGGCAGTGAATAAAAAGCGAGGCTTCTAAACATATTCAAGATGCGTGGGTGCGCGTGGGCCCTCTCCTATTAAAAACGAGAACTGTTCCATTGGCAAAAGTGCATGCAGACGTAGGCAGGTCTCTGTAGGCAGTATTGGGAGCCGTAAGTGTGGCGTTATTAGGGTGCCCAATAATTGCTTCTGAATTAAGGGTATCGACATAACACAGTTATTGAAGAGCCCTGGCGACGACCGGCACGGAGGGGCTAGCGATCCGCAACGTACCTCAAGGAGCTTGAATACCCCACATCTCAACGACAAGAATCATACACAGGTAGACTTCGATAATGGGGAAACCGGACGCAAAAAACACCCGCTTACATCAATTAGAAGTAGAAAGTGGCGCTGAAATGACACTACAAAAACCCCATACATCCCAAGGTTAGGACATGAAAGCAATCATGCTTGAGGTTAGACCACCATCGCCAACAAAATGGATGCCATGACTACACGCATGGAAACTATTGTCCACAAAATAGATGGCCATGAAGAGCGCATAAAAGAGACTGAGCGCCGCATATCGGATGCGGAAGATGCGACGGCTCACATACAGGGCACTGTAACGCAAATGGACAAGCTACTGAAAATAATTGCTGCAAAGAATGAGGACATCGAAGCGCGAAGTCGCAGGAACAACATTCGAGTCCTAGGCCTACCAGAAAGTACAAACACGGGCAAAATGGAGGATTATATAGAGAAATTACTACTGGCAGCAGTGGGGGCGGAATCTCTCTCCCCTCACTTCATAGTCGAACGGGCTAATGCTCCTTAGGCCCGAGGCCTCCACCTGGAAGCACGCTGCGTCCCATTATCGCACGTCTCCTCAATTACAGGGATCGAGATGTCGCCCTTAGAATGGCAAGGGAGAAGAAACAACTGCACTTTGAGGGAGTACCATTCACCATATATCCCGATTTCACAGCAACTGTGCAAGAAGAGCGGCGTAAATTCCTCCCCGTGAAGCAGAAGCTACGACAAGCTCAAATAGATTACGCCCTGCTGTACCCAGCCCTCCTTCGGGTCACCTATCAAGGTAAACAAACTTTTTATACGAAACCCTAACAAGCCGAAGAGTTTCTGAAACACCTTAAATGACAGAAAGCTTCTACACAGGCACCAGAGGACTCGACGAGGCCAGACTCACCGCACTCGGACTGACCGTCTACACGAGAAGAGGCCAAAATATGCAGCGTGGGGACCAGAGACGCTCTACTGATGGGAAGTAATAATTGCAAACATGCTTTGAACTCGTTACTGTGAGACATCTGAAAACTTTGACAAGATTAGCCATATGACGGGTAACATGGGACAAATGTCACCAGGCACCCTCATACCCTGACGGGGGTTGACGTATCCATCTCGTTACCCCGGAAGAGTGAGGGTTACCTGTGTGCCATCCAGTAAAGTTCCCCTTACGGGAGATCCCCCTTGCAATTTGCTACACGTTGAATAACTTGATTGGTAGTGTATTGTCTGATATTGTGGTTTAAATTTGCGGGAAAAGGGAGGGGGGAGGGGTAGGAATTTCTGGCATGATTGGGATGCTTCAGTGGGTGGGGGAGGTTGGGGGGTTTGTTATTAAGACTATCGTTAAAGGTACTATACAGCAAAACAGACAGACAGAATTTTGAGCATATTCTTGTTCTCAATGTGATAAGCACCTGCATGCAATGTAATTGTCATGACACACTTGGGGAGTATGGCTGATTCAGTGACCAACCAACATCTGAGGGCATTGTCATGGAATGTCCGTGGGTTGGGTGACCCAAGAAAGCGTAGACAGATACTAGCATACCTGGACCACCACCAGATAAATGTAGCTATGCTCCAGGAAACCCACATCAATCCACAACAGCACACCACTTTTGCCAGTAAATGGGCAGACCATAAGATATTCTCCTCATATTCCTCCTATGCGAGAGGCAGAGCTATTCTAATAAAAAAGCGGACACCCTTCACACCCGCTGGTACGATTACAGATCCACAGGGAAGATATGCAATTGCGTGGGGAAGATTGGGCTCGGATTCGGTCACACTAGTATGTTGCTATGGCCCTAATATTGATACTCCCGACTTCTTTACCAACCTTTGGGGAAAGATTGTGGGCATAGGCTCCACTCATATAATTGGGGGGGAGATTTTAATGTAGCCCTTAATCCGGCATCAGATAGATCCAATACAGCACCACACCATTATACTAAAGCTCAGGCAACTCTGCAGGGGATTTTAGAGGAAGGGAGCTTAATCAATGCTTGGCGCCATATCCACCCTACTACTCGAGAAGGTACACACTATACAACACAAGCTGCAACTTGGGCTCAAATAGATTATTGCTTACTCTCGAGGGGCCTAGGACAATCCATAAAAGACGTCATACATCTGGCTAGGACCTTCTCCGACCATTCACCTGTGAAACTCACAATTGTACCACCAGGATACGATATGCCCAGATGTAGTTGGAGACTGCAGCCAACGGCATTATTAGATGCGGCGTTTCATAGCGAGCTGGGAGAGGAAATCCACGATTTCTTTCAGAGAAATAAGGGATCTGTGGATACTGTGGAAACACTCTGGGAGGCCTTTAAGGTCACGATTAGAGGGTTCTGCATCTCCAAAAGCTTTGGGGTACTCAGAGATATACAGGGCACAATGAAGAAACTGAAGAAAGAGCTTAGAGCGCTAGAGACACTAATAGCCGGGGGGGAGATGGGACGGATGCAAACGGAATTTCGTGAGAAACTGTCGGAGTATCCAGACACTTCAGCACGAGAGACAAAATTTAGGGGGAAATACTGGGTGGCCCGAAAATATGGGGAGGGCGAACGACCAGGGAAAGCCTTAGCGGAAATGATAAAGCGTCCTCGATTCTCCAACTATGTATTAGAAATTACAGGGCCTGGGGAGGAGATACACCGAGATACAGCTGACATATTAGCAACATTCACCACACATTACTCCACACTCTATACCTCACAGCGACGGGATCATTTTGAGCTAGATAGCTTCCTCGGGGACGTAGCGCTAGGATGGTTAGGAGATACACAGAGGGAGTTTTTATGTGCTCCTTTTGAACTTGATGAAATTCGCGAGGCGATAATGCAGCTGAAGTCTGGCAAGGCACCGGGTCTAGATGGCCTTCCCACTGAATTTTTATAAAACATATATAGACGCAAATATTTCCCTTGACGCCCGCGGTCACCAGATTTCCCCTGGACTACCCACTAGAGTGGTGCGATACTGACTTGCGTTACCTGGGGATCCAAATCTCTAGCGACAGGGAAGAATTGATTCGCCTCAACTACGGTACGGCTATAGAACGCCTTACCAGCAATGTCACACGGTGGATCTCCTTACCTCTCTCGCTAGCCGGCAGAGCTTCTTTGATAAAAATGGTAGTGCTCCCACAGTTCTTGTACTTCTTCATGAATACACCTTATAATCCCGGTCGCTATTTCTTCAAGACACTACGCACAGAAATGATACGACTGTTCTGGGGGGGCAAGCAGCCGCGGATACAATGGTCGATACTCACGAGACCCTACGCGCAAGGAGGATTTGACATTCCGGATTTTGAACTATATTTCACGTGTGCACAGGCCCATTATGCCTACTATTGGGTTAATCCCCCGAGATACATGCCACTGGTTAGCGGACCCTATCCCTTTGGATGGGATGATACACGCATCCCCCCGCACACGAGACATCGCACCCACTACCATCACGGGCACGGTAGATGCATGGCATCGCATTGTAGGCCTCCTTGAAGCTTCAATGTTATATTCATCACTGTTGCCCCTGTCCTATCACCCACATATGCCCTTACTCCAAGAGAAGGTCTTTCTCAAAGTATGCGAGCGCACACACGTTACTAAATGGGGGGATCTCTTCTACAATGGTACATTTCGCACCTCTGACCAATTTTTCCATGAGACACAGCCCACTCCCCTCGATCTCTTCTTATATGTACGACTACGACAGGGAATGCGTTCCATTGTTCCGGACTTCCCTCAGGAGCCCGCAAATCTTGCGCCGCTCCACCAGATGCTAGGCGGCACGGGCCCGGGGCACCTGGTATCTACACTCTGACATAATATCCGCATACAACAACCAGAATCCTCTAACACATCTCGCACGCACTGGAATGCAGACCTGGGAATTGAAGTAACAGATGAACAGTGGAAATATTGCTGCCTGCAGACTGCGCATATCTCTGCTAGCTGCAGACTGCGCATCATACACTATAAGTTCTTACAGCGTCTATACTACACTCTATCCAAGATGTTCCGGTTTAAATTGAGGGAAACTGACCGCTGCGAGAGATGTAATAGCCCAGGAGCTGGGTTTTTGCACTTGGCCTGGGAATGTCCGCGGGTACTAGCATACTGGGTACAGGTCTTTGAAGCCCTAGCGAAGATGACATCTGTCTTACTGGAGTGTACTCCCCTAGTGGCGCTCTTAGGTTACACCGAGCAGATTCCCAAGCCATATCGACGATTCATTACCATATCACTGCTGTTAGCAAAGCGTAGAGTAGCCTGTAGATGGGGTAGGGGGCGCGCCCCAAAATTTAAGGAATGGCTTGATGACCTAATATACTGTCAGGAACAACTTACTGTTTATGCTGAAACACTCCCACGCACTTCTAGGCCCAAGGACGTGTGGGCCCCTCTCCAGCGTTATCTCTTGGCGCGAGCTGCGGAGATCACGTCGGGCACACCCTCTGCTACGGAAGCTTGACACTGTCACTATCCCCACTTCCCCTCATCTCACATAACAAATCCAGCAATACTGAGACGTGAAGGGCTCCGAAATTACGATGTAATCCTCTATGATGCCCCTCTTGTAAATAACGCTGTCTACTACTCCAGGCTGTGTAAGGTGGAAGCTATGTGTACTAAGATGTAACTGACTCCCTCAAGAATTAAATGTATTGTCTCAGATGCTATGTGAATATATCGAGAAAGGAATAATATGTTATAACAAGATACTACAATATCCATAATTCAAACTTCACCTCTTAACCAGCAGCAGGTGCGAGACAAGAAAGATAAATATGAAAATTTTGCTCATATATGTAATCATCAACTTTAAAGTCTGTAATGTACGATATTTGTGACGAAAATCAATAAATAAATGTTTAAATAAAAAAAAAAAAGATACCTAGACATGTCTTTGTAGGATCTGGTGCATCTTTCTTTCTTTCTGACTAGTGTGGACAGAAGTGTTTAAATTACTTAGTTGCAATGTGAATTCGTCTAGTTGCAACCAGTGTGGTGTTTCTCCTTGGAGCAGGACTTTATAGTTGTTTAGCTAACCTTGTGGTTCTTTACATGTTTTTACCTGATCCTTACTTCCGGTCAGTTACGATTATAGTAGTGCATTACTCTGCAGAATTCATTTAATTGAAGTTACTATTTACTACTTGGCGCAGAAGTCGTGCCTTTGTACTTCAGCTCTGTCGATGACAGTTTTCAGCTGTTTATTTGTGTTTGGTTTTTTGACTGATACCTAATATACAAGTCTTGCAGTTTGCTTGACTCTGCAGAAGAGTTCAAGCTCAAGGGTTTATACCTTCTCGGTACATTCCGTACGCTATGTGAAGTATCTTTTGTATGCTAAATCAGCATTTTTATATATGCTCAGGTGGGATTCTCATCTTGTGCACTATTCATCCCTCATTTGGGGGTTCAGAGTTCCACCCTCTGTGTCGGGTGATTTCTCTAACGTATGATATCATACATGTCTTAACTTTGGTACCCCTTGTTAGGTACTTTTGTACCTCCATGGGAGTCTCAATGTATATGATCTGCCTTTTGATGAGAGCTTTATGTACTTTGACCCTTTCATTAGTTTTGGTTACTATGATGAAGTGTCTCTTATACTTTTATTTGGTATTTGTGGGACCTTATGCTTCATTTATGGGCATACGTCAATAGGCAGCGGTGCCATTCATGTCACAGAGGGTATCTATCCCAAAATTCCTTCTGGTGTAGTCTACATTATTAGTTCTCTTCCAGGGGATCCTCATCAATAGTCATAAGCACTGAATATTCCCGCCCACGTGCGGGGACCCCGGAAATATAAAAATTATATATGGAAATCACATATATACAGCTCTACATATATGCATATACATATATCATTTTTTCTCATACCAATGCAGCTCTCAATAGGAGGCTAAACAATGTAATTACACACATAAAAAACTACATTTGCCAATATATAAAAACACCAGAGGACAATTAGTACTTGAACTCTGTTTTTTAATGAGCAAAATACTCATAAAGAGTAAAAACTGCAAAATAAGTAGACATTGTTAGCCTACAGGC
Source organism: Calotriton arnoldi (assembly GCA_963921515.1). NCBI lineage: Eukaryota > Metazoa > Chordata > Amphibia > Caudata > Salamandridae > Calotriton > Calotriton arnoldi. The sequence continues at coordinate 2,471,963 of CAWUFW010000711.1, read as the reverse complement.
TGCATTGTAAACCAATAGCATAGAAAATGAAAACATTTTCAACAAAAACTGGCACCGTGCCTTTAAGGCAGCCATGACCCCTAGCTTCCCATCATGCCTCAGGGGTGACAGTTAGGTCAGTTGTTCTTTCCGGCTCCTTCAGTCAGGACCCTGGATTTTCAGCTCTTGTTTTTTTGACTTTCTGTCAAAAAATATCTATATAAATCTAGTTTTTCTACTTTCACTCGACGTCTTTTGGTCCTAGAGTGCAAGTAATTCTTTTTTGTGTTACAAAAGGTTTATTTTTGGATAAAATGCCTTCTTTATTCGATCCTTGCCCGTCCTGTGGCAAGAAGAAGGCCAGAACAGATACACATCCTGTGTGTATTCTCTGCCTCCCCGAGTCCCACTCTTCTGACAACTGCCAGCATTGTAAGAAGTTATCAAGAAGGACTATCAAGGAGAGGGACAGGATCCGTCTCTATGGCCTCTCTGAAAGAGGTAGGTCTCCTGTGAGGCAGAAGAAGAGGAGAACTCGGTCGACGTCGAGAGGAAAAGTCCCGACCTGTTCTCCGTCGGCATCGGTATCGACATCGAAGAAATCGGCGACGAAGAAATCGGCGTTGAAGACTTCGGTGATGCCGGCGCATCATCATTCGACTACGAAATCTTCGTCGACGAAGGTAACAGGTCCTCCGTTGACGTCAACCAGGCGGCGCTCAACGTCGAGAGACAGGTCTCCGTCGGCGCAGGGTGGGCGTACGACGTCGAGGCAGGCCGCTCCGTCGTCGCAGGCGCGATCGACGTCGAGGCACAGCGCTCCGTCGTCGCAGGTGCGATCGACGTCGAGGCACAGCGCTCCGTCGTCGCCTCATCAACGGCGATCGACGTCGAAGCACATCTCCCCGTCTCATCAGCGGCGATCGACGTCGAGGCGCATCTCTCCGTCGTCGCCTCCTCATCGGCGATCGACGTCGAGACACAGATCTCCGCCGGGATCAAAGCAACGATCTTCGGCGTCGAGACACACGACACCTCCTTCGGCGTCGAAGCAGACTCTAATGTCGATCCATCATTCCACGCCGTCGAGACGGATGACTCCGCCGAGTGGATCTTCGGCGTCGAGACCAAGACCTCCGTCGCCGGCAGTCCAACGCCGGTCGACGTCGAGACAGCAATCTCCTGAGAGGGTGCAGGGAATGTCAAAGCATGACACTGCACCAGTGTTGGAGAGACGTTCGTCGTCGAGAAGTCCACTTTCTAAGAGAAGAAAGTCAACGTCGAGACGTACGTCTCCGTTGAGAGGGCAGTCGACGCTTAGACGCTCCAGATCAACGTCAAAGCGCCCTTCTGGAGACGCCTCACCTCCAGTGAGCCTGTCTTCGTCACCTTCAGGTTCGCCCAGTTCTCACCGAGGGGCAACGTCCAGATCCCCGGAGGTGGTTATCTCGACGTCCAGCAGCCCAGTGTCAGGGGGTCACCAAGATTCCCCAACAAGGCATGAAGAGCTGAGCTTCACGCCTCCTGCTCAGTCTCCTAAGGAAAGAGAGAGCCACAGATCGCCTTCCATTCATTTATCGCCACGATGGCACAGGCCTCTACATCACTGGGCTACGGACAGGAATTACTCGAGCCCTCAGAACAGATCCCCGTTGGCTCGTTTAACTCAGAATAAAGAGCGATCTCCTTCAAGAACAAGAGCTCGCAGCCGCACACCTGTGCACTCACACAGGAGGAGGTCTAGATCAAGAAGCAGGAGGAGAGCACACAGATCGCCTACTCCGTCCTCTTCTTCCACTCATACATCCCATAGAGACTATTCGCCTACTTTGACGAACAGTCCACCGTCAAGGGTCTCTCCGGTGGACGACATCTACACGTTTCAGGACATTCTTGGCAGAGGAGCTGTAAAGCTGGGTATCCCTATGCCAACTCGTCAAAGCAAGTCCTCTGTGATTTTTGAGACTCTACACCAAAGAGCAGCAGCTAAACCTCTGCTTCCTTTGGTACCAGGCATCATAGAGCCAGTGATGGATATTTGTCTCACGCCAGCGAGTGTTAAGACCGCCCCAGCGAGGATCTTAAAAAAGTACCGTTCACCAGAGGACGATCCGCTCTTCCTCAGGGCTGACCCTCCTCCGGATTCAGTCGTAATTGCTGCGGCAAAGAAGACCCATGCGGTGGCATCCTCCTCCACTGTCCCACCAGACAAGGAGAGCAAGATGCAGGATTCCTGGGGAAAGAAGGTTTGTGGCACTTCGGCCTCCATGTTGAAGGTCTCCAAGGCAGCGGCACTCCTGGGCCGCTACGACAGATCTCTGTGGGACTCACTACAGAGATTCACTGAAAAGTTGCCGCAGGAAGTCCGTAAAGATTTTGAAGAAATCTTAACAGAGGGCAGTCAGGTGTCTAACCAGGTCATCAGTGCTGCGGCGGATGGAGCTACCCTTTCGGCACATGCTTATGCTCATGGGGTATGCGCAAGGAGAACATCATGGCTACGTCTTACAGCACTCAAGCCAGAAGCGCAGTCACGCATCCTCAATCTTCCGTTCTCTGGTTCCTCTTTGTTCGGGACTCACACGGATGAAGAGATGACGCGGATGAAAACGGAACTGGACACGCTTAAAGCGGTGGGCCTGGAGAAAAGAAAGGAATTCCGTAAGAGATTCCGTCCTTACAATAGACGATCCTCCCAACAGAGGGTTCAAACCCCTCATTGGCAGAAAAATCAGGATCAGCAAGGCCAGCAAAAAACGCAGTATCGGGGCAGACGCTCCTCCAGAGGAGGAAGAAACCAGCAACAAGGCAACAATTCCGCCAAGACGCAGTCAAAACAATGAGCACTCACTTCCCCTGTCGCCGTTCACCACTCCAGTGGGGGAAGTATCGCAAATCATCTCGAAGAGTGGCGAGCTATCACAAAGGATCGGTGGGTACTAGCCACGTTGCAGAATGGGTACTCTCTACGTTTTCAACATCGCCCACCATCAATCCCTCCAGTTCCTCCGTCGTGTCACCAGTTAAAACTCTTGCAGAAAGAGGTTGCCACCCTTCTCAGAAAGTCAGCCATCGAGAGGGTGCCAGTATCTCAAAGAGGGAAAGGGGTTTACTCAAGATATTTTTTGGTAAAGAAAAAAGGCCAAAAAGCAGAGTACAGACCCATTCTGGACTTGCGGTCACTCAACCTATCCATAAAAAAGGAAAAGTTTCGCATGTTGGCTCTCCATCAAATATATCCACATCTCAGGCAGGGGGATTGGATTTGTTCACTGGATCTGCAAGATGCATATTTTCACGTCCCGATCAATCAGTATCACAGACAGTACCTGCGATTCCTAGTGGGATCCGCTCATTACCAGTTCAAGGTTCTACCCTTCGGGTTGAAGTCAGCCCCCAGAGTGTTCACGAAGTGCATGGCGGTGGTGGCAGCCGCACTGCGCCGCAGGGGCGTCTTCTTATACCCGTACTTGGACGACTGGCTGTTGAAAGGTCCTTCCCCAGACAGTGTGAGGATTCATTTCTTGAGCTGTCTCGAGCTGTGTCACCGACTGGGCCTGCATGTGAATTTCGTCAAATCAACTTCACAGCCAACACAGAAAATACATTTTTTAGGAGCTCTGCTAGACTCCACAGTAGGAAAAGTGTTTCCTTCGGAGGAGAGACAGTGTTCCCTCATACAGAAATGCCAGCTGGTTCTGCGCAACAGAAAACTGCCTGTGCGTCGGATTGCCTCCCTGCTAGGGTCGATGGCATCCTGCATCTTCCTGGTTCCCAATGCCAGACTACGAATGCGTCCTCTTCAGCAGGATCTGGAGGACAAGTGGGACCAGCAGACCGCTCGTTGGGACGAAAAATAAGTCCATCAAACGCGGCTCGAGCTTCCATACCTTGGTGGATGAGAAAACAAAATATGCAAGTCGGAGTTCCTTTCCATCAACCTCCGCCTGCTCAGACACTGATCACGGACGCCTCGCTGCAGGGTTGGGGAGCCCACATGGGTTCTCTCCAGACTCAAGGTCTGTGGTCTCCAAAGGAGCGATCCTATCACATCAACATGCTAGAGCTGAGAGCAGTTCACCTAGCCCTCAAAGCTTTCCTCCCCTCGATTCAGGCAACCTCCGTGTTAGTACAGACGGACAACACCACCACCATGTACTACCTGAACAAACAGGGGGAACTCGCTCACGCACACTTTCCCTGGAAGCTCAAGCACTCTGGCATTGGCTCCTGGCTCGGAATCTGGCAGTCACAGCAGTCCACCTGCCAGGAGAACAGAACGTGAGAGCGGATGCACTCAGCCGTCACTTCGAAGACAGAGAAGACTGGGTACTCAACGACGAGGTCGTCGAAGACATCTTCCAGACATGGGGTCGTCCCACCATCGACCTCTTCGCGGACGACGAAAATGCCAAATGCCGAGACTTCGCCTCACGGTTCTACCGACCAGGATCGAAAGGGAATGCCCTTTTGATAGACTGGTCAGGGGCATTTGTATACGCCTTTCCACCCCTTCCGCTGATCCCGAAGGTGGTGACCAAGCTGTCCCATTCGTGCACGAGGATGATACTAATTGCTCCGGACTGGCCGAGACAATGGTGGTACCCGGACCTTCTGCACCTATCAGAGTGTCCTCACAAGAGGCTGCCGTGCAGACCGGACCTGCTGTCCAAGATGAACGGGAGGATTCATCATCCCAACCTTCCCTCACTGAACTTGGCGGCATGGCTCCTGAGGTCTTCCAGTATGGCCACTTAGGACTACCGCAGGACTGCATGTCCATCTTGAAGGAAGCAAGAAGACCGTCCACGAGGCATTCGTATGCATGCAAGTGGAAACGGTTTTACATGTGGTGTATGCAGAACAATTGTAACCCAATCAAAGGTCAGGAAGAGGTCATCCTTCCTTACCTACTTTATCTGGCGAAAGCAGGTTTGAAGTTTTCTTCCATTAAGGTGCATTTAGCAGCTATAACTGCATATAGGCGTTCAGCTTCTCAACCTTCCTTCTTCCAGTTACAGGCTGTTAAGGATTTTTTGCAGGGTTTAAAGAAGGTCTATCCTCCGGTACGGCCTCCTTCACCACCCTGGGAGCTTAACCTGGTGCTATCAAAATTGATGGGTCCGCCTTTTGAACCCATACACAAAGCAACCTTACAGCATCTTTCTTGGAAGGCGGTTTTCTTGGTAGCGATCACGTCAGCTCGCAGAGTGAGTGAAATACAGGCGCTCTGCTCCAAAGAACCCTATACAGTCTTCCATCTTAACAGGGTTGTGTTGAGGACGCATCCCTCTTTCCTTCCAAAGGTGGTGTCGGATTTTCATGTGAATCAGACCATCTCTCTACCCACCTTTTTTCCCAATCCCTCCACTCCAGCTGAGAGGGTTTTGCATTCTCTGGACCTCAAAAGGGTTTTAAAATTCTATCTGGATCGGTCCAAATCTATAAGAAAATCTGATCAACTATTTGTTAACTATGGGTCGATCAGATCTGGGTTCGCAGCTTCAAAGCGCTCCATCTCCAGATGGATAGTTTCATGTATCAAGCTTGCTTATCAATTAGCGCAGAAGCTCCTGGGGTTTACTCCCAGAGCGCATTCTACTAGAGGAAAGGCGGCTACTACTGCTTTTCTTCAGAATGTGCCCATGTCTGAAATCTGTAAGGCGGCTACTTGGAGGTCCGTCCATACATTTACGAGGCACTACTGTCTGGAATCAGACACCAGAGCAGACACCCAAGTAGGCCAGGCCTCCTTGAGGAATCTGTTCAACAGCTGATTTCGGCTGTTATGTTTCTTTGTGTTGGGTCACTTTACTCTCATTTACCTGCAGGTGGTTGATGGGCTTGCTATTCTATTCAGTGCTTATGACTATTGATGAGGATCCCCTGGAAGAGAAGGATAAGTTACTTACCTGTAATCCTAGTTCTCTTCCAGGGGTATCCTCATCAAAGTCATAAGCAACCCACCCGCCTCCCCAGGTAAATGAGGGATTTTCTAAAGTGTTAAAGGATATCTTTGTGCCCTGACCTTCAGGGTTATGCTAAGAACAACTGACCTAACTGTCACCCCTGAGGCATGATGGGAAGCTAGGGGTCATGGCTGCCTTAAAGGCACGGTGCCAGTTTTTGTTGAAAATGTTTTCATTTTCTATGCTATTGGTTTACAATGCAGCCTGTAGGCTAACAATGTCTACTTATTTTGCAGTTTTTACTCTTTATGAGTATTTTGCTCATTAAAAAACAGAGTTCAAGTACTAATTGTCCTCTGGTGTTTTTATATATTGGCAAATGTAGTTTTTTATGTGTGTAATTACATTGTTTAGCCTCCTATTGAGAGCTGCATTGGTATGAGAAAAAATGATATATGTATATGCATATATGTAGAGCTGTATATATGTGATTTCCATATATAATTTTTATATTTCCGGGGTCCCCGCACGTGGGCGGGAATATTCAGTGCTTATGACTTTGATGAGGATACCCCTGGAAGAGAACTAGGATTACAGGTAAGTAACTTATCCTTAATGTGGCTTCGGCTTTTCCCCTGGTATTTGCCTTTCGTTTAGTGGATAGATGATGTTACTTATGATTGATGGCAAAAGTTCTCTACTTTTGCTCTCAGCGTGTGTGTGTATATATATATATTTATATATATGTATATATGATCTTTGTTGGGTACAGGATTATCATCTTGTGAACCTTAAAACTCTTTGTACTTTACTCTTCAGGTTCTGTCTTATTGCCATTGTTATTTCATTGGCTCTTCCACTCCTTCCTGTATACATGGTGATCTCTAGGGAGACGTAGTCTCTCCCTCCATTCTATTCCTTCTATAATAAAGGGTACTTTATATTCTTGACTCTTTTGGGGTTGTCATAACGCTTTGTGTAATTACTAAAGATTTCTTCTTTCTGTAGGTAATTTTCCTCTCATGATGTGCCTTTTCTTCTCACTGTTGGTACTCCTAAACGTTGCCATGTGGGGACTAGGTGTTTGCCTCATAGCTTTTACTTTTTGTAGTTGACTTTTATTCTCTATTCATATTGTAAGATCATGCTAACCTTGGGTTTGCTAGGCTTCAGGGTTTCTTTTTGCTTCTTTTTATCTTCTGTAGTTGTATACTCTATTGCTTGCCAATGCTGTCTCAGGCAATTCGCGTTATGCTAACATTTTGGATGGCTGTTGCTTTCCTATGTGGTGCAATGGCCACTGTGGTTTCCATACTATTCTGTCAGAACTGACTGATTGATTAATTTCTTCTACATCTCATATTTTTCATTTGTCTATACATAGGCATTTATTTATTTTACTCCTATGTCAGTGTATTCCAATTTCCTAGGGATATGATTGGTTCCATGCCACTAGTTGCTATTGGCGTGTCTGGTGGCTTGGTGGACTACTGTCCACTGTAGGGCCCTGTGTTTAACCATATGGTCACAGGTTCATATCTTGGCGAGTCCACTCAGCCTTTCATCCTTCTGATCTTGAGAGAAAGAGTACCAATGACGTGGGTTACAATAGACATCTGTAATTCGATGTCAAAATACCCTTTGTGGTGAGCGTGTGCTTTACAAATCCACATTTATGTTATATTGGCTTCCACTCTTTTTTATAGAGCATTAGTTATGCTTTACCACGGATAATAAACCTCTCCCTCTCTCTCTCGCTCTCTCGCTCTCTCTCTCTGTATGTGTTGCAGATTAGGTATGGCTCAGATCAAATTCTTTATGGAGCAGAGAGGCATTGCTCCATTGCTCCATTGCACGACATGCAGATCTGTGATTTCCAAGTATGGAACATGCTGTTCTGATGGATACATCTGCCTGTGGATTCCTCACCTTTTGAATTACCCCTTGCGCAGCATTCCACTGAAACTTTTTTCATAGCTCTCCCACGTCAAACAGGACATCACAATGGTACCACTCAGCTCATGACTCCGCGTAATGTCATCGGAGCCATCGGAAGACCTCTTAGGCGTGCTGACGTCAGTTCCCTTTTTTCTGCGCCGTTGACACGTAACGGTTTTTCTAGGACTCTCCATTTCTTTGTGGTTTACATTGTTACAGTAATGTCTGAAAACTGTATCTGTACAATGGCTTCTCAGAAAAAGCCTGGATTTAAACCTTGTAGGGAATGTGGGGGTCATATGTCCGTCACAGACCCCCACGAAGATTGCCTTTGGTGCCTGTCATCTGACCACAACGTCAAGGGATGCTCTTTGTGTCGTCTGATGAACCCGAAGGCCCTCAAAGAGAGGAAAGCGTAGTTGTTCATGGCTCAGGCGAAGAAAGAACAGAGAGGTCGAAAGAGGAAAAAGTCGATGTCGAAGTCCCCGACTCCACATATCTTGAGGTTGTCGAGGAAGCTTATGAAGAAGTGAAGTCATGGGTCCAGGCGTCGCTCTTCTAAAGGCAAGTCACCGAAGTCGGGGTCCCTGGTCATGCGGTGTCACAGGAGGGATGACATCTCACCTTCTAACTCACCCCAGGTGACACCTGTGCATTCTCCGGCTCTGAGGGACTCTCCGGTGTCCAAGGAAGCGACTCCTTTGCCTCGTGCGTCTCCTTCCCCGGCTCCGGTTTCTCCAGCGCCGCAACCAGAGCCAATCTTAAGACCTCAGCCTGTTCCAGATCTGGCGGTTCCGGATCCCTACCCACCTTTCCCAGCTCTAGGTGCGGATCCTTCTCATTTTTTAAATGCAATGTATGGCATGTTTGCCAGGGCAGTTAACCCATCCGGTGTGCCTGGTGGCCCCGTGGGACCGCATTCCTTTAATTTGGGCGTTCCCCATCATTATGCCCTTCATGCCAATGACTCCGTCTTAGCCTCATCGACGCGGAGATTCTCAACGCCGATCCCGTCCCAGAAGGGAAGGATGGACTATTCCCCGGCACCATTGGGCTCCGGCCTGGCGCTGCCCCAACTTTGTGCGGTGCCGCCAGCCACTCCTGAAGGGCCTCCATCGACGCCGGCCCGAGGTGACCGGCGCCGCTGACGCCGATAGCTAAGATGCGTTCTAGAAGGGAGGCATCTGGAAGAGGAGGGAGAGATACTGCATTCCATGCAGGATTTTGAAGGGCTTCATGAGGCCAGTGGGCTGGATACATCACCAGAGTGAGAACTATCTTCTCCCAAAGCTCTTCCCTCTCAGGATGTTTCTTCCTACCATTCTGTGATAAGAAAAGCTGCTGACCTTCTGGGGTTACAGTTGCCCTTGGCAGAAGTCAAGTCGAACATTTTGACTGAGGTTCTTCACTCCCCTTCATCAGTGATGGAGCCATTACTTCCGTTCAATGAAGCCTTGACATAACCCATTCTGGAAGTGTGGCAAAAGCCTATGTTTACCCCAGCTGTTTCTAGATAAGTGGCAAGGCGATATAAAGTTGCGCCTGGGTATCCTGCTTTTTTGTCAATGCACCCTTCACCTGAAAATTTGGTGGTTCAGGCTTCCTGTTCATCAAAGCAGTCTTCAGGTCCACTCCTGGGGATAGGGACTCAAAGAAGCTGGAACAGTCGACAAAGAAGGTAATTTCATCAGCCAGTATGGCCTTAAAGTTGGCTAATGCTACCTGCCTGCTGAGACGTTACATACAAGCGTTGATGGACTCAGCCAAGGAAGTGATTCCTAAACTCCCAGAGGATGTCCATGGCCACTTTGTTGAGATGCTGACGGACACTCAAACGGCGGCCCATCAGGTGATTCAGTCTGGGCTTGTTACGGCTGACTCCATTGCCAGGGTGATGAGTTCCGGGATGGCTACTAGGAGGCATGCCTGGCTGACAGGTTCGGGGTTCTCTCCTGATGTTCAGACCACGCTGTTGGACCTTCCTTTTGATGGCTCCAGACTTTTTGGGACCAAGGCGGACTCAGCACTACAACGTTTTAAAGACCGCAAAGCTATCGCTAGGTCTCTGGGTTTGCAATATCAGACTAGGGGCTTTGGATACCGAAGATTTTCAGAGTTCTGGAAAGGCGGCTCCTTTTTGGGCCCGGTAGCAACAGTAGCAGCAGCAACAACAGAAGAACCCTCTGTACATAACATACAGAGGGAAGGGTAGAGGTCAACTGCGGGGAGCTGCTCCCAACAAGTCTCCTCCTCTTCCTCTCCTGTCCCACCAACTGGCTCCGCAGGGAAGCAGCTCTAGATACCCCATCTTAGAGCATGTTGGACCCGTGGGAGGTCGGATGTCCTATTTTCTACAAAATTGGAAATTTGTTACGTCAGATCTTTGGGTTTTATATCTTGTGGAAAATGGGTACACCCTTCCTTTCTGGGAGTTTCCCCCTCCTTTCCCTCCTCGCCAGGGCTGGTGTTCGGAGGACCATCTGTTGCTTCTGCAATAAGAGGTCCTGTCCTTGTTACAGAAAGGTGCGGTAGAGGTTGTTCTGGAGCAGGAAAGGGGTCAGGGATGCTACTCCTCGTATTTCCTAATCCTCAAAAAGGACGGGTGATTGAGGCCGATCCTAGTCCTCAGGATCTTGAATTTTTACCTCAAGCAGGAGAAGTTCAAGATGTTGACCCTAGCTCAGGTTCTTCTGACACTGCAGCAGGAAGACTGGATGGTGTCGATCGATTTACAGGATGCGTATTTTCACATTCCCATCCTGAAATCGTATCGGAAGTATCTCCGTTTTACGGTGGGATCTCAACGTTATCAGTTTGCGGTCCTTCCGTTCGGTCCAACATCTGCCCATGGGTTTTCCAAAGGTGATGGCGGTGGTGGCAGCGCATCTCAGAAGGTCGGGATTCCTGTTTTCCCATATCTGGACGACTTGCTGCTCAAGGCAAAGTCACCAGGGATGGTGCTTCATCATCTGCAAGTAACAACTCGACTGTTGTTCGACTTGGGTTTTTCGATAAATGTACCCAAATCTCACCTGGTTCCCACTCAGCGCAACTTGTTCATTGGGGCAGTACTGGATACTACTGTGAGTCATGCATTCTTGCCTCCTCAGAGGATTCTAGACATTCAAGCTATGATCCCAATGTTTCAAGATGGAGCGGCTGTTCCAGTACTGAAGGTTTTGCGCCTGCTCAGTCTGTTCGCTTCCTGCATACTGTTGGTCAACCATGCACGCTGGCACATGAGGGCACTCCAGTGGTGCCTCCGCAGGCAGTGGTTTCAACACAACGGGGATCTCAGGGAGGTGGTCAGAATCTCCAGAGACACTGCAGCGGATCTGTTATGGTTGAGTGTTTCAGGCAACCTGTCTCAAGGGAAGCCGTTTCAACCTCCTTCTCCGGTGGCCACAGTGATAACGGATGCCTTCACTCTAGGGCGGGGTGGTCATCTGGGGGATCTGGAGCTCAAGGGTCTTTGGTCTTCAGAGGAGAGATTGCTTCAAATCAATCTTCTGGAATTGCTGGTGATACGTTTGGCTCTAAAGGCCTTTCTTCCCTCCCTTTGCGGTCAGTCAGTTCTGGTCCTGACGGACAACACTACAGCAATGTGGTACATCAACAGACAGGGAGGAGTAGGGTCGTATCATCTCTGCAGAGAGGCTCGGAGACTCTGGTCCTGGGCTCAGGACTATCAGATTTGTGTAATTGCAAATCAACTGGCTGGGGTGCTGAATGTGCATGCGGACAGTCTCAGTCTGCAATACTCGGCCGATCATGAGTGGCGTCTGCATCCGGAGGTGGTCCATCACATTTTCAGGATGGGGGGATTTCCTCGGTTGGACCTGTTTGCCACTCACAAGAACGCACACTGCCCGTTGTTCTGCAGTCTCCAGTATCGCATGCGGGGAGCGTTTGGGGACGCGTTTCAGTTAGATTGGGGCTCACAGCTTCTTTACACGTTCCCTCCCACACCCTTGGTTCATCGGGTTCTGAGGAAGATTCGCCAAGACCCAAGTGATATTGATCACCCCGGAGTGGCCTAGAAGGGTGTGGTTCACAGACCTCCTTCACCTCTCATTGCACCCTCTGCTCCGTTTCCCTCTCAGGGCAGACCTCCTATCGCAGTCGCAGGGGCAGGTTCTACAACCCCACCTCCAGAGCTTGCACCTTCATGCCTGGAGATTGAATGGGGCAACCTGAGTTCTTTCTCTCTCCCACCGGATGTGGTGGATGTTATTTTATCAACCAGAAGACACTCCACCAAATCTTTCTTTTCTGGTAGGTGGGCCACGTTTTTTAAATGGTGTGGATAGAGATCAATTGATCCCTTGCAGGCCCATTTATCTGATATTCTGAGTTTCGCTCTTTCCTTGGCTCAACAGGGTTGTGATGTAGCAACTGTAAAGGGCTACTTGTCCGCCTTGTCAGCCTTTCTTCACTTACCAGACCAACCCTCTTTGTTTAAGTCTCCTTTAGTCATGAGATTTATTAAAGGTCTCACTAACAGGTTTCCTCCTGCTCCATTTATTATGCCTCAGTGGGATTTGAATTTAGTTCTTACCTTCGTGATGGGGTCTCCCTTTGAGCCTCTATATAGCTGTCCATTGAGGTTCCTGTCATTCAAGACGATTTTTCTGGTTGCGATTACATCGGCTAGGAGGGTAAGTGACCTACAGGCTCTTAGTTCTATGCCTCCTTTCACCTCTATTCCTGCAGATCAGGTGGCTCTTAGGACAGAGCTGCTTTCCTGCCTAAGGTGGTCACTCCTTTCCACCTAGGGCAATTTATCACTCTACCCACTTTCTATCGTTCTCCTCACCCTTCTAAGGAGGAGGAGAGACTTCACCACCTGGACCCTAAGAGGGCGGTCAGCTTCTACCTGGACAGGTCTAAAGACTTCAGGCTGGATGACCAACTCTTCATTGGATACGTTGGAAAAATGAAGGGCAAGGCTGTCCACAAGCGAACGCTGTCCATCCTCTGCATCAAGATCTGCTATGCCTTGGCAAAGAACGAGCCTCCTGAAGGTATTTGCGCTCATTTTTTCAGAGCAAAGTCTTCTTCTTCGGCTTTAGCTAGAGGTGTCCCTGTGGTAGACATCTGGAAGGCGGCAACTTTGTCCTCCTTCCACACTTTTGCGAAGCACTATTGCTTGGATTCGGAGGTGAGGATGGAAGGCCATTTTGCACGTTCTGTGCTGCAGGATTTGTTGGTATGGGCAGGCAGGCACCCTCCTCCAGGAGCGGGACTGCTTGGGGATTCAATTAAAAGGTGAGGAATCCACAAGCAGATGTATCCATCAGAAGAACAAGTTACTTACCTTCGGTAACGCTTTGTCTTGTGGATACAGTATCTGCCTGTAGATTCCTCACTGACCCACCCACCTCCCCGTTGTCTGCCTACTTATACCGAAAATAATTTTTGGGTATGACATTTTTGTATTTCATTGCCATTTGGAATGATAGGATGCTTGTCGCTAGGAAATGTCTATATTTTAGAATTTCCTGTTTCCTTTCTTCTGTGAGTCATATACTGTGTATATTTGTGCATATATTGTATACTGTGTATACTTGATAATAGATGACAAGTTATCCATGAAGGACCATGTTAATCAGACCCTGGCCACATGCTATGGCATAATGCGAATGCTACCAAAAATCTTCCAATGGAGATCTTAGGAAGCCAGGAAAAAGGCTGGTTCAGGGTCTAATAATTAGCCGTCTAGACTATGGCCTCCATTATTGAAGACCTATATACTAGACTCCAGGTAATGCAGAACACCGCGGCCAGACTAGTCCTAAATCTTCCATCCCGGTGCCCATCGGTACCTATCTTGAGATCATTGCACTGGCTTCCAATCAGGAAGCGTACCTGTTTCAAACTTCTGTGTATTGCACATAAGTCCTTATACGGAGTAGGGCCAAGCTATCTATCTAGGGAACTCTAGTGGTATTCACCAAGAAAGAACCTTAGGTCTGGAGGAAAACACCATTTGACCCCTCTTGAGAGTTCTAACTGCCAGAAATGGCGGTAGATCTTTCTCTCACTTGGCCCCTCAACAATGGAATAAGCTCCCAACACATATTCGTGCTATCTCAAATCTTTAAAAAATTGCTGAAAACCTGGTTATTCTAAATCCATTTTCCCAAGTTTTGGGACCCACTCCTTAGATGGCCCTGCTACAGCGCCATGACACCCCTTGGGGTGATATGTGCGCTTTACAAATGGCCATAACATAACTTGTGAAATGTTGTCGGTTCACCTGTTTGGTTTGAAGGCACAAACAAAATGGGTGGAACTGACGTCAGCATGCCGACGAGGTGCCATTGTGACGTTCTCGTCAAGGTGGGAGAGCTATGAAAAAAGTTTCAGTGGAATGCTGCGCAAGGGGTCATTCAGAAGGTGAGGAATCCACAGGCAGATACTGTATCCACCAGAAAAGGTGTTACCGAAGGTAAGTAACTTGTTCTTCGAGTCTGGATATGTGCACCAATAGTTTTCATTATAGAGTATTTTGGCAAATTGTCCTACTATCATGGGAAACGTTATTCATATCCTTTCTACTATCATGAGAAACATTCTTCCATTGCTTTCTATTTCTTTATGTCCTTTCTTACTGCCATCCCTTCTGAGGTGCTAATGCAGTGAGCATGCATGGGTTTGGTTCCCCTTAAGGGTGCAAATAGTCCATTCATCTTGTCAGTTGGCTTCTACCATGGTTGTCTTGCTAACATGGATACTTTTTTCCCATGCTTTTTAATTTAACGTCTTGCCACTTTGCTTATCTGTGGTTCTTCCACATGTTTTTTAAATTATAAAGCATGTTATTGCTCACCTACATTATTATAACGTCCGGTATTTTTATCTGGTTCTTGACCAGTTTTGTTCTAAGTTAGAGACTTTTATGGGTCTCAGTTTGCAGACCCTCCTCTGGGGATTGTATGCTTTGGCATTGAATTCTAAAGTAAGGAATCTGCGGCTAGATATCTCTTTCAGATGAACAAGTTACTTACCTTTGGTAACTCATTATCTGGTAGAGACAGGATCTAGCCGCAGATTCCTTACGCCCCTCATTCCTCCTCGCTCTGCGAACTGAGTTCTCTTTGGTCTCCTTGATTTCTTTATCAGACTTCACATATTGAAATAAGCCCTCAGTGAATATTTGCGATTGGGTCCTCTTTGGTCTCAATGATTTTGTGAAAAAAAAAAAAAAAGAATTCACATACTAAATTATCACTTCAGATTTTAAAGTAAGGATTCTGCAGCTAGATCCTGTCTCTACCAGATAATGTGTTACCAAAGGTAAGTAACTTGTTCAACAAAGACAGTACTTACTTTTAAACTAAGTTCTTGGTTTTACAACATATATAAAAAGAAGTGTTATTTTTCTAATTTGGTCTCGGATTTATTCTTTGAGTGGCTGTCTCATTTATTGCCTCTGTGAATACAACACATGCTTAGCACTACCCTCTCATAACCATAACTGCTCCTCCACACTACCACAAAAGAGAGCGTTAGTATTATCTACTTTAGCCTCTGTAAATGAACTGGTGATCCACTGGACTCTCTACACAGTGTACTTGTATCTGAAAGAGACAATTAGTTATAGATTCCTCACCTTAGAATTACCCCCAGGCGTCGGACTGGATCCAGGGAATTTTTCGTCAGCAGTACCCCTGCGCGTCGAAATGTGGCGTCGGTCGGCTCCGTGTTCGTCGTTGGCATCGTGGTCACCGGGATGACATCACGGTAGCTACTTAGATGCTGCCCTCACGCGCTGATGTCAGTTCTTTCTTTTTCTGCGCCAGCCAGCGCAGATCCTGAGAGAGCGGTACCTCCATTCACTTTTTGACTGACTTTTTGCCGACTCCTGGTGCATGTCAGGGATGCCCGGTTTCAAGGCTTGCGGTTCCTGCCAAAAACTGATGTCAGTGACGGATCCGTACCGCGTGTGCCTGTGGTGCGTGGAACGCGACCACAATCCCAAGTCGTGTTCCGACTGCCGGACCATGAATCCAAAGTCTTTGCGGGAGCGGTCCCGAAAGCTTCTCGAGGCCCGGCAGTCGGCTCCGCACCGTTCGAGGTCCTGGTCGTGCGGGAGGTCGAGGGACCGGTCGCGGAGCCACCACCACCACTCGTCTTCGAAGTCTTCGCACTCCTCAGGTAAGTTGAAGCACAAGAAGAAGTCGAAGAAGCATCGTCCCTCTTCGACTTCCCCCCGTCCGTCGGCCGACGCGATGAGGGATGTGGGTGGTGCCCCTCCCACGGCTCCCCGTACGGAGCCTGAAGGGTAGGCTCCGAGTTTCCCTCCCTTCTTGGGACCTGGAGCGACCCCTGCCCAGCTTCAACAGTTTTACGAAGCGATGCATGCCATCTTTGGGCAGTCCGACTCCGCTATCGTGCCTTCGGGCCCCGCGGACTCGGCTGGGGGCCCTGGGCCTTCGGCGGCTTTGGCCCCGGCACCGCAGGGTCCCCTTGGATCCAGGCCTGGATCCGGATCAGTGCCGGTCGACCTCATCACACCTCCACCGGCGTAGATTCAACCGGCACCATGCCCGCAGCCGGTGCCGGTTGTGTCCCCAACCGGCGTCGACCCCGGCCTCCATCTCGACGTGGACACGGAGTCGGAACGGCGTAGACCGACGCCGGATCTGGCGCTGACCGGTAATTTTGTACCCCTGTTCCACCCTGGTTCTTTCAGACCAGATTGGCAACCAGAGGAGGGTGAGGAGGACTGGGAGGGGTCTGGAGACCCTTTAACTGACCAGTTGGAATATGATCCGGACTGGAGAGAGGAGTTGGGGGATACCAGTGGTCTGGATACCTCGCCAGACCTTGGCATGTTGTCTCCTCCTACCGTGGCTACGGAGGAGGGAGCTTCTTACGCAGTGGTGTTGCGTAGGGCGGCTGAGGCCCTCAACCTCGAGCTACCTACGGTGGCGGTCATGACTAACCTCCTGACAGAGGTGCTTCAACCGGCAGCGAGCTCTTCGGAGCCCCTGCTGCCGTTTAATGAAGCCCTAACGGACAACCTTTTGGGCACCTGGTCCAGGCCTAACACAGGGACTCCTGTGGACAGGATGAGTGCCCGACGCCACCGCCCGGCTCCGGTCTACCCCACTTTCCTCTCCCAACACCCCACCCCTGAGAGCTTGGTGGTCCAAGCCTCCACGTCAAAAGGCGCATTCTCTAACGCTCCACCTAATAGGGAATCCAAAAAGCTGGACCATCTTGGGAAAAAGATGTTTTCTTCCTCCAGCTTGGGACTGCGGCCGGTAAACACCGCATGTCTATTGGGCCGTTACACCCACTCTGTGTGGGATACAGTGGCGCAGGTGCTGCCCCAGTGCCCGGAGGAGGCCAGGGCTGCGCTCTCCCGTGCAGTTGCCGAGGGTAGAGACGCAGCCAAGTTTACCATTCGATGTGGACTGGACACCGCCGTCTCTTACAGATATATCGTTACCGAAGGTAAGTAACTTGTTCTTTAGTGCACTATATAGTGAGCCAGCTTCCTACAAGGGGATATTAAATTGGAGCAGTTGCAAGAGGCCCTGAACTCAATGCTGAAATGGAAGACCCCAGGAGATGATGGCTTACAGGGAGATTTCCCAGCTGACAGAGAAGCTATTGCAGACGTTTGCTGAAGCCAGACAACTAGGGGTTCTCCTACCCACTATGTGGGAGGGTATGATTTGCAAGATGTTAAAACCAGGGTGAGACTCCACTGATCCACTTTCCTATGGGCTTTTGACTATGATTAACTAAGATGCCAAAGTGCTATCCGAATTCTGGTTAATAGACTGTGACAGATGGTGGGTGCCTTTGTCCACAATGATCAATTCAGCTTCGTACCTGAACATAATAGGACTAGAAATAGCCATTGTAAGAAAGTGCCTCTTTTTGACATGGTCATACCCCCTTTTTGCTCACTGGTACTAATGCTTTTGATTTGAAGTGCACTTGGTCCCTGCTAACCAGGCCCCAGTGCCAGTGCTCTTTCCCTAAAACAAGACAAGTGTTAATTGTAACCCAATTGGCAAAGACTTTAGCACCCTTGTAAATTCCTGGTAAGTGGTATCTCTGGTACCCAGGGCATGGGCACTAAAGAGGGTCCCTAAGGGCTGCAGCATGTATTATGCCACCCTAAGGGACCCACACACAAGCTGCATGCAGACTGCCATTGCAGGATACATGAAATGGTGCAGATCATTCTGAAAAATTGACATTGCCAACTCCCTGAGGACAATGCCAAAGTACACTGCATGTCCTATAAGTAAGTCACCCCTACAGCAGACCTTAGAACCCTAAGGCAGGGCGCATTATTTGACCTGTGAGGGCACCTCTGCATGAGTAGAGAGGCCCCTGTGATGCTGGTTCCATTGCTAGGCATTGCAAGTGATTAAGAAGCCATTTTAAAGGTATTTACTGGGCACTAGTCATCATGAATTACCCAGCTACAGAATAACTTCTTTGAAAAAAATGGTGTTGGGTATCAAACACCTAGTCTTAATAAATCCATACTGATGCTAGTATCAGATTTATGAAGACATGAACCCAGAGGGCAACTTAGAGGTGCCCCCTGCAACCCTAGTAGTTTCTTAGTGTGTTGGCTGACTGGTATCTTCCAGCCTGCCACCACAGACGAGTTTCTGACCCTCTGCAAGGGAGAACCGACGCTCTCAGAGGTCAGGAACAATACCTGCTCTGCAGAAGCTGTTCCCACCTCCTCCAGCAGGATGGCTAGCAAATCAGCAGACCAAGGCCAGAGCCTTCCAAGCCTCTATGACCTTTTATATGTGACCCTGGCTTCCCCAGACCTGGGGAATGCCACCTCCCTGCCCTGAGGCCCATTTGGTACTAGAGCAGGCAGGAAATTAGATATTCAGGAGGCGTGTTTTATTCACCGGCTAGTGACACCCCTAAGGTGGGCTGCCTGAAATGGACAGCCAAAGAGGGGTTTCACCATCTTGTTTTGGTGAAAATAGAGCGTTCTGGGTCAAGGTTATGCCCACTCCCCACAGGAAGTGGTCATATTAGGGCGGTAGTCACCCTAGTGGTAGTTAGCCCAGTGGCTACTACCATATACTCCCCTAAATGCCACTAAATTGAGTATTTAGGGGTCCCCACGACATAATACAGACAGATTTGACTTCCTGGGATCTGAAAAGGACAAAAGAAGAGCTGACCCCCCGAGAACTAAAGACCTGCAATGAAATTTGCACCAAACCCTGCCTGGCTGCATGCTCCTTGACAGTTGAAAAGACCCGACTCGTCCTCTGGCTGTGCATCATCCCCAACACTTGGAGGATTGCCCAGTACTTCAACTACCAGCAATCATCTCCCTTAGGGTGGAGGAGCGATCCCCCAGCATCTGCAGGCACCGGCCACATCAGCCCGGTTCACCGTGTTGTTGGCCATCAGGCCCACCGAGGGAGCAATACTTCAGACTGAGGTTTTTGTGGCTTTAGGATATCAGCCCTGTCTCTCTGCCGAGTTTCGAGACACTAGAACCTTCAGGAGCCCCCCTGCACCTATACTGTGAGTACTGGAACACCTGCACCAGCCAAGGCTTGTTTGTGCCCAGTTCGGGCACCACCGCCATGGAAAACCTCCCTGCACAACGAGGGGCTTCAGGACCAACGAGATCCACAACCAGAGTGGCCCTGCTGTCTTGTTTTTCCCTCCTCTACATAACCGACAGACAACAGTGAGAGCCTCAATCTCCAGTGGCCAGCCAAGAGCCTCTGCACCTGAGCTCCGGGGCTGTGGCTTCTGACTGCGCCCTCTTGGCCTAGGGGTCCTCACGGCCTGAGCCCCTCTTTGGGTTCACCCATACTTACCTCAAAGTCCCTCCTTGAAGCCTTTGTTTCACAATCCCCATTAACTTACACTGTGAAGCGCTTGAGGCTACCATCCGGACCAACACCTCGGCACCCGGAGTGGTGGTTCTTTGGACATTGGCCCCCTAGCACCTTAAGTCCAACAGGGCACCACCAAACTTCGACTGCAGGTATATGTTTGCCGTGTATGTTTTTCCTCCCATAGGATAACATTACAGCGTTCGAGGCTCATACCTCAAAAACCGTTATACGAGCATTTTTTGTTAAATCAATATCTCCCAAAATATGCAAGTTATTCTAAAGATCTTGGTGTCTAAATTTATATAAAAATGTATGTTATTTTTACAAATTGGTCTCGAATTTCTTTTTAGGTTTCCCCTGGACTGCACTTGCGTTGTGCTTTTGAAATCTCTTGTATTTAATATATCTTAAAAGAGGGCTCTTATCAGTTTCCATCCCCAAATTATTGTTTATTCGCTTTTGTGTGTAACTTTAAAAAAAAAACCTTTTTCTTGCTGCACGTATTTACGATACTTCTACTAAAGCTGTTTACACTATTTAAGCCCCATTCACTGTCAAGATAAGATCTCTTCCCACGGAAAAGGCAGACAGCTTCTAACAGTATGCTGGAATGCTCGCTTTATATTACTTAGTTGTGTGAAGCAGATGCCATGGCCTTAGAACGTTTGTGGCATTTCCTGTTCATGCCTCAGTACCTTTCTATTCACTTTGTAGGCATTATCAGATTGATTTTTTTCAACTTAATCTATTTGGTCATTATGATCAAATTCTAAATGTTGTAATGAACATTGCGCGCTAAAAATAAAGTTAATATACAAGAGCTATGCTATAATTTGCTAATAAAGAGGCAGCCACAAGTCCAGTTACCTTGCAGACAACAGGTTCATGATTTGAATGGTGCAGCAGGTGCAGGAGCAGCGGGCCCAAAAGTTGTCAGAACTCCTTTAACGCCTTCGCTGCGGCAGGAATTCCAGCCAGGTGCTGGACATTCCAATCGCGGGCGGGGTCATGACGAGCTCAGCTCGTCATGCGCACAGCCCGCCCGCGCAGCATGACGAGCTGAGCTCGTCATGAGCAGCGAAGGCGTTAAACACATAATATTGCTATATTTGACTACAAAACATGCAGTCACAGTTGCAGTTACCTTGCAGACAGCAGGGCCATGATTTGAATGGTGCAGTGACACCATGCCCAAAATTGTCAGAACTCCTATAAACACCTAATATTGCTATATTTTACTAATATACAGGCAGACACAATTGCAGTTAAAGGGTCATGATTTCAGTAGCGCAACAGGTGCAGTGACACCGGGGCCCTAAGCTCTAGGAACCCCTCTAAACACCAAATATTGCAATATGTTATTACTAAACAAGCAGTCACAAGTGCAGTTACCTTACAGGCAATAGGGTCATGATTTGAATGGTGCAGCAGTTGCAGTTGCATCGGGCCCAACAGTTGTCAGAACTCCTCTAAACACATGATATTGCTGTTACATCAATTAATTCTATTATTTCCCTGTTTTATTTCATTTTTCAAAATTTGACTATTACTTACCCACACTATACCACTAGTAACAGCACAATATATTGCCTTTTGACATGAATAAGTCATAACACTTTAACAGACTTGCTGTAACTTATATTGTACAGCTACTCAGCAAGCTACAACTTACAACAGAAAACAGCTTATTAATCACATAGGCGAAACCTAATGCCTTTACCAATGCTTATTGGGTATGTACATCAGACATTGACTGTGTGTGTGCAACAAATGCTTTGCACTCCCCTCTGATAAGCCTAAGCTGCTTGACCACTGTAGGAAGCTGTCTTTTTATGTAGTGCACCAAAATGAGGTTCACTATGTAGAAAGCACAGATGACCCTTATTGGTTTACAGGGCTTAAATTAAGAATCCCAATTGCTCTCTTTGTGGTAGTGTGGTTAGACTTTTCAGACAGTAGTGTTAAGCATTTGTTCTACACACAGAGTTTATAAATGAGACATACAATCAAGAATAAACTTGAGACCAATTTAGAAAAATAACACAGATTTTTATATAACCGTAGACACCAATATCATTGGAATTAGGTAAGTACTTTAGATGTTATAGCTTTTTACAGGAAAAACAGTAGAAAATCACAGCTGTCAGGTTTGAGGCATGAGCCTCAAACCTGATAATGTTATCCTATGGGAGAAACATTCACTGCATAGGTGCACTTATAGACGACTTTACAGGATTGTTCTTCTGGACTTAAGGTAAGTAGGGGCCAAGGTCCAAGAAAGCACTAGCAGTTCAAGTTTACCTGCACTGGGCTGTCCAGGCACAGAAGTGCTGTACGTGGTGGTAGCCTCGAATGTTATACGCTAAAGTCAATGGGAAGAGTACCTGTAAGAAAAAGACTGCAATTGGGAGCTGGGGGAACAGTCTGGCAGAACCTAAGGGGGGGGCTCAGGTCTTGATGGTCTAAGGGCCACAGGGACACTATCGGTTAACTTGAGCCTGGGTTTGGGAGCTCAGGTGCAGAGGTGTTTTGTCTAGCAGGTCGGTGAGTTAGAGTCTCTCACGGTTCTTGGTGTACCTGAAGCAGAGGGAAAAGAAGCACAGCAGGGCCACTCTCGAAGTGGAGCTAGCCTCTATCAAAGTCGCTCGTTGTGCAGGTAAATTTTGGCAATGGTGGTGTTCCGACTGAACACAAACAAGCCTTGGTGCTTGCCACTAGTTCTGGTATCCCGGGCATTGGTGCAGAGGGGCTCCGGGAAAGCTCAGCGTCTTAAAGACTGGATGGATCAACAGGGCTGACCTCCTGGACACTCGGTGACCTCTTCCTGGTGTGTTGCTCCCTCGGTGGACTCGATGGTCAGGAAGACGGTGGACCGGGCAGATGGGGTCGGTGCCTGCTGGTGCAGGGAAGTGGCTCCTCCACTCCAAGGGAGATATTGCTGGGTTGATGAAGTGCTGGGTAGAACTCCAAGGGTTTGCAGAGGCTGGTCCACTTCTGGACGAGTCGGTCTTTATAATTGTTGGGACAGCAGCAGCCAGGCAGAGTTTGGCACCCAGTTCGGTGCTGGTCCACAGTTCTCACGTCTTCAGCTGTTTTTTGCCCTTGTCTTTCAGGCAGATTAATCTGAGTTCCTGGTGTGAGGGAGCCACCTAAATATTGAATTTAGGGGCTTTAAGGAGAGTGTAAGGTAGTAGCCAATGGGCTACCTACCCCTGGGACGACTACACCCTCTATATGATCCCTTCCTGGGGAGAGCAGGCATAAACCTTACCTTGAATTCCTAGTTCCACTAAAAACAAGATGGTGGAACTCTTCTTTCGTTGTTCACTTCAGTTAGCCAACTATAAGGGTGTGACTAGCCTGAGCGTGAACATGCCTTCTGACTAGCTAATTTTACCGCCTGTCCTGATGCCAAATTCTGCACTCTCCTGCAAGGGGTCAGAAACTCATCCGTGGTGGCAGGCTGGACAATACCAGTCAGCCAGAACAGTAGATACTGGAAGATTTTCAGGGGGCACCTCTAAGACGCCCTCTGGGTGCATGTCATAATAAATCTAGTACTGGCAACAATACAGATTTATAAGACAAGATGTTTGATACCAAACATCATGGGTTTCAGTAAAGATATCATGTAGCTTGGGAACTCGTAATGACCAGTGCCCAGTACATATATTTAAGATGGCTTTCTGAACACTTGCAATGTTGTGGCAATGGAACCAGATATCGCAGGGGCATGTCTGCTCATGCAGATATGTCCTCACTTATAATATAATGCACTCTGCCTTAGGTTTTAAAGGCCTGCTGTAGGGGTGACTTACATATAGTATATGCAGTGCATGGGCATGGCACACGGGAAGGGTGCCATGTCGTGATTTCAAATGGTTTGCACCATTTCACGCAGCCTGCTATGGCATTCGGCATGCAATTTGTGTGTGTGTGTCCCTTAGAGTGGCATACTACATGCTGCAGCCCTTAAGGACCCTCTTTAGTACCCATGCCCATGGTACCTGGTGTACCACTTACTAGGGACTCACAGGAGTGCTAAAGGCCTTGCCAAATGTGGTATGTTGGACCTGATACTCGTCAGGTAGCATTTCCCTGAACGTTTTGCTTTTTCTGCCTTGGATTTGCTGATTCTCTTGTGTGGCCTCCAGGCTTTGGGTGCTTTCCCACTGTAAATGCAGTGTAAAAGCGCATGCGCTCTTCCTACCAATGTTGGGAAGTATTGCTGACTCGATGTTCTGTAACATTAGCCAGTGTGCCATCGCAGACTGGTGTGTGTGTACTGGCATCTATAACGATTAAACTTATGAGCAGCCTGCCATCGCAGGCCTGTGCGTGTGCACTGACACCCATATTAGTTAAACCCATGTCCAGTCTGCCATTGCAGACTTGGGCGGGCGTTCCTGCACCCTTGGTGTTGGGGACTGTGTGTCCAACCTGCCTTTGCAGGTCTTTGTGCGCACTAGCACAAGTGCGCCCAGGTAGTGAGGAATACCTTTGTGTGTTTTCACTACTTATGATGCTTGCTCTTCCAATAGGTTAACATGGGAAAGTGGTTGACATTACTTCGGGCTGCAAAACTGGATTGCAGTGACGCAGCCTCATGATGTTTCCTATCAGTGGATTCGCCATGCCAAACCCTTTCCAGTGTAAAGGTGGTTTTGACATAACTCGCTCAGAAATGTCACTTATGGAATATGGGCATTTCTATGCTCTAAGAGTCTTATGTGCCATGGTGCCTGGCTCCGGTGGACACCAGGGGCCGGGGAAGCACATCTGTGCGTTCCCCAGCAACAGCCATAAACCATGGGCTTACCACTAGAACAACAGACCTCTGTCATTTGAGGGTCGAATGGGATAGATTGGAAGGAGAGGTTTTTACACTTGGCTTCTAGGGGCTAGATCTTGACCCTACTAAAGATAAAGATCTACATTCCACAGCCTCATGGCAGACAGGCCTCCAATTTAGGGGAGACATCTGTGGTTCCAAGGGAAACCCCTTAAACCATCCCTAACTTTAAAGACACACAACATTGTAACTACTGGTGCCATCCTTCAGCAAAGGGTTAGATACGCTGGTGGGGACGCAGGACCAGAGAACCCAGACTGCGTGGTACACACTGCCAGAGGACTCTGTTGTGCACATGGATGATTACTGCCATTGAAGGAGACTGCATGCCCTTTCTGAATAGTAGCTGGCCTGGGCTAAAGACCTGCTGAAGTGTGGCCCGTGAAGTGTGCTCTCCAAAGGTCCTTTGGCGGGCATGCTTTTCTCCTAAAGATCTCAGCTACATCACAGATCTCCCGCGAGGGACCCACACCATCTACCTGTGACATCTGGAGTGCAGTGCCCTCTCAAGTGCCCACATCGGCTACTGAATCCCAACGGGTAGCGTGGTGTGAGCGTGGAACTAAGACTTGAGCCTGGAGACCGGATTGTCTAGTGTGGAGCCCCAAATAACTTGCCCGCATCCAAGGTGTGTGGTTTCTGTACCACAGGGACTCTGACACTCATAAACGTCTCGGTGGTGAGTGGATTCACCACTTGTGGGACCCTGCATGGCTCGTTTCGTCTGCCATGCCGCATCTCTTTCGTGCGTCACGCCGACTGCATGCTCATTGCATGCAGTGTCCGATTCACAGAGTGCGACCCTTGGAGGTGGGGGTTGTGAGAAGTTGGCCCGGTATATGCTGTCCACTAATTAAAGTGGGCACCTTGCACCAGTCCAAACGACCCTTATTGATGATTAGTTTAAAGACAACCTTTATTGAAAGCTATCCTAGTGGTAGCTATGGAGATCAGCCTTCAGGCTAAGTCTCGAAGGAATGTAAAGCAGCTTGTTTTACCAGATCATAACCTCCTGAATGACCAAATGAAAGGAGAACCACACAAGGAATATATAAAATATATGTATTTATTACTAAACACTCTCTGCTAACCTCTTTATGAGATTAGAGAACAAAGCACACAATATTAAATCACTAGAACGACAGTAAATAGCACAATACACAGTGGGCTCCAGGGGGAGACCAAACCATATACTAAGAAAGTGGTATGACAACCATGACTTGACTAGACACAGTGCCTAGAGCACGTAGAATCGCTGGGACCCCAAGGAACCACCCAAAGTAGTGACCCAGGGGACACACGGAGGACGGGTGCAGTGTGTGAACACAGGCGCGAGCTCCGTACAACTCTATGAGAAAGTCGCAGTTGGAAATTTAAAGATTAAGGACACTTCGGAGAGGACTTTAAGCAAACCCAGCTAAACATAGAAGGTTCTAAGGCCAGCACCCTTGAGAGTACTGAGGTACCCGTGTTACCTATCCCAGAGGAGCCGGGTGCATAGGGGTCAAGTGATGTCGGAAACCTTCGTCGTTTTCAATGGCGTGTTGCGGAAAAGTGCTGCTGCCGGGAAGATGAAAAGTGTCCGGTGTGATCCAAGCCTGGATCGGAGATGAGAAGAACCTGAAAGCAGAGGGGACAGAGTCTGAGTCACCTCACAGTGCCCAGGGACACGATAGACGAATGCCCACCGATGTCGGGTGTTTCAGGTGCGAAGAGGTGAAGCTTGACTCTGCAGCCATGGGGACCAGGAGACGTCGACGATGACCAAAGTCCGGAGGTGAGCTGTCCCACAAAGGATGTTGAGTGCTGGGGGTCAGTGTCCGGATTGAACACCAACAAGCCTTGGCAACTGCAACCCACTGGTCAGAGGAAAGATGCTTCTGTGAGGACCAGCAAGGTCCTGGGGACTCTCCAAGCTATGGAGAGTCAGGGCACGTCTGGAGCAACCAGGAAAGCCCACGGAAAGTCAAAGTTACCTTCACAGGGACCCACAGGCCAACGGACCAGGGATCGCGAAGGGGCCTCGAGCTGAATCACTAAATACCAGCCCACGGAACACTCGTGGAGTGTAGGCCGGAAATCTTCGGTGGAATTACTGCTCAGGGTCAGGACTACAAGTAGCCCAAAGCACAGCCTCAGGGGTCGCCAAAAAGCATATGCTGCTGCAAATGTACGCGGTGCACAGGCGGTCGGGTTGCACGGTCCCCACGAGGGATACGGGCCTCAGAATTGCTGAGAGCGCAGATCAAACTCAAAGACATTGGGAACCCACCTCCTGTGTTGCAGAAATCTTCGGAGGCCTCAGGAGCTCGGGAGATGCAAACCGATCAGATGCGTTTAGGTGCCTGCCTTGCAGGGGAGTAACTCCTTTACTCCAAGGGAGATTCTTCAGTCATCCAGCGTAGTGTGGATCGTCGAAGTACTTGGTTTCTGTAGCAGAGTTTAGTCCAGGTAAAATCTAAAGTCCTGTAGTCAGGGTTCCTACTTTATACCCAAGGAAGGGTGGGACAAACTCTGGGGACCCACCTATGGGAGGGTCAGGACAGAGGGGTGGCTACACCCATGCCCTCGGTCCAGTTTCGCGCCAGAGCAGGAGCAAATGGCTCCTGCAACCGGTTTGAGCTGGACTATGCACAGGGACACCAAATGTGCCCCCAGTGCAGACATCAAAGCACTCTCAGAGTGCACCCACCCAGCCCCAATACACTAAAGCCTGTCTGGGAGGTGGTCACACCTCCCTGTGACAGGAAACCTATTGTCAAACCTTCCCCTGCTGGAGTTTCGTGCAGCAGCAGGAGGGCAGACTCGTTTCTGTGGCTGGCAGCATCCATTTTGTGATGTCAGGATCAAGAAAGCTGGTACCGGGTGTACCGGTGTCGTCATATTTCTCGCTCTAGGAGGGTGGAATCATACCTCTCACACCAGTTACTGGTGTGGAGGTATGATTCCAAGGTGATTGACACCAAACACGACATGTTTCCATGCAGCCATTTTAAAGTTAGCATTTACCGCGAGGTTATAATGCACTTAAGTATATATTGTTGGCTGCATCACAAACAACCCCGGAATATAGGTTCCGAAGGCTGCAGAGGGGCTCTGCTCATGCATGGGCACCCTCTCACAGAAAACCCAGCACCCTGCATTCAGGATTGATAAGGCCTGCTATAGGGGTGACTGATAGGTTTATATGTGCAGTGTTTAGGATAGATATAGTGAACCTATATCTCAGTAAGGGGTGCATGCACCACCTTACACAGGCTGCTGTAGCAGACCTGTTGTGTCATTTTGAATGGGCTCTCAGGGGTGGCATAATACATGCTGCAGCCCCTGGGAGGCCTCTGGGGTACCTAGGCCCTGGGTACATAGTATACCATATACTAGGGACTTATAAGGGTACCCCAGAATCCAATCTGGAGTGTACCTAAAGTACTTGCAATCAATTTAGAGGAGAAAGCAGATAGACTGGGGTCCTGAAGAGCAGGATCCCAGTCAGACTAAGTCGAAAACAGTGAAACATCAGCAAAAAGTGGGGGTAACTATAAGAAGCAGATCCTACTCTCCTACAGGGGTGTACCCTTGGTAGTACCTCATGTGGCTCTGATGAACTTATGCCTGTGTGTGTGACCGTACTATTCTGGTGCAACCTGTATCATTGTGCACTGGACGTTGTGCCTCATTGCCAGGGATATACTGAATTTACAACTCTTCACTGTGTGTGACCGGAATTGCCTTGTGCAACCCATATCAATGTGCACGGGTAATTGTGTCCCATTTCCAGGGAGGTACGAAATTTGCAACTCTTCGTGTTTGAGACCTGAAGTGTCTGGTGTGACCCATGCCAACACGCACCAGATGCTGTGCCGGATCGCCTGGTCACGACCTTGATCAACGTCTACTGGTGTCTCCTCAAACGAGAGGCTCCCCTGTGTTGCTCCCCATCCATCGGTTGTTCTCGTTTGACCCTCATCGTGGCGAATCAACTGCCCTCTCCACACCTGGGCCCTCCCGAATACATATTGGCGCCAAGTAGTAGCAAGAGAGATTGACTGGGTTGAAGGAATGCTTCTGAGACAGTTTGGAAGCGGGTCAAGAGACTACGTGACTCCATTGTGCTTTAAGACCTGTGGGTGAACTTCCAGAGTGGCTGCTAAACTCCCCTTGTTTACGTCTACCTCCTAATTAAAACTTGCTGCATATTCCCACCTGCCTCCCGAAGCCCCAGACTAAGTATGACTTCGGCTGTACAGCCTAGTATCTGGGAGGGGGGGCTTGGTATCTTCCATCCGGTGGTACAGGACAGTTGGGGTGATCTAGAGGGTGGAGGGATGCTGGGGCCACGGAGTCTGCAGGGTGTTATCCATTGATCTTTTGGGTACCAGAGATCCCGCATTAGGGTGCTGAGTGCGTATGTGTGCAAAAGCGTTCCGTATGGACTGGGCTGATACCTGTCGCACCGTGTAGCGGTGTGGAGTGTGTAAGTGGGAGTGATAGTTTGCAGACCACCTGTGATTCATTACACTGGCTGGCTGTGCCGCTTTATACATTGATTGCATGCCAAAAGCACAATCCATTTGACATTGGGCCTTACCGTGTGGCTTTGTCCCGTGTTGATGCTAAAAAGTGCTCTAATTTCATGTATGTACATATCTTTGATATTGTTGTGACCCGAGGTCTACCCTATTACTGTGTGGGATTGTACTATCAGGATTGCTAGGGTGGGCCTGGGGTGGACAGCGTGTCGCACCACATGAGTATGCGCTCTCTATTGGGGGGGAGGCGGGGGCTAGAGTAGGATTTGTCCCCAGTGTGCATACTATTGATATCATACTGATACGAGTGGGCCTAGTATTGCTAGTAATATTTCCAAATGTGTTTTTTGCCCAAATTACATTATGTACAAAATATATTATGTCCGTGAAGTGCTTAATGGTACCTGCTGAGTCTTTTGTTATTGCTTTTACTTGAAGTTGTGAACAGGATACACTTATTCATTCCTTTTTAGTATTACACGTGTCCTTGTGACCATCCGGTCTGAAATATAAAAATTAGATGAGCACCTTTAGCGTCCAACCGCATTGACTTTGGTAATAGAACAAGCATTCTATCAAGACAAACGTAAAAGCATCTTATTTTCCAGTTGTCCACATCCAACATAGTTGAAAGCTTCTCATCTTGTTTAATGAACACGGATTTGAGTAAAACACTGATCAATGTCCGATTAATGTCACCCACTGTTCCATTTTGATTCTGCAATAAGCAGAACATGCGGAGATGGTTAATTGCCATTTTGAAAGTGGAGATTCAGTCCAAAGGAAGCATTTTCACAAGCGACTCATGGAGCCTCCAGGTAGACGAATTTTGTTGGGATGCGGTTTGCTGATGGAACCAATCTCAAAATACGTTGACATCTTTTTAAAACCATTTTTGCAAGACGTCCCCTCATATTTGAGAGACACAATGGACTTCACAGACATAAGTTGATAAAGATATATTTAGAAGGGACGAGAAATTATTCACATACATTTGTTTTATCATTCTTTTCACTTTTAGATTATACCGAGTCATAGCCCTGAGGAGAACCCCCAAGAACAATATTGGGGCTTGAAACGCGTCGGCATAATTCACCATTTGGGAAACATACACATAGGAGTAGGATCTGCTCTAAGGGACTGTTTGAAATTTCCAAACCTTACTAGCTTGAAAGTGTTCCCAGTGGGCAGCAACCTTCTAAAGGACATTATAAATTGTAAAACAAATTATGATTAGTGTTGCTGCATTTGAGAAATCAGTGACTGGTTTAAGATTGTAATCTATTTTTTCACCAATTAACTTTGTACTGTTTGACACGTCTTTTGTGTGTGATTATTATTCAATATTTTGATTGTAACTTTATTTGTTGAAACAAACAGTGTTTTCCCTGTTTCTGATACTGAAAATTAAAAAATTTAATTGAAAAGTACAGAATGATGGTTACATAAATAACCAGGACCAATGAAATTCATTATTGGTCTGAGTCTGTTTAAGTAGGTAACAGCAATATAAGTGACAGCTAGATACAATGTTTTTCTATTTTGTATAGGCCCTATCAGGCAGTCAGTATTTGGGCCTACCCCCCTTTGACATAACACAGGTCAAAAGAGACACGGCATTCGTCCACGTAGAGACACCCTTCGACAGCTAAGGATACGCTGCCAAAAGACACATGGCATTCGTTGATGTCAAGCGCACACCAGTCGACGTCAAAGCAACCTCAAAAGTCACGGTCGTCATCAGAAGTACAGATTTTACCATCTGAGCCAGTGGCACCAAGGTCTCCAGCTAGACCTGTTCCTGGGACACCTGTCAATCTATCCCCACGTTGGCTTGAGAGCGTGTAAAAGTAGTGTGAGCCTATACCTCAGAGTTCTGACCCTGACTTTTCACTGACTTACGATCCAACCAGGGTTACTTCCTGTACGCCATCACCAAAACGCATTCCTCCACTGACATTCTCCCCAGACTCTCCATCCACACTTCTGGAGAGACGTGCGGCTGCGCCAAAGTCCATGCGACGTTCCAGGACCCTGCAGAGGTGTAAATCTAGAATGAAGTCTTCTATAACCGTGTCTACTTCCAGATCTTGCCTTAGGAGGCGTAGACCACCCTCCTAGTGCACCACTTCTCCATCCTCCGTGAGGGGCCATTCTCCAACACTAATGGACTCACCCCCTGCAATGGTCTCTCCTGTAGATGACTTGACCACATTCAACAATGTGTTGATTAGAGGCACATCA
This sequence comes from Calotriton arnoldi, assembly GCA_963921515.1. NCBI lineage: Eukaryota > Metazoa > Chordata > Amphibia > Caudata > Salamandridae > Calotriton > Calotriton arnoldi. Next base: position 2,440,654 of record CAWUFW010000711.1, on the reverse strand, counting down.
AAACTGAACATTGATATTCCATCGCCCACAACATCGTCTTTGGTCATCTTCGAAGTTTTGCATCACAGAGCGGTATCAAGACCACTGCTCCTTTTAATTCCCAGGGCTTCTAGAGACGGCGATGCAACTCTTCCTGACTCCGGCTTCTCTAAGAGCAGTGCCATCATGGATCGTTAAAAAATATAAGTCTTCAGACCAGTACCGGTTGTTCCTAAGGGCTGATCCCCCACCAGATTCAGTCATCATAGCCATAGCTCGCAAGACGCACTCTATTGCCTCCTCATCATCAGTTCCTCCAGATAAGGGCAGCAAACAGGTAGACGCCATAGGGAAGAACATGTGCAGAACACCTACTTCCTTTATGAAGTTAGCCAGCACTTCTGCCTTACTAGGAAGATATGATAGATCATTGTGGGATTCTCTTAGCAGATTCACTGAGAAGTTACCTAAGGAAGATGACAAAGCTTTCTGGAAATGCTGCATGAAGGTGTATTAGTATCCAATCAGGTCATTAGCGCAGTCGCGGATGCCTCTGATCTGGCTGTGCTTGGATATTCCCTCGGCACCTGTGCCAGAAAGTCTCCCTGGCTTTGCCTCACAGGCCTAAAACCAAAGGCCCAAAGCAGGATTATGACTCTTCCCTTTACAGGAAATTCAATATTTGGCACTCAGGCAGATGATGAAATGGCCATAATGAAAACTGAGCTGGATACTCTAAAGGGCGTAGTTCTTGAGAAACGGAAGGAGTTCTTAAAAAGGTACAGAACTTATGATAGAAGTTACTATCAGCAGAGGGTTCAAACCCCTCACTGGGCTCCACAACAGCAACAGGCCCGGTCCCATTATCAAGCCCGTAGACCAGCTTTGAGAAGAGGAGGGGCGTCTCTTCTAGGTTTGATGGCTTCTTGCATTTTCATTGTCCCCCACACCAAGTTGCATACAAGACTTCTACCACAAACTCTAGAAGATCAGTGGAATCAGTTTTCAAACCTGTGGAACGACAAACGGACTCTTTCACAAGCTACGATCCAATCCCTGCCATGATGGTCTCAACTTCAGAATCTACTGGTGGGAGTCCCTTTTCACCAGGACCCTCCCACTCAGACACTGATAACGGATGCCTCCCTCCAGGGGTAGAGGGGTCACATGGGATCCCTGTAAACTCTGGGAGTTTGGTCAGAGAGGGAACAGCAGTATCATATCAACATGCTGGAACTAAGGGCAGTCCACCTAGACCTCAAGTCCTTTTATCCATCAATAACAACAAGCTCTCTCCTGGTCCAAACCAACAACACGACCACAATGTATTACTTAAACAAGCAAGGGGGGACTCATTCTCTCCCCCTGTGTCTGGAAGCGCAGGCCATCTGGAAGTGGCTAATAGTGGGGAACTTGACAATTTCAGCAGTTCACCTGCCAGAAGTCCAGAACACTCAAGTGTACTCTCTCAGTCGCAACTTCACTGAACATTATGACTGGACTCTACACGGCAACTTCATGTAAGACATCTTTCAAGAATGGGGTCATTCACAAATTGACCTGTTTGCAGACAAAAACAACAAGAAATGCCTAGACTATACGTCCAGGTTCTCCCCACCAGGGTCAAAGAGGAATGCCCTTTTGATAAGTTGGGCAAGGAAATTTCTTTACTCGTTTCCCCAAACTCCGCTGATTCCTACGGTGATCAACAAACTGTACAGGTCCAGGACCAGAATGATCCTCATAGCACCAGAATGACCTCGTCAGTGGTGGTTCCCGGACCTGTTTCAGCCAGGGCCGGCGCTAGGCATGGGCAGTGTGGGCAGCTGCCCAGGGCCTCGTGTTAAGCTAAAATACAGGGGGCCCCGCTTCCGTGTGAAAGGCCACACTTTCCCAGTTAGCCCACATGCTCCTCCGAGGCCCCCTGCCCCACACTATCATATTACAAATACGAGGTGCCTTGATCTTGCTGGTGAGGTAGTGGTGGCATTCCAGGGGGTGCAGTGGGGGAAGAGACAAACATAATGGGAAGGGGCCAGCAATTATGTTAACTCACAGTGTCAGGGGTGGGGCAGCGCCTCTGTTAAGTACCAGCCATTCTAGGCGCCTTTTCTGCATTTTGTTTCTAGGCGACAGAAGGCCCCTTTGTTTCCAGGACCAGCCAGACACAGGTAAGGAGAGGTGGGTGAGGGGAGGAGGGAGCAGCCAGATCAACTGGCTTTTGTTAACCTTTGCATCACCGATACTGGAGATTTTTTTAAATGGGAATGTGCATTTAAAATGTTTGTAGAATGGCCGTGGTAGGGCAGTATTTTGCAAATTGCCTCGTTACTGCTTCCAGGCTCAGGGGAGAGGGCCCCCCCCTTCCCTGGGCCTCAAAGCAGTGGAGTAAACTGTAAGGTCCAGGTGTGGGGGCTTCCTGGGCCTTGTAGCCATTTTGTAGTGCTGCGATGCTCAGGGCAGGTGAGCCCCAGGCATGTCAAGATGGCCCATAGATTTACTTAGAAATTTTTTGCCTGTCTTTAGGTCTCATGTCTAGAGCCTTGGGGGCATGTCCCTACTTCTTTAATTTAATATATTTAGTTCCCCTACTTTTTCATTTTAAACACGCCTCCCAGGATGGCAGAAATAGCCAAAGCCTATAGATAAGGCTTGGCTGTTCGGGGCAGGGCGGTCAGAGACGGAAAAGGACTGTCTTTTCCTTCTTGCCCAGAGAGGACAAGGACAGTGTCCACTTCTGCTCTGCTGCTGGCAGCTGCCCCCCCTTCTTACTCTTCCTCCCTCTTTTTCTTTCTTGCTCCTCCTCACTTACTGAAAAACGTAACTTCAAGAAATGGGTATTACTCCCTTTTTTATCTCTTTTCCTTTATTTGTTCCTCCGTGAAATGAATCCAAAAAGAAAAACACTTTTGCTGGAAATGTCGTCTTTTTCAGACATTTTTCTATTCCAAAGTGCAGTCTCAGGACGGAGAGAAAAAAAGGTTCAAAATGTGAAATAACCAAATAAAGCAAGACACAGTGGGTCGCAAAGTGGCCAGATTGATTTTATTCAAACCCAAACACATTAGCGCCACTTTACAGAGTTTGCCAGTGAAGCGCTACTTTTGTTTTCTCGTCTTTCTTTGAACAACATTGTTTTCCCCGGTAGAGAAGTGCACCATTCCTGAATGTACTGAAATACCTGCTTGATGGGTGGATTGGAAAACAAAATGTGTACAGCTGCTCTGTGTTCACGGATGTGGTCTTTTTAAACCATACTGCTTACATTTTGTAAGGATATAAGTAATAGACATTAAAAATGGTCCCTTCCGGGCCTTGTAGTCATGTCCTTAACTTTTCAGGCAAAAGCACTCACTGATTTCTGAATAATAAGTGCAAAAGTGTTAAGGTAACTAACTATGTTGTTCCTTCTTACATTTCACAAGTGTTACTTAATCTTGCATTCCCTTGAGTGTTAGTTAGCTTTTTCCAGGATGTTGTTACTTGTTTTTTCCAGGCAGCATATTACTCTTGTCTAGTGCATAATTTAAATTGAGTCACAACCAGGTGTTTATAGCGGTGCACAATTGGGTTGTAGCTGAAGGTAGTGCGAGTTTCTCTCAGTGGGGCAGTATGGTGTTCAGTGTGGGAGAGAATGTGGCACTATGGCCAGAGCTCCTGAATTTGGAACTGGGGAACCAGGTTCAGCCTTCATGACCAGTCCCCTAGACAACTCTCCCGAGGGAGCCCATTCCTGTACTAGACCTTAGAAGCCCTGGTGTCTTAGCACCAGCAGGTGGACTCGAGCAGTGGCAAGTGTAGGTTAACCTTGAAGGTCTGTCCACCACAATCCATACTGAAGTTCACCTCCAGTCTTGCGCGGAGGCCTACGAAGCAGCACACCCTAGTGCGACAGTGACTCTGTCACTGAGGTCACAGGACCCTTGAGCAGGGAGGCTCTAGGGCGGTGCAACCGGTACAATCGCACCGGGTGCTGACTTCTGGTGGGGCGTCATGTTTGCAAGTATATTATGTTTTTAAAAGCACTTAATGCCTCCTCCTGGCCTCCAGCAATTTTTGGCAACAATAAAAATGTCATGATAACTCTGGTGATTAATATTCTTCCTAGACAGAGATGGAGTTTTGTCAAGTGGAAGTTTTGACTCGTGGAAAGGTAGCACAGAGGGTTAATGTGCCTACTGCAAAGAACACGTACTATGCAGAACACAAAGTGCACATAATATAAATAGGTCAGTGGGTTACTGCTTTTGTCAGAGAGAGCCTTTTGTTTCTTGTAGTTTATAAGTCAAAATCCTAACATAGAACAGTGAGCTAACAACTGTCATCTTAGAGCTGGATGCAAACTGCAAGGTATAAATTAGAGCATTATGTTTTTTCCCCAGTCTGTGATTATCCTAATGTTGCAAAAGGGTTCTTTTAGATAGAAATCAATTCTGGTTATTAAGGAGAACCCTCAACCATGGTGTTACGTTCTAAATTCATAGTTTGTGTTTCTCCCGACCAATCACTATTAAACTATACTTCCTACTAGTATGGTTGTCATGTGACTCCTACACCTTGTAGTCCTTTGCCTTATGTAACATTTCCTATACAGTGATTAACACACCTATGATTGATTGTCTCTGTGTAATGTGTGTGATGTAAAGTGCACTGACACCCTACACTGGTATCAGTGCCACTGTAAATCAAATTAAATGCATCTGAGCGAGAGTGTGGTTATGGAGACTTGAGAGGCACTGCTAAAGGGTGTTAGTGAGGGAATCTGTAGCGGAGGGCGTCATTGGAGGGCACCAACAAACATTGTCGCACAGGGCTTCACCAGCGCTAAAGTACCACTTCCTACAGTTTTAATACCAAATCAAAAACATTGATTTGAAAACCCCTTGAATCTACAGCAAACTTTCACTTTAAACACACCCAGATACTAGACCTTCCCTAATGAATCAATACCAGGGAGCCACTCAACAAGAATAATCTAGACTGTTGGAGTTACTCTCTCTTCATTGTTTGATTGCAATCTTTCCTTTTATCTGCTTTTTATAAGAATTGTATATTTGCTCACCTGTTTCCCTTTTATCATGCGCTCATCTGGAAACAATCAGTTAACTTGGAGTAAAAAATATCCATCCTTGTGAGACCTGCACCTAGCTTTTCCATCCAATGTGACAAATGTAATCCATGTAATCCATTTTATACAGTTTTAAAATATATGGTCTTATTTCTTTTGCATATTTATCTTTTTGTCCATGTTACTGATATCCACATTAGGTCTCTTCAGTGACGCTCAAATGTGGCATGCCACCATTAGTCCTGCGATGTCATTTTCTGTGATGTCAATCCTTGTGATGTTACATGCAAATTAGAGGGGCCTCACATCTTCCCTTTCGCCCGGGGCCCCAGAAGTCCTAGGACCGGCCCTGGTTTCAGCCATCACAAAAAAACACACAATAGGTTGCAATGAAGACAGGATCTCATGTACAATCTTGTAGGGCAGATTTTCCATCCCAAATATATCAGACAATCTGACCATCTCTGTAGGAAGGTAGGATCTTTCTAGCATGATTACCCCCACTTCTTGCTTGGTGTCAGTGGGTTTTTGACTTAGGCTGCTGACATCTTGCTAATCAGTACCCCAGCAACTGTGCTCTCTCCCCTAAATTAGTTCTGGTTAGTACTTTTGTACCTCCACAATTGGCTACTAGTGTACCCTTATAAGTCATTTAGTATATGGTACTGAGGTACCCAGGGCATTGGCACACCAGGGGTCTCCCATGGGCTGTAGCATGTATTTTGCCACCCATGGGAGTCCACTTAAACTGTGACTACAGGCCTGCCATTGCAGCCTGTGTTAGTTAGTACTTGCACCCCTCACGACAGATATAGGTTTTCCTTATATCTGAGATCACTACACTTAAAACCTATAAGTCACCCCTATGGCAGGCTCTTCAGTCCTGAGGTGCAGGGTGCTTGGCTACAAGTGCGAGGGTGCCCCTGTATGACCAGGACACCCCTACAAACCCCAGAGTCGATTATCCAGACTTTGTAAGTGCAGTCAGCCATTTTAAAATATATAGTGGACATCAGTCATTACAAGATGTCTGACTATATTACGGCTGCACCAAACCCTGTCATGTTTGGTATCAACATGTTGGAATTATACCTCAACACCGATTCTGAAGTATGATCCCATGTACTGGGGGCTCCTTAGGGGACTCCCCCTGTACTCCCGGTACCAGCCTTTCAGGGTCTGCCAGCAAGCTAGTGCTGCTGCCGACCACAGACATGATTCTGCCCTCCCTCGCTGAGCTGAGCTCGAGCATGGGAATGTAGAACAATAGGTTTTCTGTCACAGGGAGGTGTGACCACCTCCCAGACAGGACTTAGTGTATTGGGCTGGGGAGAGGGCGCTTTGCAGTGCCACCAGACTGCATTGAAGGGCACATTTGGTGCCCTCCTTACATACTCCGGTTTGAGCCGGTTCAGGAACTATTGGTTCCCGCTCTGACGTGAAACTGGACAAAGGACAGAGGAGTATCTTCCCCTCTGTCCAGCCCCTCCTCTGGGAGGGACCCCTAGTTGTTCCAACTCTTTCCCTAGTGTACCTAAGGGCTCCCTGTGGGTGGGTCCTCAGATTTGTCATCGAACAAGACTCACCTCTGAAACCAAGACACTCTTCGACCGCCTGGACACTTGGACTTCGACTGGAACCAAGACTGCATCAAGGAAGACTCCTGCTGCTCCTGGTCGCGCTGTTCTTCAAGTCTTTTGCTTTGTATGTGTCTGTGCTCCATCCAGGTTCTCCGGAAGGCCTGTGGGCATCAAGAATATCCAAAGTAATATCACTTGGAGTGAAGGAGTCACTCCCCTGCATCTGCTGGCACCGCAACGAAGCTGACCGGTCTGCTCCTCCTGTCGTCCTACAAACTTCCCAGGGCCGGCAGCATTTTGAGGACAGTATCCCTTGTCGGGCCGCTGGGACCAAACCCCTGTGCACTGCGTTGACTTGCCATTGCCAAGACTTGTTGGCTCTGCACTCCAGAGATCTTTGGGCTACAAGAAGCTCCAGCCTCCAGCACCTCATTTTCCAAAGATCAGTATCCTCACTACATCCTCTGCACCGTGGCCCTCCGTCTTTGGGGAGCTGCCTGAGGTCCTCTTGCGACTCCTGTGCCATCAGCCTGTGGGTCTTCCTAAGGGTCTTTTCTTGCTTCAGGGGCCTGCCCTGCTTGCTTGGGGCCTGCTCTGACTATCCTGCAAGACAGAACAGTTGGCCCTAGATAAGACGACCCTAGAAGTCCAGAAGGCTAGGAAGAATTTGGGATTAGGATCTCATGGTGGAAGCACTAGTGAACCTAGAGCTAGAGAACACTTCTTTGACACTAGGAACTTAAGCAGGATAGTCCCTCCTTACCAGGAGGGGGATGACATCCACAAGTGGATTACTGCTTTAGAGAGGGCCTGTAAAGTTCAGAAGATTCCTCAGGGACAGTGGGTAGCTCTCATGTGGCTCTCCTTTTCTAACAAAGGTAGAGACAAACTCTTGATTGTAACAGAAGAAGATGCAAACAATTGCAAAGTCTTGAATAGCGACCTCACAGATGGGTTTGGTTTAACCACTGAGCAATACAGGTTTAAGTTTAGGGACACACAGAAGGCACACACTCAAGACTGGGTAAATTTTGTATAGTGCTGTTAAGGCTCTGGAAGGCTGGCTTCATGGAAGTAATGTACATGATTATGCAGGACTGTACAATTGACTAGTGAGGGAGCACATCCTTAATAACTGTCAGAATCAGCAACTGCACCAGTACCTGGTGGACTTAGATCTAACCTCTCCCTGAGAATTGGGAATGAAGGCAGACAAGTGGGTCTGCACCAGGGTGACATATGCAAAAGAAACAATTGATGGACGGAATGCTGGACAATGCAAACATTCACCCCCAGTCACAAGGATCTGGGTTAAATCCATCACTCTTTTGCTCACCACCCCAGTTTGGGCCCAGCCATATGCAAATCAGTCTTGACCCTGTTCCTTGTGGGAACAGTCCAGCCAAGCCAGGTCCTCCCTGGACCGGAAACAGGCATCCTGGGACCGGTTTCAGGGCATCACCCTTCATCAGCCAGGATAGCTTGAATCCAGTGGTGTAGTGAGCACGGGACCCACGTCTGGGCATACCCTTCCCACTTAGGGCGACATATGCAAAAGAAACAGAAGTCTCATGGTGGTGGTGACCAGAAGAAGCAAGACTCTTCTAAGACCCAATAGAAAGGTGCGGAAAACTCTAAAGAAAAGTAAGAGTCCTCTGAAGGTCCCCAGAAATCTTCCTCTGGGGGTGGGTTCCAATCCTCATCCTCTAACAAGAAACCTTGGTTCTATTTGTATGAAGAAACGAGCCATAAGGCAAAGGATTCCAATTGCCCTAAGGCTAGCACAAGTACTAATACTACACCCCCTAGGGCCCCTAGCAGTAGCACTGATAGTGGTAGTACACCTAAGAACTTAGCTGGGTTCAACTTGGGTACTGAATCGGGTTCTGGCCCTGTCAGAACCCCCGCTCAGGCTGCCTTAGTCTGTAATGGTGGCATGGACCTTACCACTTTTGCTGTAAGTCCTTCTAACTTGGGCAAGTACAGACAACAGCCTCTCATTAATGGTCAGGAAGCTGTGGCTTACAGGGATACTGGTGCCAGTGTCACCATGGTGACAGGGAAACTTGTATCTCCTCACAGCTTCTACTTGGTCAGATTTACTTGGTGACCAATGCTGACAGTGTCAGAGCAGATCATCCCATGACAATAGTCAATCTCAGCTGGGGAGGGGTAACTGGCCCTAAGAGAGTTGCAGTATCCCCTGAACTGCCTGTAGATTGTCTCCTTGGCAATGATTTAGAAACTTCAGCCTAGGCTGAAGCGGAGTTAAAATCCCATTTAGCAATGCTAGACCTCTCTGACCAGGTTGGTGTGACCCCTAGGGCACAAGTCCAACAGCAGGGAAGTCAAGGAGCAGTGGAGCCTGAAATGATGGACCACTCATCTCTCTCAGAGAGCAAAAGGGAGGAAGAAGAGTCATCCTCCCCCCCAGACTTCAAGTGAGGGTCAGCCTCTTCAGGGAGATGATCTTTCCCTCTTGAGGGAACTGCCCCAGAGGAGCTCAGGCCTGTCCTGGTAGAGCCACTGGGAGCAGGGGGAACTTTCAAGAAGGAATTAAATTCAGAGCAGGTATCCTGCCCCTCTCTGCAAAGCCTCAGTCAGCCTGGTGCTGCAGAAGAGGCAAGGGATGTCAATGGACCTCACATGGCCCACTACAAATCGGAATCCCCTCATACTCAGATTAGGAACCCCAAGCCTGGTAGTACTAGGAAGTTGGATCACCCTCAGCAATCTAAGGGATCCCTTTTACCCCTAGCAACTTGCATCACCCATATAGACCATGCTGGGCAAAGCAAGACCTGGAGCAAGACTGTCCCACACCTTCACTGGCCCCACATTGCTACAGACAGACAGGATCAACCAAAAGCTATAATCAGCAGAAGGTTAACTCCTAGGGAAAAGTACAGGTCCGTCATAGAGAGAAAGGCCTCTGCTGTGGTCTGTGCTCTGAAGAAGTTGAGGTCATCCCTGCTGGGTCCTCACTTCCCTGTTTAGACACAGCACCAGCCCTTCTCTTGGCTCAAACAGTTGACAGGTAGAAATCACAAACTTTGGAGAGGATACTAAATCCCTACAGGGGAGGGACTGCTCAGCGAACCATAGAACAGGGAGTATCCATGCCAGTGTAGTTGGACCTTCCTTATATGGCCACTTAGAAAATAAAGACTCAACTGGGCAACTGGGCAAGGTTAGTCTTGTCTCCTTCCTTTTTTGGGGGGGTATGTAGGAAGGTAGGATCTTTCTAGCACGGTTACCCCCGCATTTTGCGTGATGTCAGTGTGTATTTGACTTAGTCTGCTGGGATGCAGCTAATCAGGATGCCAGCAACCGTGCTCTCTCCCCGAAAATGGTTCTGGTAAGTACTTTTGTATCTCCACAATTGGCTACTGATGGACCCTTATAAGTCCTTAGTGTAGGAGGCTGGCTTAGTATATGGTGCACACGTATCTAAGTGAAGCACCTTGCACTAATCCAGGCAACCCTTATGGTGATTTTAATTGTCTTTTACAACCATAGAAAGCTCTCTAAGTGGTAGCTGTGGAGAGCAGCCTTCAGGCTTATACAGGAGTGTTAAGCAGCTTGTTTTGCCAGATCTAATCATGTAGTGTAGGTTAAACGGAAAAAAAACAACACAGTGTATGTATAAAAATATGTCTATTTATTACACAACACTCCCTAACACATTGGTATATCTCCCACCCTGAGATATGAACGCAGATACACAATAATACTTCAATTGCAATAGGAAAGTAAGCATAAAATACAGTTGGCTCCAGGGGGAGACCATATGCTAAAAAAGTGGAATGCGAACTGCAACCGAAGTCGGGACTTGGACCAGGAGACATAAAGGAGCTGGGGACCCAAGGAACCACCCAAGGTAAGTACCCAGGAACCCCACGGAGGTTGTGTGCAGAGTGGAAACACAGCCGTGTGTCCAATAGAAGTCAACGGGAAAGTCACTGTTGCAGTTTTGGAGAAGCAGGACCCTTTCCAGTGGACCCTGAAGAAACCTCGTGGAAGACAGAAGGTTGGAGAGTCACCTCACCCGTACATATCAGGAACCAGGATATCCTACACCGTGGAAGCTGGGTGCATAGGTGCAAAGTGACCTTTGAAACCGCCTTTGACCACAATGGAGGACTTCAGAAAAGATGCCACTGGCGAAGACTGTGCAAGAGTCCTGTGGAATCCAAGGGTGGATTCTGGAAAAGGGGAACCTGCAAGCAGAGGGGACAGAGTCTATGCCACTCGAAAGTGACCAGGAGGCACGGAAGAGCAATACCCACCGATGTTGGAAGGTTCAAGATTGATGATGGTGACCTTGTCGCTGCAGCTGTGAGGACCAGGCAATGCTGAGGAAGACCAGGACCCGTGCACAAGCTGTACCATGTCGGAAGTTGAGAACCAGGGGGTCGGTGTCTGGCGGGAGCACCAACAAGCCTTAGCAGCTGCAACAGGCGTGGAAAGCAAAGGAGCAACGTTGGGACCAGCAAGTTCCAAGGGACTCACCACAAGCAGGAGAGTCAGAGCAGGCCCAAGCAAGCAGGAGAGCCCCCTGGAGCTGAAGACCCTCAAGAGGACCCACAGGCCGAAGGCACAGAAGTCGCAAGAGGACCTCGAGCAGCTCACCAAAGATGAAGGGCCACAGTGCAGAGGATGTGGTGAAGACACTGATCTTTGCAGGAAGAGGTTCTGGGGGCTGGAGCTTCTTGTAGCTCTCTGGAGTGCAGAGCCAACAAGCCTTGGCAACTGCAAGTCGACGCTGTTCACAGGGGTTTTGTTCCCAGCGGTTCCGAAAAGGGATACTGGCTTCAAAATTGCAGAAAGGACAGGTCAGGCCTCGAGGGAGTTGCAGAACCTCCACCCGTGTTGCTGAGCCTTTCGATGTCCGTGGGATGTCAGGAGCAGCAGACCGGTCAGGTTTGTTGCAGTGCCTGTAGATGCAGGGGAGTGACTCCTTCACTCCAAGGGAGATTACTTTGGGTGTCCTTGATGCCCACAGGTCTGTGGAAGATCCTGGAAGAAGCACAGACACAGATGACGAAGAAGACTTGCAGAAAGGGCGAGAACAGGAGCAGCAGGAGTTTTCCGTGATGCAGTCCCGGTCCAGGCAAAGTCAAGCGAAGTTCAAGTGTCCAGACGGTCGAAGAGTGACGTGGTTTCAGGGTTGAGTCTTGTCCCATGGCAAATCTGAGGACCCAACCACAGCTACGCCCTTACATTCCCTAGGAAAGGGGTTAGGACGACTCAGGGGTCCCTCCCAGAGGAGGGGCTGGACAGAGGGGAGGATACTCCCATGTCCATTGTCCTGTTTCATGCCAGAGTGGAAGGCGAGGGCTCCCTGAACTGGCACAAACCGTATTATGCTAGGAGGGCACCAAATGTGCCCTTAAAAGCAGTATGGTGGTGCTGGCAAGCTCCCCCAGCCCAATACACTAAGTTCTGTCCGGAGGTGGTCACACCTCCCTGTCACAGGAAACCTATTGATCTACCTTCCCCTGCCTGAGCTCAGCTCAGCAGGAGGGCAGAATCGTGTCTGGGGTCGGCAGCAGCACTAGCTTGCTGTTAGCCCCTGAAAGGATGGTACCGGAGTACAAGGGAGCTCCCTAGGGAAGCCCCCCAGTACATGGGATCCTACATCCAACACTGGAATCGGTGTTGGGGTAGGATTCCAACATGCTTGATACCAAACATGACCGGATTCGGTGCAGCCAATATATAGTTAGATATCTCATAATTGGCTTGATGTCCACTTTTTGTATTAAATGGCTGACCGCACTTACAAAGCCTGGAGAATCAATTCCGGGGTTTGTAGGCAGTGTCTTGCTCATGCAGGGCACCCTCACACTTATAACCTAGCACCCTGCCTTCAGGTTTGAAAGGCCTGCTTTAGGGGGTGACATATAGGTTTTAAGTGCAGTGACCTCAGATATAAGGAAACTTATATCTGTGGTGAGTGGTGCTAGCACCAGCACACACAGGCTGCAATAACAGGCCTATAGTCACAGTGTGAGTGGTATATCATTGGTGGTATAATATATGCTGCACCCTATGGGAGACCCCTGGTGTACCTATGCCCTCGGTACCTTAGTACCATATACTAGGGGCTTAGAAGGGTATACCAGTAGGCAATTGGTAAGGTACCAAAGTACTTACCATAGTCCAATTTAGGGAGAGAGCACAGTGACTGGTGTCCTGGTTAGCCGGATCCCAGTCAGACTAGTAAGAAAAACACCATCAAAAAGTGGGGTAACCATGAAAGCAGATCCTTCTTTCCTACAGGGTTTATTTTGTACTACATTGAAAAAATATTACATTTTATGGTTCCATCATGTTTTTAAACTCTCATCAGAAGTATTTCCTTTCTCAAGGGACAGTCTTGTTACAAAATAGAAGAAAGGACAACTTTAAATGTACTTCTTGTTTCTTTAGCAGATGGGAACCTCCAAAAACAAGAGTATAGTATTATCATGGGTTCTCAGCCGAAGAAATAGGGTTCACTATTTCCATGGTGTGTATTTTTATTTATTATGGGGAAAAAGTGTCTAAACTTACCTCACGCCTCTTTAACATGGTGAGTTTCATGGAACCAAGAAGGGGGCCCTGTGTTATTGCTTCTCAAGGGAACCAGGAAAAAGGCCCAGTGTTGTTGCCTAGAGATTGTGTTGAAACTAGGGTAAACGGGTGTGACCCCAACGTTTTGACAGTAGCGTCCAATAGATCTCATCATTTAACCCTGTTGTGTGAGTGTGAAACCCATCTGTGTTCCTTCCTCAGGAGTCTTTCTTGGATATCCGGGCCATCCTATAGCTTTTGAAGAATAAGCCAGTACATGTTGTTTGGCATATGATTGTATTCTAGGTAATGGTTGGTCAATTTTGTTACCCTGCATCTACATCTACTCATGCTCCTTTGTTCATTGATTCTCGCTATTGCAGGCCTTGTTTTCGTTCCTATGTATTGTAGATTACATGGGCATTGGATTAGATATACGCAGTTCTTTTGTATTGCAGTTAATATGCACCCTAATTCGCCATTTCCTGGGTAGCCCAAGGCCAATTTCTTTCAGTTCCTTTGTAAGGTGACAGATATTACAGCTTCCACAAGAGAAGTGTCCAGTCACCTTTTGGGAGACTTCATAGTCTGTTCTCAAGTGGGTGTCCACCTGTTCCCAATGTCTGGTGTGCACCAAAGAATCTTTCAGGTTGCTTGATCTCTTGGATGTAGATAAAGGTTTTGATAAGTGCATTTGTCCCGGGTTGAGGATGTTCCATTTTCTGTTTTTGATTCTCTTAACATCACTTGAAATGGGAGCGTACTTGGTCACACGTTTTTCGGTCCGAGGTTTTTTTGTCTAGGCTCCAAAAATACTGCTTTATTATCGTTTCTTGGCCATTTCCGTCCCTGATTGATGGTTTGAGATGGATATCCTTTTGTTTGAAACTTTCTTGTCAAGAGGTCAGCTTGATTGCCATAGTTATTCAGTCTGTTGCAGCTTCTACGTAATATAAGAAATTATCCAATGTTAGATTTAGGTGTAGAGATGTGGAGTGGTAACTATTAAATCTCAAAAGACTAATACTGTCAGTTTTTTTGTGGAATGTCTTGCATATTGATAATTAAGTCCAAGATAGATATTACCCTTGAGGCATCATATGAGTAAATTCTAAGTAGGGATCCAAGGTATTAGTCCATTGGGGGAATTCCTCTATTTACACTGTTTCCCCATTCCAGATTATCAGGATGCCGTCAATAAATCTCGGCCAGTGTTATTTCTCTTTTAAAAAGGTACTGTTCACTATAAATGTTGCTTGTTTCAAAATTGTCTATGCACAGACATTCATTCCATGCTCGGGGCAAAGGTATTCCCATCGAAATTCCTTGACATTGTGTATACAGCTCATCCTCAATTTGAAAGAAAGTCTCCTTTAGGGACTGATGTGCATTCCATGATGAAATTAATCGATATTATGGAGGTCCTAGTTATGCTTCTTAGAAGGTCCTTGATGATTGAGAATTTGGCCTCTTGGGAAATACTGGTATAGAGGGTTTCATCATTAAGGGAGATTAGTGTCGTATTTATACCTTCCAGAATGAGATCCCTCAAGAAAAATACAAGCCTGCCCTGTGAGATGTGGATTTATTCATGTCAAATGCCAAGCCTTAGACGGAAACATGCCTCTACTCCGAAAACGTCTGCGCCTCCTGATAGGGAGCGCAAAAGGATGGATACTGTAGGGAGGAAGATGTGTGCAACAACAGCTACAGGTCTAAAAGACTACCAGAGACACTGCCCTCCATTGACACTAATGCTGAGAAATTTAAGATGGCCTCAAGTCCTTTGCTGAAGACGTTCCAAGACACCCAAACCAAGACTTTGATTAAATTTTGCAAGAAGGTGCACCAATATCTATTCAAGTGAGTAGTGTTGCCATAGACTTAACTGAAATGGCAGCATCGGGGTGCTGCCATGGAATCACTTTACAGCATTCTTTTTGTTTGAGCCTGACTTCACTAAATCCTGATCACAACCAAAAATACATTCTGAACCTTCTGTTCTCAGGCTCTTCTTTGTTAAGGCAGCATACTGAAGAAGAGATGGTCAGAATGGAGAATGAGGCAGAAACACTCAAGGCGGTGGATCTCAAAGGGAATAGAATATTCTTCAAGTCGCAATAAAAGTAATGGGACTACCATTATTACATTTGGAGGATTTATTCCCCTCATTGGCCATATCGACAACATCAACAACAGCATCACCAGGGCCAGATGATGTCCCTATCAGTGGAGAGGCTTTAAAACAAGATTACTTAATCTTAGCCATTCAACACCTTGGGGCGATAGCCCTCTAACACCCACTAGTGATGCACCATACCCCACTCCCCACTAGAGTGGGGAATGCAGTATCTTTACTCTTGGAAGCATGGGATAAAATCACCACAAAAACAAAGGGTTGTAAAGCATGGCTAGTCTCTGTGCTTCAAGACAGCGCCACTGTCTATTTCACCAAAGCCAGTCTCAAGGTTCCAGTTAGTCAATCTGAAAAACTAAACCTCCGTACCACTGTAGACGCATGCTATTAAACCAGCTGCTGTCCAAAACAGGAGCAAATTGATCTATTCAGGTTATTTTCAGGTTCAGGAGAAATGCTTGAAGACGGAGCTACCTGAGATTTGTAGTAAAAACATCACACTACCAATGATTTGTAGTAAAAACATCACACTACCAATACGCAGTGCAATGTCTTGGTCTAAAATCTGATCCTCGAACCTTCTGGAAATGCATGCCAGTGATTACATCCCATGTTTGGCGTTAAGGACCTATTTATCTCTTCCAACGTAAGCAATTGACTGATAAAGGCCTTAAGCTCACAGAAAATGGACCTGGACGTAGGGTCGCTATTACTCTAGTCTAGGCCTACATATAAACATCCAGAAGTCAGTAACATCTTCTGTTCAGGTTCTTTCTTATCTAGGGCAACACTAGATGCAATGCAAGGAAAAGTGTTTCATGGGGAGGAGAGTGTGTCATCAATATGGGAGAAATGTAATCTTTTCCTTAAGACTTCAGTCTGACAGCCTGACAGATCTCTTTCCTTCTTGGAGGCATGGCTTCCTGCATTTCAGTTGTCCCAAATGCAAAAGTAAATATGAGAACTCTCCAGCAGTGTCTAGAAGACCAGTGGTCTCTGAAGGAAAACAACTGGGATGACAAACTCTGCATGTTAACACCTGCAAGGCAATCTCTTTCATGTTGGCAAAAGAGAGCAAATCTACTTGAAATCTCTTTCTAGCTAAAAGCTCCAACTCAAACGGTTGTGACAGATGCATTTCTTGCAGGAAGGGGAGCTCATGGAGGAGCTCTGTAAGTGCAAGGCTGCTGGTCAGGGAAGGAGAGCGCCTTTAACACCAGTTACCAGGAAATCTCTGCATGCTATCTGGCTCACAACGACTTCTTGCTATCTCTGACAACGAGCAAGGTTCTTATTCAAACAAACAATCCAAGAACCAAGCATTACTGAACAAACAAAGGGCTCAAAATGAAGCTCTCTATCGCTGGATCACAAAATCCAGTTGTGAACTAGAATCCAAGAATCCTGAACCAACAAATGTATTTCCTGAGCCCATTCCTAAAGAAAAATCATATGTGGGTCCTGGATAACGACCATCTTCATTGAATCTGTGTAGATTGTAGCTATCCAAAGAGAGACTTTTTTTGCAAAATATCAAAACACAACATTCGCTGACTTTGTGTTCAGACTATTGGAACCGGGCTCATTGGCTAAGGCTCAATCAAGAATATTAATTTATGCTTTTCTTCTGATTCCTTTGATGCTGACAGTCATACTAACGCTCCATAATTGCAAAATGACAGTTATCCTCATTGCTCCAAACTGGCCAAGGCAATGGTAGTAACCAGATCTACTACAAACAGTGCTTAATTTGAGCCGGTGATTTCTGGTGCTCGGCACCGGCACTTAATTTTCAGGAGTGGTGCCTGTGAAAGTCTGCCACAAGGTGGCGCTGCCTGGCAAATTTAGAGATGACCTCAACAACAGGTAATTATTAATTCAATATACATTAAAATGACTATTACCTGCCGTCCAAGCCATTCTTATAACTTTGGAGCCCTCAAATAGTCCGTATTGTCACACTTGTAGCAGTGTGATGGTTAGTAGTAGTGTTGTTACTATCATTGGCAGCATGACAGGGGCAATGTGTGGTGCAAGACACAGTGGCCTCCTGATGAGAGCCCTGGCACTTATTTTTTTTTTTTTACCAATTAAGCACAGACTACAAATATCTCTCAGACCATATAAAAGGTTGTCTTGCAGTTTTAACCTCTCTACCTTATTCCAGGTTCAGTTATTTCAGCATGCTTCCTGAGATCAGACATAACAGACATCTACATCTCCCTCAGTCATCATGAATATTCTAAAGGAAGCCAAATGTCCTTCGACAACTTCTTGCTATTCCTTCAAATGGAATTGGTTTTGTTTATGGTGCCAACAGGGAGGCCGCAACCCTGTCACCTGTCAGGAGGATGGCATTCTTTAATTTCAAATACTTCTACAGCTCCCTTCCGTTATAGTCCATTGCTGCTATTACAGTTTACAGAAAAGACCCAAAACAGGTTTCCTTTTTCATAGTTGATTTTATTGAAAAAAACTTTTAGAATCCATTCTTTCAGTAAGGACCGCGTCGTGGGAGCTCAATTTGGTAGTATGAAAATAATGGATCCTATTCACGAGGCTTCATTGTAACATCTGACTTGAAAGACTGGCTTTCTAATAGCAGTCACCTCAGCTCGTTAGGTGATTGGAATTTAAGGCCTATCCGTGGTGGACATATGTACAGCGTTTCACTCAAATAGGCTGTTAATGAGAACTCATCCATATTTTTATCTGATAGTAATATTCAAATTCCATATTAACCAGACCATTACTCTTCCAGCCTATTTTGTTTCTACCAATATAAAACCAAGGGCCTGATGTACTAAAAACAGGTATGCAAACGACAAAGGAAGCTCCTTCCCGTTTGCGAATGACTTACCGCCCCAATTCGAAAGTCTATTCATTTTCAATGTTTTGTGACCGAGTTTTGTTCACAAAACATTTATACATTTCATACTGAGTGGCTATTTGGAAATGACGTCTACAAGATGCATCCTTCCAAACAGCAATTTGGTATAGAGTTGAGTGTGGCCCACTTTGCAATGATGCAAGTAAATTGATGAAGTTAGCGCACACCAATTCAGAATAAACTCTATATGACAATGAATTCCAAAATTAAACTCGTATGCGTGCCAACCAGACAGAGGTGGCCAACCCCTAACAAATAGAACAAGATGTACGAGTGACTCTTCACTCGATTTCTGGTTGCAAAGCTTGTGATGCAATTCCTCACATAATCAAGATAGAAAATACTCAATCAACAATAAAGAATCTCAAAAGTTAAACACAAATATCTGTTGGTATCAAACTTAAATTATAGCCTTTATTTGGCTCATTATACTTCATTACATATCGTGATTTCAAACACAATTGTTGTGTTTAATGACATTAAGTACAAAATAATGAAAACACATCCATTGTTACATGAATCAATGTAAATGACAAATCTCCATTTGATGATGTGCCCAATGCATTTCGGGATTAGCGCATCCCTTCTTCGGGGGCCACTGTTGAAAAATGAATAAAGGACTGGTTATAATAAACAAGCACTTAGAGATGTACAACATACAGGGATAAAAATAATGGATCCTGCATCATTAATGCACATAAGCATGGCAACCAGAAAATGAAAACTCTAACGGTGAAAAGAGGAGCAAGCCTAAAGAATACCCAAAGCGAAGAAAGCCTGGTAAACAGACCGAAAAAACACCTCATGTGTCATGCCAATGGAAAACAACAAAAGACCCACAGTCAACAACTGGATGTGAAAACAAATAATCTAAACTCGTGCCCCACTCTCTTACGAACCAACCTATCAATCACCAGTGTATAATGACTGGTGGCTTACATGCTGTGAATCGTGATGTTCCAAGGTAGGAGATATAAACACAATGACGCAGTCTGGAAAAAAAGGGAATAAAGTTCACTGTTCAAAAAACAAAGGTTGAACAATGCTGGTATGATAATGCAAAATGAATGAAATCCCCTACCTTTCTGAGCATGTGCGCAGAACCGCACCACTAGAGCCTCAATACCGCGTTTAAACAGAAACTTCCAACATCGTGAAACAACGTGGATGTGAACCCTGTTATGAAACTAACAGAGTGCGGATTAAATCTGGATGCATATTAGCGTGGAACAACTGTAGATACTTAAAGTGACCGGCATTTACCTGAAAACGTGAATGTACAGCCTGAATGGAGACGTGATCCTTTGACAGTGTAACAACCTTCAAACGTTTGTGTTTGAACCAGGATAAAGAAATAGCCACCACGTCCTCTGTAAGCAATGGGGGTCCCGGTCGCCTCAAAAACCCAGAAGTGACTAAAAAGAGACACAAGGTTTGCCTTTAACGACACCTATGAAGGTCCCGAGCTCAAATATAACTGTCTAACGAGCCCAAATGCTCACCGTTGTGAAACTGACGAGTGTCTTGCGCCGACTGACGTGAACTCAATACTCTGTAACAGCTGGAGGCCGGAAGGTCTATCTAAAATGCGAGAGTATCAAAGACATGGAAAACGGACTTGATGCAACTAGTGCGAGGAGTCGCCATGATGGAACGGTCGGGTTCGACCTAAGAACTGAGTAATAGAAACCCTGGAATGTAGTGCAGCTACTGGAAAATCTCCTAGCATGTCCTAAATGAAAAATCACTAAACTAGGCTAATTAACAATAGTCAAATGTTGGTATGGTAAGTCGCCGTAGTGGAACAGGAAATTGAAACACTCAAAATATGCATGCAAATTGTAGGACGATAACCCAGATTCATAAACCTGACACCTTTGTGAAATACATGACTCATACTATGACGAACCGCACCCACTGTGATTTAGAAAACAAAGAACGTATGTCATTCTAACTCGTAAACTGGACTCGTAGAATGTGGGGCGATACCTGGAACTGCCAAACAGCTAAGACCAAAATCTAATAGGTAATGCATCGAGAATGCACTCAGAATGGAAATGCTAGAAGTGAAAAGAGAACAGAAAAGGCAAACAACCAATAAAAAAAGTTCCAAATGAGAGAAAAACATGATAATAGTGGAATAGAATTGCCATGGGTTTGTACATTGTACAAAGTCAACAATAACATGAACAGGCCAAGAATAACATGCAAAATCGAGACTGTCTCAGAATGAAACAGCGACAATAGCAGCTCATAATATATATAATGAAAAGATGCCTCATAAAAAACAGGACATATCGATCTTGTCGTTCAAACCTGCTGGGGTCATGGTCTGAAGTGACTTAATCCACCAAACTTCACACTGAGATAACAGTCTAGCATTATCTCTGCCAATTTTAATCTGCCACTTTTCCAGAATTGTGAATCTTAATTGTGCTATGGTGTGGTGATTTTCTAGCCAATGTTTCACTAAGTTGGACTTCGTGCTTTTTGTTCTGATTGTACTTTTGTGTTCTGTGATCCAGATTTGTATTTTCCGCTCAGTTTTGCCTACGTATAATAAACCGACGGGGCATTTTATGCAATAAATGACGAATGAAGAATTGCAATCTCCTGAATATCTGAGATGAATCAATTTGCCAGAATGCGGGTGATTGATTGTGTTCCCTAACATCGCGTTGTTACAGTTGACACAGTTGTGGCACTTCTGCATGCCAGTGTCTGTGGTGTTGTTAGCTGATTTGACCTGAGTCAACATCTCTTTCAGGTTACGACTCCTCATGTGAGCAAACAAGGGTTGTTGCTCGAACAACCCATTGAAATCAGGTTCTGTTTTAAGGAGGTCCCATCTGGACTTGATGATTTTCTTGATTGCCACTGACTTGGTGGAGTATTTGGAAACAAAGACCATTCGATTCTGAGGTGACTTCATTTTAGTTGAAAGTAAATCCTCTCTCTGCATGGTGTTTACTCTTGTCACTGCTTGGGACAAAATTGAAACTGGATACCCTCTTTGTTGGAAATTCGAAAATTGACTATCCATGGCCTCCATCAGTGCATCTACAGTGGATGTTATTCTTTTAATTCTTAACATCTGAGAGAATGGTAAATTCTGTAGCAGTGAAGGTGGATGAAAACTAGAGAATAACAAGTTGTTCCTCTCTGTTTGTTTCTTAAATACGGTGGTTTCCAGTCTATTGGGGCCTCAGGTTATTAACACATCTAAGAACGGTAAGCTAGTCATACTGATGGAGTGAGTGAACTGGATGCGAGGGTTCTTCTGGTTTAGCTCCTGAATCCTTAGTTCCAACTGGGCAGAAGAGTCGTTCCAAATTAAAAAAATATCGTCTATGAATTTGCCATAGAAGATTAAATTTGAATGCCATCGTGCGTCGGAAAAGATGTCATTTTGTTCAAATTTGGCCATAAAGATATTTGCGTAGGCCGGTGCCCCAGAAAAGCCCATTGATGTTCCGCTTATTTGCAAGTAGAATTGCTCTTTCCACTCCAGATATCTGTGTTGAAGACAAAAATTAAGTAGTTCCAAGATAAACATTTTGTTAGCTCCTATAGCTGGCAATTGAAGCAAAGCCCATTCGCAGGCATCTAAACCTTGCAAGGGTATCGAGGTGTATAGCCCTGTGACATCACTAGAACACAGAAGCCAACGTGCACAGTGTTGGGTTTCAACTGTGTTGAGCAGTTGGAGAAAATGTGTCGTGTCTTTGATATAACGCTGCCAATTTTGAACAAAAGACTGTAAAAAGTGGTCAACATATTGGCCGGCAGGTTAAAAAATGGAGCCGCACCCAGACACAATGGGTCTGAAGGGAGGGTTTTCTAAGTTTTTGTGCACTTTGGATAGCATGTAGAGTCGAGGTCGCCTGGGGTGTTGAACTTTGAAAAATTTGCGAGTGTTGGTGGAAATCCACTGCATGTCAAAAGCTTTGTCTAGGATCTGATCCAATGTCACTGCAATTTCTAGTGTGGGATCCCGGTTAAGTTTGATGAATGTGTTGGAGTCCTGTAGATGTTCAAAGACCTTGTTTTCGTAGAAAGAAGTGTCCATAACGACTAATGCGCCACCTTTATCGGCCGTCTGGAATGTGAGTCGTGGGTCATTGGCAAGTTGATGGATAATGCGCGCCTCAGTTTTCGTTAAGTTGGTTTTGACTTTAGGTCGAAAATTCAATTTAGCAATGTCATTCTTGATCATAGTCTCGAACATGTCTAACAATTTGTGTGACGTGTGTGCCATATAAGTACTCTGGGGTTTGAATTCCTTGTACTGAGTTTCCTGGTTAGGGCATGATGAATCAAGCAAGTCAGATGTTGGCAGTACGTTAGTAAAAAAGTGTTGTAGCCGCAGATTCCTCATAAACTTGAATATAGACACATCGACTTCCAAAGCGTTGGTGTGATAAATGGGTACAAAAGATGTACCTTTATTCAAGGTCTGATGCTGGGCTTGGGTCAATGGAATTGATGAAATGTTTATGATTAGGTCTTGGTCTTGCTTCTTAGATTGCGTCCGTCAAGTTCCTTTTCTTTTGCCCCTCCGGGTTTTTTTAAATTGCTTTGGTCTGGTGGACGTCCGAAGGTCGGGCCGCTGGCCAAAAAAGGCAGCGGCTGAGAAGATGCTGTTGTGGTTTCAATTGGGCATGCTTCTGCTGAATGTATGCTCGTGCCTGCCATTTGTTGTTCAGTGCTCAGAGGCATCCTTGTTACTTCTATTTCCTGGTCGGAAACCACGCTTTCTTGTGGTGATGATGTTGGTTTTTGAAGAGGTCTCCTCCGGGCGTACACCTCCGCCCAGGTGTACACCTCGTTCAGTTTGTAATCTATTGTATCTCTGCAAAATTTCCTTAGATTTCTTTCTTGAATCTCCTTTCCATAAACTTCTAGTTTATTGTTGAAATCTTCTAAAGTGATTTTCCAATATTCCGGCTCACATCGTGATGACAAGTCTGCTTTAATGGTCTCTGCTTCTTCTTCTAGATCCCGGATTGTGCGGGAGAGTTCTTTGATTAGTAATAAAATTAAATCTAAAGAGCACTTATTTAAAACTGCTTGTCACTTCTCCATGAAAAATTTGTTGAATTGGAATTTGTACAAAAGAGGTTTGATCGGTAATCTCAACCCGTGTGGTACTGAATTAATATCGAAGCATGTAAACGCTGACCCAAAGCTCTTCCGATAATGAATTCAAGTTGTCTTAATTGTTGAGAAACAGAACCTCCCTGTACGTTGAATGTGGTTGTCTCTTGAATTAGTGCGTATATGTCATTTGCTTGAGTTGATGTATAAGTGCGGGTGTCTCCTCTATTGTCGGTAATGTTGGAAATAGTTTCGAAAGACATTATTGAAACTGTGGGTGCTGCTAACCAGGCGGGGGCACAGTAATGCAAGCAAATTGATGAAGTTAGCGCACACCAATTCAGAATAAACTCTATATGACAATGAAATCCAAAATTAAACTCGTATGTGTGCCAACCAGACAGAGGTGGCCAACCCCTAAAATATAGAACAAGATGTACGAGTGACTCTTCACTCGATTTCTGGTTGCACAGCGTGTGATGCAATTCCTCACATAATCAAGATAGAAAATACTCAATCAACAATAAAGAATCTCAAAAGTTAAACACAAATATCTGTTGGTATCAAACTTAAATTATTGCCTTTATTTGGCTCTTTATACTTTATTACATATCGTGATTTCAAACACAATTGTTGTGTTTAATGACATTAACTACAAAATAATGAAAACACATCCATTGTTACATGAATCAATGTAAATGACAAATCTCCATTTGATGATGTGCCCAATGCATTTCGGTATTAACGCATCCCTTCTTCGGGGGCCACTGTTGAAAAATTAATAAAGGACTGGTTATAATAAACAAGCACTTAGAGATGTACAACATACAGGGATAAAAATAATGGATCCTGCATCATTAATGCACATAAGCATGGCAACCAGAAAATGAAAACCCTAACTGTGAAAAGAGGAGCAAGCCTAAAGAATACCCAAAGCGAAGAAAGCCTGGTAAACAGACCGAAAAAACACCTCATGTGTCATGCCAATGGAAAACAACAAAAGACCCACAGTCAACAACTGGATGTGAAAACAAATAATCTAAACTCGTGCACCACTCTCTTACGAACCAACCTATCAATCACCAGTGTATAATGACTGGTGGCTTACATGCTGTGAATCGTGATGTTCCAAGGTTGGAGATATAAACACAATGACGCAGTCTGGAAAAAAAGGGGGAATAAAGTTCACTGTTCAAAAAGCAAAGGTTGAACAATGCTGGTACAATAATGCAAAATGAATGAAATCCCTTACCTTTCTGAGCATGTGCGCAGAACCGCACCACTAGAGCCTCAATACCACGTTTAAACAGAAACTTCCAACATCGTGAAACAACGTGGATGTGAACCCTGTAATGAAACCAACAGAGTGCGGATTGAACCTGGATGCACATTAGCGTGGAACAACTGTAGATACTTAAAGTGACCAGCATTTACCTGAAAACGTGAATGTACAGCCTGAATGGAGACTTGATCCTTCGACAGTGTAACAACCTTTAAACGTTAGTGTTTGAACCAGGATAAAGAAATAGCCACCACGTCCTCTGTAAGCAATGAGGGTCCCGGTCGCCTCAAAAACCCAGAAGTGACTGAAAAGAGACACAAGGTTCGTCGTTAACGACACCTATGAAGGTCCCGAGCTCAAATATAACTGTCTAACGAGCCCAAATGCTCACCGTTCTGAAACCGACGAGTGTCTTGCACCGACTGACGTGAACTCAATACTCCGTAACAGCTGGAGGCCGGAAGGTCTGTCTAAAATGCGAGAGTACCAAAGACATGGAAAACGGACTTTACTGTGATAATTCGATGTGCATTTGTCCTAATTTCTATTGAGGTTAAGACAAATGTTCTTAATGGAAATCTTGTAGCCTGGGCCAGCCACATCTGAAACCCTGCTTCAATTCAATGAGCCCCTCACTGATACTTTAAAAGAAATCTCTCCAAAGTCCTGTTTTTGTCCACCTGTAAATAGGCAGGTGGTCAGATGTCCCAGAATGGTGCAAGGCAACCTGAATTACTTTACAAAATACCCTACTCCTGAAAGTCTGAAATACCCTGTTCTTTATTTCTGCTCTGGTGAGCCCCCACCCCCCCTCCACTTCAGAGCAAATCTCAGGGGACTACCTGTCCTTTCTATTGCAAGTGGTGCAACTTTTGATGTCCAAAGGAGCCATTGACAGGGTACAGGATTTGGAAATATGAAAGGGTTGCTACTCTTGCTATTTCCTCATACTGAAGAAAGATGGAGGGCTTCAGCCTATCTTAGATCTTCGTTTATGACTGCCTTGCTATGGAAGGACAAATTAAAAATGCTCATGATGGGCCATTTTTGTCTGCCTTGGATCCCGGTGACTTGATGTTAGCCTTAGACCTGCAGCATGCATATTTTTATATACCCGTCCTGCAGTGCAACAGACTTTACCTGTGGTTCAAGCTAGGCCAGGAGCATTTTTAGTTTGCCGTGCTCCCTTTCTGCCTATCCAGTGCCCCTCGTGTGTTCATGAGAGTTATGGTGGTGGTTCTTGCCCATCTTTGAAGCCCGGGGATATCAGTCTTCTCCTAATGACTGGACGTTGAGGGCGGGCTTGCCACAGTCAGTCGTAGACTACCGCCTGATGATGGCAAATCTCCAGACATCACTGGGGTGTATGATAAATGAGCAAAAAAAAAACTGAATCCATTGCAGAAGCTTACTTTAATTGGAGCTGTCCTGGATACAGTACGGTTCGGGGCGTTCCCTCCATTGCAATGAGTGCAGGAGTTTGTGCTGTGGGTCTGGTGTTTCAGCCTTGGTCCTGGATCTCAGTAATAACACCTCTGAGGCATCTTTGCCTCCTGCATCCTGCTTCTCGACTAGACCAAGTGGCATATGCAGGCTCTACAGTGGAATCATTTGCCTGAATGGGCCCAGCACCAGGGTAACGGACCAGATGCCATCCAGGTTTTGGAAGTGACTGCACTCAATCTGCAGTGGTGGCTACTTGACAACAGTTGCACCAGCAGCAGACCACTCTCCCTTCCCCACCTAAAGCTGATGTTGGTGACAGATGAGTCACTGCTGGGTTGGGGGGTGCAGAGATCAAAGGACTCTGGTCTCCGGCGGAAACATGGCTCCATAGCAATCTGTTGGAGTTGCACGCCGTTTGTCTGATGCTGAAGGCCTTCCTGCCATCCATCATGGGAAGCCTGGTACAGGTCCTCAAGGACAACACCACCTCCATGTGGTACTGCAGCAAGCAATGTGAATAGGGGTTCTGGGTCCTGTGCCTATAGGTTCTGCATGAATATACGATGTTACATCGCAGTGTTTACACTGCGATACATTTACTACGCAGGCATTACAACGCAAGTCGTTACAATGACTTGCGCTGGAGGGCGCTGGAC
Source organism: Calotriton arnoldi (assembly GCA_963921515.1). NCBI lineage: Eukaryota > Metazoa > Chordata > Amphibia > Caudata > Salamandridae > Calotriton > Calotriton arnoldi. The sequence continues at coordinate 2,413,961 of CAWUFW010000711.1, read as the reverse complement.
TTAGGAATAGTATGATTTACTATTCCAACTCCAGCCTACGTTACAGTAGGGAAGGCGTTGGAATAGTAAATCATACTATTCCTTAGCTTAGAGCGCCATCCAGCGCAAGTCATTGTAATGACGGGCATCCACACGGTGGGAGCGGTTCGACGATAGAACAAATGAGCATTGGGAACTCACCAATGCTCGTGGGAAATTGAACATCGTGATTGTGATCATCTAAGGAAGCAACTCACACTCTTGGTGGGCAAACCCTAGGAACTAAGAGATACCATAAAAAGAGCCCCACATCTAGAGCAAGAAACAAAGCCATCTTTCATTTACAAGAGACACACATCAGAACCTAAGATACAGTGTTGTCACATCTATTGATTAGGCCCTGAAGAAGACCTTCGGATCGAAACGCGTTGGCTACAGTTGCTTTTTAAAGAAGAATTTTTTTTCAATAAAGAACAAAAAAAGAAACAAGAACCTGCTGAATGAATGTTCTCCTTCTTTCTGTTTTCACTTTGCTTGTACTTATCAGAATATACTGTTTTTCTTATAAAGAGGAGTGCCGAATCGTTATTTTGAAATTTATGAGTAGGATCTCTTTATCCTAAAAGGCTTAAGAGGTATTCAGCCTTTGATTCTGTGCACCCTAGTAGCTTATGATATATATAAACCTTAAAGTCTAGGATAGGTGCATTAGTAATTACCCGATACCTCTTGAATTGTTGTTATTGTAATGACTTGCGTTGTAATACCCGCGTTGTAAAGGTATTGCGGTGTAAACACCGTGATGTAACCGATGTTTCCCGTTCTGCATCTCTGGAGTTGGCTGGAACGTCAGCGCATCTCCCTGATTGTGAACCACCTGGTGGGATCGGTGAATACTGGGGCGGGCAAGCTCAGCCGGCAACTCCCGGCGGACCATGAATAGAGCCTGTATCCCGATGTGACATATAGCATCTTCTGACAGTGGGGGGGATCAGGATAGATCTTTTTGCCACTGTTGGGAACGCACAGTGTCCAAACCTTTGCATGATGGTGTTTCCGTGAAAACTCTCGCTAGGACAAGCATTTCGGAAGTAGGGGACTCCTGTACTCCTTTCTGCCTCTGCCTCTCCTGCCCCGATTTCTGAAGATCAGGAGTGACTGAGCACAAGTCATCCTACTGGCTTCAGATTTGCCTAGGAGAGTGTGATACCCAAAACCTTTGGGTATGAGCATATGTCCCCAAATCAGGTTGCCACTTTGGGAGGATCTTCTGTCACATCAGCTGGGCAGGGTTCTGCACTTAAACCTGCGCAATCTACACATCTATGCATAGAGATTGAGCAGAGGCTGTTGACTGAATTCGATCTACCAACTCAAGTTCAGTATATACCCCGAGTGCTGGGACAAATTTGTGGCCTATTGTGGAGTCTGCAAAATTGACTCTTTACAACAGAACTGTTGGATGTTTTATTATATAAACTGTTGGATGTTTTATTATTTGTTTTGTCTTTGGCCAGCAAGGCCTATGAATGGCCACTGTTAAAGGTTATTTTTCGGCCCTTTCAGATTTTTTGCGTTAGCTGTACCAACCATCCTTGTTTAAATCACCTGCTGTGTGATGCGGTTTATTAAAGGTTCGACACATGTTTTCTCCTAAACCCTTTGTGATATCACAGAGGGACCTTAACTTGGTCTAGACTTTTCTTATGTGTACTCCCGTCTAGCCAATGCATAGCTGCGACCTTTGGATCGTGACGGATAATCCTCTAAATGAAAATCTACCATGTGTTGGCATGCTGAATGCCTGTTCTTGACATCTGCCAGGCTGTGAGTTGGGTATAGGTGTACACAATCACAAAGCCCTACAGTCTTAACAGTCAGGTCCGAAGTGAAGAACATTTCACTGGCTCGGTCCTGCAAGACTTTTTGGTCTGAGTCCATGCCACAGACCCTCCACCTTGGGGAAGATACTGCTTTGGTATCTATTCTGAAGGTGAGGAATCTGCAGTTAGAAATATTCATAAGAAGAACAAGTTACTTACCCTTGGTATCACTCTTTCTAGTAAATAACTCTAACTGTAGATTCCGTCCCATTCTCCAAACTACCCCTTCTGTCGTGTAATTCCTAAAGTACCCATGCAGGACATGCGCGTTTGGATATCATAAACTGTGGGCTTGGTGGCAGACTGATTCTGTACACCCCCACCGAGAAATGTTAGCCTGTTTGCATTAGCTAGCTCACAGTGCCACTAGTGTCTCCTCTTATCGGGGAGAGATTAGTTTCTGGCAACCTCAGAACATGACAACCCTGATCCCTCAAGATCGTGGAAACAATGTACTACATTTCGCTCAGTCACTCGTGCTCATTTAGTTTAACTCAGAGGTACACAGAATAAACAGTCTGGGCGTTTCAATAAGGATTTATTGAACAGTTGTTATTCTCGTGTAAAGTATATGAGCTGAAACAACCATTGGACAGTAGCAGAGATATATGATTAGCAGTACTATGAATATAAATGGATAGTACAGTTCTTACATCTTGCACTACGCATGAATAAATACATGAATATAAAATGCATTGATAAAAGAGAGTGCATACTCCTTCGATGCCTATCTAGATGTATCTAAGTGTACCTAGCATGTGAGTAGGTGTGAAGCCAAGAATCCCTCTAGGATTTAGTCGAACCCCATTACCTGAAGTGTGAATGTAGGAGCCCTTCTTGGTCTCGAGTTGGACACCCCGCAAGGGATGTTCAGACCACTGTCGGCTGGAGCGTCTGTATGCAGGAGTCTCAGCGTCTCTGGTCAGTGTGTCGGCCTGGAAGTCTCGGTTCCCTCTAAATACTGATAGCAAGAGGTGCTGTATTTATACAGAAAAGTATATAGAGTCCCTTTGTCCCTTGTTCTTGTGTTAGCCATTGTTGGGTATGAGGATGACGTATGAGATGAACCTTGTGCGTAGATATTAGGAAGCTGGTGTATAGCCCCTGCCTGGTTTCCAAGTAGCCTCATGAATATTTTATTCATGCAGTGTCAGTCTAAAGATGAAGTCATAGAACACTATTGTTCGGGAAAAACCTTCCTTCTGCACCCAAGTCTAGAACTAGGTAAAAGGTTCAGTCCATAAAAGGCGTTCAATCCTTAAAAGTCTCGTTAGTGTGTAATGTAGGGGAGGTGATGTAGGTGAAAGGGTATGATGTTACCCGGGCCTATATTAGGGTACCTATATGGAACATAACACTTCTTTTGAGTGGCCTCTTTTTAACATATAAAAAGGTCCAAAGTTTCAGAAACTGCGCACTAGTACCAATGATTGTGCCACTCTCTGTGTCTGAGGTTGACGTCAGCGTGCATATGTGGAGCTTGCATGCAGCTCTGCACCATCAATCCAGGGGTGGTTCGGAGCCACTGTGCAGCTGCGCAGCCCCACCTAGCGACATGCAGGAGCATTGCTGAAAAGTTTCCAGATGCAGAATGGCACCTGGAGAATATTTGTAAAAGTGAGAAATGTGCGGTTAGATAGAGTATCCACCGGAAAGAATGTTTTTTTTGTTATTTGTTGTGCCCCTAGCCCGGCAAGGCTTTGTTCTGGGCAGTTAAAGTGTACCTTCTGGCTTTTTTGTGGTGTCCAGATCAGCCCTAATTGTCTAAGTCTCCAGTTGTTCAGCATTTTTTGAAAGGTTGTTTCCTTCTTCTCCCTTTGTCATGCCACAGTGGGACCCTAACATTGAGCCGCTTCATAGCTGCTCCTTGCGACTTCTCTATCTCAAGACAATGTTCCTCGTGGCCATATCATCGGCTCGGCGTGTGAGTGAGTTTCAAGCTCTCTGTGTCAACCTGCCTTATACCACCTTCTTCCCAGACAAGCTGGTTTTGCGTACATTGACATCTTTCTTGCCTAAAGTTACAACGCCGTTCCACATCTGTCAGATCATCACCTTGCCTGGTGTTCTATACTATGCCACACCCCTCTAAGCAGGAGGTGCGACTCCATCGCTTCAACCCAAGGAGAGCGCTTAGCTTTTACTTAGATCGTACCAAGAACACCAGCTTGATAATCAGCTCTTTGGGGCCTATTACGATGGCGGTCGGAAAACCTCCCCGACCGCCATGGTAGCGGGAAAAGACCGCCCGCATGGACCGCGACATCACCGCCGGTCGAATTACGATGACCCGCGGTCGAAATCCGACCGCGGCGGTCGGATCACGGGCCTTAACATTGCGATGTCCAAAGGAGCATGTCCTGCATTTCCCTGCACTGCGTGGCAGGCACTGCACAGTGCCTGCCACCCGGTACAGGGAAATGTAGGGGGGTACTATGGGTACCCCCCCAGTGCACCCACACCCCCCACAAATGTTGGGGGCCCGCAACGGGCCCCCAGAAGACAATCTCCGCATGCCTTTCCATGGCGGTTTGACCGCTGAGGAAAGGCTGGCTACCGCCGGCATCATAATCCTGCCGACGGAGCCTGCTCTGCACCGCCCCATTATCCCGGCCCTGCTCCGTCCGCCAGGCAGGAGTGCGGATGGCAACCGGCGGAAAAGCGGCGGTCAGAATTTCCCACCGCCGCGGTCACCACCGCCATCCTAATTTGCGGTTTTCTTGGTTGCGATCGCGGGCGGATGTCCACCGTATGTGCAAGGACCGGCGGTGGACATCCGACCGCCATCGTAATAGACCCCTTTGTGAGGTTCTCTGGAATAAAAGAAAGGCAAGTCTGTGGAGAAGAGAACCATGTACTGCTTGAGTGTGCTCTGCATTAAGATATGCTACACATTTGCTAAAAAGTAGTGTCCAGAAGGACTGCATGCTCATAGTCATAATGTGCTTTATTCGATTTATTTTAAAATCATAAAAGCAGTATACAATACAATGTGGATAAATATTAAATTCACAGTGCAAATGTATAAACATGACAAGCTATAATACTTCTTCATTTAATACATAATATGAAGTTAAAATCATCACCCATGTGCATAAAATGTAAAAATCATGCAAATAAGAAGTAAAACCATAAAACAATATTGCACTTGTATTCAGTACTTGGGTAGATTTTTTGATTTAATTATAAAGTCAGCGCAGTGAATTATAACATCTTAAAATCTTAATGCGCAAACGTTTAATGATAACACAATTCATAGAATCAAAAGCAGAGGGTTTCTTATCCATGTTAAAACACTACCTAATCCTAGTAAGGACAATTTAAAATTAGAGAATTCTCTTCCTGGCATAAAAAACAGCCCACAAAAAACTTGTCATATTGCAACATATCTCCAAGGTTGGCAAATATTGTAAGTAAAGATAAGCAGGGCGACATTGTGAAAAATTAAGAGGTTTTAAAACAGGTAGAATATAACGTTTTCTCATGTTAATATAACATTTACAAAAGATGAATACATGCATGGTACTCTGTGCCATCAGAGCATCACAGGGGCAGTATGCTAATATTACAGACCAGTCATTCATTGCAGGGAAGCTGATTAAACAGTGGAAAATATTCATTCTTAAGCGAGTAAGAACAAATCTGAGAGAGATATCTAGCCGCTGATTCCTTAACTTTTGAATTTCCCCAGGCGTCAGACTGGATCTGGAAATTTTTCAGCAGTACCTCGGCGCGCCGAGGGATGGCGCCGTATGGCTCTGTGATGATGTCGACTCCCGTTGTGACGTCAGTGAAGCCATATATGTATCTGCTGTCATGCCGACTTCAGTTTCTTTTTTTCCACGTTACAATGTGGATCCGGAGAAGCGGTTGCTCAGGACATTTTTTCCTGGCCTATTGCGACAGCTTTTGTCAGTGGGAACAGTGTGCCTTTACCCAGTGTCGTCGGGCTTTAAGCCTTGTGGGACCTGTACTCAACAGATGTTGGTTAGAGACCTGCATAGTGTTTATATGTGGTGCTTGGGGGGAACACCAAGACTCCGAGGATTGCGGCTCCTGCCAAAGACTGAAGCTGAGGGCGCTCAAAGAATGCCATCTAAAGCTGCTAGCGGCACGTCTCGGAGACATTGCAGCCTGTTCTTCTCCTGTGGTGGGCATTTCGCGAGGCTGCTTTAAGAGCGGGAGCCATTCTCCAGGACGTCGTACATCAGAAACATCCAAGTGTAAGCGCAGGCGTTTGAAGTAGCGGCACCCCCCAACATCGCCTCGTGGAGACTGTCTCCCACGGCTCCTTCTGCTTGTCGGTTAAGGAGGCAGTTCACGACTCCGCCCACGTCTCCCAGTCTTTCTGGGAGCCGGCTCATCAATTGCCCAGATGAGGGAGTAATATAACTCTCTACACCTCATCTTCGGTCCTCCCCCTTCTACTGGAGTGCCCACGGGCCCCAAGGAGGTGAGTGGAACCACACCGGTGGATTCGTCCTGCATGGTGGTTGGGCCATTTAAGTCTTTAGGTCGGCGCCTGCTGGCTCTGTTACAGTGCCGGTGCAGTATTCAGACAAAATATCGAGCACAAAATTTCACCATACCAAAATATCGAGTCTAAAATATTGTGGTATGGAAATATCGTCAGCAAGAATATCGATGTAAAGAATATCGATTTAAGGTAAGTAATGTCGATTTTTAAAATATCAAAGTTATTAATATCGTTAGCAAAAATATATTTGTTTAAAATATCGTTTTTTAATTTTTATGATGTATTTCAGTATATATTTTAAATGTATATGATGTCATTTTTTGGTATAATTTGTTTTTTAATATATTTGTTACATTTTTTGTACTTATTAAATTTAATTTAAAAAAGTTTTGTATTTTTTTGTTCTGTAGCGGGTTGTGGGTTTATAGGGGTATAGGGTGGGAAGTAATTTAATTATAATAAATGAATGAGTTTTTTTATTTAGCATTATTATTGTGTTCATTGTTTTTAATGTAAATTTTATGTGTGGGTTGTGGGGTTTATAGGAGTGAATGATGAGAAGTAATTTATTTTTAATTAATTAATATTGAGTTTTTAATTAATATTAAATAATCAATTGATAATTATGTTAATTGTGTAATTTTTTGTAGGTGTGGGTTGTGCCGTTATAGGGGTAAAGGCTGGGAAGTAATGTATTTTTAATTAATTAACTATTAGTTGTTAATTAATATTAAGTAATTAATTGATATGTAATTATGTTAATTGTGTAATTAATTTATTTGCTGTAAAGGGTGGGAAGTAATTTATTTTTTAATTAATTATTAATTAGTTGTTAATTACTAGTAATTATTTAATTGACAATTAACTATTTTAATTGTGTAATTGATTTTTTTTAAAGTTTAATTTTAGGTGTGGGTTGTGGGGTTTATAGGGGTAAAGGGTGGAAAGTTAATTAATTTTAATGAATTCATATTTAGTTTTTAATAAATATTATTTATTTATTTGTTAATTAATTTTGTTAATTAACAATTATTTTTTTTATTAATATTCATTATTAATTTGATAATTAATTATGTTGATTGTGTAAATATTTTTTGTTAAAGTTTATGAGTGTGTTGTGAGTTTTGTAAGGTTATATTGTTTGGAAGTACATTTATTATGATTCAGTAATAATTAATATTGAATTAATGATAATTGGTTTGTTAATAAATATTAATATTAATAGTGTATTTTTTTAAGTTGTGTAAAGGTTCAGGTTGTGAGTTTTGTGGGGCTATAGGGTGGAAGGTTAATAAATGTAATTTATGTAATACATATTTTTTGTAAATAATTTCTACATTAAAATGTTTATTTATATGAAAAATATATATATTTATTATAATATTTGTAGGTATATGTGATATGTATTTAACATTGTAATATGTTTTTATTTGTATTTTTTTTAATGTTAAATATAGTTGTATTTTTTTACAACCTATTTATATTTTTCTTTATTTACTATGTTTTGATAATTTTTAATGTTGCACTGGCTGGAGTGGGAATTGTAAATTTTACTCCTCCATAATCCAACACTTTCCCTGCTGTTGTAATGACTGGAGTTGGAATAGTACATTTTATTCCTCCGCTTTCCAACAATTTCCCTACTGTTGTACTGACTGGAGTGGGAATAGTAAATTTTACCCCTCTGCAATCCAACACTTTCCCTACTGTTTCACACATTGGAGTGGGAATAGTGAATTTCACTCCTCCTCTATCCAACAGTTTCCCTACTGTTGTATTGGCTGGAGTGGGAATAGTAAATTGTACCCCTCCGCTTTTCAACACTTTCCCTACTGTTGTACTGACTGGAGTAAGAATAGTAAATGTTACCCCTCCATACTCCAACACTTTCCCTACTGTTGTACTGGCTTTAATGGTTATAGTAAATATTACCTATCCGCAGTCACCCATTTTCACTACTACAATTATTACCCAGTTTTATTTTTTTTGCATTGTGTGAAGTGGGAGTAGTACGTTGTTTATATATTTGCTATATTAGTTTGCATATTTTGTATAAATTGTTGTGGGAATAGTATATGTATTACATTTTATAATTTATTTTATATTGTTTTAATTTATATTATGTTTTTGTTTATTTAAAATTATAATGTTTTTAATTATTAATGTTTTAATGTGTTAAATAATTTTTACAAAATTGTAAGAATTGTAAGTTGTACTTTTTTAATTTAATTTGAATGGTTTGTTTTTTTAAAGATATTATGTTATTGGTATATGTATATGTATATATGTATTAGTTATATTTGTATATTATTTAAAAAATTGAAATTATATTATAAATTACAATTATTAGTTTAATAATTGGTTTTTAAGTAGATATATGTAAATATATATATTATTCTATATGTGTTTAACTTTTTTTAAAATTAAGTTTATTTGTTATATTTGTTAAAATATATTATATTATATATTCTAATAGTTTGATATTCTGTCAGTGAACCCGCCGGTGCACAGGCCTTTGTGGACTCCACCTTCAGCGTCTGTTGTCGATCAGCCAACTCTGACATTGACGTCGGCGGCGCCGATCAAAGTCTCTCCTCCTCCTCCTATCGACGTCGAAGTGTCGCCTTCTCGGCGTCGGGTGGGGAGTCGGTAGAGCAAACTGAGGGGAATATGGCATTTCCCCTTCCGTCTCAGGGTGAGACTTTGGAGAGTCACCTTTTAACAGGTGATGTAAGGAAATCTGGGATCTTACAGCCTATTTATGAGGTTATTCCATCTCAAGTGGCGGAGAGTTGAATTTCTGCTCTTGGCTAGTGGGCTGGAGTCATCTCCAGCCTCAGGGCTACTTTCCCCTCCTAGTCTCGCTACTGAGGCAAGTGCCTCCTTCGCAGATGTGTTTAAGAGAGTGGCAGCAGTTTTGGACTTGTCACTGCCTACTGTGGAGAAGTCCACCAACCCTCTGAGTGAGGTCCTTTACCAAGGACAGTCAGGAGAAGTGCCTGTTCTTCCATACAGTGAGGCCCTGTTTGACATATTGTTAGGAACATGGGCGAAGCCTGATTCAGGGGTCTTGGTGGACCGTGATATATCTGGTAGATGCCTACCTGCTCCAGGAGATCCAATTTGTCTCCTCAGGCATCCTACCACTCGTAGCTTGGTAGTTCAGGCTGCTACAGCCTCACAGGACGTGGATTTTGCACCCAAGTCTCCATTAAATAGATGTCCGAAGAAGTGGGAGCGAGTGTGGGAAGCATGGCCGGCATCTAGAGGCTTTTGAGGGGGATGTTTGGGGCATGCAGGGATTGTCTCCGGGGTGTGGTGGGGGGTACTCAACGGATCGCAGGGAATGTTGGAGTCGGGGTGTAAAAGCCCCCCTGAATATTGTACTACAGATTCGGTATCTTATGGGGAAGCTATGTATATGCTTGTAATGTGTGTACTATGTGATCGAAACGCTTTGTGCAATTCTCCTGTGATGAGCAATGATCAATAAAAAGAGTTTAAAAAAAAGACCCAGTTAAATAAGGAATCTAGTAATCAAGATGCATGTGGCAGACACATCTTCACTTCTACTAGTTCTGCGTTAAGATTCACCAACATATCTTGTGTGGGATACCTTGCAGACTATGCTGCCATCACTTCCGGATAACCTCCGTTCTGATGTTGAAAACCTGATTGGAGATGGACAACAGGCAGCTAAGCTGATAATCAGATGTGGCATGGATACTACTGATTCAGTAGGTAGGGCAATGGCATCTTTGATGGAGCTCCGGCGTCGTGCATGGTTAAGAGCTTCTTGTTTTTCAGAGGCTGTACAGGCGACTTTAGGCGATATGCCCTTTGACAGCGCCCATCCTTTTGGGACTCAGGCCGATTCAGCATTGAGACGCTTCCGAGATAGGAGAAGTGATACAGAGTCTTAGGTGTCGTTTACGATGTCGGGCGGATAAAAATCCGCCATCAACCACAGTGGTGAAAATCCGCCCGCCTACACCGTCTAAATACCGACCGAGCAATTACGATGCCGCGAACCGAAAACCGCCGGAGGCGGAAAATAAACAGAAAATACCGCCCGCCCATGTCCGAGTCTAAGTCCATCCGCCCGCCACGGACGGAAAGACGCACGACAAGCGAAAACCGCCCGCCCTGACGACCGAGACACAGCCCGTGAAATTAGGATCGTACCGACATGAGCGCGGAAAATCCACAAATACACCGCCCGCCAGCGCAAACAACAGTGACGGAAATGGACACGGCGGAAGCCCTGGCGGCCACGTCCATGCACAGAAACCATCCGCTGACGAAAACAAACACACACAACATGGCCAACAAGTACACACAGCAACCCACGCACAAATACCCAAACACAGTACACATCCCGGAAACACACCCCCCTGGACAAAAAAATCAACAACAAATCCCAGAACACCAGCCACAACACACCTGAAAACAACAGACCATCATGACACACCCACATAGGTAAGTACAAACCAGCCCCTTCACAGACCACAACCCCCTGCAACATTACAAACTGAGGACGAAAGCACACAACACAGCGAGACAGAAAGGACAGCAGCACACCACAGACACGCACCTATCACACCCATCACCACCACCACCAAACACCTGACCCACAAACCCCTGCACATCACACACCACACACCGCACCAGCACCACAAACACCAAAACACACACCATGGCATCACACAGAATGCCCAAGTTCACTTCCACCGAGCTAACGGTCATGGTCGAGGAGATCGTCAAGGGGCACCCACAAATCTATGGCAACCAGGTCCAACAGACACCACTATCCACCAGAAACCGGTTGTGGAGCAGGATCGTAGACCAGGTCAATGCAGTCGGGAACGTTCCACGCAACAGAGGAGAAATTAACAAAAGGTGGAACGACCTCAAAAGCGTGGTCAAGAAGAAGGAGAGCAAAAATCGAGAGCTGGCTGCCAGGACTGGCGGAGGGAATCCCGCGCTATTCAAGACCTTCAAGGCGTGGGGGGAGAAGGTGCGAGTCATCATACATCCGGAGATCCTCACCGGATTACCAGGGGGAGTGGAGGCTGGTAAGTACAAACAAACGTATACCAGCACACCGCAATGTAATCACATGCACTACCACCATGCCATAGCTCCTAGGGACAAACACCCCCATGTCCAGTACACAATACACAAGACATCACCCACACATGCAACAGACACTCACACACACTCAGCCCAAAGCTACCAACTAACAAAACCATGGGGGCATGTGTACAGTCAGCCAGCACCGCAACTTCCAACAGGTCCCCTTGTACTCCAGATGCGCCAGAATGAGCACTCCCCACACCCACATCCATGTGTCCGCCATAGCTGCACTGACCGACAAGTAAGTAGCCGGAACACAAAGACAGTGGGTCAGAGGGGGGACAGCTGAAGTAAAACACCCACCAGGCCCCCACTACCACAGACCAGCAAGGTGGAGCACACCCCACATCCATGTGTCCGCCATAGCTGCACTGACCGACAAGTAACAGGTAAGTAGCCGGAACACAAAGACAGTGGGTCAGAGGGGGGACAGCTGAAGTAAAACACCCACCAGGCCCCCACTACCACAGACCAGCAAGGTGGAGCACATTCCCTCCCAGTACCATGTGGCATCCATTGCATTGCGCACTGAGAAACAACCTGTAGGTGGGAAAATGTACAGGGCGGGGCGTCGTAGGCATGAGGACTGTACTACGACTGACACATGGGACATGTCACGTAGCAGAGGAACACGCAGCACTGCTCCCAGTCACAATCATGAGACCAATGTGCACACGGACATGTTCAACAGAGTCAAACCCCACATGACCCATCACAGATACAGCAACACCTAAGGAGCCACGTCTGCATGCACAAGTCCCACTGGAGCACAGACCCACACGGCAGGCACTGTGCCACCCATCACACACATCAGCAACACCATCGAAGTCCTGTCCATGTAGTCCTCACTGCCTGTCACCCACACATCGTACAACAACGCCCACGTAAGACAGACCGTACTAGAAGTAACAGCTTGGAACCACAATATTGCACACAAAGACAACTGGACCCATGAAACACACAGGCACACAATGCACATTCAACATATCATCCATCTCATCTCTCAGCCACAGTGTCATGAAAGGTATGTCATCCGAACAGCTGGCCCTCATACAGTAGTCATGCAAAGATACCTGCCCATGACAAATCAAGTGCCTGCAGTGACTGAAGCGCACGTCACACTGCGAGTAACAACACACATAATATAGTCAACACCCCAAGAGCACAGCACTGATGCACATGTACCAGGGCAGCACGCACACAAAGGATTTGGCCCATCTGCAATACGTCGTGTGGCACACAACAAGCACGAACTCACAACAATGCTACCAATGTGATGTCCATGAATGATAACAGTCAGCAGATATTCCGGGCATGTGAGACAGACACACACCTTTGTCTATGCACTGTCATGTTGCCAGAACACATGTCACGTTCTGCACCCATTACCCACAGTATGTACCCCAAAAGCATATTTCAACCCAAGAGCGTTTAGGGGCTGTACCCCTTTTGGCATCAGCGTACCTAAGCGTTCCATCCTTCCCCTAAACCATCGTTCAACCCAACATCGTCTATGGTCCTGGAGCACGCATACACCCGAGCCACAAAATGTAGGAGCATAGCAACACACACCCATCGGCATTGCTAATCCGTCCCATGCCACATGTCCACATCACACAGTCCCATTGCCTAGCCCACGCATACACACATCGTACATCCACACACACGCCACTGGGAAACCTGTGCACGACAGTGCACGAACTGTGAATGTCAGACAACCAATACATACTTTGCTAGGTGCAACACAATGACCCATCTCATTCTCCCCACAGGTGCCGAACTGCTGGATGCTGGAGAGGGTGACAGCAGCCAGCACAGCCAGTCCGCAAGCCCCCGACCCGGACTCACGGATGTAGAGGATCTGGACACCTCTCCGGACACGGACCACCCAGCAGGCCCATCTGGAGTGGCAGGGCACAACCGCCCCCAGGGCCCCTCCTGCCCACCAACCCATCACCCAGGGCTGCTGACCAGTCACAGACCCCTGCTGCCACGGCCGTTGCGGCCACCACCACCGCCGCAACCACCACCACCACCACCGCCATCCCTCGCCACAGCCCCTGCGCAAGGGTCGGCACGGCCGTCGGGCTCCACCCTGGGAGCCAGAGCGAGGACCGTGGTGAGCAATGTGGCTAGTGGGCAGGTCGGTGGCAGCAGTACTGGTAGGAGGAGCAGGGCCAGGCCAACGCCAACTGTGCCTGGGAGCCAAGCCCTGCCGCAAATCGACAGAGTCCTTGGGGCTCTATCAAGAGGCCCAAGGAGAATGGGCCAGGTCGGCTAGTGACACGCGGGAGGTCCTTGCGGTGTTGAGGTCCATGGACGCCCATATGGGCCAAATCGCGGCCCTCATGGGCCAGCTGGTGGTGGGGGAGGGCACAAGCAAGGCCAGCAACACCACCTCCGCCACCACCTGCTGTGGCGCAGGCTCGTGCAGCATCGCGTTCCCCTGCGTCCACAGCGAGTGAGCACTCCTCAGCCACCACCAG